>CM059604.1:30366050-31566050 GCA_030412105.1 Cyclura pinguis | reverse complement strand
AATGTAAAATGTAAGGAAAAGGTTTGACATGAATACTTTTTTATTATCTGCTTGCTTAAAATTTTTCCATTGTTATATTAATAATTCCTGTTTAATGATTGTTTAATGTCTTTGGTATGCTGTTGCTGGACTTTCCAAACTGCTATAAATATTCAGGTGTATGTTTTCTTCAATGGCAGATTACTAAACTTATCATGCCAACAACTGGCCTGGTCTGTCATTAAATAAAATGTTGTCTCCAATTCACTCAGGCTACCTTTGTTGAACTTAGGCACGTTTCCCCTAAAAAGGTCATTGTCTTTTCCAGTATTCTCCATTTTTTTCTATGCACATTTTATCTTGGAGTGTCAGTTTTATTTCATGAGGGTATGATAAGAGATAATTATAAGAGAAGCCACTGATTGATGTCTCATCAAGAGAGTGAAATTCATAGCTTAGCTCCTTTCAGAACTCTAGTATGTGTGCCCATACTCAGTACCTTTTCCTTAAACACGTAAGTAGCAGAAAGAGAGGTACAGAGAAGATGAGAAATAGCATCCAGCACAAAATGTTGCTAAGGAAAAAAGAATCAGATCCCAAAGTGAAAAAGGAGGATGTGAAATCTGTGTGATTGGGGAATCGGTAGGTTTTCCTCCAGACCAAATTAGCAGCAATTTGCTAATTCAGAATGCAAGTGGAAGGAGCGGTTATGGAGATGAGAGCTTTTCTTGCAGCTGTTGTGAATGCAAAAACCAAAAACTTTCAGAGAATCAACATCTCTGTTGTGATATTTTCAGTACTACTGATAACAAATATGCAATAGGATTTTCTGATACTGCATAACATCAGATACATGTTTTCACCTACAGCATATGCTCACTCACTGAAGATGAGCTGTTTGTCTCTTACTGCATTTGTACTGCAGTAAGAGGCAAGCCTGCAAAATCAAATTACTGGGACTTTAGCAGGTGTGCTGACTTCTTCTGCCATCATCCTTAAACATACCCTCAGAGCTAAACAGCAACATTCACAGTACTGGGGGTGGGGGGGCTGGGATAGTATTTTGTCATGGCTTGATCTTGAATGGGCAATTAAAACCCAGCACCTTTATAAAAGACCTGCACCTGCTGGGGATGGAAATCCTTGAAAAGACTTGTCGATACAGATCAACACAGCTGCTTGCACTTTGGACTCTTCATTGGGGGAAGGCATGGCTGTGAGGATTATTGTAATGAGTGTCTGCATGCCAAAATTTAGCATTACAACACCACAGCTCATGCTTGTATTCTTTTACGGATACTTCTGCAATGTAGCTTCTCTCCTCCTCCTACCATGTCATCTGCATTATGAAGAATATTGCAGAAGGCTGGTGATAAAGACCAAAGCTTTGTCTAGTTCAGGCAGTGGCATATCTGGTGTAAACAGAAGATAGGGCAAGCGTGGAATTTGTGTCCCTACCTTCTTATCCCTACCTCCATCCATACATGGATGGCTTTCTTGTGTCCCCTCCACCCTAGATATGCCTCTGAGTTCAGGTCCTTGCTTCCCACTAGGGGCCCAAATTAGTTTCCTTTAGGAAACCGACACAGGCAGCTCTTGAGGACTATAGCCCACTCCAGAGGCTGTCTCCCAGCAATTCATATACAGTGGTATACTCTACTGCTGGAGATTTTATTATAGAATCTATATCACCATATTAATGGAAAGTCACGCTGGATCCTTCGTCTAGCCATAATAGCTACACACACACACACACACACACACACACACACATACACGAAGGACTTGGGGGCCCACCAAACTCCGAAGAAGTACACGGGAACCTCTTTTTGGGAAAACCCCCAAAGGCTGTGTTTTCCACCCAAACAGCCCTCTGACATCTGAACATTTTCAGTGGCTAGGGAATGTTGGCTAGACAGTGAATAGAATGAAGGACCATGAATTTGTCTAATTCTCTTTGAAAAATATCTAAGCTGCTGTCCATCTCTACAGGTGGCACCAGACTCCATCAGTGAATCTATGTGTTGTAGGAGGTAGTGCTTTCTCTATTATTTTCCTTTTGCAGTGCATGTGTGCCTGTGTGTTATAGTGACACTGGCCTGTTATCCCCTTCTAAATCTACAATTCTGTGAGTGTAGGTCTCAAGCATGTTGAGAAACGTGCAGAGTTAGTCATAGTAGTTGTTTCTGAAGACTGCAATCCAGGTAAAATTGGAAGCAGACCTGAAATCACACATGCACACAGTTTTTGTGATAGTTTGGTTGGTCCAACCCCTAAGGCAAGAGTGACTTGTCAGATGTTGTTGGACTAGAGATCCCATCATCCCTAATCAATGGTTATGCTTTCTGCGGCTACTGGGGCTAATTCTGTACTTCTGGAGAATTGCAGGTTTTCCACCCCTGCCCTGCTGTAATAAGATAATTCTGAGCACAGGTATGGGATCCCTGGACTGATTCCTATGCTTGAAGTTTCATACTTTTGACAATTTACTCTTCAAACCATGTAACAATCAATCCACATAGCCAGAGGAAACACGTAGAACAGTCTGCTTCAGAATGGAGATACATAACTACCTAACTCACGTCTCCCTGAAGAGATAAGAAACTGGCAGGGCAGGGTGAACATCAGATCAAAGCTGAAAGCTGAAAGCTGAAAGCTTCAGAGGTACGAAAAGGCTTTCCAGACACCCATGTTCCAATTAACAAGAGACTTAACACACATGCCTCTCCAGTTTTCAGTGCTTTTCGAATCCAAACATAAAGTCTGCACAGAAGAGGAAAGCAGGACTAGAATTGCTTTTCAGCTTTCTGAATAGCAATAAAATAGCTGTTAGATTTGGATATTTCGCTGCAGTGATGTAATATGGATGAAAATGGAGCATTATATAAATGATATACCAGTAGGATTACTGTTACTTTTCAAGACAACCGGTGACATTTTCCACAAAATACCAGAAGCTTCCTAGCAGGCTTGCCATAATTAGCTGAACCTCGTAAAACTGAGAATAGGTTGCGCTTCATAGCCCCAGACAGGCAGATAAAGGGACTCCAAGGAGTATTTTCAAAGCCCTCATCCATAAAAGCAAGAAAACATTTGTGGGGGAAGGGGGGTGGGGGGGATATATGGAATTGGTTTTGGCTTGACTCTTACATACTGAGATTCATCACATGGTCAAAAAGTATGAAGTAGATTTGCTCTTTAACTGGCTTTTTATGCAACAATAGCAACTGCACGGCCATTGTTTGTTTTATCGTTTCCCACGCTGCCAGGAGTCAAAAGCTGATGCGCAGCAGATAAAGATTATTCTTCAAAAACAGAGTAAAACCATTCCAAGAAAATTACTTTTAACAAGCAGAACTGATAGGAGAGATGGCTTCCAAGGAGATGGATGCCTTCTTTAAAGATCAGACTAACACTCGTAACAGATTCACTGCCTTGCTAGACTGGAGCCACCACCCTCCACTAAAGCCATGGCAAAATAACATTGGAAGAAGGACTTGTCAAGGAATAAGAATCCAGTTCATGATATCCATATGTTTATAGTATATTGTAATTTCTGTGTGCCTTCAAGTCATTTACGACCTCTGATGATCCTAAGGCAAATCTATCATGGGTTTTCTTGGCAAGATTTGTTCATGGGCATTTTGCCATTGCCTTCCTCTGAGGGTGAGAGAGTGTGACTAGCCCAAGGTCACCCAGTGAGTTTCCACAGCTGAGCAGGGATTTGAATCCTGGTCTCCAGAGTTGTAGTCCAGTGCTCAAACCACTCTACCACAATGGTTGTTATTGTGTATACTGTTGAAAAAAATGGCAGGGAAAGAAGGAGGAACTGTGTGAAAAGTCATTTCAGAGCAGTATACCTTCTACCCAAGGGCCTAAATACCCTAAAGGTACCAGATCCTATCTGGTTCCTACTTGGATGGGAGACCACCAACAAATACCAGCTGCTGTAGGGAATATTTCAGAGGAAGGAACAGGCAAAACCACCTCTGAGTATTCTTTGCCTAAGAAAACCCTTTGAAATTAATGAATTGCTGTAAATCAATAGGTGACTTAAAGGCATACTCATGTGTGCCTTCTACCCAGAATAAGCAGAATGTGGTTCTAACATTTTTCAAGGACTATGCAATGGGTAACTGTGGTGTCATATGAGATATAACTGATGATCTATATAAAATCTGACTTGCAAACTATATTAAATAGGGTGCAATCACTTGAAAGCAGATTTAATTTAACTCTTATTAGATTAATCACACTGAAAGGAATCAAGATTTTTAAAAAAGCTGTTGGTCTTTTCCTTTTTATATATAAAGAGAAAAGAGTTTGAAATAATTATACTTTGAGACTCCTCTCTAAACTGCAAATCCCAGGATTTCACAGCATGTTGAAAGTGGAATAATAGCACAATAGCAGGCTAGTGTGGAAATGGCCCTAGCTAACAATTTTATGCTGACAGAAATCAAATTAAGATTTCTGAGAGTCTTCTTGAGTCACACTCAAAACTGCAGAACGATTCTTCTTTTCACATACATACACTCCATCTCCCACCCATCCAACTCAAGCTTGCGCTGAGTTACCATTTCTGACCATTTCTTCTTACTTCCATAGGGTGGAGAAACATCACTGAAACATAATGAGATATTAGTTAATGCTCTTTTGTCAAGTCTCAGATGCTATCCTTGTATTATCTCAGGACAAGCTAGTCTGTTAGCCCTATTCATGGAAATCTGATAGAAAATCTGTGACACTGCCATGTAGCATTTTGCTAATGCTACTCTAGCCAGTGCTTGGATGGGAGATGAACTAGAGTTGAGACATTATGTAGTTTGCTTTGAATTCCTTCTTAAATGATGGAGTACACGTTTGATGTACATTTGACAAACTCTCCTAAACTGATGCCTTACCTTAATTCTTTTTTTTTTTCCAAATACAAAATGCTGTATTTGAAATACATAAGTTAGAATTCCATAAAGCTTTCTTCAGTTCCAAGCCTGAGGTAGAAGTTACCAGGGGAACTTCCAGCTCCTGACTCTGGGGCAACGGGCTCTGGATCTTGTCCTCAACCCCAAAGCTTTCTCATTCTCCTCTATCACTTTATTTTAGGTGCAGGCTTTTATAATATAAAATCAGGCTAGTTGTTCTTTCCCCCCCTTTGGTTAATTGCTAATATCATCATCATCATCATCATCATCATCATCATCATCATCATCCTGTCCTACTCCCACAACTGTATAAAAATGCTTTATATCCAAAGCCTTAACATTAATTGGTACAGCATCCAAAGAAGTGGGTTTACATCTGCAAAAGCTCATCTAATAAATAAAAGTCAAAGTTCTGAGTTTGTTTGTGTCAGGCAGGCGAAGACCTCATATGATTGGCTGTGTCAGAAGACCTCATATGATTGGTTGCCTGTGAAGATTCTATGGAGTCCTGGGGTTCGCATTTTAGGGATTGGCCTTTAGAATTCTCAGTCAGAGAGCTCTTGGGCCTGGCTGGTTCCTATGGAGACAAGGCCTAGCAGCAAGAAGGAGGAGGACAGTGTATTCCCTCAGGAAACCAAACCTCTGCGTGTTAATAACTCTGAATACAGATTGGGGAATATGGAGAAAAGTTACAAGTACTGGACAAGACAGTTTGGGGAATTAGAGACACAGGAGCTCACATCTGTGTATTTCAACTGCATCTAATTCCTAAGGTAAGGTAAGGTAGTTCCTAAGGTACTTCTAACAAGTGTTACCTATGAGAAAATAAAATCCCAGGCAACGCCCGGTAAATACACTAGTACTAAAATAAAAGCTTTTTTTCTCCTCCTCCCCTCTTCATCTCTATTTGTGGCTAACAGATCATTGAAATACTTTCTAATTTAAAATAAGATGCAATACAATAGAAAGAGAAGTAGGAACTGGTAACCTAGAACTAGGTCATGCATCAGCAAAGCCCACTGAAAACATAAAATTACCCGAAGGCATGTGTGAGATTTTATTCCCTCTGGACATTTGGCGTTAGGAGTTTAAAACGTGCTCTTCAAGTTGAGGAGCTGAATATTGTGCTTTATTCAGCAGTTCTTTGTTGCATCAATTTATTATTATTTAGCTCTTATATCATACATAAAACAAACACAGTTCTTTTGCCTAAAAGTGATAAGAGATGCTGCTCTGTGTTGCCAATCGACAGCTTATCTGACAAGGAGAATTTGTGATTGAGTTGTAAAATGTTTGTCCAAACAATGTCTGAAAGCTAAGAACTTTTATTAAAACACACTCAACTTTACAAGGCAGTAAATCAGTAGCCAGAGTTCTGCATTTCCTTAAAACCTTCCAGAGAAATTGCAGTCTTGATGAGTATTCCTGGCTTTCCTGTTCTGAAAAATAACCCTGCATCCCTTTTATGCCCATAAAATTACTCTGGTTCTTGTTGAGGTTAATTTGCATGGCATCTATTTAATCAGGCATGCCTAAAATATCTCCTCAGGTAGTAAAAGTGCTGACTAGAGCATAGTTTCAAGAGAGATGAGTTCACAGAAGGCCATGATCTGTTTTATATGAGGCTGCTGTGATACTGAACAGATTTTCAGTCATGAATGAACTGGGGACGTGAGTTCCTTACTGTTTATAACTATGACTCATTGTCTCATCCTTGGGAACGGCAGTTTCCAGCACTGGTGACATGCTTAAAAATCCAAGCCCTCCTGCCGTAAACAAATAGACCCCCCAAAACAGGAGATTTTATCTCCGGAAGGGAAATCACAACCATCTAAACTGGCAGTGGGTAAATTGTGTCCCTCTTCCAGATGCTGATGGATACAATTCTAACCGCTTTTCACAAGTGAATCTCCTAGCTAAGGCAGATGGCAGTTGCAAATCCAACAACATTTGGCGGGGGGGGGGCGGCACAAATTGCTGACTTCTTATCTTAAAGCAAACAAAATACTGCTTAGTCTGGCAGGCAAATCACGTCTTTCATTGGTGGCCAACATTTCATATAGCTGCCTTAATAAAAGGTTCCTAAAGAAGCTAGTGGCGCTAAAAGTACTAATAACTTTAACATTAGATTTACATCCAAAATCACAACAGCAAACAGCGGAAACTAAAGCAGTATGAACTAGCAGGGCCTAACCCCAGACATTTTGCTGCATGAGGTGAAGAACAAGATGGTGTCCCCACTATTTCACCTATGAAGGCTGGTCAGAGTGGCGATTAAATCAGCCTGAAATTCAAGAATGCCCTCTACCATCTCTGAGTGCAGCAGGGCAGTTTAATGGATGTACAGATGCCACATGGGACACACAGCTCTGCCCTCCAACACTTTGTTGCTATCACTCTCTGCTCCCATAATCTATTGCCCTGAATTGGCTGTCCCATTCCATCTAATGGTACAGAAAATTCCCCAAAAAGCCACAACAAATTTTAAATTGCTGGGAAAAGATAAAAAAAGAACTCCTTCTGGTACTAATAAGATGCTTATGGAGGCACCAGGTAAGTGTCTCTGAGAAAGGTAAGAAGTCACTACTGAAAAAGCTTTCTCCCTCGCAGTCACCTGTTGGGAAAGCACCTGTTGGGAATGCAAGGTGGAACCATTCAGATTAGGAATTTCAAGGTTTGGGGTACATGAGAAGAAGTGACACTTCAAGGATCCCGTTTCTATGAAGAGACTTAAAGATGATAACAAGCGCTTTAAGATGGACTTGGAAACAGACCTGAAGCTGTTGACAATAATCAATGAGAGGTTTATAGATGGTAGAAGGTTGAACATTTAAGAACATTTATGAAGGTTTCACACTGGATCTCTTGCAAGCAAAAGCATGTCAAAAGTAATCCAGTAATAATAGTTGGTCTTAATTTTGCACAAGAGATGTCAGAATAAACTATAAAAGGGTAAGCCAATCTGATTTCAGAGTTAACTTATCATGCTCACTCTAAGCAATGCCCTTCAGTGGTTTGTAAAATTAACCCAGGATGCTGATTGACATTTCTGGATATGTTGTTTGAAACTGAGCAGCTAATTTCACCCCACAGAGCTGTGTTGGATTATTTAATGAGTTATCATCTTAGACCAGCAGCTCCCTCAAGTGAAGAATCACAATAAACTGTTTTACAATTGCTTTTTTTTAAATGTGAAAATTTCTTTCAGTGACTATTTTTAGCTCTGAGACAAAGAGCTGGAAATAAGCTATGAAACCAACTGAAAGGAAGACTTTTGCACCTAGTTGCTTTGTCTCAAGAGGAATCCTGTCAGTGCACACTCTGACCTGTTACAGCAGGAAAAGTGCAGTGGTTTTGATGACAAAAGCCTTTCCCCTCAGGCTATAATCTATACAGTTTTACCTGCTGGCAGTGTGATTTACTTCTAGGCAGATATATAGGACTGCAGGGATTTATGAGCAAGGACTGAAGTCTTGTAAATGTCTGTCTGTCTATCTATCTACAGTAGCCCCTTGACATTCATGAGGGTTAGGGGCACAGAACGCTCGCAAAAATGGAAAAATCACAAATAACTCCCACCCACCCCCGATTATCCTCTAGAGCTCCCCCTCCCATTCCTTCGCCTCTGGCTCCACTGTTGGGGGACAGGGGAGAATAAAGACACAGCAAAGGGCTTACCAGTACTTTCCCTTCAAAGGGAGGAGAGAGCTGTTCTTCCCTTCTAGTTGCTTCTGGCAGCCAGCTTGAAAAGGGAGGTGAGAGCAAAAAGAGGACCTGACCAATCAGCAGCCGTTACATAGCAGAAAGTGCAGCCACATGGAAGAGAGGACATGCCTCCAGCAGTGGGAGGGAGGCTTTGCTCACCCTAAAGGGAAAAAAAAGTGTCCATTTTAAACACAAGCCTGGCAAGCCTGGGGTGAAGAATGCAAGGGAATGGGAAGAGGAAAATGGGGGGGGGGAGGCAGTGGGCAAGCACGTGCCTTGTGAAGGTCAAACCTGCAACTGTAGAGGGAGGACTGTATATATATATATTGTCTCAGAAGGTGCAACTGAAAGTGAGTTACCTTTTTCCTTTCCAGAGTCCTTTCTCGGATTTGTATGGTAAGGATAGGAAGAAGGAAAAGAGGGAGAGAAAAAAAACGAAATGTGGTAGCATCTTTAAAACTAACTGGTTTTTATCTGAGTGTGACCTTTCATGAATATAAAGCCACTTGTTCAGATGCAGTACCGTGTGGTAACAAATCATTCATTCTTCGTTCCACCTTTTGATTTTTTTTTTTAAAAAAATCTAGAGATGGTTCCAATAGCCTCTTCCTCAAAAAGCACTTTGTATTTATTTTTATTTAATTATTGTAGGTGAAGTGCAACAAATAATCTACAGCCTTTCATCTTCTCTTTGATGCTTCCCTCCAATTTGATATTCACAGACCAACTAGTAGTTGAACTAGTTCTAACCAGTGGTTGCAACTGAGTGTTAGTTCTGACACAGAAGAGGGAATCAGGGTTCCTATAGCTTCTGCTCTGCCCAATAGTTGAGACTAGACTAGTTGTTCCCTTGTTCTGATCTTCTTTGCAGCCAGGGGCTATAATCTCTCACTGGCCCTTAGACTTCTCCCTAACAATCTCTAGCCATGCCAATACTGAGTGAATCAATACCAATATTCAATTGTGTTGTTGTTGTTGTTGTTGTTGTTGTTGTTATTGTTGTTTGCCTTCAAATAGTTTCCAGTGTATGATCACCCTAAGGCAAAAATATTGCAGGGTTTTCTGGGGCTGAGAGTGTGTGATGCACCCATGATCATCCAGTGGGTTTCCATGGCTAAGCTGAGAACTGAACTCTCCAGTGCTCAAACCACTATGCCACTCTGGCATTAGTATTCAAAATTCACTATCAGTAATTAAACAATGTAATTTTATTCACTGCTATTGTTGCTATGCTTTAATAATAGCCTTGAAAGTACTGTTTTCTCATGAGGGTTGATGTTTTCCAGTTTGCCCTTTATTTGTATTGTGTTGCTTGGTGATACAGGGAACTTTATTAAATCATATGACTATGAAGATGGCACTTGGCATACTGTTTCTGTTCCATGGACTCTCCTGTTTCCTGATTTGTCATCTTTATTACCGACTTATTAATAGCATATGGCAAAAATAACTGAATTGGCTTAGCTGATAGTGATTATTGACAGTGCAACAGACACATCAGATACTGAAGAGCACGCATGCACACACACACACACACACACACACACACACATACACACTGCTGACTATTTTAGGAGGGCTTCTTTGGCACTATATATGCCATTTATTTAGATTAACTTCCCAAAGGCAGATATGCACCCTTCACATATCTTCTCATGGGGCTGGAGTTAAAAATGAGAAACCTGGCCTTTAATAGTATTCAGCATCACTATGGAAACAAGCACAGTATACCCTGGGGAATGATACCATTTCAAAGCCCTTTCTAACTACACAGTTATACTGCTATGATTCCACTTTAATTGCCAGGGCAAGCTCTTATGCCATACTGGGATTTGCAGTATAGGGAAAAGAATTTCAAATTCTCAGCTGGATTGCTGTAGTGCCTCACCAAACTACAAATCACAGGATTTGCTAGGATATTGCCATGTCAGTTAAAGTGTAATCATGGTGCTGTAATGGTGTAGTGTGAACTGCATATGCAGTTGCTCTGAAACACACCTAAACCATAATATATTGAACTCTATAAAATTTAGTAGCATTATGAACATTGTCAGCAGAGTACAGTTGCATTCAATAGAATTCTTCCAGGTTATGAATGGTCTGGTCAATATATGTTGTCCCTTTCCAGAAAAATGTTGGCCATGTTGGTATCTTTGTCACCTAACTCATTGAGAAATTTGCAGAATTTCAGCTTTAGGGCTGATAGTTTGACATAGCTAGAACTTGGTACACTAGCTTCCATCCCATTCTATGCTGGCTCTCAATCTGCTGCCAAGGTAGATATGATGAATTTCTGGAGGTTTGGCTATCTGAGGAGCCAGTTCAGCCTGAAAGCAGGTTGCTAGGCAACCAAAATAGCACTTTAGGAGAGAAACCCAGCCCTGTAGTGTGTGGGAGGGGCTTATGGCTGGGAGAAAAAGTTATATGAAGCCATGTACCTGTAAGTATTTTTATTCCTTCATTAAGAACCTAGTGAGGAGTAGAGTCCTTCAGTCAGCCAGAAAATGTGACTATTTTGAAAGATTTAGTTCTCACTGGAATCTAGTGAGAGGCGGAAGAGTAATTGAACCTTAGTAGGATCTGGTCAGAGAGTGTGACCAAGATTGGGGATTAAGCCTTTGATGGGAGTATAGCCAAACTGCTGGTATATTATACTTGTGCTTTTTGTGAAAATCTAAAGATATAATTGAACTGTTTTTGAGCAGGGAGTTAACTGTCAATACTGTCTGAAGGATACACTGAAGAAATGTATCAACATTGAACTGCATATGAACTCTAACACGCTATTTTTATTGTTATCTTAACAAATGTTATAATTATCTTTGACTCAGCTGAGTTGTATGCAGTGATAAGTAACACAGAAAATACACTACCATAAAACCATTGGTGAATTTATCTTCCAAAATCATTTTTACAGCAGCTTCTACCAACAGAGTGCCTTCTCCAGATATATCAGGCTACAACTCTTATGATCTCACAAACAGCTGGCTGTGGTATTCTATATCTGCTTACCTGACAGTAAGCCTTAACTCAACAGGATTTACTTCCATTACTACACTTTAAGTGACTTGGATAGGTAATTCCTAAAGCTGAACTGTTCAGAACAGAGGCCATTTCTGCACGTGATGAGGGAATCGCTCCCTGCCGCTACTCACCGGATCTTCTGTGGGTCCAGTCCGGTCCGGGGTGAGGAGGAGCAGTGCGTGGTCATAGATCCGCACTGCTCCGGCATCCAAAATGACGGCTTCCAGTTGGTCGTGGGTCTCGACCAACCGCTGAAGCTTGCCAGCCTAAAACCTGCCCTCCGCAGATCACAGGCTCACATTGGTGCGAGCCTGCGAATCTGTATTGGAGAGCAGGCACGCAATGGCACACGTGGGCATTTTGAAAGACTGAAAAATCAGGTCTTTCAAAAACACGCTGGAGGGCCGCTTGGGGTTGTTCTGGAGCGGACTGAGGTGCGGATTTACGGTAAGTAGTCTGGACCCAGTCCGCTCCAAGGTGCAGGCGTCCTCCATGAAGGACGCACTGCACTGTTTTATTTACCCCGTATGGAAATGGCCAGAGACTCACCCCATCCAAAAACCAACCCACAAATAACATTACTTTGTATGGGTTTTTCACCATACTCCAGAAGCTATGCCAGAATCTTCTTTACTAATCTCCTGCTGTCTCCCATAACCATACATGCATATTAAATATACAACTGCAAAATATGAAGTGTTTCTAATGTGACCTAACTTTTGATGGAGAGTTTGTTTTGTTGTTGTTGTGTGCCTTGGAGTTGTTTCCACTTTATGGCAATCTTAAGGCAAAGCTATCATGGAGTTTTCTTGGCAAGATTTGTTCAGAAAGCGTTTGCCTTTGCCTTTCTCTGAGACTGAAAGAGTATGGCCTTTTCTGCACCTTACGTTTTTCCGGTGCTGGGGTGCGGGGATCACATGAGCAGCCTCCGGCAAGAGGCTCTTGCATCCCTGCTGCTTCAAAACTCCACCCGAGCTGCCTGCTTGCGCAAGAGCCTTGTCTCTTCCTTCTGCAGCGCAGCCTGGGACTTTCCCAGGCTGCGCTGGGGCAGGAAGTGTGACCAGCCTGGCTCCGGAGGCTCCGCACGCCAAGTAAATGTGTGCGGGGCCCGGGAGCAATGCGTGATCGCGCACCATATTCGGCTTCCAGCTGAAAATGAAAAGGTGTGCGATTGGTGCCTGCCGGCCCTGGAGCATCGTGCGATTGTGAGTGCATCGTGCAGATTGCTCCTCACAATCGCGCGACGCTCCAGGTGTCCTTTCGCATGGCAAATGCCATGCGGAAAGGGCCTATGACTTGCCCAAGGTCACCAAGTGGGTTTTCATGGCTAAGCGGTGCTTCTAACCCTGGTCTCTGGAGTCAGAGCCCAACACTCAAACCACCACATCATGTTGACTCTCTTTGTGGTCAGTAAGGTTAATTTATTCATCTATTTTGATGTATTATTTTAGCATTTATGATAATTACATTATACACCTCACCTATTCTCTGGAAAAAGTGCTAAAATATTTCTGTTTGTAATGTAGACAGTGGTAGAAGAGAAGGAGGAACAAGAACAGATTTTATGTTTTCAATAAAAATAAAAGTGTTTTAATAAGCCCAGCTCCTTCCCAGAAAAATGCTTTCCTAATTCATTGGTAAGGAGAAGTAATATTATTTCTTGTAAACAATTTCCAAAGTGAGGGTTAATTGTGTTTACACTGTTGCAGCAAAAGTAGTAAAATCTTTTGTTGCACCTGAAGGACAAACAACCTGAATTTGGAACAAGATTTGTGAACTAAAGCTCACGTCATCAGAGATTTCTAATGAAGTGAGCTGTATTCAAACAAAGTTGCTGCCAAATAAAATTTGTTAGAGCTGCAGTTGCTACAATACTTCCTGTCATCCAATATCCACATGTTGATATAGCCCTTTATGGTTTATGTGCTGAAAGAATGTGGCAGAGTCAGAGAGTTACCGTATTTGCCGGAATATAAGATGCACTTTTTTATCCCCAAAATACCCCTTAAAATGGGGTGTGTCTTATATGCTGCGTGCTCATTGGAAGCCTTCCCTTCATCTCCCCTTCTGAGGCTAAATGCATATGAAAAGGGAGGAGGTGAAAGAAGGACTCCCATGAGGCTCCGCCTCCGGTCCCTTGACTGGTCTTTTCCGGGCATTTTTTTAAAGCCCAGAGAGGCAGCCAAGGGTCTGGGCAGCCCAGTGCTGGTGCTGGCTCCGCCCCTGCCCCTCAGCTGGTCTTTTCTGGGCAGTTTTTTTAATGCCTAGAAAAGTCAGGGGAAGGTCTAAGGAGCTTCCCTAGACCTCCCCCTCTATGCATTTTGCCTTTGTTGGGAGAACTCCCACGGAGGCAAAATGGAAGGGAATTGGGATAGGGAAGCCTTGCTGCCATAGTAAAAAAAGTTTTTCTCAAAAATAACTGTCAAAAATGGGGTGCGTCTTATACCCCTGTGCGTCTTATACGCTGGCAAATACGGTATATTCAAATCAGGCAGGTGATATTATTACCTCTGTTGCTGAATCATACCCTCTAATGTTTCACAAATGAAAACTGAAATGCATATTCTGAATAACAGAGTATGGTCAAGGTGACAAAAGTTATTAATAGAGATGATCACACAAGGTAGGAGAGGTTGTCACCATTTTCTTTTGCCTGGGCCTACAGGGAAGGGCAGGAAGCCACCCTCTCCTCTTGCTGAGTTAATTATGTGTGAAATACTTTTTGCAATTTGAACTCAGCATCAATGAAAGTAAGCTGAAGAAAAAGGGAGAAAGTGGAAGGACAAGAAAGAAACTGGGACATTTTTAACAGCAGTTTAAAAAGTGGGATGACAAAGGATAAGGACTGTCTTTGCTAAATCAGGATAGTTCGTAACTATGTGAATGAATGAATGAATGAATGAATGAATGAATGAATGAATTTATATTCCATCCTTCCTTACAATATGCTATGGCAATTAACAACCTTTATAAACACAATACATCACACATGTACCTTTACAATTGTCAAAATGTGGAGATCTGGGCCAAGTCAGGGCTATGACAGATCAGGTCTGCTTTTAGTCTCCCTCTCTGGAGAAGCAGCACCCTTCTATATTTTTACCACCTCCTGGCTCTCTCTCCACACTTATATCTGTCTTCTGTTTTCCCTAAACCCACACCCTTGTAGATATAGAGCAAAGCATTTTCAGGTTGATTCAATGAATGTGTCACTGGTGGTAGCATGTGTAACTGATCCAGATTAAAGAGACACTGTATGGACATTGCTCTTTAAAATATATATATAATAAAATTTTTATTAAAAAAACTTCCAAGGGAAAAGGTATCTGGCAATTAAAGGTTATCAAACAGCAAAACACTTTCAGCTCCTAACAGCAAACACTTCCCCAACTCTCTCATTCTTTTTCTGAAAGAACTCCTCTCCCTTCAAACTCATAGATGGAACTTCTTTTCAAACCCTGTTTCAGTTATTTTTCTGTTATACTGACTCTCCCACCTATCCCCTACCTCTAGCTAACCTGTGTTTTCTAGTCAGCAACCAATCAAATCTCCTTTGTTGCCAGGGTAGCTCTGCAGACCACACCCCTCTCCCCAGGGTTTCTCACAAAAATCGTTATTCAAAATGCACCATAAAATGAAATAAAATGATTGGTAGAAATAGACAAATAGTAAAAGATGACATAAATAAATAATTTCCCATTTGACGCTGAAACAAAACAACCCAAGGGATAATTGTTATCCAGAGCTGGAGAAGGCTTTGCCACGTGTGCCACAAGCAAAGCTTCACTGGGCAATCTAAAATCCTGGGTTAGTCTGTTTTGGGGATGGCAGCCCTTGCATCCAGAGCCACTTTGGGCTTTGCACACTAACACTCTTACCCTTGAATTTGACCTGTATTATACTGGCATTCAGGACAAAGATTTTAAAACTAGTGTGATATACTCACATTTCACCGTTCCTGTCAACATATAGCTCCCTCATTGCAACAACTCCACTGGCTACCTTTCTAGTGCTGGTTGTGACTATAAAACTCTATACAGCTCAGATCCAGGCTATATGAATGACCATATTCTCCCTCCAACTGTTCTACTTTGGCAGGGACAGTCCCAATTAATCCTCTGACATCTTACTTTTTCACTTGCTTTTAAAATGTGCAGGTTTCTCTTCCTTTCCTCTACCTATTCCCTTTGTCCTCATTTTACTTCCATTGGTGCAAACTGAGTCTTCCCCTTGCCTACAGGCTCAGGCAAAAGCAAGCTGCTGCAGCCTGTCCTAGCATGTGTGTCCTTCCTTATTATCATCTTTTGCCATCCCGATCACACTCTGATTGGGATGGCAAAAAAAAAGAAAAAGAAAAGAAAAAGAAGGAGACGATAGGGTCGCTGCGCAGAGAAGATGGTGAATTACTAACAGGGGGAAGAGAAAAGGCAGAACTACTTAACACCTTCTTTGCCTCAGGTTTTTCCCAGAAGGATACAAGCACTCAACCTGGCGGTGGGGAGCAGGTGAGGAAGCAGGGGAAATGAGGCATGTAATAGGTAGGGAGGTGGTACAGGAATACCTGGCCACACTGGATGAATTCAAGTCTCCAGGGCCAGATGAATTGCATCCTAGGATATTAAAAGAACTGGCAGAGGTCATTTCGGAACCGCTTGCTATAATCTTTGAGAAATCTTGGAGGACAGGAGAAGTTCCAGCAGACTGGAAGAGGGCAAATGTTGTCCCCATCTTCAAGAAGGGAAAAAAAGAGGACCCAAATAATTATCGCCCAGTCAGCCTGACATCAGTACCCGGAAAGATTCTGGAACAGATCATTAAGCAGTCAGTTTCTAATCACTTAGAAAGCAACGCGGTAATCACGAGAAGTCAACGTGGATTTCTCAAAAATAAGTCATGCCAGACTAATCTTATCTCTTTTTATGATAGAGTTACTAGCTTGATAGATGAAGGGAATGCTGTGGATGTAGCATTTCTCGATTTCAGTAAGGCCTTTGACAAAGTTCCCCATGACATTCTTGCAAAGAAGCTAGTAAAATACGGGCTGGACAGGGCTACTGTTAGTTGGATTTGTAATTGGTTGACCGACCGAACCCAAAGGGTGATCAGGAATGGCTGCTTTTCATCCTGGAGAGAAGTGACTAGCGGGGTGCCACAGGGTTCTGTCCTGGGCCCAGTGCTGTTCAATATCTTCATCAACGACTTGGATGAAGGAATAGAGGGCATGCTCATCAAATTTGCAGATGACACCAAATTGGGAGGGGTTGCTAATACGCCAGAGGACAGGATCAAAATTCAAAATGACCTGGACAGATTGGAGAGCTGGGCCAAAGCTAACAAAATGAAATTCAACAGAGAGAAGTGTAAGGTCCTACACTTAGGTAGAAAAAACGGAATACAGAAATATAGGACACGTGGCTGGATAGCAGTACATGTGAAAGGGATCTAGGAGTCTTAATAGACCACAAGCTGAACATGAGTCAGCAGTGTGATGCGGCAGCCAAGAAAGCCAATGCAATTCTCGCCTGCATCAATAGGAGTATGGTGTCTAGATCGAGGGAGGTACTCGTACCACTCTACTCTGCTTTGGTTAGACCTCATCTTGAATACTGTGTCCAGTTCTGGGCACCCCAATTCAAGAAGGACATGGTCAGGCTGGAGTAGGTCCAGAGGAGGGCAACCAAAATGGCGAGAGGCCTGGAAGCCATGCCCTATGAGGATAGACTTAGAGAGCTGGGTATGTTTAGTCTGCAGAAGAGAAGGTTAAGAGGGGACATGATAGCCATGTTTAAATATTTGAAGGGATGCCATGTAGAGGAAGGAGAGGGCTTGTTTTCTGCTGCTCCAGAGACCAGGACAAGGAGCAATGGATTCAAGCTGCAGGAAAGGAGATTCCACCTGAACCTCAGGAAGAACTTCCTGACAGTCAGGGCTGTCCGGCAGTGGAATATGCTGCCTTGGAGTGTGGTGGAGTCTCCTTTGGAGGTTTTTAAGCAGAGGCTAGATGGCCATCTGTTGGGAGTGCTTTGAGGGTGTTCCTGCATGGCAGGGGGTTGGACTGGATGGCCCGTGTGATCTTTTCCAACTCTACATTTCTATGATTCTATGATGTTCTTTGGCCACATGGGTCCCTGTTTTCATCCATAAAATGTTGGAGGTTATACCATACAAGCAGGTGTGTGTCTGAGATCTTCAGGGAAGGCCCTTCTTTCTGTCTCACCAACCTCACAAGTACATCTGGGTGAAGATAGCTTTCTTGATTACTGCTCTCAGGCCCTTTTTGCATGGCATTTGCCATGTGAAAGAGGGCCTGGAGCATCGCGCGATTGCGAGGAGCGAGCTGCACAACGCACTCACAATCACGCGACACTCCAGGGGCTGGCAGGGGCCAATCGCGCACATTTTCGTTTTCAGCTAGAAGCCAAAAATGGTGCATGATTGTGCATTGCTCCTGGGCCCTGTGCGCACTTACCTGGCATGCAGAGCCTCTGGAGCCGGGCCAGTCGTGCTTCCTGCCCCAGTGCAGCCTGGGAGGGTCCCAGGTTGCACTGCGGAAGGAAGAGGTGGGGCTCTCGCACAAGCAGGCAGCTCATGCAGAGCTGAAGTAGCAGGGAAGGGAGAGCCTCTCGGCAGAGGCTGCTCATGCAATCCCCGCACCCCAGCGCCGGGACAAGGTAAGGTGCGGAAAGGGCCTCAGTCTCTGGAACTCTTTTTCTTTAGTGGCTACACTGACTTTTTGTAATGTTTTTCTGGAGGCAGGCAAACACTTTTTTTTTCTTCCAGACCTTTGAAAACTAACTGCTGATAGGAAAAGTAAGGTGCTATATTTTTCAAATTTGCTTTTTTTTTTTACTGGTTTTAGTGGTGTTTTTTGAAAAAATGTTTTTCATCCTATTTTGAGTTTAATAATATTTCCACGTTTGTGTGTCTCAGTGAGGTGGAATTTTATCTATACTAGTTTTAACTTAGTGAGCTGTCTTGAGTCCCAGGGTTGGGGAAAAGGTGGGATATAAACAAACAAGCAAACACATTGGCAGAAGCTTTCTGCACTTGCTGCTAACAATCTTCAAGGAAACTCCCATGTAGAGAGCATAGTGATACTCAAATGCACAATTTATTGAGAGGGTGAAATACTGTTATAGATTATATTGGTCCAGGAATAGCCATTGGCATAGCAAAACAGCTTTAGCAAGCCATAAGAACTTCTCACCATTGAAGCTACCTGGGCCTTCAGTGACATCTTTGAACTGAGGGGCACATCCAATGTAGAGCAGGTACCCCAGCCAGAAAAGCCCACCCACCTAAAACTTGGCACCAGAAACAACCTATTTGGTAAGTATCTCTCTTATCTTAACATAGCAACCTCCAGAGATATATCTTTCTAATCTGAAGATTCCAGATTTAGCTGCCTCAGGGGAATTCTGAATTATAGGGAGTACATGGACTAAGACTCACTCTCTGGAGTTTTCACTTCCAGATAAGATAAAACAGTTGAAATTGATACATTTTACTTTTTACAGCACCTAAATTTATCCCCTGATGTGTCAATACAGAGGCTTCTTGAGGGACTTGCTGTGTTATACCTACAAAGGGGTTTGAGGCTCACACAGGACAGATACAGCCTAGATCTCAAAGGAACTACCTTTGTTTTCAAACAACATAGAAACAAGCTTTACTGCTGTGACATACTTTTGTGTCCCAAATGCCTTGGGGCCAGCAAGTCCTGTGGCTTTTACCTGCATCATGCCTCTCTTTATCACCATTTGAAACTCGTATCTTTGCCAAAGACAGTCCCAATTATTCTTTTGTCATCCCACTTTTTTTTTTACTGCTTTTAAAATGTCCCAGTTTCTCTCTCCTTTGCTCACTCTTTGTCCTTGGCTCACTTTAGTTGCTCCAAAATGAATTCAAAATGCGTAAGCAGCCTCCCCTTTTCTTATTATTTCTATTTTTGTGCCCAAAATATAGACCCATCCTTCTTGAAATCATTCTGAGGTTGGGTAGTGAGGCAGACTGATCCGATTTCCCCTTTTCTGTCTGTTTTGCTGTTCACACATGCTCAGTAAAGGATCCAGGAGGCAGTTGCTGTTTACATGGCCTGCTGCAGGCAGACACATCTAGCTACACAACTTTCAGCAGAAGGGGAAACTAACACGGCTTTGTATGTGCTAACCCAGACAATGTTTGTATTTCTTCTATTTGTATATCATGGTCCCAGAGAAATCACCCCCCCCCACACACACAAAAACCAAGCTGACACTGTGCAGGTTACAAGGTATATTTTATTCCTACAGTTCCAAAAAGCCAGGGAATGAGTTATATAGCAAAGACTAGGGAAAGGACATCTATCCTACAGGTGTTGTACATGATCAACTGATGTCTAGAAGTCAACATTTCTATCAAATTTATCACCTTCATGGAATTTTCCAGCACAAGCACTTGGCAACTCTGGCAAACTATATTAAAATGTACAAGCTCAGGGCTCCCATTCTCTTCAGATTCTGGTCTATCAGGGTGGAAGACAGAAATGAATTTCTTTCCATAAACAAAGTGGGATTTTTGATTTACCAGACCTGGTCTTCTATTATCTCCCAGAGCTACAAATGAAAGGAAGTTCCCTTCAGAATCCCATTCTTTTCCCTCTGAAGCTCATATTATCATATAGTGGCACTAGGTGTCCTTTTCCTAGTGGACACCACTAGGAAAAGCACCACAAAAAGTATATTTGATGAACTAAGTTCAAACAAAGACAGGGACAGAAATCTACTCTTATAAAACCTCTGGTATATTTTGAGAATAAATTGTTACTCCTTAGGAATATCATTTTTGTTGTCACTATTTTAGTCCTGTGGGAAAGTGTCTAGGGTGCTGCACAAATGCGACATGCCTTCTGCTTCTCAGCTGAGCTACATTGGCAGCTTACCAGATGGTTTCTCCACCACTTTGTAAGTGTAGTTTATGGAGTGCTGAGTGAGCACTGAGGAGAACAGAAGGCAAAGAGCCAACTTCAAAACAGACTGAAAGAAGAAAGTTTGGAAAGTGGGAGAGAGGTGGTGAGGAGACAGAACGAAGAATAAAACTGTGGAACTGTAAGTCACCCAAAAGTTCGCTGTAAAATCTTAAGGGCTGATTTACATATTCTGAGAATATAGCCAGCACCAGTCGCCAGCAAGGCAATCCAAGCAAAGAGTTGCATACCCTTAATTCCTAAGGAAATCAATGGGCTTTAAGAGATGATGTTCTGAGTTGTGGCCCATGCGTCTTGATGAAACTCCACCTGCCTTTTAGATACTAAATGCACTCACTTCTAGAGACCACTGTCAGGAAGCAATGGTGTTAGTGTGTTTTGGCTGCTATATCTCATAAAAACATGCAAAAAAGAGCAAAGGCCTATCTTCTTCACTATTCTGATCTCATAGGGGCCAGCCAGATGCCTGTTGGAAGGGCACAAACATGACATGAGTGCAATAGTACCATCCTCCTGCTGTCTTCCAACAAACAGAAGCTGCAACAAATGGCATACTGCTTATGATAATGTATGGCCAGGATGATTATAGCCATTGAAAGTCTCATCCTTTATGAATTCATCTATATATCTAAACCCTGTTTAAAGACACTGCTCATAGAACCATAGAATCGCAAGTACAATCTGCACCTTACCTCGATAGCGCGATGAACTAGAACCTTCATGCTATTACAAACATCGCAAGAGAGCCCCTTGCACTCCGCACACGGTAGGGCATTTGCGAGAGAGCACCGGTCCCCGGCCAGTGCCTCTTCTGCATGTTGGCGTCCTGGCCCACGCCTAGGTCTCGCCCTGTCCCTGCCCCACCACCCCTGATTGGGCGGTGGATTTTATTTTTTTAAATTTTTTTTCCGCCTATCGTGCTAACGTTAGCACAATAGATCCTGCCAACAGGCCATCGCAGCAGCCCCAAGGGCAGACCGGTAGCAAGGGTCCCCCCCCCGTAACAGGCTGCTCCAGAAAGGCGGAGTCTAGCAGCACAGATTGCAGCTGTGGCAGAGCTGCAGCTGCAGCCCTCTCCACCACCCCCATGACCCGCCATGGAGCCTGACCAGACAGAGCTCCTCGGGACACTGGCCATACAGCTCTATATGAACAACACCACTGCCCTGCGAGCCTGGAGGGCAAGACAGCGGTGACGGAGCAGGAGAGCCATCCTGGAGGCGGCCGCCACAGTCTGCACCCGAGCAGCCACTGCCACCACTGCCGCCGTAGCAACCGACGGGGAACAGCCAGCCGATCCCCATGTTGCCGTGCATGCCTGGCTGGGAACACTCCCGCTCCCCCGGAGATGGTGGGTCAGGACCCGTGTCTAACGGGACTGGTGGCTCCGGGAAGTGTTGGCGACCTGGGATGACGAAATGTGGCTGTACCACTTCAGAATTACCCGGGCCACCCTCTTTGAGATCGTGGAACATCTGCACCCGCACCTACAGCGCACCACCACCATCATGAGGGTGCCCATCTCTGTAGAGGAGCGGGTCACCATCGCGATATGGTGGCTCACCACTCCCCAAATCTACAGGAAGACCGCCAACACCTTTGGACTCGGCATCTCGACGGTGGCAGAGATCGGGGTGGAAGTCTGCCTCGCCATAGAACATGTCCTGCTGGGCACCATCGTCCACCTGCGCAACCACCGCACGGTGAGTCCAGTCTGCAGTAGCAGCTGTGCAACAGGAAGCACGACCATCTGGCAACTGCCATATCATACACAGCCATGGAGCACGCTCCCTCCCTTCCCCACAGCCCAAGTGGCACGCTGCCACGAGGAACGCATAGCCAGGGCCGGTGGGCTGGCAACACCAGTCAGGGGGGCAGCGGTTCAATCTGCCAGACAGTCCTCACCTCCCCGAGCCATCCAACGTCCCAGTGGTGTCACTGATGCCCCCAGTATATTGAGATCCCCTGTTGATGGCACTTTCCCTTCCCACCCTTAGATCATGGAAGGCTTCGAGGCCATGGGATTCCCACAGTGTATCGGCGCCCTGGACGGGACCCATATCCCTGTACGGCCCCCAAAAGGATGGGCACAGGAGTTCGTCAACAGGAATGACAGCTTCTCCATCCTGCTGCAAGGCCTGACAGATCATTCGGGACAGTTCCTGGATATTGAGTTGGGGTATACGGGTTGCACCCATGATGCACATGTCTTCCGCCACTCAGCCCTGTGGCAGGCCATGGAGGCCAAGCAATTCGTCCCCGGCAACCCGACCGTCACCACCCATGGCGTGCGGGTTGGGCCCATCATCTTGGCAGATGGAGCCTACCCCTTAGGATGGTGGCTCATGAAGCCCTACAGAGGTCGGCTAGACCCCCAGCAGATGGCCCACAACAGAGTATTCAATCAGTGCCGCAATGTCGTGGAGCATGCCTTTGGTAGGCTGAAGGCCAGATGGGGCTGCCTGGCAGCTCCACTGACCGTCTCTGAGCCTAATTTCCTGCCGGTCGTCGCTGCCTGTGTGGTCCTGCACAACATCTGCGAAACCAAGGGCCATGCACTGCATACCAACCTCCGCCCGCCTGCACCCATCACCATTCCCCCAGGTGCCTATGGCACATGATCACAGGAGGCTGAGGGAGGGCCAGAGGGTCAGGGATGCCATCGCCAGGATGATCGCTGGCTGACCCACCATCTCCGCCCCCAGCTGCAGCTGCAAAGGCACTGTGCCCTCTGTCCCCCTATGCTCCCTCAGCCAGTAGGCATGCATGGCCCCCTGAGGGGATCCGGTAACCAAACATGAAAGCAAAACATGTATTCTGAATGCATCTGCCTTTGCCTCTGTGAATAAAATGAACACATGATGCCCCATGACCCGTGTGTGGACCCTCACTGGCATAAGCACAGCATGCTCGCGCTGTTGGCATGATCCGTGGTCCCCGTCAGCAGAGGGAGGGGGAGAGACATGCCATGGGGAAATCACAGGGCATTAGGAGGAGTAGCCAATGCAAGAGAGAGTTCCATGACTGAGGCTACCCTGTCACATCCACTCTCAGCTGCAGGGCAGGAAGAACACAGACACGGTGGCAGGAAAGTGCGTTTATTAGGTAGTCCCCCTAGTTGGTGACAGGCAGGCATCAGAAAGAACCCGTGGTAGACAGCGAGTACCGGATGTAGTATCATGCCTGCCTCTGGCGACGAAGCTCACCAGCAGTGCAGAAGCAGGTCCCCACCTGGGTACCAGAAGGCACAGAGCAAACAAGCACAGTTAGCGTCCCCTTCCCAGCAGAGATGCCCTCCACTCCCCCCTTCAGGCAAGGCAAGCCAAATCATGGGCTATAGCGCTGCACTCTCTTTTTCACACGTCCCCCCTTCCCAACAGCAGGCTCCTCTTGGGACAGCCCCTCAGGAGGCAGCTGGCTAGCAGAGGGAGGCCTGGCCATCCCTTGTTGTGATGTGGAGGCGACCACAGAGGAAGCCAGCGGAGTAGCACCACTGCCCGAAGGGCAAGACTGCAGGTTGAGCAGTATGGCTGACATGAGCCTGTTCGTGCTCCGCATCTTCTCCACCACATCCTCCTGGCCCTCTGCATTCCTCTCCATATCCTCCCTGTACGTGTCGACCAGTTGTTGGAGAATGGCATTGGTCGCACTCAGCGCCGTCACCATCCCACTCTGGTGCGCCCTCCGCTCGGCTGCCGAAGCATCATGCAGCTCCCGTGAGTGTTGCATGATGGCCGTGGCGATTGCCTCGCCCCTACGCCCTGTCCGGTCCCTCACCCAAGCTGCTGCCATCCTCGAGTGGGGGGACATCGCCGCAGCGCTGACAGTGGTTCTGCTGCTACTCTCATTCGGAGGTGGCTCTGGAAGGAACACAGAGAAGTTGACAGTCCAGTGAGCAGAGCAATCCCCCCCCTCACCGGCACCCTGTGGGGTCGCTACACGTTTCCAGACCTGCAGTGCCACGAGGTGGGGACACAGGCCCCTGCAGCATGGGTGCCACGCTGCCAACCCCTATGCTTCAGCGGCCAGCACCTCTATGGGAGGGCTCGGCAGCACCTGGACTCGGTGTGGAGGTCATTTGTCGTCATGCTTACCAGGGCAACGAAGCCCCGAACCGGTGGCTGTGCCTTCTAACATGGCATCCTCGTCATCAGCTGACCCCTCACTTCCCTGGCCACCGCCATCACCCTCACTACTACCCACACTGCCTCGACCACCTGGCAGGAGTTGGCTGCAGCTTGCCATGCTGTCCTCGTCTGGCGTAATGTCCTCTGCTCGTGCCGCAGACCCTGTCAAAAGCATGACACCACACACTGTCAAATTGGGTGGATGGATGGCGACAGACCCCCTGGCACACAGTGACAGCTGACGCCAGGTGGCCCTGGCCACCAATGGCCGTCCCCAATGGCAACGTGGCCACATCTGCAACGCATGCCTGGGGTGACACGGAGGGGCCTGGCTGTTGAGTACAGGGGGCACGTGGGCACAGAGGGGGCCTCGGAATTGGTGGGGTGGGCATGGACACGTTGCCCATGGAGTGCCATGTTACTGCAGGACACGCACACACAAGCAGTCGTGGGCAGCGGCAAACCCATCTGGCAGCAGCACCAGGGTGTTGCACAGTGCCACAGGGACCCGACCGGGGGTCGTGCTGCAGCAGCGGGTGCCTGGTGCTCACCGTGGCACACGTCATCACGTCACCTGCCTTACTTCTCCAGGCCAGGCCTCCTGAGTTCAGTCTCCCCTTAGCCTCCCCCCCACTTCCTGCAACCGCTAATGAGCCACTGTGCCATGTTTTCCCAATGCCCACTCAGTTGACATTCCTTAACTACAAGGGCTGCCAGACTAGGAGCTGCTTATCAGCAGCCCACATTCCTGTCCAGATGCCTCCCTGTTGTCCTGGACATGCACCTGCATCCAAGGCCTGGGAACTGCCTGGCTTCTGGCACGAGACCCTCACTTCACCCCGAGAGGAATTTTTCCTGATCAGCCCATTCCCACGGGTAGCCAACAGCCCAGAGGGGAGACGCGGGAGATGGTAGCCCAGGCACAGGGAGGAACTCCAGCTCCCATCGCTTCCACTGTGCCTGGCAGCCTGTGGGGTGGACAGTGGGGCCCGGCCTGACATCCCCCCTGTGTCACCGTCGACAGCCTGGGATGCCCCTCCCCCCAGGGAAGTTTGTACCTGTCGACATTGCAGGGCCCTCGTCCATGCTCTGAGAAGCATCTATGGGCTCTTCCTTGGGCGCAGCGACCCTGGTGTCTACACGACCACCACCACCGCCACGGACCAGTTTGAGGCTAGAGGCCACACACTTCGGGGCCACACTAGCGTCCCCACACAGGAGGGCATGGAGTTGCCTATGGTAGGGGCAGGTAGCGGACTTCACTCCCGTCAAGCGGTTATGGGCGAGGACCCTGTGGTACTCTTGGCGCATTGTTTTCGTCTTGTTCCTGCATTCCACGGCCGTCCGTCGGTGTCCCCTCTGTCCCATATCTGCTGCAATCTCCTCAAACACTTGCGTGTTCCTCTGACTACTTTGCAGGAGCTCCTGATACCTCGGCTGCCCCGAGATCTCCAGGAGATCCTCAATCTCAGTGGGTCGCCAAGCTATGCCTCTGCCCTGCACCCTCTTGGGAGAGCTGGGCGCCTCCATGCTGCCCTTGTGTCGTGCACTGAGGGGGCGCACGTTTCGCCATGGAGCTTCGGCTGGAACCGAGGGCAGGCGGGAGAGCCCCTGCCCACGTACTAACGTGCTAACGATATAACCGATGAACTCCTGGCAGGGGACTGGCAGTCGCCCCTATGGGAGACCTCAGAAATGTTCAGGACAGCCCGCCTGGGCCGTCTGCCTGTCACTGGCTGATGACACCTGTGTCTGTTTGGTGAAGCCCCCTGGAGGGTGAAGGAAGTGGCCAGTTCAGGACCGTTGGGGCTAGGGGCAGAGTGAGTGTGAGTTTCTGTTTGAATGGTGAGGCGAGTGTGTCCGTTGCGTGGCGTGTGAGTGGTCGTGTGTTGTGTCTGTGTTGTGTCTGTGGTGCACCTGTGGTGTGTGTGGAGATGCCGCGAGAGGGGACCCTGTGGGCCGACGACGAGGTGAAGGTCCTCCTTTCCCTTGTCGCGGCCAGCGAAGGGGTAGATGTGTTCATGAAGAGCACTCCACTGCCCAGCAAGGCCCTGTACGAGGGCCTAGCGGTGGCCCTCACAGCGAAGGGCTTCGAGAGGACAGCGGCCCAGGTCACCAACAAGTTCAAGGCGCTCAAGTGTTGATTTTACGACACCATGGAGCTCTTCCGTGGCCATCCGCCATCTCATGCCCGGCCGAAGTTCTTCACCGCCATGTTCTGGATCTGTAAGGCGGCAGGGAAGCCCAGGTGGGCCGAGAGGCACAAGGGCGGTAAGTGACAAACCACATACCCACGTTGTCCCTGCTCCCATGCCACCATGGCCCTGTGGGTGGGGTGGGGGGCCCAACAACCGAGCCATGGAAGTCCTGGCCATGGTGCCACCTCGCTTCCGTGTGCCACTCAACCACATTGCTGGCCTCAGGGCTGGGTGGCCACCTGAAAGGGCTGCCCACAGGGACAACCGTGGGGGGTCAGTCGGCTCACTGCCGTCCCCTCGCTTCTGTTGTTTCCGCAGGAGCCCGGAGATGTTCGGTCCGCGTGCCTAAACCCGCTGCGGAGCAGCCCAGGACACGACGAGGAGGTAGGTGTCCCTGGGCCCACCTGCCCATGGCTCTGCCCATGCAGAGACAGCGACAGCGCCCCTCTTCGGGGGCGCTGCTGTAGCCCCTGGCACTGACCGTGCAGCGGTCTCTGTCCTGGCCACCCGGGTGAGCTCCGCTTTGTTCCCCTGCCTGCAGCTTGCCGCAAGACGAGGTCTCTGCCGGAGTCCTCCCAGTCGTCGGAGGGGGAGGGGACGTCGGTGAGGCTCCGCCAGGCCAGTGCCCCTGCGCCCATGGTGGGTGAGGCTGCCAGTACAGGTGAGCACCCCCGTCCTGCCATGCAGTCCCCCAGACCAGCAGGGCTGCCCGCTGCCAGTCCCCCCGTCTACTGTGCCCAGCAGCCACACTGCATTCGTGCAATTGACAGGGAATCCTGCCTGGGCTCACCGCTCCCCTCTGGGGGGGAAGGCTGGGCGGCGGCTGCAGCTGTGGCTAATCTTCTTGTCTTCGCCCCCCCCAGCTGCATCCGGAACCACTCCCCACGGACTGTCCACCACGTCGGAGGAGGATGTTGGCATGGTGGATGACGGGGCCGGGAGCTCACCCAGCATGGGGTCGAGCCATGTGCATAGTGAGTGGAGATGGTACTGGTCTGCTGCCACACACACAGCCATGTGTGATCGTCTCTCCCAGCTTCCCTGCACACGGAAGCTTGAGGAGTATTCTCCCTGAGCTTCTGCTGTTGTGTCATCCCTGACAGGAGAGGGACCTGTTCTCCTCCAGCAGCGGATGGCCAGCGTGGAGCCCCTGGCGGCTGGCGAGGAAGGTAAGTGCAGGAAGGGTGGTGCTCTGACAGGAGTCCTCCTGTCCCAGGCCCATCCGCAGTGACGGTCGCTGACTGTGGGAGCTGAGGCAAATCCTGCACACCCATGGTCACTCAGTGACAGACTGCTGTTCCAACAGGTGCAGCTGGAGTCATCCAAGGGCCAGCGCTGCCCACGGTGCTGGACTTGCTCCTACGAGTGCGGGAGCTTGAGGAGCGGGTGGCCTCGTCAAAGGAGTACTACAGGAGGGAATGTGAGTGTCTGGGCGGCTACTGCCAAACCATCCTTTGGGGCATGACTTTGGGGCCGCTGCCAGGCTTGTCATGGCCCGGACTGACACCTTGTTTCCACCTGTCTTTTCCCTGCAGATGAGACCCTCCTGAGGTCCGTCGAGGCCATGGCGACGGCTGTGGCTCAGCGGATGGGGTACCTAGAGGCGGTGGTTCCACATCGCCTGGCTGCACTGGAGCAGAACGTGGCTCAGCTGCTCCAACGGAAAGAGCAGGTCACGGGACCCTGCTGAACTGTCGCTGGAGGTGGCCGTTGTATATATTTGTATATTTGCTGTTGCACATAGTTTTGTATCTGTTTGCTTGTTTTTGTGATTGCCTGTTCCTTGATCCTCTATGTTTCCTTGTCCTACCTCCTTCATGTCTACCATGTGTTGTCTGTAATGTCTCCATCTGTATGCATAATAAATCTTTCTTGTTTCTTAACAGTAGTGTGTGGTTCTTTGTGTGGGGTGGGGGAGAGGATGTTTGGGGTGGGAGGTGGGACGGTCATAGGAGTGGCGGGGGGTGGGGTTTTTGCTCTGCTGTGAGAACTGGACTGACCCTCAGCCCTCAGGGGATGCTGATTGGTGCTACGGTGCTAACGTGCTAACGATAGCGCTGGTTTTTTTTTAAAAAAATATTTGGCCAGACCCCGGGGGCTGCTGTCGTCTCGAGTGTGGTGATGCAACCCCAGGGTGGGCTCTTGCGGCGACATGTTGGGCAGTGTTCCCTGCTGCCATGGGGGCAGCAGCGTCCCTGCTGCTGGGCGGGGCTTCCCCTGGGAGTTGCTGCATGACGGACAGGCAGCTGGGACTGCCCGCACCCCACCCACTCCTGGGTCCTTTGCGAAAGCACACCGGACAAGGGCTCCGCAGGCCTGCTGGTCGCGCAAGCGATGTGTGAAAAGGAGGTTATTTTCGCCTTTCAGGCGAAAATGAAAAAACGCGACTTCAGCACTACCCACGGTTGTGATAGCACCTGGTCAGCCAGAACGTAATGCGGTATGTCGGGAGCTGAAGGGGGGAGGGAGCATGCCAATGCGCTTTCAAAACGCCATGCGAAAAGGGCCATAGAATTGGAAGACCACAAGGACTATCAAGTCCAATCCACTGCCATGCAGGAATTCACAGGCCCTTTTCGCATGCAGTTTCTTTTGCGAGAGGGCCCCTTGAGCGTCACGTAAATGGGAGCGGTGGTCCGTACGACGCACTCCCATTTACGTGACGCTCATGAGCCTAACGCGAACCGCATACGCATTTTCTTATTTTCGGCTTCAAGCCGAAAATGCTGCGCGGTCGCACAAGGCTCCCGGGGCCCGCGCGCACTTACTTGCCCTGTGGTACGTCGTCCCAGGCGTGCTGGTCGCACTTCCTCCCCCAGCGCAGCCTACAGCTCCCAGGCTGCACTACGGAAAGAAGGGGCGGGGCGCTCGCGCGATGGTCGCAACCAGGAAGCAGCTGCGGGACGAAGGAGCAGCGAAGAGAGTGCCTTGCGCAAGAGCCTGCTTCCGCGAATGGCACCCCCCACCTCCGCGATAAGGTAACGTGCGGAAAGGGTCACAGTGAAAGCATTCCTGACAGATGCCCATCCAGCCTCTGTTTAAAAACCTCCAAGGAAGGAGACTTCACCATGCTCAAAAGCAGTGCATTCCACTGGTGAACTGCTCTTACTGTCAGGAAGTTCTTCATAATGTTTAGATGGAATCTCTTTTCCTGAAGTTTGAAGCCATTGCTCTGTGTCCTAGGCCCTTTCCACAGTTTCCATGCGAAAGGGCACCTGGAGCATCGTGTGATTGTGAGGAGCGATCTGCACGACACACAGTCGCGCGATGCTCCAGGGGCCGGCAGGCACTGATTGCACACCTTTTCATTTTCGGCTAGAAGCCGAAAATGGTGTGCGATCGTGCATTGCTCCTGGGCCCCGCACACACTTACCTGACATGCAGAGCCTCCAGAGCCTCCAGAGCCACGCCGGTCACACTTCCTGCTCCAGTGCAGCCTGGGAAGGTCCCAGGCTGTACTGTGGAAGGAAGAGGTGGGGCTCTCGCATGAGCAGGCAGCTCACGTGGAACCGAAGGACCCAGGACGCGAGAGCCTCTCGGCAGAGCTGCTCACGCGATCCCCGCACCCCAGCGCCAGAAGAAGGTGAGGTGCGGAAAGGGCCTTTGTCTCTCAAGCAGCAGAAAACAGGCTTGCTCCATCTTTCATATGACATCTCTTCAAATATTTAAAGATGGCTATCATGTTACCTGTTAACCTTCTCTTCTCCAGGCTTTACATGCCCAGCTCCCTAAGCCTCTTCTCATAGGGCGTAGGATCTAGGTCTTCTACCATTTTGGTTACCCTATTCTGGACATGTTCCAGCTTGTTAATATCCTTCCTGAGCTGCGGTATCCAGAACTGGACACAGTATTCCAGGTGGGGTCTGACTAAAGCAGAATACAGTGCTACTCTCACTTCCCTTGATCTAGACACTATACTCCTGTTGATGCAGCCCAGAATTGCATTGGCTTTCTTAGCTGCTGCATCACACTGCTGACTCATGTTCAACCTGTGGTCTACTAAAACCCCTAGATCTTTTTCACATGTACTGTGGTCAAGCCAGGTGTCACTCATCTTATATCTATGCGTTTCATTTTTTTTCTGCCCAGGTGTGGTACCTCACACTTCTCCCTGTTGAGATTCATTTTGTTTGTTTTGGCCCAGCAATTTAATCTGTTAAGATCATTTTGAATTCTGATCCTATCCTCTGCCGTATTAGCTACCCGTCCTAATTTGGTGTCATCTGAAAATTTGATCTTTTTTTACCTCATCCAAATCATTGATAAAGATATTGAATAGCACTGGGCCCAGGATAGAACCCTGTGGCACCCCACTAGTCAGTTCTCTCCAAGATGAAGAAGAACCATTGGTGAGAACCCTTTGAGTTTAGTCAATCAACCACTTGCTGACCATCACCACACCTTGTGAAAGTGGGTTTTTTAATCTAACTACATACCAGGTGAAGAAGGACTGTCTTTTATTTATTCCTGAGTCTTCATTGAATGACCCCTGTTTCAAGCAAGGAAGGGAGAAAAATGCTTCCTTTTCCATTTTTTTTCGTATTCTCTTTCTGTCTGAGTGTGCATGACTGTTGGTAGGAAAATAATAATTTCATTAATTGAAAACTTTTGCAAGACCTATCTGTCTTTCTGTCTAACTACTTTCATTCTATTTTGTTCCATTTCACAAAATATGTTTATTGTAGGACTACACTGTAATGACCTAATTAATTTATGTTGTTGGTAAGGAAGCATGACATTTTCAAAAGACTGGATGACTTGTCAAATCAGCAGGCTTGTTCAGTCAGCAGCCTATTGCCTGTGCAGTTTCTTTAAAGAAAGACCATAAGTCTTTTAAAACTTCATTGTATGGAGGAATTTGCAGCCATATGCTTCCTTTAGCATCTGAAAACCAAATGTCTCCTTTCTTAAAAAATCTGAGAATGTAATGTATGACCCAAGTTCTCACTGAACTACTAACTTAACTCAGGCAAGACCTTTCGTTCTGTCTCACCAAAATGTGAAAAATTTCAGAAATTCCATTTCTCCACTTCATTATGTAGAGCTATACCTACCAAAAAAACAGGCAATTATTCACTTATTAAATGATCTCTTGCTTCCAAGTGCTCCGCTGTAATCAGTAACAAAGAACCTCCCAGGCTTGTTCAAGATATTTTGTGGGCTGAGCTATAAGATCATTTATTCATTTAGTATTTATTTAGAGCATTTATATCCAACCTTTATGCTAGAGCAGCTTACCAATTGTTAATTTGACAGTTCCCTGCTCTCAGGCTTACAGTCTGAGAAGACATGAAACACAAGGAAAAGGGGATGGCAGTGGGGAAAGGATTAAGACCAGCAAATGCTGGCTGCTGTTCTGTCCCTCAGAGGCTACAGCAGTGACAGTTAGTATGGAGGGAGATCCTTTCATCAGTCACTTGGACCAAGGCATGATGAGGCTGTACCTGGCTTTTGTTCTCTTTCTAAATACTTCTCTTTAAACTGCAAAGCCCAGGATTCCATAGGATGTTTCTGGGGCTATTGAAGTGGAACATAGCATTGTAATGGTGTAGTGTGAAAGGACTCTTAGATTTATATGCTTACAGCAATACTTAAAAGCTCTTAAGTCATTGAAACATGCAGAATGTTATTTAATTATGTCACATTTACACAGCATGGAAGAAAATTCATGTGTGCTCTGGAAAATATATATAGTAGAAGTTTCAGTGTTGACATATATCCTTGGTTGTCACATTATTGTGTTTTTAAAATGCTCACAAAGCACTGATTTTCAAGCAATTTGTAATAGTAGCAGCAAAATTTTTATCATAAATAAAAATTGACTGTGCATTTCTTTTATATTATTTGCATGAAAAATCTGTAGGTTTGCAGGGATAAACTGAGCCATAAATGGCTACTGCGTGCTACATTACTTATTTCAGTGGTGGGGCTTGGAGTGGGGGCGGGCAGGAGGGGTGTGTGGCCTCGGTGTGTGTGTGTGTGGCCTCAGCATGTGGGGGCAGGGCCTCGGTGTGTGGGGTGGGGCCAGGGCATGCGGGGACGTGGCTACAAGCTGGGACGCCCCTAAAACACTGCTGCCCGGGGCAAAGTGTCCCCCCCGCCCCCCATTCCTACGCAACTGACATTTTAAAATACAGCTTGTTAGTGATACTAGAATATGGAAGAGACAGACATGATAGTAAATACAGAATGTAATATATGATATCATATCAGCAAAGGACAGAAATGCAAAACCAGTTCCATCATTTGCTAATACATTAAGGAGCAAAATCAGCTCTTTTATTTCCTTACCTCTATGGTGGGGTACTGAATTCACGCACACAAATGGAACAGTGCTTAAACCCTATTTATTAGGAGCATGATATGTTGAACTGGAGGCAATTAGCAAGATTCAAAACATAAAATACAAAGAGTACATCTTCCCACCTGCAAGAGACCTTGAAGTCTTGGTGCAACCTGGCTAAGCTTATCAGTGCATTCCAAGCTTTTGTTTATCCAATGGTCTCTGGTTCTCATACCTTGTTACAAGCAAGCTGCTACTTAACTCCTACTACATATCCCATTACTAAAATATGGAGGGCTACCCGACAGAGTAGGTAATCTGCAGTCCTACAGATGATGTTGAACCGCGACTCCCAGTATTCTATTACCATTGCCTATGTAGGCTACGGTGAATGGGAGCTGCAAATGATGAACAACATCTGAGAGCTGCATTTTGAATGGTGAGTAAGTGGGACCAGTAAGTGAAGGGAATCTAGGAAAATATTTTGATCTCACAGGACTAGATATTTTATAATGAAGGACAAGCTACAATATAATGAAAGACAAACAATGTGTGTTTTTACACACATCCTCTACCATATCTGAGGGCAGCAGGCTACCCGAAGAGCCACAAGGCAGGCTGCATGGCACATGCAGTTTTATTTGCTTCCTTTCCCTCAGCAATCTTTTCCCTGAGATTGTAGTCTCAGTCTGCCTAATGATAAGTCTGGCCTAAGGCCTCATAGAGTATCTGTCAATATATAAGGCTTCCATTTATAGAATGTACTGCTTTTGGCCTTCCTTGGATGCCTGAAAAGAACATATTGTTCTGAATCAGGCTAGCCAAGGACAGAGTACACTACAAGGTGGTCACTCTCTAGACCCCCAAACAGAGATTACCACACAAGAGGCCTTATGGCCCTTTTAACCGAGATGCCTAGGCTACCTGAGATCTTCAACATGCAAGGCATGCGCTCTACTGCCAAGATTTGGTCCCAGCCCTCTTTCCAATCAGCCTTTGCTTAGGGAGTCCCTACCAGACAGAATTCTGGGCCGGAGATTATCCAGAATAGTCACTAAAGGCAGATACATGGGAGATTACATTTCTCTGAAAGTAAATAATTCTTGCCTCTTTATAGATACCTATCACTTTCAATGAATGAACTGTTGGATGTGAACATGAGGTGTCCGGGCCAAATATCAACACGGCCAAAGTAGATTTGACAACATTGTCCTAGATATCCTAGATGTCCTAGATAGCCTAGATGTCCTAGATATTTTACAATTTTCAGCTTCAAATTAGCATCTGTAGAACAGACTATATAGAAAATTATTGGCACCAAAGCTTTTCTTCACAGAAGAAAGTTCATTTTTAAGACCATAAGGGAAATGGTCTTAAAAATGTACACAAATACTTTGTGTGTGTTTATGTGTGCCTTCAGGTCTCCTGTTAGCTTACAGTGACCTCATGAATTTTATGGTGTTTTCTTGTTGTGATTGTGTGTGTTCAAGTTGTTACCAACTTACTGTATGCCAACCCTGAGGTGAATCTATCATGGGTTGTTTTATTTGGAAAAGATTTGTTCAGAGAGGGTTTGCTTTTGCTTTCCTCTGAGACTGAGAGAGTGTGACTTGACCTGGGTCACCTAGCGAGTTTCCCTGGCTGAGCAAGGATTCAAATCTCGTCTCCAAAGCCATTTCCAATGCTCAAACTACTATACCACACTGGTTCTTATAATACGTTTAGAGGCTAATAAATCTCAATTCAGTCTGCCACTGCTATATGAATGATACAGAAATTAATCTATATACCCAGGATATAGTGGTAGATAACAATTTAAAAATCATGTTAAATGGACTTTCCAATTTAAAAAAGGACTTTGTCCTCCAAGTGTGCAGTGACTAGATATGCTGTTTTTAGCTTCCTCCATTCTGCTTCTGTTTCTAAACTCAATTTATGTTTGAGAAGGAGAGATGGTGGTTGTTTTTAATAGCATATTGTACTAGAGTTGCATGATTTCAGTTAGTAGCACATTGTATTATTGGGTGCTGTTTGAACAAATGTTATTACTTCTAGTCAATTATGTCTTAATTATTTGCTAGTCCCACATGGGTCCATCTTATTCTGCCTTGATTTCTTTCCCTAAAGAGTGAGCAAACCTCTTTCCAGTCAGTGCTTAGCTCCATCATGATGTACGACAATACACAGCAATCTAACTTTACTGGAAGATCAAAGCATAGGGCATTACCATTAGATTAAAAAAAAAATCTGAAAGAGGATAAAACTTTTAAAAGGCAGTGAAGGCAGTCCCATGAATCACCAGCTGTAGATGGAATGATGTATCAATCCCTAGGGATCTCTGGGCTAGTGATGGGCAGATCTATCCTCCATTTCCTCCCTTTTCCACCTGCAAGTCTATTCTGAGTTCGGTCTATTTCTATGCATATTTTGAAATGGCTGCACTAATGCAGGGGCAACCAATTGTGGTGGACTAAAGGGTGACTTTTCTGCCCTGGGACTATCTAGGGGCCAGAAGGAGTGCCAACACTCCAGATAACTAGAGTTGGGGAACAAAAGCAGAAGTGGCCAGATGTCCAATTCTGAGTTTAAAAAACAAATAATTTGATGCTGAACATTGCAAAGGAGGAGCATGGTGCAACATATTGAAAATGTGCATTGCCTCTCTTGAGAATTTCCAGGAGATGCAGTACACTTCTTCCTGGCCAGAAAAAGTGAATCATCAGTTAGACCCCCAATAAGTAATTAAGGTAATTACCTTTGTTCTAGTTTAAAGCCACAATTCTGTAACACCTACTTAACTAAGTAGCTACTTTTGTTATGTAGCTAAGTACTTTCTCCCAGCCCAACTATCCAGTTCTTACTTAGTGAGCAGCAGCTACTGCAAGTGACAGAGTTCTGTTCCCCTGTTGATCAGGAAGTAGCTGAGTGACATTTTCATGCCCTCTAGTAGGTGACCTCTGGTGTAACAATCAGAAGCAGGTTCACTGTCACAATTCCTTCTCACACTGGTGATCGCTTGTGGGAGGGGGAATGGAAATGTCAGCTGCTTCCTGATTAACAGGGGAACAGACCCCTGTTGCTCTCAGTGGTTGCTGCCCAGTAAGTGATGGCTGGAAGATCTTCATGGCCCCTATTTATTCCCTAAACTAGTGAATATTTAGGCACTGTGAATATGAATAGTCACGAATATATAACTCTAGATTATGCATTCATAATTTAATGAATTCAGGCCTAAGTATATAACAATAATGTACAGTGAAAGAAAACCTGAGTCAGGAGGATGTTATTCTAGGGCAAAAACTGCTGATTGATGATCAATACTGCTTGAAGGTGGTATTTAATATTCTTGTGGGTTTCAGCAGATTCTTTGGCACACTTCATTCTCTCCTGCTTCTGTAAGACAGTGCAATAATGCATAGCATTTATGGCATTTGTAATTTGTCAACTGAAAATTCAACCATTTATTTTCAACAGTTGAAATTAACCCATGCTTCAGTCGTTTTCTTGCTTCTCAGGCTTTCCTTGCTGTATCTGTGGAAATGAGGTTAAGAGATATCTTTAAGTGACAGAAGTTATAAAGCAAAAGTGGTCAGCTATATTCCAGAGTATTTTATTATTATGTTTAATTACATCTCCCAGGGTCCTGTCTTGGTAGCCACATTTATTGGTTTCATTTGTAACACATCCTGAAACTGATTTGATTTTTCTGCTGCTGAGATTTTAGTGGCATGGGTATAGGTCAGTCAATGGAAGGTTTGTTTGTAAGATAAATATGGATATATTTCAGATGACTGTTCTCATTGATGGAGTATATATATCAAAATGTTTTTAGAAAAATCTAATTGGTAAAATGGCATCTATCAGCTGGCTAAAAAATATTATGACTGATGAGATGATCTAAATGGATTTGGTATACTAATACAATGTATACATCTTTGATGTATTGTTATAGTGATATATCCAGTCTGTTTTTGTGAGTTGCTTTGAGCATTATTTTTCATGAAAAATTAATAACAATTTTTCATTGTTTCAGAAGGCTAACCATGTGCAGGGCATTCTGTGCTATGTCCTCCAACATACTGACATTTTCTGCTGATAAGGGGTACAGTTAGAACTCCAGTGTATGGCAGGGAACAAATGTGACATGTGTTGTGTGGAGATAGTGCTTGTTCAATATTAGTTAGTATTATTATCACAGTCTTTTTATTGGTTAATTCCTATTGCTGTGTAGGTTTATGAGCCTGTGTAATGCCTGTTTGGGGGAGGCTATGGACTTGCCAAATTCTGGGCTTTCCAGGTTCTGTACAACACTGTGCTGTTAAATAAACTGTGACCTTCAATCTACACAGACCATTGTTGAACTCCACTGTTGAATCCTAAAGGGGCGGTTTTCCCCAACACAGTTCACTAAGAGTTTCATCATAGAAGGATGCAAAAGTAATATTTACCACATATGAAACAATTTCCACATCATGATTATACCCCACATCCACACTGATGAGCAACTATTTGTATTTAATAGCTCCTAGCTATTGGAAGATACTATGACCTATCTTGAACAGCAGTCCATCTAATCTGGGAATGGAGAAACTTTTTCTAGTGAGAAATGCATTTTTTCCCCAGGATAATCTGTTGGCGATTGAATGCTAGGCCAGTCAGCTGTGGGCAGAAACCAAGGTAAAAATGGATGGAGCCAGAGTCAAAGCAGGCAGAGCCATAAAATGAAATGGGTAGGGTTTACAAAGTGGGTGGAGTGTGAAATGAGGTCAATGGTCACATGAAACTAGGCTGAAGGTGGCATTCTAATCCGCTCTGTCAGTATGCCTTCAAAAGGCTTAAACTAGCTTTTCAGAATCTCACAAAGAAAATATAAGAATGACAGCTGTTTTCTACAGATTATGCCCTGATGTGATGACAAAAGCCATATTACCTCTGAACTGTTTGGTTGGCATAGCAAATAGCTGCTGATAGAAGTATTCTTGTGTGTTTATCTAATTTTCACTTTAAAAAGTAATCTAATGTAATGCAAATAAATTCTATGTACAGTTCTCTGGATTGTATACCTTGTATTTATGATCCAATATACCTGTTGTTACATTCCAAGGGGTGCAGGAAAATCATAAAGAGATGGACTACACATATCTCTCCCTTTGTTTTGAACATTAAAAAAAATGAATATTCAAAAAATATTGAATGTTAAAAAGAAGATGTTGGAAAAAATAGCTTGGTTTATGAAATTAATAATGGGGCATCAAGAAGTGGGAGCTTCTTGTATTCTCTTTGAAAGCTAGAAAGATAGGAACAAGGCTTTCATTGTTATGGTGCTTATTGTGATATTATCTTGATACAATTAGATAGCACAACTCACACTGCATAAATTAGTTTCTCATATGTGACCACACTAGCACACATTATCTTGAATGAGATTGGGACAATGAGTCACACAATACTTGGAAGCATTTCACAAGTAATGCACTAATTTGCCCTTGCAGATGTTTGCCAAAGCAAAAGCTTTCGGCTTTTATTATGAAGCTGTTAAATTGTACCCATTATGGCTTCTGTTAAATCTCTCCCTTTTGGTTTGTTTTTAACTGAGTCATTATAAATAAGAGCTTTGTTCCCTAGAAGGGATGTGCAAGGAAAACTGCCTTGGAATAAAGAATATCGCCCCCACCCCAATACCGCTCCAGCACTGGTAACTTATACAGAGATATTATATAAATATAGCATCTAAAAATATGACTTCCTCCCCACACATTTCCAGTGCCCTTAAAATGTTCCAGACTACTCGGTCTAAGTGATATAAGATGGGGAGATTATGGTGAAGGCATTTTTTAAAAATAAAGTCAACTGATACAGAATTTCCTGTCTATGCAGGTCAAATTGCAACAGAATTGCACAATGGAAGAAAAACTGTTTGTGAATCTCTCTAGCACTTGAAAGGAAATGTTGGGAAGCAATAGTACAAGAGGGCAGTATGTGCTTCTGATAGTTTTACCAGCCTCTGAGCATAATGCAATGTTCATGGTAAGCTGCCCTTTTATTGTTACCATAGTATCCCTCATTACTAAGCTTTAAATTGTCTTGCCACATTAAAAATATATATGTGCTACCACATTAAAAATATGTATATGGTAATAAACACTATCTGCCAGTTTGCAAAAAGCAGCTATGTGGCAATGTATACTAATAACAGCACACTCCTACATTCATTTACTGCAGAAAATAAGGATTGTATCTTTTCTTTTTAAAGGATGCACTTCAGACTGGATTATGCTTTTTGTTACATTTGCCCCTACAATTCTCAGCAGCCCCAGGCAGCATGGTGAAAGGTGTGGTCTTCATTTTTGCTATGTAAACATTATTTCCACAGTAGTGTTTCAGTTATACTGAATTCTCTGTTAAGATTTTTTCCAGTTCCAGCTACAATCTGCGGCTTACCTTGGGAGTGGTAATACAGGTGGCCTTCCACATTTGTGGGTTTGACTTTCACGGATTTGATTATTTGCAAGTTTCTCCAATTCCTGCTTGCCCCACCGTAGGTGCTTCTTTTTCAGGGGACCTTCCCTTTCTGCAGCTCCAGTCAGGCTGTGCAGCCCTTTAAAAACCCATCTCTGATCCTCCTCCTCCACTAGCTGCTACCTGGCCAACTAAAGATGGCTCACAGCCCAATTTCTCAGCACCACAAACCCTCTCCCAATACCCCATATACCTAAGGAAGGAGATAGGCGAAAGAGGAAGTGTAGGGCTACCATGTCAACCCATCCCCTTCCCTCTCCTTTCCCTACCTTGGCCCTCTTCTCACAGACACACACACACACATACATTTTGATATTTATGATTTTTTCCACTTTTGCAAGGGTCCTATGTCCCGAATCCTAGTGAACATGGAAGTCCAACTGTACATTGGAATTATAGAAGGGAAGGGAACATGTTGTCTAGATGCTTCCTATCATCTTCTGCTGCCCCAACATTGGTGTAGCAGCTACTGGTGTTCAAGATCTTCCTGTTGGCTGAAGACTCTATCGTCTCTGACATTTTTTTGCAGAGGGAGAAGAACCTCCATATCACCTCCGTTCCAACTTAGACCATCCATCACCCAGCCAGTTTGCGCAGTCAGCTCTGTGATGGACTACTTATGCTCTGAATGATCACTTTGCTCATTAGCTCATTTGGCAGTGGAATCATACAAGCTAACTCTTGTATACTGGAGGAACATTTTTAGGGACCATGAGCCCCATGCCAGGAGAAAGGCCTGATACAACAACAACAGAACAACAAACAAACAAACAAATAAAAACATGTAAAGATATTATGGTCTGTGACCAAATATTGAAACTTTGTACTCAAAATAGTAGATAAGTATTATTAGGTAAAACAAAAATAAAATGAGGTTTCCTTAGAAAAAATAGATTGACAACAAATGAACATTTAAGAACATTTGACTACTAATTCTAACAGCAAGATCTGAGCAGACTTGAACAACTGGATTTACCAGTTGTCTTCTCCTCCCTAGGGTAGAGCCATCAAAATATCTTCCAGATTTTGGAACTTATGGGACATATTTTTGGGAGAGAGAGAGAAGGAGAATGAAGGAGGGAGGGGAAAATGACATCTTCTTATTCTATGACTGAAAGGTGAGGGGGAAATACCTAGCAGATACACTCACTCTGAAACCAAGGGTGAATACAGCACTGTTACTCTGGCAACCAAGTTGACTCTCTTGTGTCGTTCTTGATGTCTACCATTGGGAGCATCAGCCTTGTTTGCTTAGGACTGCATAATGAGGGCTCACATGCCCTCATTTTCAAGCACATCTTGACACACCAATAATTAAGATAATTAAGAGGGGAACTTTTTTTATATAGAGTGAAAGTTTATGAAACAGGCCCCACTGTTTTGGCTCAGCAAGAAAATATTCTGACACAAGTCCACCAGGAAAAGTTAAGTCTTTTTTCAACAGTAGAGTTTATCATGCCTTGGCAACTGGTAAAACAAAAAAAGTGAAGGGCAGCTTTCAACTAACAAAAATAATCCAGAACCTGACATTACTTCCATGACCACTGCTGCCTTTCCAAATTATCTGCAATAATTAATATTTACTAGTGAATGTATTTATAGACCAAATGCAAATCAGTTTTCATTAAAAAGTTTTCTTCCATAGCAGGAGAGTTTAATGATGCATTATACCAATCGAACAATTGTGTGAGATATGGAAGAATTTCAAACTAGCTTGTGCAAAAGGGAAGGTGAGATGTTTTCTTCCGTTCCTCTTCTCCTTCTTTCAAATAAAAACAAAACCAAATAAAAATCAAATATCAAATCAAATAAATGAAAAAAAATTGGAAAAAAAATACAAAGTAGGTTGCCTCATACTTGCTTGGTAGTAGGAAGCATTTTTACAGGTTATAGTTACTAAAGAAGGCATGGCAAATGTATTACTGTGATTACTGTGATTTTGAATTCTACTTAAACTAGTTCAAGAGTTTTTTCCCTACTGTGCTGAGCCAATAATTCCATTTTATTTCTTCCTCCCCCTCCTCCTCGTCTCTTCTTGCAGTAACTTAAAGCTTCACTTGAACATTTAGAAACACAGTTTTAGAACCCAAAGAAAAAAGACTGGCATCCTGTTACTGGCATATACATGCCTAAGTTTCCCTTACACTGTGGATACTTCCTTTTGCGACACTGTAACAGTTGCTATTCCTTTCCTGCATGGCACCAAAGTCTCTCATCAGATGTACCATAAAAACTCTGAACCTCACCCGCCATAGCCTTTCCACATCTTTTGCGAAGTGGGCAGGACTGGAGAAGCATCTGGCTGTGTCCTGAAGTCAGACATGAAATGATTATAACAGGGCCAAGACCTCTGGAGAATCCCAGTGGATCTCAGTGCTGATGTAATATTTGGTGTCTGGCTTTGGGGCTGTAGGCAGATGCTTCTCTGATCCTGCCCATTCTCCATGAAACATGAAATGGCCAATCAAGATGGGGACTTCAAAGGCTGTGTGGTAAGTCCAGAGGGGTGGATTATGCTCAGCCTAGCATAGGTCCCGATGCAGAACTGTTATACTAAACTGAGCCATACAGGATTGCAGCCAAAGTTACCAAAGGAATTCAAAGAGCAAACATAAGAATTCTAAGTGTAAACAATTTTCAGTGATTCATTCTCCACAATGCTAGAAATTTGGAGATGGCAAGAAATTTTTATTTGAGGGAGGGCAAGGATTCTTATTTGGGGGAAATGTCCTCATGCGGCCCAACTGAAGCTGCCTCTCTTCCTCTTCTTAATGTGTTGCATCCGGAATACTGAATCTTAAATTTATGGATGTATGATTTAGGATCATTCATAGGGAAGGAGGTCCATGGACAGAAAAATGGGGCTGTGCTTGGAGGTGCCTTCCTTGCCCACCCCAAACACAGGCATAGAAACCTCCGCTATTCTTATTCTATCATGGGTGCTCTGGTGGAAATTCTGGGAGGAAAAAAGGTGGCTTTCTTGAGATTTCCTAAAAGTGGATCGAATTCTTGGGAGCCAAAGCCTCTCCAGAGGCCTGGACTAGAATAGCGAACAAGTCAGGCTTGGAACTAGTGTAGGTATTTTCTCTCCACCCACCACCGAAAATTTGGTTTTCTACCCACTGATGCAAACCTACTAGGGCTTTAGATGTGGCAGTTCCTCTACTTTGGAATCTTTATCTTCTGCACCCTTTGGAGTGTTCTGTTAATGTTTTGGACTGATGACGGTTTAAAAAGTTGAAAATTGATGATTGTTTTAAAAGCTGATTTTTTATAAACAGTCATCCTCAAGATGTGGTTGACCCAGAAAATGTGAGCATACCAATCAATCAATCCCTCCGCAAATATGCCATAATACACACACAGACTACAAACATTCAATCTAAATCCCCCAGATTATTTTAAAAGGTATAGCCATGTTTTACTGTTATATGCCCTCCAAAAAGACTGAATTTATGGTCATTTAAAATAGTCAGTATAGTGGAAGTAAATTGCAAAAGAGCTAAACAGGTCTAAAAATAGAATTTGCTGTGGTAACCCAAAGTTGCAGCTGATGCAGCAGAAAACTATACATTTGAACTCTTTCCCTATTTGCTGTTCTCTTAAGATCCACATTGCTTATCTTTATAGGTACAGAAACAGAGAAATATGATGCCTTAATATGTACTTTGATTTAAACCAGTTTATGGGGCTTTCACAGATAATTCACAAATTGAAGAAATTGCATTAACTTTAGATTCTTTTCTCTTTGCTAAGGATTTTGGGTTGCCAGCATTTTACTGGCCATGAAGTCACAAAGAAGGATAGATGGTAAATCTTTTCCCTCACTACTTTTATTTCCAGGCCAGGAAAATGTCCATGAATTTACTTTCTGTATGCCAGGCTCCTGTAAAAAATACTGCATCAGGAGGCTGGGAAACAGACTACAACCCTATAAGGAGATGTATAAGTAAGCTATATTTTTTCCTCTGATGCGTGCTGATTCTACCTCCTGTCTGAAGCCAACTTTTAATTAAATGTTTCCCTCCAGTCTAATTGCTAGGCATCTTCTGAAACCTCTATTAAGATTTGAAATGCCTTAATAAGATTTCATTGGCCCTTTTCACATGGCATTTCCAATGTGAAAGGGCCCCCTGAGCATCGCGTGAATGTGAGGAGCGGTCCACAGGACGCACTCACCTTTGCGCGACGCTCAAGGGCCTGAAGCGGACCACACACACATTTTTTCATTTTCGGCTTGAAGCAGAAAATGGTGCTCGGTCATGCATTGCTCCGGAGCCCCGTGCGCACTTACCTTGTGTGCGGGGCCTCGGGAGCCGGGCCGGTCGCGCTTCCTGTCTAGTGCAGCCTGGGAAAGGTCCCAGGCTGCACTGCGAAAGAAAGAGGCAGGGCGCTCGTGCGACCGGGAAGCAGCTGCGATGGGATCGGAATGCGAGAGCCTCTCACTGGAGGCCGCTCGCACGAGCCCCGCACCCTAGCTCCGCGAAAGGGTAAGGTGCGAAAAGGGTCATTGAGTAAAGTGTTTTGAAGACACCAGTGAGTAGACTCAGCATAAAGAATGAAAGCATTAATCTTTCTTTTCTCATTGTGTACTGGAGGTCAATGTAGTGGTTAGAATGGTGGATTTAGTCTTGTGAGACCCAGACACGAAAGTCACATATTGACTGTGAGCCAGTCATTCTATCTCAGCCTGATTCTCATCACTGGATTGTGAAGATAAAGTGGGGAGGAGGAGGTATATGGTAGCATCAGCTGGCTGCATAAAAAGGAGGGTGAGAGTAGAAGAAATTAATAAATATCTGTCTCTTACCCTAATATTGCATACACACTCAGTTGATTCAGGATCTAGTACATGGTGGAAGGTCACACAAGATAATGTGTGGGGTGCTATACCATATCCTCTGACATTTCACAGACGAAAAGACATTTCACAGTAAGTGATGACTGAACCACTGAGCCAGTGGCTGAAACAACTCAAAATGTAGAATTTTACAGTCATCAGCCATATCATGACCTCATATTTTATTTTCATTAATGCACAGGCAAAACAGTTCTTGGGTTTAGAGTGGCTTGACTATTTCAGTTGTCTTAGAAATTCTCCAGCACAGTCTCTAGCTATGCCTTTCATTGCTTTCTGGAACTGTAGCCAGAATCTGCTGCTAAAGCAGGGGAGGTCAAAACACCCACCCACACACAACAGTTTCATGTTAAACCTACTGATGTGGGTAATAGGAGGTTATTTTGCAGCCTGCTCTCATGGTTTGCCCCTTACACAGTTTCAGAGGAAGTGACATTGGATGTTTTGAGAGCAACAATGTGGTTTGAGTCTGTTCTGCTTGACTTCTAATGAGCCAAGCCCTGGGAGAAGATCTGATAGGTTTTTTCCCCCTGTTTGTTTGTGCACGGTTATTTTCTCAGTAAACCAAACTAAAGCCCAAGAAAAAGGCAAGCTACAGCTCAGAACTGTATCAAGCACTTTCTTTTGTAGGTGGAAACAGAAATATTATTTTGCTTCCTCAATCTCCTTGCACTCTTTATCATCTGTGTATGTCTGCCTTCCTCTCAAAGAGCAAATTGCCAGAGGCAATGTCGGTCTTTTGCTTGTGTTCCAGGAGTGTTGACTATGCTCCATTCAATAATTATCAAGCTCTCTCACTGGTGAAGATGGTTGTTCAGTGTGCAAACAACACTTATTATCTTCAAATTACAATTGGAGTTTGCAAAGAGTGAGGCTCAAGGACATTCTTTCCATGAAGTACCACCTGCTTCCCAATGCAAGAATGAGCTCGTGGAATTGATTTCCAGCATGAAGGCGAGCAAATTGGATTGCCTGCACAAAAGCAAGCACATTTATATTCTCCCTGCTGTAGTGCAATGGAAAATAGCATGAATTCTGTTCGGAAATGAGCTGGTGAACAAGCCCCTGATGTTGCCCCAATGTTATTAAGTCATATACTACATTTGCTTGAGTAGATCGGGTAATGGAATTGGTACCTAGGTTGATGATATAGCAAGGTCTGGTCTTCCATGTTTTTGTGCATCTGTTATGCGGCCTGTTTTTGCCAGGAGGTAGCTGTTTCAGCCTAGGTCCCTGTGTATTAGCAGTGACAGAATTACCTCCCAAAGTATTATTGTCCAGGATGGGTGGTAGATAATTGATAATATATCAGGGTAGTTTTAGTAGGAAACTATGACCAAATTCCTGCACTAGGAGATGTATGTGTGTCACATAGATACATCTCTGCAGCTATGTCTCCTGATGCTATCACCCCAACAGTTCACCTTGTGGGCCATGCAGCCCACCCAACATGGCCATTTCTAGGTAGCTGGAGAGCAAGAGGATCACCATCTGTATTCCTTAGCTGGAAGTACTGTGTTAGGCACTTGCAGGGACCTCTGGTGTCCTTGAGATGCCCCTACAAATGACAGGTTTGCAAAACATCCAGCTAAAAGAAAGTAGCTGGATGTGTCAGTGCTGATTCCCTCTACTTTGTGACTGTCTGGAAATGGCTGTGTTGAGGAAGCCTTACAAGGTGCGTTTGGAAAGGATTTGGGTCATTGGATAGTTAGAATAGAACTCTGACAATCATAGCAGCCAAAAAAGTTATTCGCAATGGTGCAAGTTGGACTTGTATGTGTGTATGTGCACACATTCCAGTTGCCCATTGACCTATGGTGACCCCATTAATTTCATAGGGTTTTTTTTAGGCAAGGATTACTTATAGGTGTCTTTGTCAGTTCCCTCCTCCAAAACATAGCCTACAGCAGCATTTGGTATTTATTGGTGGTCACCCATCCAAGTCCTAACTAAGGCTGACCCTACTTAGCTCCCAAGATTAGACAGAATCTGGCATCTTTAGGATATACAGGGCCTTATCAGACATCATCAACAGGATGCCATCCTATAGATGTGGTGCTGACACTCTCAGTGTATTTAGTAGTTAGAATGGTATTCTCTCAGAGATTATGAATGGATAGTAATATCTTCAGGAAATCAGGTATCTTACAAATAATTTAGAATATTGATGACAAATAGTCTGGCAATGAGTCTGTGCAACAGATAGTCTAAGCCCACAAAGATTGTACCAAATAAACCTTTTTAGTCTTTATCTACCTTGGTTTTAGTTTTTAGTTATAGTTTGAGTGATAGCAGAAGCTCCCCATCTACAGTAGGTCTGCGTATATTTGGTCCTGTATGCTAGTAGGAAATTCCTTCTTTATAACCAGATAGAAGACAAAGGTTTCCATCCCAAGGAAGCAAGTCAGGGTTAGCTCTTGAGAGTGAAACTGCCCTTCCTTAGAAGGCACAAACTGCAACTCCACAGAACATGGCTATATATGGTTAAATCCTACTGATTTAAGCAGGATCTACTGTGTGCATTTAGTGTATGCTGGGCTGCAGCCATAAAGTTTGGCCAACTGTTATTACTTAATACAGATATGCAGAATCAGGACCATGGCTTAAATCGACAAAGATCAAAGTGACTAGTATGAGAGTCAAGCTTGCCTTTATTATGAGCAGAGCTTGGGAAATTTGCTTTTTTGGATCATTCCAGTTGCGTAGGGACTGGGAGGTGATGGGGGCAGTGCTCCCCGGCAGCAATTTTTGGGGGCCCTGTGACTCCTTGCTTGCCCACCCCCACGTGTCGTAGCCCAACCCTGTCCATCGTAGCCCTGCATCCATGCACCGTAGCCCTGCCCCTATGCACTGTAGCCATGCCTCTGCACATTGTAGCCCCACCCCTATGCACCGTAGCCCCATCCCATACACAGTAGCCCTGTCCTCATGCACCGTAGCCATGGCCTGTATGCTGTAGCCACGCCCCGCAGACTGTAGCAGACTGTAGCCACACCCCCGCCTTTCTGCCCCCCTTCATGCACTCCAAGCTCTGCCACTGGATCATTATGAGCAGCAAATCAGCACAGGTCATTCTGGCTGAGGGATTCTGGGAACTGTACTCCAGCAAAGTAACTTTTAGAAATTCTATTCATGTGCCTCTGTGTGTGCAGGCCTTCAAGATACCTGTGACTTAGAGTGACCCCATGAATTTCATAGAGTTTTCTTAGGCAAAGAATACTCAGAGGTGGCTTCACCAATTCTTTTCTCTGAAATACAGCAGTTGCTGGCAGTTTCTCATGCCAATACTAACCAGGGCTGACTATCCAGAAATTTAAGATCTACAAGCAAAATATTTACTGTTTGTTCCACCAAAGTGCACAGCTCTGTCCAGGCTGTGAGCCTTTCAAGATCTGGCTTTGCATTTGAGAAACAGTCTTCCTTTGGACGTCCATCTGGAGGAAGATCTCACCTGTTTTCGTAAAGGGCTGAAGACCTTTCTCTTAGAGTCGCTGTCTTAAGCCACTCAGTTATGTTTAAGGTGCTGAGATGGGTAGCGACTAGTGGGGTGTTGAGGATTTCATTCCAAGTGTTGCTATAGTGTTATGTTAATTGTCTTTCTCTGTGACTATGTATGTTAATACACCACCCTTTGCTGAAAAGGGCATTATCAACATTGTTGTTGTCGTCATCATCATCATTATCCTCCAGGATCGACCCTGCTTATCTCCCAAGATCAGATGGGATCTGGTACTTAGACCCTTACACCCTTAGTCTGTCATGGGACAGACTAAATCTACTGCTTCAGTTTGGGCTTCAGTTTAAAGATGACAAGGTGTCCTTTCAGAGAACAGAGTGGGACCAAAGTCCCCCCAGATAGTACTAGATTCAAAGATTAGAAGTTTAATTACATTTCTGTTGAATCCACAGAGCAAGATAAGGCAAAATATTGTTACGTGGTGTGTGTATGTGGATGGAGATGAGTGAATACAATTCAGATTACACTTGTAAAAGTTACTTGTTTTATACTAGAAAGGTCGTAGGACACCACCACCACTCCTGAGCCAGTATAGCCCATGGCCATGCTGACTGGAGGGTTCTGGGAATTGTAGTCCTAAAGGTCATTTTTCTTTGTTCTGAAACTTGGTATGCATAAATTTAATAAGCTGACTTCTTCTAGTCTTTTAAGAATCTTTTGGGAGCAGAATAGCAAACACACTCTTAGTTTTTCATCCAAAACACATTGTTGCTGTAATTTCCAGATATAACGTATTTGGTTAAAATTTGCGATTCACTTAAGTTTTTAATCTATATGTATACTATCTTTACTAGATAGCCTGCAGATGCAAAACTAGCCATTTAAAGACGGTGGGAAAACTGTGGCCATCCAGATGTTGTTGAATTCTTGCAAGCCACCATGGCCAGTGGTCAAAGAAGTGGAGAGCTGCAGCCCAAAAACATCTGGAGGGCCATAGATTCCCCATTCCTGTTCTGAGATTTTGTACTATTAATGTTGATTTTGTATTATTAATGCATAGGATGACTATAGGACTCTATTGTCTCTGAGAATTAGGAACATTTCCAAGTAATCTTTGTCAGTTAATGCAACCTCTTATTCTTTAGCTTAACACAGCATTTTTCCTCATTATATTACACTTTGAATTCCATACCCGTAGGTACACTTACAGTTGCTGTTAATTTCATTTTGTGGCAATGCCTTTATGACATTAATTGGGTTAATTTTTCATTTTTTTAAAGCCTGTTGTCTGCAGAATTATATAATCATAGAGGGCCATCCAGTGCAAACCCCCGCCATGTAGAAGTATGCAACCAAAGCTTGTCTGAAAGATAGATATCCAGCCTCTGTTTAAAAATGTTCAAGGAAGGAAAGTCCAGGTCCTTCCAAGACAGGTTACTCTACTGTTGAACAGCTCTTTCAATCAATCAATCAATCAAGTTCTTCCTTATGTTTAGGTGGAATCTCTTTTCTTGTAATTTGAAGGCATTGGTCATGTTCTAGTCCCTGGAGCAGCAGAAAATAAGTATCTTCTACATGACATCCTTTCAGATATTATAAGGAGGTTATTGTATCACCTCTCAGTCTTCTCTTCTCCGAGCTGTCCTTGGTTTCATTCCCTTCCACCCCATTGGTTCATATGTCTACAAGGAAACTGGTCATCATCTCTCAAATAGAAATTGAGGAGGAATATTTAAACATGATAGCAATGTTTAAATATTTGAAAGGATGTCATATTGAAGAGCGAACAGGCTTGTTTTTCAGTGCTCCAGAAACTAGGACAAGGAGCAATGGATTTAAACTACAGGAAAAGAGATTCCACTTGAACCTCAGGAAGAACTTTGTGACAGTCAGAGCTGTCTGGCAGTGTAATATGCTACCTTGGAGTGTGGTGGAGTCTCCATCCTTGGAGATTTCTAAGCAAAGGCTGGATGGCCATCTGTTGCGAGTGCTTTCATGTGTGTTCCTGCATAGCAGGGGGTTGGACTGGATGGTCCCTATGGTCTCTTCCAACTCTTATTATTCTATTATTCTAATTATTTTATTTTATTTTTAAAAAAATTCTCTAGAACTTCTGCACGACTGTATTATTGCTATAAGCTGTTGCAGTGGTATTGTGTTTTTCCTTGGGATACACAGGTGTGAAATGACAAAGGAACGGGATGGTGGAGAAAGGAAAAATGTAGCAACATCACTGTTAATAGCAGTGCCAATGTTCAAGAGATATTTAAGAGGGAAAAGTTTGTCGCAATAGAGCTAAATTATGGAGAGATTAAAAATAATTTTAAAAATGAAAGGAGGCACTGAGGAGGAAGGAGACGACAGAAGATTGCAACATATCTGGAAACAAGGCTGAGATTAAAATGAGGAAAGGTACAAGAGGGTTCAACAAACTCACACCGAATATCACAACCCACATCAAAAGCAAGATATGTGAAAATGAACCAAACTGTGCTGCCTGTTTACTTGATTAAAAAAAAACACCCTCAGAATGCTTATATGGGGTTGTGACAAGAAGCAACAAAAAGCGTCATTAAATGGTGCAGTACCCTGTGGCATACACACACATATACATACATATGTACACACACACACACACACATATACAGAAGTAGATGTGTTGGCTATACAGCAAAATACACTAATATCCAAAATCCACAAAACAGCAATACCTTTATTGTGCCAACCAAGAATGCACAAAATACATCATGCAAGCTTTCAAAGCCCACTGGCTTCTTCATCAGGCAAAGGTATTAAAATTGTTAAAAGGTGTTAAGAAGTGGAGTTTAAACTTTATTGCTTGGATTTTATGACCTTTGTCTCCCAGAGCCCACATGGCCCAAAAGAGGAGTGGCCTCTACCTGCACTGATATCCCTCCCGACCAGCCTGACAACAGCAGAAGAAACAACATCTTGACAAAATGTAGGCCTGTGACTCTACTGTCATCATTGTTTTTTTTTTCTTCTGTATGAATTTTAACACCTTTGCCTAATGAAGAAACCAGTGGAGCCTCAAAGGCTTGCATGATGTGTTTTGTGCATGTTTGGTTGGCACAATAAAGGCATCACTGTTTTGTGGATTTTGGATATTATTGTATTTGGTGGAGGCTGCTACTCAAATAAATATAACAAAATCAGATACTGCCCCCCCATCTTTTTACCCTTATTGAGAATTCACATAACTTCTATCTTTTGCCCCTACTCAAAATGCCAGTTATTATTCAGTGTGATGTTTCTTATAACAACAGTTAGTTCTCTTCTTGGGCTTATATGAGGTTACTGTCAAGATACATGCTGACAATACTGCAGCAAGTGTGATTTGACTCCTGTACCCTTTGTGCTTTGTAATTCCTCACTTGAAGAGATATATATCATTCAATAGAACAGACAGACCATGCATTTTTGATGGCTTGTGAAGCCCCAGGAAGTCAGAAACAAAAGCACACTGTAAGTAAATTGTAGCTAAAAATAACATTTGTACCAAGTCAACAACAGATTCTAAAACAAACTGTGAACAAATATAATAAAAAAGAAACAGCAAAAGCCATAAAAGCGAGGCTCCCACTCCTATCCTATTTTATACATGGGAATTCTTCTGGGCCATTTGGTATGATATTGTTTTGTGCTTTTTCTTTTCTCAAGCCGTGGAAAGTTCAAAGTAACCTTTCAGGGTCAGTACCCTTATAGGTGAGGGAACATTGTTGAGTCACAGTGTCTACGTCACTATCGATTTATTTGCTGGTGTATAACTGAGCACATATTATAGTGAGTGAAAACCAGAACGTAGCTACTTCCTTGATGTGTCAGTGCTCTGGAACTGAGGCAGTAACTCCTTAGAAATAACGATTTTCTTGTCTTCAGTTCCTTTGTTGGAATAATGAAGGCATAATTAAACATCATGATTGTGAACTACATTCCCTCCTGTAGTGAAACTGCAACTTTTAGTTACTTTAAGAGTTACCACTTATGGAATCACTAAATGGAATAGGAGAAACATCACATGGTTCAAGCACAAGCTAACACTATACCTCCTACTCCCACATTGTTTTGTTTTGTGAATGTGAGTTGGCAATGAAGTAAACAGGAAAAGATTCTGTTTCTTTGTACAAGAAAAGTGTAGAAGAAATTACTGATCAATACCGTTCTCTTGCTCCTACAGCATCAAGGCAACCGAAAAGAATTTGTTCTGATCAGGAATGCAAGCTGTTTCCAGTATCTTCTGCCTTGACCTAGAACTCAGGCTAGGCTGCTCTTCTCCTGACAGAGTACCACTTATGCATAGGGATTTGAAAACTTGAGAGGTTCTTTTTCATTCTTTTCCTCAGAATCCCAGGCACATTCTGTTCATACCCCATTTCGGCAGGGAATAGCACAATTTTCTTTTTCTTCACAATTTTCTTTCTTCTTTTTCTTCTTTTTTCTTTTTCTGTTTCTTAGAAACATTCAGATGTTTAGTTTGCATTGTTAATATCATGCTTCCTTTCTTTCTAAGTTTGTCCTTATTGACATTATTTTAATAGGATTTTTAATGAATGTTTATGGCAGGGATGGCAATTGGATGCCCCCCTGATGTTGTTGGACTCCAACTCCCATCTCCCCTCACCAATGGATCTGCTGGCGATGTCTAATAGAAGTTGTAGTTCAACAGCACTTGGAGAGCCACATATTCGGATATAGGAAGGCAGAAGTCCTTATTTCCAACTCAGGCCTGGCTGAGCCAACTCAGTGAAAATCAGTTTATCTTTTGCATGTAAAATGGAATAATTCACCTGAAATTTTAAATTGTTGCAATGCTTAGAAATTTGGGGACTGAAGGAAAATTTCACTGTGGGCAGAATTCTTCGGGGGGGCTGTCAATGCCCTCATTTTACTTCCTCCAATAGTTATAACCTTGAGCTAGACTATTTATGGAATGAACCAAAGCCCATAAAATTCATATTTCAGAGGACAAATGCAACCTATTTGCTGAACCAGACTCTCTGTGGCAAGGTACTTCAGCATCCAAACTATTCAGCTCCAGAGTTGAAGCACAAGCAATGTCCGTATTCCTGCTAGCTCACTCAACTTTATGTGAGCTCAAATAAAGCCCTACAGTCTTATCCATTAGGCATTTTAGGCACAGTGTCTAGGGCCTACGAAAATCTTAGGGCCTATGAAAACATCCCTAGTGGTATGTTGCAGTGAGGCATGGAGTTGAATAGAGCGCTTAAGACCTACAAAAGCTTCAATGCAGTGCTGCCTACATTCAATGGAAGTAAGAATGTTCTTTTGAACTCTAAACAAATAATCCCTTGTTTAAGAGACAGAAAGCCTAAGAAGGAAAACAATTGCATCCACATTAAACAACAGAAAAAAAAGGGGATTTCAACAGGACCAGAAAACTGATAAGAAAGGTCCTAGAGATAGGAGTCCATGAATGGCCCTGGGCTGATACACTTGGCACTCTCCATGTCAATAGCATCAAGCACTTGTTTGGGAGGGATGGAAAGCTGGAATCAAAGCCTTGTGTCCTGTCTCTTTCTTATGGACAAGGTAGCAAAAAGAGAGTCCTGGATTCATTTTCTCCCCAGCAAGTTATCTCTTTCTACTATGTGACTGCAGGACTTGCCTTAGGCCCTTTCCGCACCTTACCTTCTTCTGGTGCTGGGACCGTGCGAGCAGCCTCTGGCAAGAGGCTTTCACATCCGGGGTCCTTTGGCTTCACACGAGCTGCCTGCTCGTGCGAGAGCCCCACCTCTTCCTTCCGCAGTGCAGCCTGGGACCTTCCCAGGCTGCGCTGGGGCAGGAAGTGTGACCGGTGCGGCTCCGGAGGCTCTGCGTGCCAGGTAAGTGCACACAGAGCCTGGGAGCAATGCGCAATCGCGCACCATTTTCGGCTTCTAGCTGAAAATGAAAGGGTGTGCAATCGGTGCCTGCCGGCCCCTGGACTGTCACATGATTGTGAGTGTGTCATGCAGATCGCTCCTCACAATCGTGCGATGCTCCAGGAGCCCTTTTGCATGGAAAATGCCATGAGGAAAGGGCCTTACCCTGTCCAGTGTAAGGATCCATGTACAGAATTCTGAGTACTGAATTTAGAGCATGCCCAATGCTACCAACCATAGTAGGGTTCCCAGATCTGGCCCTGAGATTTCCACTCCTCAGAATGAGAGAGAGGAACCACAAGGAGAGAGCTACCTCAAAAAGTTTGTGTGTATATATATATTTATGTATTAATCTGTGCAGATGTGTTTGATGCTTAATATATTATGCTTGATGATATTACCAGGGGCTGCCTCTTGTAAATATCACCCATACAGGGTTTGCCAGACTGGTAACTTTCATCCTTAACAAATCTTGGAGCAAGATGAAATACTATAAAGCTCTTGTTAAATGGGATGAAGCTATCTGTCCCTCCTCACATTCCAATCCTCAACCTTGAACAGCAGCTGGCTCTTCCAACATGGCTATTGTCTTCTTGGTGGAGATGAGTGAAAAGGTGGAGAGGAACATCTGGTGACAAGAACAGAGCTAGGCAACAGGAATAGGGATGAGTGCTCCTCCACACCAATGTCTCTCCCTCTTTTAATGAGGCAATACCTGTATTTGGGTGGGAAAACTGCAGCTATACTTTGGGGTTTCCAGGATAAGGGAGGACAGGTATCTTTGTTCTGCTTGATGGAGCTAATATCTCATCCCGCTTCAAGTTCTGTAAAAGATAAAAGTTATAGGAGCCATGTCCTGTATCCATCATGGCAGCTCTACCCTTGTACCAATACCAGAGCCATGACATCAAAACAGATTGTCCCTAAGGCCCTTTTCACATGTTGGGGGAGAAACGGGCGAAAACGCCCAAAAACGAAGCTTACCTCCAGCCGGGTAAGTCCGTCGCCGCGTGGAGCAGCGCAAGCTCGCTGCTCCACACTCCTCCGTTGTCGCAGATGGCAGCTTCCGGTTGGTGGAGGCTCTCCACCAACCGGAGAAGCTCGCCAGCCGGAAGCCCGCCCCCGGCATATCTGCAGGCACGCACTTGCGCGCGCCTGCAGATTCACTTTAGAGCCGGGCGACGGAGCGGCATGGGGCTGCGCGCTCCGTGCTTTTTAAAAACCTCTAAAAAGAGGTTTTTAAAAAACACGCAGCCCGGCTAGTTCCGGCCGCTCCTGAGTGGATTCTGGTGTGAAACTACTAAAAGTAGTCCACGCCAGTCCACTCTACGGTGTAGACGACCTCCGTGGGAGGTCGCTCTACACTGTCCCCCCCCCCCACATGTGAAAAGGGCCTAAATCTCAAGTTTTGGACCTGCCAACTCTATACAGACAGCATGGGTCCTTTTTGCATGCTTGCTTCTCATGAGTTGGAAGTAGGAAATGTCTAGGAGGAAGCCTATTGCTGTCTACATGCCTAAGATAAATAGAAGGGGCTTGTATCCAGTAGATTTTCCATGAATGGAAGTGGAAGGATGCAGTTTTTGCTGATCTCACTTTTTTCCTGCAGCTCCTTGTATCGTCTCCCATATTCTAATGGAGGGTTCCCCCTCTCCCCATCCTTCAGAGCAAAGGGCTGCAAAATAGTGCTGGCAACAAGATACATTGCTAAATGAGGCAGAGTGGCATATAATGACATCCTCTCCAAGCCCCTCTGCAAAGTGAGTACTAATCAACAGAGCTATTTTTGTCAACTGTAATGGTTGCAGCCGGTCCAGACCAGGTTGGTCAGAATGTCCTGGATTAACTATAGAGAAGTCCACCCCAGGTTTTCTATTGTGCATTTAGGAAGACTAGAACAGCTAGCATTTGACCTTAAACAGTGAAGGATCTCTAGACTAAGGAAGGCTGCATCTTTTGTGTATCTGAGGAGCCTATTTTTTTTATTTAAAAGAACTCCAGACCTCTAAACACAGCAGAGAGACAGAAAAATTCCACTTGTCCCTAGCCCCTCCCTAGGTATAAAAGTAGAAGGAAAATATATGAATATGAAACTACCTGCTCCCTTTTCATGATACTCCCAATTTGCTCACTGAGACGGCTACCGCAATTTGCCTTGTGGCACCTGTGGGGGCAGCCATGTGGATGGGGGCCACTTGGTGACTCTTGATGTGGCTTAACAACGAAACAGCAGCACTCCAAGAGACACTAAAGGTCACCATTTTAATCTTTCACAGTGCCTGGATAGCCTGCTGTATTGTCACCATAAGGCATTCCGGAAAATTAAAATGGAGGCTTACCGTTGCAGTTGCCCAATATGGAGGGCCTGTGGCAGGTGCAGAGCCTGAAACATTATTTTTAAAATAATTGATTACTGTTATAGTCCAATCGCTCCCCTAGTTAGTCATCACTATAGTTTTACAAAGCCATATTTATGTTTCCTGTTTCTCACAACACAGTAAAATGGCTTTAGACACTTTTTAAAAACCCTCAATATTACAAGCTGCAAGCTGGAGGTACAAAACACAAAACGTGGTTTCCTCCTGTCCACAAGGCAAAGCACAAATCAGGACTTGAACCATATTACATTTTTCCTTCACCATTACATCCGCATAACTATAAAAATACAACTAAAATTACAGGGACACTGCAAAAGGATTTAAGTCACCTCTTTTAAATCTACAATTGTGATGCAATGCATTGTGGCTATATCATTGTTATTGAAAAAAATAACAACAAATAACTTGTTTATAACTAGACATTTCCAAGTGTGGGTAGGTTTAAGTATTGTTGGTCCATTTCCGCACTAGCCTGTTATAGCGCTCTGATTCCACTTTCAACATCCTATGGAATCCTGGGGTTTGCAGTTTTGGGAGGGGCCGCCCAGCCCCTCCCCAAACTGCAAACCCCAGAATTCCATAGGATGTTGAAAGTGGAATCAGAGCGCTATAACAGGCTAGTGCGGAAATGGCCTGGTCTCTGCTGGGGTACTACAACCTTGGCAACTGTCCTGGAATAAAACTAAAGAAAGACAGGTTAATAGAAAGGAGTATTAACACACCAAACACCATAGTGCCAAATGATAAAAAGAAGGGAATTGTATATATAATACAAGCAATATGTATATAAATTATGTAGTAGAAATATAATTAATAGAGATTTTATGGGCTTCCAGTATCTGTCCATTTTGACAATATACAGTCTTCTTCAGAATTTACAATAAACATACAATAATTCCAAACTACTAATTAGCTCACATAGATTAGCCAACATACGAGGTCATGGACTACTCCCTGAAAAAATCTGTAACACCTGTCCTTTAATACATTGGATGTTATGCCATTGAAATGTCATGTTTTGACTCTAGAGATTTGGCTGTATCGTTGCTGATCATTATTATTTTGCAATCAAATGTCCTAAGTTCGTCTTACACAGATGTTATGTATTTGCATTGGTAAAAGATCATATTGATAATAAGAGTTAATAATAGGCAGTAGCGCAAGATATATTAAGCTCAGTGTTATTCTTTGGCAATCTCATCCATAATGTGCTGAAATTTTCTTGATGACGTCAATAGGTGCTGGATAAAATTTCAGCTAAAAACCTCTTTTCAAAACTCCTGAATCACTGGTAATATTAGGGCACATTTTCAAAAAGAAAAAGAAAAGAAAAAGCTGAAATGGTGATGGAAGGAAAAACCTTCTTTGCAGGCAGCCTTAATCCTTCCATTCTTTTCACAAATACTGTTCCTTTCCCAATCTGACCCAAAACTTTTTACAGGAAGTCATAGTAGAGGAAGATAATGAAGATCCATTGACAATATCTGAGAGGAGGTGGTAGAGGAAGGAGGCTAGCTAATAATACTGTTCTTTCAAAGAGATTATTTGACAGGCTAATCACTGTTGTCTTTCCAGATTAGAACTGCAGTTCTGTGAGTCTTACCACATTTCCTTTTAACATTAATATCATCTCTTAATGAAGATAATGGCTACAGCATGGTGTTTGATAAATAAGCTGCATCTTCCTTCTTCCGCACTTACACAAAAATCTATTATTACAATAATTAGCTTTATTCCTATTTTTAAAATATTAACATGTAAAAGATGTAAGAGGGGAGGGCTAAATCTGATTGTTAATTTTATTTCCTTTTTAATTGGGATTCTTCCCAATTAGTGTTGATGTGGTTCATTGAATGAAAAGTTGGAAAGAAATATCTGTGTGATAAAACTTTATATTCACACAATTCTAGTGGTATTGGACAAGGATTTGGAGGCTTTGGGGGGGGGGCGGTCAGAGTACCAGACTTGCCACAACTTCTCTGGGAACTGGAATCCAAAAAAAAGGAACTATCCCAAATATTGAATAAATGATCAGAAGCAGTCCTAAAATCTTCTCAAATGGGTCAAAGCTTGGGAAAGGCTGCTAGAAGAAAAGGTCTAAAATTTTCTCTCCTTCCCCGCTGAAGGGCTTTGTGGGGGTGGGAGTGGAAACATTTTTGAGAAATATGGGGGAAACTCAAAAGTATGCTCCTGAATCTCTTCATGATTCAGATCTCTGCTTGTGGAGACTTAGGCCCTTTCCGCAGCTTACCTTTTTGCGGTGGTGTCTGGTGGCAATCCTGGCAGTGGCTCTGCCAGGAAGGGAGCGCCATCATGCTTCCTGCCCATCTGCAGGACAGGTAAGTGTGGGATGCTGGCGCAATCACAGGTCATTGATGATTGTGCTGCCTGGTGATGGGAGAGGAGCAAGATCATGACGATGTCATGCAGAAGCATTGTCACAATCCTATTCTCCTGTTCGCATGACAGGATGTGAGGGTGCTGTGGAAAGGGTGTTAATTAAGATAAATTTTTACTGAATCAATGCAACTTTAAATACCTTGGTTTTAATGTCATGACAAAAAGTATGTTCAGAGCCATGCTTCAGGCGTGTGTGTGTGTATGTATGTCAGTGTCAGAGAGGGGTTTGATTCAGAATATTTACTGTACCATAAAGTCTTAAAAGTGCAATGAGCATAAAATGCTAAATGAATTCTCCACCGTTCTCACTCACCATGACCTCACAAAAGTGAAGGATATAATGAGTGGGGAACCGATGGAGAAATTCTCGCCTGATACTTCAGAGGAACAGTAAGAGAGGAACACATTTATGTCAAAAACAATGAAGAAAAACGGCCCTCATTCAAGTGCTGTTGTGCACTTTGTAGTATACTATGCCATCACATTAGCATCTCTACTCAGTTATATTAAAAATCCACCTACTTAGTTCATCTTTAAATATTAGATCTCATTTTTTTTTATCAATACAGATTTAATGCCAGGAAACCTTTAAAAGGTATTCTGGATCTAACTTGCCAACCTTTCCCTGGAAAAAGAAAGGACAGCCCAAATCTCCTCTCTTAACCCAATACAGAAAAGCTTAACTCTGCTTAGCTTTTGCTTGATCTCCCTAGTGCTGATATTATGCATAGTCAATGGTGAAACCACTCAATAATATATGTCTTCAAATAATATTTAATTTTATGTGAACTGGAAGCCTTCTTATAGCTACGGATTCGTATGGTGTTTGTTTTCTACATGATTAGACTGCCTGTGCATATTTGGATTGCAAATGGATGTTTCCAGTGTGTACCTTGAACAGTTAACGTATTTATTTAAGCTCTTTCCATTAGCTTCACTCAGGACCTTTTCTCTTCTCTTTTCTTTTAACACAGCAGGAAAACATATGAAATAAAACAATGCTGGGCATGAAATTAGCTCCACTGAAGAAACAACTTGATTCAGCAAAAATCAAATCATAAGTAGCCAAGTCCTCATGTTAACACTTCGTTTTCATGCAGTTTTCATTCATATGGTGACAATACTTTTTGGGAGTGCTACTTGGGAAATGCAAAAGCAATGCAACATATAGGTCACATGGGCCACTCAAAAATAATTGCTCTTTCATGGGGCCTTTCAGCCCTTGGCCATTTCCACACTAAACTCTTACAGTGCCATTATTCCACTTTCAACATCCTATGGAATCCTGGGGTTTGCAGTTTAGGGAAGAACATTTAGAATTCTCAGCCAAAGAGTTCTTTGGCCTCAGTAAACTACAAACCCCAGAAAACTCCACAGGAGGTTGAAAGTGGAATAACAGCACTATAACAACGTAGTGCAGAAATGGCTTTCATGTCTGTGTAGTCATTTGTATAAACTATTGCTGACAAGCACACCAATGATATTCTTTACCTTGAGTGTTATTTCATTGTATATTGTATATATCACCTTCTATAACTCAATTGCCAGAAAGCGGTGAAGAAGGAGAAAAAATTCTATAATTCCTTTTATATTCCTATAATTCCTTATAGTTCCTATAGTTACACTCTAATTATAACTAATGTTTCTCAGAGCAGTTTGATAACAATTAAATGCCAACCTTGATTTATTTGTACCCATAAAGGTTTCAGGATGAAATCACACTTCCATTTTCCATGACGGAAAGGAGCTATGTACCTCTCATTATAGAAATAAGTTACTGTCAAGGGAGTTAGCAAGGCACCTGTGGGAAGTTTTGAAAGTTCTTTTTGCATATTTAAATATTATGAGAAAGCTGCCTTCTAGCAATTTCATATAAAAAGGCAAACAGCTGTATTTTATGAAGAATCTCTCTTCCTCCTCACACACACACTACACCAATCGCTTATATTTTAGGTCATGGTGTTGGGGACCAGCGTGTGTCATGGTTTGAGCAGTGGACTATGACTCCAGAGACAAGGGTTCAAAATCCCACTCTGCCTTAGGAACCCACTGAGTGACCTTAGGCTAGTCACAGTCTCTCAGCCTCAGAGCAAGGCAACTGCAAATCTCCCCCTCCCCCAAACAAATCATGCCAAAAATCCCCATGATAGGGTCACCTTTGTGTTACCGTATTAAGGCACACAACAACAACAAGAGCTGGAGGGAATGAGATAGATACAGTCTAATTCTAGAGTAAGCCACTGAAGTCATTGGAACCTGAGTTGGTTGTGAAGGCTGACAGCCTTGTTCTGACCATTGAATTTGATCCAACTCAATAGCTAATTCCCAGAGCAAAGGCTTAGGGTCACCATACTAAGGCACACAACAACAACCACAACAACAATTGGGGGAAATGAGATGAATACACTCTAACTCTAGAGTAAGCACTGAAGTCAATGGGACTTGAGTTAGGCGCTTTTCACATGCCATTTCACATGCGAAAGGGCCTCCGGAGCATCATGCGACTACGAGGACTGTTTCACATGACGTCCTCACAATCGCGCGATGCTGCCGGGGCCAGTAGGCACGATCGCGGAATATATCATTTTCGACTTCTTGCCAAAAATGATGCGTGATCGCGCGTCACTCCTGGGCCCCACATGCACTTACCTTGTGTGCGGAGCCTCTGGAGACACGGCCTTCGCGCTTCCTCCCGCAGCGCAGCCTGGAAAAGTACCCGGCTGCTCTGCGGAAGGAAGAGGTGGAGCCCTCACACTTCCTTCCGGCCAGCGGGGAGCTGCTGTGGCGAAGAAGCAGAGGGGACGCGAGTGCCTCTCATAAGAGGCTGCTCGCGTGATCCCCGCACGCCCACGTCGGGACCAGGGAAGGTGCAGAAAGGGCCTTTGTTGTGGAGGTTGATAGTATCATTGATTTCTGTAGCTTTGTTCTGAGCACTGAATTCGATCCCACTCAATGGCTAGTTCTCAGAGCAAAGACTGATCACTTGAACTGAAGCATGAATTTCCAATGGTGTATTTGGTACAAACCGTATATCCATAAATCTGCTCAATCCCAGCCTAGATGTGGCCTTGACATCCTTGATCTGGGAAAGAAATGTGATAATGAACAGTGGGTTTGCCATCGTGAGAACTAGTTCCACAGAAACTGCGCCGCTGGTGAACCTCAGGCATTGCTTCAGCAGCCTGTAGGTATTAAGGTAAAGAGATTAACCACAAGGCCTAGAACAGCTCCAAGCCTTGAAATGATTTTTTAAAAAATTATCTCCTTTCTTTCTAATATGAAAAAAGAATGAAATTAGTTACTTTTGGTTACTTGGGGAAATGACAATGTGATAAGCTGTGGTACAAATCTCACGTAAGTAGCGGGGCCACCTATCCTCTGTAACCAGAAACATTTTTCTAAAAGTTACATCAGAAAAGGAGTGATGTTATCTTTCATTCTGTGACACCCATAATGTAACAGTTCTGGTTACTGCAGAAATAAATTATTACAGGTGCAGAAACTGTGCTGCACAGAAAGCCAGAGTGGTTTAGTGATTTGAGTGTTGGACTAGGACTCCAAAAGACCAGGGTTTGATCCCTGCTCAACCATGGAGACCCACTGGATGACCTTGGGTAAGTCACACTCTCTCAGCCTCATGGGAAAGAGATGTCAAATCCCCTTTGAACAAAAGTTACCCAAAAACCTCTGTCATAGGCTCACCTTAGGGTCACTATAAATCAGAAACTTGAAGGTACAAAACAACAACTCATGGGCAGGAATCCTTTTAATGGCATTGTTGAGGTTATCACTTGAGGTAGCACACTTCTGTCTCCTTTTGGACACTGGACAAGAAGCTGTTCACTAGCACAATGTCTGCTCTTACCCTCCTGGGGCTGCTATCAAGCCCCGGGGAGGAGGGAAGGCTGCTGTGACTATTCATGGACTCAGGGGATCACTGGGCATTGCCCATCCCAAGAGAATGGAAAAGACTGGTTTTTGTAAGCCAAAAAGGCTTTCCAACATCTCTCTCTCTCTCTTTCTGTGTGTGTATGTGTGTGTGCAAGTAAGAGAGAGAGAGAAGTTAAGGGGTCATTTCTAAGCACGATCCAGAATGTTACAAGTGCTTCGACATGTAGTTGCTCCCATTTTATTTCTTCCTTGCCTACTGTTCAGCACTTCTTCCATTTTCTTTTGTCTCCTCTGGATCACAGCTGATAGATTATGAGGAAGAACACAGGAGGAGGCTATGCATTTGCCATGGGAGAGAACGGGACCTGCTATTTTAGAGAATAACAAGAACCTTGTGAACCTGAAGTGTGAACTGTAGGGCTGACTGTGAATCCCAGTGCGGGTAATTTGGCTGGAGTTTGGAAGCTAAAAATAACCTGCCTTCAATCCGTTTACTGGCCACTGGGATAATGCAGCACAGAACCAGTTGGAACGGAAACATGGTATCTAATGTGGGATTGCTTGTACACATTCTCACTGAAAGGGACATGAGCTGCTGCAAAATGACTGTCTGTGGGCATGAAACCAGCCAGGTAGACTGTAACCTTTCTTCAGATCAAGGCTAATATGTAATGCCATACTGATGACAGCACAGCATTTGCTGATAATGTCAAAGTAGGTCAGGAAAATGAACAAAATGACAGAGAAAGATTACAAAGATGAAACAAAGCTGATTCACTCAACTCTTTTCCTTGTCAAGTGCTTGCCTGTATTCAGAATGGCTGTTGCCATCAGCTTATCTTGAAAATGAAAGCTTATTCATCCCTAAGAAACGTGTGGCTTTCGATGTCTTCCGACCGTTTATTTGTATAGCTTAACACTGCTAGATATGTGTGTATATAGCAGTGGCTCTCCAGGGTCTCAGTTAGAGATCTTTTCCATCCCCAAGTCAAGAATGGGCAATTTCAGAGGATTGGAGGAGCATTTTTCCACCCCTGATGTTATTGATGGCTGCAGATAGAGATGGAGCAAGCTTGTTTTCTGCTGCAACAGAGACTAGGACACGGAGCAATGGATTCAAATTACAGGAAAAGAGATTTCACCTAAACGTCAGGAATAACGTCCTGACAGTAAGAGCCATTCAACAGTGGAAAATGCTGTCTCGGAGTTTGGTGGAGTCACCATATTTGGAGGTTTTTAAACAGAGGCTGGATGGCCATTTGCTGGGGATGCTTTGTGTGTGTGTTCCTACATAGCAGGGGGTTGGACTCAATGGCCATTGTGGTCTCCTTCAACTCTATAATTCTATGCTCTGGTGAAAGATATTTATTTAAAAAAAAAAACATGCTCCCTGCAGACTTCTGGAGGTACAATTCTGCTTCTTCTTCTTTTTTTCAGTGGGATACAGGCCTCCAAGGATTGCCAAAACACCTCTGGAGCCCAAATCTGGGCTGGCATCCTGATAGATTCATGTGCAGGTATACATCCAACTGAGATCTGGGTGTGTCTTTTTATGGTCATCGCAAAGGGAGGGATGTGCTGCCTTCCTTGCACAATGTCTCCCAGCCTCACAAGATTTTGCTTCCTCTGTGCCCTCCCTTACACATTTATTTAGGGGCTAGTGGAGAATGGTGTGTGTGTGTGTGTTGAAGAAGCATCTGGCTGTTTCCCTAACGGTCAACTGCAGAACAATGAAGGCATTCTCCAGGATCCTGGGGGGGGAGTCCTCTGGATGTCCCAGAGGATAACGTAGATGTTGTGCATCTAGTTATAGAGACACAGCCAGATGTTCTGCCACACACACCCTACTATCCAGCTGCCATTTAAACATCCATGTCAGGGGCTCCTGAAGGAGTTGGTTGAGTCCTGCAACAGGGGAAAGGGGAGATGTTTTATAGTTCTATTCTAGTGAAATTTTATGCCATGTCTCATAGTCCAGGATCTTAACCATAATCTGTGAGTCTCTTTATTCTTAGCCCCCTTCTAACGGTAGATGACAGATTATGAAGCTGGAAGCTTTGGCATACAAATCAGGTGTTCTGCCAATGCGCAAAACTACCCCTTTAGGATAATAACTAGTTTCATTTACTTTATGGTAGCCTTAAGCACACCTACATATCCTGCTCATGCTGGTTTTGAATTGCTTCTATGGCTTGAAATGTAATGTGTGACTTCAGCATGTGAGGCTGAAAATGAAGAGACAGAAAAGACAGCAGTAATTCAAAGGAAGTAGAAATTAGGAGGTTAGGTATTCCACTAGGGAAGGTAATTCAAGCTTTTCAGATTGGAATGGGAATAAAATATAGCAGACCCAGGACAGAATGATCACAGAGCCCATGAAAATTAGAATAAGGATCTTATCACCAGAGGAAATGATTCATGGCTCTTAAAGATTTCTTGAAGCCGTTCCTGAAATAACATTGCGGCCTCCTTATAAGAGCAGACTTAAACCTTACTCATAATTTCATCTCGTTTTGCTGTTCCAGTTTCTTTTAGGTCACACTAGGCCTTGTATAAAACAATTTGGCTCCAATTGTCAGCATGCGATTGCAAATATTCGAGTAGGAACTCCACACTGCCTAGCCCCATGCACTCCAAGGATTTATCTGCAGTCCTACAGAATCAGGAGATAGATGCAGCACATTTTCCACACATTCACAGGAAGGAAATGATTCATTTGTAAGGACGCAGAGAAGGAGAAAAGTAATCAGAGAAAATGAATGTTGTTTTTTTTTTTAATGCGAGCAGTGAGAAATAACTAGCGAACTGAAGTACACGGAGAAGTCAATGCAACATGCGTACATAACCAAAACAGGAAACAGTCCTTTGGACCAACTGTCTTTACACAGACATATAATATTTCTTGTCCTCTTTTCTATGGCCCACAAGAGAGATTGTAAATGCATAGCAGACAAGCCCAATCAAGCAGTAAATATATATGAGTGCCTGGGACCTGTACCACCATTTACCTTTCCCTTAATGAAAGGAACACCTGATTTAGCCATGCTCAGCAGTGCTTAGAAGTGATATCACTGTTCTTTCTGCCTCTTTCTTTGATTTCCTCAATTCTGTCATAATATTGGTATATTCAATTCTTTTTTCCCTGTAAGGTAGAAATAAATTTAAATGTAAAGAAGTTCATGTTAACTTACATGGTAACTCCAACAAACAGTAAGTGGGAAATAATAAACAATGGCCAATTTGTTTATAGATTAAAAAAAAAAAAGAACTGTTTCTTTTTTTAAAGCAGAGGTTGAAGATGGATCAATCAGCTTTGGTAAGCCTATGAATTTATTGTTAGCTTTTGGTAATTTTTAATTTAGGGTATTTGTGCAAGATTCAAAGGTTAATTATCAACCTGGTATTAAATTGTATCCATATGGATGTGAAATGTACAATAATAAATAATATCTATTTTATTTTAAAATTAAAAGAAAAAAGAAAAAGAAATGATAGCACAAGGATGCATGTAAGGTACAAAAAAGAAATGTTCTATCACGCTTGTACAACATACATATAAAGGACCATTCAATTTTTGTTCTTTATGTTTCCAGTGCAGTGGACTCTCGTCTCCTATAGTGCCATAGCAGTTGGCAGCTATCACACCAACAGGGGGTTGATCTGCTCCAGGTTTTAGACTGAACTGTCAAGGAGCTATCCAATGGTGGAACTCTATCTCCAAAATAGGTTCAGCACTTCGGATAGCTACTTTAAAGTATCATGTAAAACCTAGAGTGGATTTACTGCCTGAGGGACAAGGAGACCACTATTGAGCAGACCTCAAAAAAATGTAGCATCACCTGGAGGGCCTCTCCAGATATGGTCTGTGGTTGCTTAGGATGTCCTACGTTGAAGGACTTGCTGATACTTAATAAAAATAGCACTTCTGCCATTTTCCAGAAATGTCATCCTTGGTTAATGCTAATGCTCTCTTTTTGAAAAAACCCTCAAATACTTTTCATATTAGCTGTATTTGTGCAGCTATATTAAGCTTCAACTTTCTAAATCCATCTATAAAACTTAATGTACAAAAACAAATCGGAGGAGACCACCTGCCAGTAATCTATTGATTGCCCTATCAGTATTAATAATTTATCTGAAAAGTAAAGTGGATTTATTCTATTTTGACTAAACTGAAAGAAGAGGAAAACATACAGATGTACAGCAGCTTCTCAAAACAGTTATAATTAGAGAGATGCCAGAACATTTGTGATTTTCAACAATTCTTAGGAATAGAAGTGAAATATTTGTTCTGAGTAAATAATTAGACATTTGTGAACAGAGGTTCTTAGCCAAAAATGCAACTGGGCTGCTTGATTTTTTTTTTCAAGTCTTACACTAAAAATACTAAAGGTTCTACCTGAATACTTGAGGTGCCAATTCTGCCTTTTCCTCTTTCCTTCTTTCTCGTTCCCTTTTTTTCCAAGGAAGAGGACTTCTCTTTGGGCCTTATCACACTACACTGTTATAGCGCTATTATTCCACTTTGACTGCCAGGGCAATATTGCATGGAATCATGAGATTTGCAGTTTAGGGAGAGGCATTTAGAATTCTCAGCCAGAGAGCACCAGTACCTCACCAAACTACAAACCCCAGAATCCCAAAGGGTACAGCCAAGGCAGTTAAAGTGGAGTAATAGCACTATAACAATGTCATGCAATAGAATTTGAGAAAGAGCATCTGCTTAAATTAGAGTTGTGAGGTGGACACCGGTCCCTTTGAGTTTGCCTAACTCAGATTGTCCTTCACAAATACTGAAAGCTCAGAGTAGGATAAGTGTGAAGTGTGTTGGATAAGGACTTCGGAGATCCAAATTCTTTTGGTCCTCAAACATGAAGTTCACTGGCTATTTCCCTCAGCCTGTCTTTTAACACAGACTTCTTGTGACAACAAAAGCAAAGAGGTGGAGAACCATGTACACTGCTTCGAACTCACTGGAAGAAAAGTGAGGCAAAAGCAAAGAAATAACTTGAAGGGGTTTATGAGACTACAGCTGCACAGCCTCCAGCTGCTTTGACAGAAAATTCTGCTGCACAGGCTGGGAGATACTCCAGAGGTACAGCCAGTCTGAATAAGTGTCCTTTGTCTATAATAAACATGTACTTACATTTTGGAATCTAGGAGGTATTGGGCATAGTTGTCTGTCCATTTCCATCAAGAAGCAATGACAAAGACTTTTCATCTCTACAGAAGTTAGAGTGAAACTACTAAACATATAGAAGCCCCATATGATATCTTTGTTTTCTGGCTGTTCAGCTTCTGATGATAAATCTGACTATTCCCCCAATGTGGAAAGGTGGGCAGAGTAGTAAACTTTTTTTCCCCAATGGACAGCCATTGAACCTCAGGATAAGTCAACCAGAGACAGAGTTAACTGTAGGTAGAGCCAGATTCCAAAGTGGGAAGCGTATGCAGTGCTGCTGGATTGAATAACAGTCTGGCCATTTCTGCACCGGACTGTTCTAGTGCTACTATTCCACTTTCAACATCCTATGGAATCCTGGGGTTTACAGTTTAGGGAGGGGCCTCAAAGGCAGGGAGCGATTCCCTCGCCTCGTGCGGAAATGGCCATAGTTAAATCTAATAGATGCAAAAGGTCTACTGTAGTCAGGAGCAGATATTTCCTGGATTTCCAAGGGGTGACCAACAGCCTGTATGGACAAATGTACTTCTCAATGTGCTTTTTGAAAAACATGGATTGTTTTGATTTTTTTAATGCAAAATTGTTCCCCTTTCTCAATTATGATCACACATAATTGTACTTGCCACTGCTCACTCATGCTCATCCACGGAAAAACTTGTTAAATTAATGGATTTGCCTAATTCTTAAGATTGCTTATGTTGAGCAGGCATAGTTTTACTGTTCTTTATCTGCAGTTGTATTTGTTGTGCAATCTAATGTATGTATGTATGTATTTAAAAAGAAATGTCACGTCTATAAATGCCATCCACATACAAAACAAGCATACCAGGAAAAAATCTTGGAAATTTGAAAATCTTTGAAAAATCTTTTCCACTGTCCATGGCATTTCCTGTAGGCGTAGACGTTTTTTGTTTTGTTCTGTTTTTCGTTTTTTTTTAAATATAGGAGAGTTTTCATTCCTCACCTGGAATTTTAAGGGCATAAATTAGAAACAGGTTATTATGGGGAGGTGTTGTTCATCTGATTCACTTGCCAATAAAGTTATAACAGCTTTCCAAAATCCTACACCTCTATTATCTATCACTCGCTGAAAACAGTAAAAAGATTGTGCAATCTAGGAACTCTCAGATCCTTTTAACTAGGCTGATGACCAGCTTGCATGTATCTCCCTAATTCCTGATCTGGGTACAAGTTCAGAAAGTAAAAAAGTTGCAGGGCAAATATAAAGAATATATAAACATTAGTCAACTATCTTGCATCAGGGCAGACTACTGGTTTCCTTAGCCCTTAGCCCTTAGCCCACTGTGACTGTCAGATTATCTCTGTGATCCCTGGGGGGATCTTTTCCATCCCTTGTTAACTGGAAATGTCAGTGGTTGAACCAGAGAGGCTGGGTCGCAATCTAAACAAATCAGAAAGTCAAACATCAAGAACTACAAAGGTCAGGTTTACGTATCACATAATACTTTTCATGCGCCATATCATATTGATGTTGCATCGTATCTTATGCATGTCTGAATGAAAATCTTTGTTTATTTCTTAGGATCAAACTATGCAGCCATTCTGGAACATGTACACAGGCCAAGTACTTATGAGATGCACCAGAGCATCCCTTCAGTTTTTGTTTTATTCAAAAATAAGCAAAATATTGGCTGTTCCAGAAGTTTAATATTTTCCTCACCAGCTCTGTCTCTCTCTCCCTTCTCCTGCATATCAGTTACAAATGGTAAAAAAAACAGAAATGGCCCCAGTGGGAGCTTTATTTCAGTTAGTAATTGCCAAGGAAGGGAGCAGGGTAATTTAGGAGTTGGGATACCAGTCAAGAGAAGGAAGGATTAACACCTCCATTTTGTGCACAGTGGTCTCAGTCTAGATCACCTCCATTCTAACTTTTGAAAAAACCAGAAACAGAAAGGCACCTGTACTTTACAATTTAAACTGGTAATTAGAACTTTATATTATATATGCTTTTTTTTCAATGTACAAACAATATATATAAAATTAAATTAATCCTGTATACAAAGAGATATCTAACTTCACAAGGTTTCTTTGGGTGCAAGGTATTTACTAGAAATGATTAGAAACTGATGTGTACTACACTTCTAAGTCTCTGTAGCTAGAAAATCCAGCCACCCAGGACTTGCTTGGACAGAATTCTAACTAGTGCTCTGTCTGATTTCCCTCAAGGAAAGAGAGAACAAAAATACTGTAATTGCACAGTTTTACTGAAGCATGGCCTCTTATTTGTCATGCTAGCACTAATTTTGGCAGTCTCTGGGAACTGGAAAAGTTTAGAAAATATATCCTTACAAAGTTAGTGGCAAGGGGGAAATGAACATCTACTCCTAGTGTATGGACTGTTTCAGGAAGCACGGTGCTCAAAAGAAATATGTTTAAATTAGGGCTTTGTTTCATCTACTCTGTCATCTATTTATAGGGAAGGAAATTTTATATTTTCCTTCCAATACACTGAATTCCTTATCTTCCAATCAACATCATCTGTAAAATAATCTGTCAGAGAAATCTGTAAACAAATCCAACAACCCTGATTAAAACATGTAAAAAATTATACCCTTTTAACTTACTGGAATATGATCCATGTTCTGCTTAAGGAAGATTAATTTGTTTAATTTCCAGGAAAATAACAAAATGTTTACTCTGCATTTCAGATTTGAGACCACACATGTGTACACCTACAGAGACACTGTGTCTTAAATATGGATCACAGCTCTCACATTTGTGGCTGAGCCCTCCTTGCTAAAGGCCATGGCTTAACTGCATTTCAGGGTCATCATCTCAGAAGTCAGTAAGAAGACACTCAAAAGTGACCTTCAGCTGGTGTTGAAATATGTGTTCACTGTTCCCATTTGATAGTTCATGGTAAAAATCAGAAATTGTATTGGTTCAGCATTAACACATGCCAGAGCTGTATGTAGTCCTGGCTTTGTGTCTCTATGAGCAGTCAGACAAGCAGAAGATCCTAGAGACAACGATAAAATAATTATAAACTGTGGAATATCCAACATTGCTGTGTTTTCCTTCTAATGTTTCCCTGTTTGGCTAAAGAGCTGATGGAATGGAGAGGTGAGAGGATGTCCCTATCACAAGACCTGCAGATTGTGCTGGTGGAGGAATTCTGGGAGTTGTAGTCCAAAAGTGTAACTTGATGAAAGACATTTCACTGCCTGAAGCAGAGGGCAAGATGGCACATTTCCCACCTATCCCACAAAAATAAAATGTCTGAAATGGCAGTTAAATCTTTTCGTTACTAGTGAAGAGATAATGTGCTATCACTGTCCTATATGAAAGTTCCAAAAAGCTATGGAAAATGGGAGTGCCCTACATAGTAAAATAACAGAAAGATAGAAAGCTGGATAAATTCAGATATTGCAGTTCTTTCAGCTCTGGAGTCAAGGTCTAATTGAGTCCTTGCACTGACAGACTAATCCCATCACCCAAGATCACAGAAGACAATTTCTACCACCTCAGTATAGTCTTCGCACGATAAGCAATGGGGCATTCGTGTTCTTTCCCTCTTCCCTAGCCCTTCACACCACTTGAAACTCTGCTCTGGAGGGCTTTTCAGTTCTCTGGATCAGATACTGAAGATGCTTCCAAGTGTGAAGAGCATTATGGAACTTGACTCATGAATGTATAGGATGTTTTTTAAAATTATTCGATATAAAACTTCTTTTTCAAAAATATTGTTTTCTTTTTAAAAGGGGTGGGTGTTTTTGGTAGGTATAATGTCAATGTTCCTGTTAAAGACATCTTGGAAACTTTATAGAGAAGTTTTGACATGTTCATTTCACTCCACATTTAAAGTAGGGAGTGTGTAGGTTTTCCTTCCCACAAATATCCCCTTGGGCAGATGGTGTGGGGGACAAAACGTGGTCTGGCATCATGATTTTGCATAATGGCAAACTTCGCTGACCACCTGCAGTACATCATATCTTTCAGAGAGTGTCATGCAATGTGTGAAGCAAAATAACATCTATAATATGGATGTGAGGAATGCCAGTTAAAAAAAAAGTCACTGTTCATTGCTGAAGTTACAGTTCAGGGCAAGTACATCTTTGTCACCCTAACGTATCTCAGAGGTGATGATCAGTCATGCCCTCACACAGAATACTGGGGCAGAAGGCCAGATCCTCACTCAGCAGAAGAAGCAGGAGGGATTCCAAAATCATTACTGTGTCAGAAAGTATATAAAGCACCATACATCATTGGCAGGGATTGGAAAGGGTACTTGGCCAAGCTGGCTGAGAGGTTCAGTGGCCCCAAAAGGAACTTTCCTGAGCAATGTCATCATCGTATAAAATGGGGAATCATAAGTAACTGGAACAATAGACAAGACTATCTAAAGAGGGGGACCACCACAAGGCCATTTGAAGTGAACGAAATAATATATAGTAACATCAGAATTGCAGGGAAGAAGAACTCATGAAGTAATGCACAGGAAAGATGGTTTGACATAAGTCAGCTTCCCCCAATCTGATGTATCTCCAGATACCTTGAACTAGAACCCCCATAATCCATAGCCAGCTTGGTCACTGGCAATTGTAAATCTAATATACCTGGAGGGCAGCAGGATGGGAAAGGTGAGAAGCAGTGAAGTATGACATCTCTCACTAATATCATTTGAAAGAGTAGTGATATGTATGTTGGGAATAACAACTTTAGCATGCTCAAAACTCACTGCCTAGTTAGGTTGCATAATTATTGTAGGCTTAGAGGCAAGACCTAGACTAATTTCCTGTTTGTTTGTACACACCTACTTCCTCTTGCAGATAGGCATTTCTTTGTTCTCAAAGGGCTTCTCTTGCAGCTTTACTATCTCTTTTTGTTTTCTGCCTACCCTCCTGGGAGCATGTGGTCTGATATGCTCTAAGAGAGATGCTACCCTACAAGCATGTAATTGCTTTTACTTTTCTTCTTGTTTTTCTTCAAGAACATTAACATATGTAGATTATGCACAAGTATCTGCAAGTAAACTTTTATATACTTTTCAACAAACTGTTTTGTGTTTACTTCCCAGCTAGAGTCATCTGTGTTGGAGAGACTGAGGTGAGACTGGTAAGCTGTTTAACTTCTGTTTGCACATTGCCAATGCTCTGTTAAATGGGAGATTCACCAAATCTCTCTCATTTTCTAATAATGTAGTGGAATCCTCTCTAACTATGGTGCTACAAAGTGGATTCTAGCCAGACCCCACCAAACCCCTCTTATCAATAAGCTTGGATCAACGGAGGTCCCCTCCCATGACAGTTGAGAACTGGCCTCCTGACATTCCCACCCCATCCTATGAGTGATCTCTGGTACAACAAGCAGAAAAAGGACCCCTGATGCAAATCTTCCTCAGCTAACGAGTGGCCACTTCTCAGTCAATAGGGGAATTGAGTGGCTGCTTAACAGTAAGCAGGCCTACATAAGGATCATAAATACATAGTAGTTATGAATGCATAACTGTAGGTTATATATTCATAACTGTCCAACAGGATTCCAGCCATACATCACTACAACAAGATCATCCTAAACAGCATGGCCTCTTGGTCTAGTCCAGCGCGGAACTTAATGGTACCTTGTGTTCCTAAGCCACCAATTGAAAAATGAGGTGCAAATCTAGCAATTCACAGTCATTAAAATTTTTTTGGAAAGAATTGTTCCACATTATTGATCAAGTAGACTAAACAAGTCCTAAAACTTACATTTGTCCCACACTTTGAGTTCAGTAAATTTCAAGTTGTGCTTTACGAACTTGATTATTTGGATAGTTCGGGGCACATTATTTCCTTTTAATTAGAGAGATTGGTCAGACACTGGGGTGTTTCTTTTGTGCCTTAAAGAGTCATTCCCTCACATCATCTTTGCGCTTTCCTTCTGATAAGTTTGAATTTGAAAAACACAATTATGTCCTACAAACGGTTTCTGCTATATTAATTAGTATTTAGTGTTTAATCAAGAAATGGCTGTTGAAGTAGAAGAACCCTGGGAAGACCAGTGGATTTCAGCAAGTGGTCCAGAGATTAATGCTAGTCTTTATAACGTTTCCTTCTCATCCATGAAAATGGACAAGTACAATTGTGGTGTTGAGTCCACAGCAAGAAAGCAGTAGATCTTCAGCTCTGCTTCTGAATCAGAGCATTTAGAATGACCTTGCTTAGTAACTGAATCTATTGCTTATTTTATTTGTTCATTTGGTTATGATTGTTTGATTCATGCCTTTAATCAGAGTGGAGGTAGCCCTCCAGATTCTTGGACTTCATCTCCCACAGTCCTTTACCATTGGCCAAGCTGGCTGGGTTGCTGGAAGTTGTAGTACAAAGGTTCCCCAGTCCTGTCAGACAGAATAACTAGAAAGCTTTTGACCTAACCTAGCAAGGATGTTCTTAATTTTATAGATTTATTTTTAACTGAGATGTTGGTGAAGGTTTGGCTCTTGAATGGTCTCCTTTCTAGAATGAAAAACATTTATTATCTGCCTTTTAATGCTACTGATGATATAACCTTTAACATTTGCTTGAAACCTTCTTCTCATGGGTTAGCTTAAACTGCTGGAATGTCAGTCATAAGTGCCAATCATGGTATGTGTTCTTGCAGAGGACTGAGTCAGCTATCTCTCATGTATTTCTCAGAAAGCTCCTGTCTCTCCCTTGCTACAGCTGAAGTCAGTGCTGCTCTGGGCTAAAAAAAAAAAAAAAAAAAGGCCATAAGACATCATAAAAGGTGGCAGGAGATCCACAGAGCTCCGTGCAGTTAATGGAAACTATATCCAGAAGCACTGAAAGAAATTTTTCTCCATGTACACTAGATCTCATGAACCACTGCCTCACAGCATGTACTGAGCTTGATAGATGTTTAGTGCTGTTCTTTGTAAATAACAGAGAAGCCAATTTATGAGAAGGTGGCAGTGCACCTCCATGGTCAAGCACAGTGTTTATAGTTCCTTTAGTATACTTTGTGAATGCCATGGTAATATATGTGCAGTGATAATATTTCTAAGTCAGATTAATCAATAGCAGAGACACTGATTTGTTCTGGTTCCCTACAGTAAAATGAATCATGTTTTTTTAAAGAAAAGATTGTTATTTGTTTTAAAAGAAACAATCAAATTCACAGAGTAATAGTTATGGTCAAAGAAATATGGGTGCAAAATGAAGAAGAAGAACTTAAACTAAAACACAACACTAACCCACTAAGCTGAAACACTGAACACTGCATAAAACAGTAAACACAAAACAGCACTGACTCCCAAGCTAAACTGTAATGAAAAAAGAATTTAAAAAAGAGAAATATATTATTTTACCCTTACAGATCCAGCTAAGTAATCCTACTAGAATTATTAATAATCATAACCACAAATTATTGCATTCTTGGATTTCTTACTGTTCAAGGAGTCCATAAAAACCTTCAGATGGCTTATTCTTTAAAACTCATATTAATTTAGGCAATTGGTGCTAATCCAGCAATTTCAACAACCCATCCTTCCTTCATCGGTGCTACAGTCCATTTTCAGATTTGAGTGAAAAATATTTTTGGTGCTTTTACCATACAACAAAGAAGTAATCCATATTTACTATCCCATTCTTTATCCATACTACCCAACAAAACATTTCTGGTGGCATTACAAAATCCACTTTTAATTATTTTTTGGATTAACATGTAAATCTTAGACAAATAACTTTTTGCCTTCTTACAAGTCCACCACATATGAAAAATGAGCCTTCCTTGTCTTGACATCCACAACATTGACTTGAAACATTCTTAGACATTTTTGCCAGCTTATTCAGGATTAGATATTATTTACATATCATCTTATGTATGTTTTCTTTTAAATTATTATACAAAATAAATTTTATATCTTTAGACCGCATTTTATCCATATATCCATTTAAACATTGTGTGCAAAATTTTAGGCCCACCTTATCATATCATATACTGCATTTGCTGGCCTATAAGATGCACCTGTGTATAAGACACACCTCATTTTCAAATAGCAATTTTTGTGGAAAAAAGTGAGTCTTCTATGCCAGCAAATACAGTATTCTTCAATAGATTCATCTCCTGTCTCTAGTTTCAAAAGGTATTTGTACACTTTTTAAATAACATGGACGTAATCTTTACATAACTCTAAATAGAATTCATTTTCTCCCATTTCTATGGCTAGATCTCTCTATGGCTCTATGGCCAGATTAAATCTATTCTTGAGTTGCATATAAGCAAATCAATAAAAATCTTTGCTTCCTTAAGAAGCATCTCACTTGATTTAAACTCCCAGCTTTGTTCAAAATATAAAAGGTGATCATAAAACAACCATCTCTGATTTTAAACCCATTCTTTCCTGAAAAAGGCTTTCTGAGATGGTATGGTTAATATTATTTTTAGGAAAAGTTCCCTGTTTGTACAAGAAGAGCCTTTCTAATGCAATGATTTTTACATTCATCATGTGCTTAACTTTATCATACCAAAGATAATCATGCCAGCCAAATCTTAAATCATGCCTTTTGGGTTCCAAGAGTCTTTCATCTCTAAACAATGTCTGTTCTTTCAACCATACAAAACAATGGGCCTCATAATAAATTTAATATTAGGAATTCACAGGCCACTCCTTTCTTTAGCACCACCCAATGTTTTAAATGTTATTCTGGGTTTCCTTGCCTGCCAACCAAATCTGGAAATTTCCTGCTGGTATTGTACAAAGGGTACTCCATTTCTTAACTGTGGATCATTTGGAAGTAGAGTTTTGCCAACATTTGTTGGCAAAACATTTGCTGCAATTCTCTCCAAAAGAGATAAATTTAACTTTCCCCATTTTTCTAATTTTCTTTTGATTTCTTTCCAGACTTTTTCATAATTCTTTTGAAACAATATGCTGTTATTATTCATAACTGTAACTCCCAGATATTTAATCCCCCTTTTTTCCACTTTAAATGAGGAAGAGCAGTTAACTCATTTTCCTCTTCTGAAGACAGCTTTTTAATCAACAGTTCTGTTTTATGACAGTTCACTTTAAACCTATAATATGTCCCAAATGTCTTATTTTTATTCCTCCAAAAGAACTTTCATTGAGTCCAATGGATTTTCTGTCACTATCACAAGATCATCCACATAAGCCCTGAGCTTATACTGTTCTTCTTTTTTTACCCTTGTCCACCAATTCTATCATCTTGTCTGATATCTCAGCAAAGTTTCCAACACCAAAATGAACAGCAAAGGTGAGAAGAGACAAATTTGTCTAGTTCCCTTCGTATCTCAATCAGTGTTGTTGTGTTGCCATTTACTATAATTTGCACTTCTTGAACAGAATATCTTGTCTTTATTGTCTGAATAAAACTTTCACCAAAGTCCATTCTTCCCAATACTTCAAATAAATAATTCTAATAAATGTTATCTTTTTAAATGTTTTCATCATCATCATCATCATCATCATCATCATCATCATCATCATCATCCACTTCCCCACATCTAAAAAAGATAAAAGCAGTCTTCTCATCATTATGAGGAAGCACATTTCTTAAGTTGGTGTTATCAATGAAGCTTGAATCCACAAAGACTATACAGGGAGTGGGGACAGGATCATACCCTGACCCACAGAGGTTCAAATTCTGACCTGTCATAGGTTCTGGTTTCCCAAAACCTATCCCCATCTCCCTGCCACTTGTTCAGAAGTGATTGGAGATAATGATGGAATTCCCTTATGTTTACCACTCTGCCTCCCAACTTGAGATAGAAAGTGGTGAGCGAAGCCACAAACTTTCAGTCACCATTTGCAAGTACTTGGCAGTTGAGATGTTTAATTGAAAACATCTTACTAGGAAAGGACAAGAAGAGCGAAGATCTTGGCTGAAGCACTGAGTGGAAAAACTCTAACCAGTGCTTCAGCTGGAGTTCCAAAGGCATCTACTATGCTTTTCCATCCTGGTCTTATCTTGTTGATTAAAAGTCCATTCAAGCATTCTGCATTTATTTTTAAGGCTATCATTTACAGTCATCCATCCACATTCACTAGGGTTAGGGACACAGGACCCCTGTGAAAGTGGAAAAACCGTGAATAATTCTAGGCTGTCCCAAACCATATTTAACACACACAAAAAGTATGATCACCATAGTCAACCCATATGGCTTCCTTTCAGGCATCAGGTTTCCTTCATAAGGCAGAAGTGGGTGGCTGCTGGGGCTTACTGCCCCTTGCACTGCTACCCCACTTCATTTTTAATAGGGACTTACAAGTCATGTTTGTAGTTTCTCAGTCTCATGAGGCTTGCAGTCCCTATTAAAAATGGCACAGGGAGGCAGCAGAGGTGACAGCAAATAATCTGTCAATAATCAAATCTGCAAAAGTGAAACCTGCAGATGTGAAGGGCTGACTGTACAACAGAAATGACACAAACAAGTTCTGAAGTTTTCAGTACTGAGGTGTTAGATCTCAGGCCCTAGACCTTTTACCCCAGTCTTCAGAGTGAGGAATCTCAGGGTGAGAGCACTGTCCTGGTTGGAAAAAGCATGTGACATCACAATTAGTTTTCCTTACATTGTAGATTCTGGTGCTGAAATCACAAGGCCAGGGATAGCCTTGTCTTGGCAACCCTATTCAGCATACAACCACATAGCTCTTCCTAGATATGACTTTAGGTACCTCTAGCATTCTTATCATATTACTCTGATACAGTTTGGAAACATTTATGGATTTCATGTACTCAGTCAAACCAGAGACAACTTTGCTATTAGACAGATTCTGGTATACACCTCTAGAAGCTGGCTCTGGTTTTCATATAAGGACAGCAAATGGGTTAGTCGTTTGACTTATTGTTTCATTATTCTGCTAAAGAATGGGAGAGATGCTTGTGGGATTTTCTGCTTCAAGTTCCAGAACAACTTGACTGGCCTTGGGTACTATGCATCTTGACCTCCAACAGTTTTGTTTGTTTGTTTGTGAAGGGGAGGGAGCATTTGCTGCTGTGCTTTAGGCAGAAAAAATGTTTTGGGCCAGCTGTGACTGAAACAGTAAACAGATGCTCATTACATGACCCTATCAGAAAAAGTAAATTAAGCATTCATCAGAATACCTACGGCAAGGCCAAAGAAGGTGAGTTTGTGGCAGGGAAGACAAGCACATTCAGAACCGAATTTCATGTTTTATGCCGTTCAGTTGTTAAGTTTTTGTGTGCCTTCAGGTCGTTTCTAACCTATGGCAAGCCTAAGGTGAACCTATCATGGGGTTTTCTGGGGCTGAGTGTATGAGGCACTCAAAGTCACCCTGGGTTTCCATGGCCAAGTAGGAAATCAAACCCTGGTCTCCAGGGTTGTAGTGCAACCCTCAAATCGCTACACCACACTGGCTCTGTGTAAGTGTCCTCACAACGCGCCAACACCAAAACAGCTGCTCTAATTTGCCACTCCCATTCAAAGTGGGTCATTGTGAGCAGCTACATGGGTGCGCACAGTTGGGAGATATGCTCCAACCCTGGAAAATGGTTTGTGTGGGGAAAATTTACTGTACAAGTAGTTGGAGATTCACATTCTTTGTCATGTTTTTTTAAAAAATCAATTTTAACCTCTACTTTCAGAGCTTAGAATGTAACTTTCAAGAATAATCAATATCATGGTAAGCCAAAGTCATCCATAGTTGAACAGTGATAGCATGACGTGCTGGGGTCATTATTTAGTTATGGCTAACTTTGGCATGTTATAATATTCACGCTTCTTAAAATGCCTTCCCACAGTTTGCCTCTCTCACAACAAATTACCACTGCGAATTAACTCAGTGGCAACAAGTGCCTTCCATGGCAGTGGGATGATTAATGTACTCTTGACCTGAACTTTAGAGGGGTTATTTCAAGTTGCTAAACCCTATCCCCCAAAATAGGTTTAGTGCCTTCAATGACTCCTTTAAAGTTCAGACATGTCTGTAAGCTGGATTTACCAGTTTACAGACATGGGAGCTACCGACCACCACTGGATCAATCCCTCCTTCCCTCATCGCTTTTGCGAATGAAAAGGAATGGCTAATTGTAGAAATGCTTTTCAATGTATAGGAATGTATTGCTTGAAGGGATGCCATATGGAAGATGGGGCAAGCTTGTTTTCTGCTGCTCCAGAGATCAGGAAACAGAGCGATGCCTTCAAACTTCAGGAAAAGAGATTTCATCTAAACGTTAGGAAGAACTTCCTGGTGCTAAGAGGAGTCAAACAGTGGAATACACTGTCTCAGAGTGTGGGGGAATCTCTTTATTTGGAGGTTTTTAAACACGGCTGGACAGCCATCTGTTGGGAAAGCTTTGATGGTGTATTCCTGCATGGCGAGGGGTTAGAGATTCAGTGGCCCTTGTGGTCTCTTCCAAGTCTTTGGTTCTATGATTCTCATCTGACTCACCTCTTAGGGACTGCAATTAGTGACCTGGAACCTTCTGTGGAGCCTCATCTCATCATTTTTTCTGACTTTTAGCCTTGATTGTAATCCCCTTTATAGAAATAAGCATGTAGGGATAGGGATATAATTAAGTGATGGAGTTTACTACCACATGGATGACATAAAAGAAGGATAGACAAATTCATGTGGGGGACAAACAGCTATCAGTAATTACCAATGATAATGGTAGGGATGGAAGGTATATTAAAAAATATTAAAAAAGAATGTTGAAAAATTTGTTTTTGAGTGTGAAGAAAACCAGATATGAAGAATGTTAGGGTGATGCAAATCTTTCCAGTTTGGGACTTATTCTTTGAAAAATTCCTGCATCATTTGTGTGTGTGTGTGTGTGTGTGTGTGTTTGTGAGAGAGAGAGAGAGAGAGAGTTTGTGTGGAAAACAGCATTTTCCGCACAGAAAACAAAGTTTCAATGGAGAAATATTATTTCCTGTGCAGAAAATGCTGTTTCATGCTTAGAAAATGCTATAATTGGGGCACATGGTTTATTTTCACAGAAAATAGTATTTTTCTGCACAGGAAACAGCGCACATTTTATACAGAATAAGACACCAATTGCTAATTGTCTTCAAAAAGCTTAATTGTTTTCAAAGACTGCAGCAGGAAGAAAAATGCAAAATTTACTTGCTTCTTCCTTTGAAAAGAAAATTAATGAAGACTTGCATCTCTAATACTGAGCATATATACTTTTCCTTCTACACCGGAGGTGGCAGGTTCCTGTTCATCAGTTGCTGAAGAAAACAAGCAAAATTGTGACTCCCCAAAATTATCTCATTGGCTACTGAATGAACAGATTGCTAGACTAAACAGACCTTTGTTCTGATGTAAAATGACTCTTCCTTTAACAAGGTTTCTTCTTGTTATTAGGTCTCTGAAAGTCAATTTTGACTTAACAGCAAGCCTATCTTAGTGGTTTTCTTGGCAAGATTTGTTCATAGGAGGTTTGCAATCACCTTCCTCTTAGGCTGAGAGAGTGCGACTCGTCCACGGGATTTCCATGGCTGAGTAGAGATTCAAACCCCAATCTCCAGGAATTGTATTCCTACACTTAAATCACTATAGCATGCTGGCTTGCTTAACCAAGTTCAATACTGTTTAAAGAAAGTTTAACAATGTTCTTAAACTTATGGAGTTTGTTAAACCCCGTTTCAAAACTCAGGTGAGCTTCAACAGGGTGTATAATTGTCCACCAGCATGCGTTTGATATGGATAGGAGGAAAGCATCACCATCCCTGCTCTTGTTAGCAATTCCTGCCTACACAACCTGCACCCTCCCAGCTTTCTTCCATTCTTCATATTTGATGGCAACAGCACAACCAGCGAAAAGAAAAGAGAGAAGAGCAGGCAGAATGGATTTTCCTTTCCCTATCTAGTCATCCCATTGTATTTCTTTTTTGTTAATTATATATTTGTTATATAGATGTACAACAAAAATAAAATACATATATTATAAAATAGCAGTATAATTTGTACTTATCAGTAAGCACTTCCAAGTATCTTCTTAACCTTCCTTTGCTTCCCCCAGGGATACAGTGTTTTTTTATATTTCTATTTTCAACCATACTTCCAAAAATGTTGTTTGATTCTCTGTTTCTGATATTTAACGTATAAAAAAGAACATTCGTTTTACACATAGTTTTAATTCAGTGCTTTTGCTTTCCATACTACTACATGGTATAATTTATCAACTCCATATCTTGTTCTAAACAGATTTTCCGTTATTTCCAAGTGCTTGCCAGTGAACTAGAATCAGAGGATCATGGCACAGAGCTTGAACATAATAAGTGAAGAATAATGTGTTATATTAAATCATTGGTTTTTTTAAAAAAAAATGAGGGGAAAGTACTTGACATTTGCTATTAACTTAAGGAAGCTGAAATGCTATTATTTGCTGTCAATTTCAACTTGTGGTGACCCTATGAATGAGATACTTCCAGGAGCTCCAGTCCCCAACTGCAAACTCCGTGTTGTGTCTTTCTTGATTGAATCAATCTACCTACAGTGTGCTGTTCCTTGTTTCTGACAGGCTTCTACTTTGCTGAATATTACTGCCTTTACCAGTGACTCATGTTGTCTCATGGTATGGCCAGCCTCAGTTTAGTCATCTTGGCTTCTAGGATGAACTCAGGCCTGATTTGCTCTGGGACCCATTCATTCATCTTTTTAGCACTCCATGGTATCTGTAGATCTGCCCTCCAGCTCCACATTTCAAATCCATTGATTTTCTTCTTGTCAGCTTTCTTCACTGTCCAACTTTCAGTTTTGCTTTGTTTGTTTGTTTTTGGTTTAACAAACAGCTGTTTTTGTTTGCTTGTTTTACTTCTCACTTTTGCTCAACAGAAAAGCTCTTCTTGGGTTCTGTTAATGTTAGGAAGGTTTTGTAGTGAAGTGCGCTATGATTTGCCGATGTGATAGGGTTTGCACTGAGCAGAAATTCTGGTATTCAGACAGTTTATCATTTCTTCTCATTCTTCTCATTTCTTCTCTATCATTTCTTGTAAAAACAACAATTAACCTAACAGTACAACAGAACAGTACAACAGAAAAACAATTTTTCAGTATTGACATTAAGAATAACAAATTAATATTATTAATTAATATTAATATTTATGAATTAACAAAATGAGTTTATTTTAAAGCAAACATTCCAAGTGAATTATGGGAGCACTAATTCTTACAAGGTCTCCTGCAATTGCAACTCTGACTATATCCCAAGTTAATTCAGTGTTAGATGTCTGTAGTAAAAACTAATGAAACTAATGATAGGTGAACTGTCATAATTCATAATTTGCTTGGAAAATTACAAATGCAAAAAATCATACTAAAGGTTCCTGATATTTTGTGAGATTTTTAAAATTATCTTTGAATTTTTGTCCATTTGGCATTACTGAAGCACATCATGAGAGGACAGGATTCTAATACCAGGTTCTTTTACATCCACAGTTTTGAACTGATTGGTTCCTTTGGTAATGAGTAACTAAAATGTATGTATTGCAATAAGACATTTCCAGTGTTTCTTTCCACAATGTAAAGAGTAAGAACAATCTGAATATATCCCAGGATGATAGAGTTTGGGTACATAGTCATGAAAGCACAGAGGAAATATAAATTAATGTTACTCATCTGAATTTGAGTTATGAAAAACATTCACTGAAATGAGCTCAGAGCATCTGAGAGTGAGGAACTTATTAGATTTGACCGAAGGTCCAATAGTTTGTGTTTTGGTGACACTGCTAGCAAAAACAAAGTTTCTAAGCCAACTAAGAAACAAACAAACCTGAAAGGAAAAAAAAAAAAAAAGAGGGATATATGCTTGTGTTTACACAAGCATACGAAATAGGACAGCTGCTCTCTTTTGGTCACATGCATAATATTTCATGTTCTGTATTAGCAATTAAAAAGCAGCATATCTCTTTCTTTTCTTGCCTGACATCTGTGAATGTTACAAACCCACAGTAGTGAAAAAGTCATCTGTACATAGGTGTCTAGACTCTGCAGCTCTCTATAGCAAGGTAGAAAGCAGTGGATTTTAGTTGACATTTTTGCTGATATTCAACACTTCAAATAGAACACAAGCTGTTCTTCGTACCCAGCAATAGGTTTCTGCTCCAATTTCTGCCCTTTAGAAATGTAAAGTTGGACCCTGCCTTGCTTGGCTTGATAATCAGTTGGAACAATTTGAGTACTTTATATAATCAGCTCATTACCTTAAAATAACTGCTTTCAAAATTTCTGTTTAACCTCTTTTTTATGGAGATAATGAAAAAATGACACGATAATAATATGTGATCAGGTTTTTTCCCCCATCTTTTTCATAGTGTTGGAGTGTTACATTTACTTTCCTTACAATTGACTTTTTATCTTTTTAAAAGATTACTGGACTTGGAAGAACATTTCTTAGAGGAGTCCTCATAGGAATTTTGCTTCACCTATTTGAATTCTAACTTTGGTTACACCATAATTAAGAAATATTTTCTGGAAAGATTTGCACTCATAAATATTTTACCCTTTGGTAAATTGTGGTTGAAATGATAAAGACTGCCCATTTCTCGTTCATCTTTTTTAAAAAACGATGTTTGTTTTTTTGTGCAAATTAATACACAGTTCCTTTGCATTTGGCCATTACAAACGTTTTTCTCATTTTGGCCATCAGAATCATTTGATGGGCAGAATGTTTCAAGCAAACATGCTGACACTGCAATGGTGAATACAAATCATGTTTTCCCATTATCAGAGAAATGGCAGAGAAAATGGACAACTAACAGGCAAGTGTCACTGCAGATAATAGTGGAGGCAGAATTTGAAAAAGTTACATTGTTGAATTGCAACTCCCATGGTTAGATGGTGATTTTGGGAACTGTAGCCCCCAGATGTTTTTTCCAGGCTCTGGGCAGGGACACTAACAGTATTTGAAAGAGGAGAGGGATCTTCAAAGCAGTCCAGTATGTGAATTAAATTCAAGAAAGCATAATGTTCATGAATATCATAGAACTGTAGAAAAACTAGAACTTTCCAGGCCAAAGCTTTGCATTTCCAAAACTCTTAGTTTTTGTTTCCCTTGGTGTATGAAAAGTCCTAGGACATCTGGAAATAAAAATTCAGATTCATATCAGCCTTAGAAGATGGAAACTACTATTCTGTGGTTCTTTCGCAGTCTAAAGTTACATGCTGACTGTCCTTGCTTTCCCTAATTAGTAAACTGAGGGTGAACCATATGTACTACGTGCAGAGTATTTTAACAAACCTAGCCTGGGATGAATCTGGCCACAGAGGAAACGATCTGCCACAAACATTATATCACTTACTCTTTCTCTGCTCATTTGCTCTCAGCAAAGTTCTTTTCTTGCTGTCAAAGATTTTCTCCCAGGCAACACTGACCAAGACATTTGGCTGCTGGATCCTAGAACATAGGCTGCATCCAATGCTCTGCTCGTTTACTGCCTGAGACAAGAAAGAAGATGGCACCTCAACCTATTCCAGGTGCAAACGCCAAGAGGACTTGCAGTTAAATCTTTCTAAACTAAACTAGTAGGCTAATTTAAATGGTTCAGGCTAAGCTCTGGGCCACACAGCTCTGTCTTCCAGCCCCTTCCTGCCACCTCCCAGCAACTGCTGCCTGTGACATCTACCTAATGATAGGACTGGTAGTTTCTTCATTCTTTATCAATTGACCCTGGATTTTTTGCCTGAACATCTGATGGAGTTTAGACTACTGGTCAATCATAGGAGAACTAGAATCCTTCTAAGGTTCCTGCATCCTGCAGGCACACATGCATATACTTATACCACTGGATGCTGTCCAATTTAAAAGAAAAAAGAAAAATCTTACCATCCAAACCAAGCAGTGAGATGCTTCAAGTTTGATGCATTCATCCATACACTAACCTGGTGTGAAAAACCATATATTGCAACTGACATGCCAGGATATTTTAAACTTGGGTTCACCCACAGTATTTAATGGGAAGGGTGGGGATCGAGTTACAGAAAAAAGGCACTGCTCGTTTGTAATGAATACAAGTGGAGTTCAGAGCAAAATGGTTTAGTGCACCTTTAGCACAAGTGGATCAAGTAGCCCTTATAAGCATTGGAATGCAGCCATAGATGATAAAACTTCATTTATCAAGACCCATTAGAACAACATTCTCTTTCTCTTAGCAACTGGTGCACAGAGGCATTCTGTTTCTGATCTTGGGAGTCAGTAGCCACTGACAGCCTTTTAAAGCTGTGTAATTCATAACCACCCTCACATCTCAAGGAAGCAAATTCTATTGTTTCATTATGCTTTGCATGAAGAATAACCACTCCAAACTTCCCACTAGACAGCTTAGTTAGATGGATCTATAAAAGAATACTTTCCTCACACAGTACTCAATTCCACTTTCTTCACGTAGCACCCAATGGTATATGCCTGTAGCCTGTTTCTCCCTTAGCTGTCTTTTTTCCTCAACCTAATAATCTCTAGTTTTGTTACTTTTACATAGTGCTTCAACTTGTGGTTATTTTGCTTTTTGCTTTCCCCACTCTTTCCAGCTTTCCAATATCCTATTTTAAATGAGGTGTCATGGTACTACTATCACTTTGTGTAGACAAGCGGCAGTTTTGTTGTTTTGTCCTTTCCCTGATGATCCCTATCACTGGAATTTGCTCTTTTTCACAGCTGCTGGCCCTGAATCACCACCTCCATCGAGCTATCCACCAAAATGACCCCAATGTTCCTTTCCAGTTGGCATAGATCCCATCAGTATACATGTGAAGTATACTGTCCCGATGTGTATCACTTTACATTTAGTTGCATTTGTCCTTGGAATGCTTGTTCAAACAGCTTACAGAGAACATTTTGGGACTCTTCTGTCTCTTGTTGGCCCAGAGTCTTATTGCTCAAAGCTGTCTCCAGCATCTGATGCTAAGCGGAGTGGCCATTTTGGCACTTTCCCCAACATTGCTTCAGCATCTAGTCTGCTGTGTGTGAACTGGAACCCCAATAGCATGTCCTCGGCACATGTCGGATACTTTGCAGCTAGCCTTTGCTGTCTGTAGGTTGTATGATGCTAATTTTGGAACAAAGCTGCTTCATTTCAGGGAGGTGATAAATTGAAATATCTTTTTTGGAAAGTTGTGTAACTTGCCAAATTAGCTGGGCTCTTGCTCATCTCCAGGTGACAGAGCTGACTCTGCATTTCAACAAGTTGAAAACTTCAGTTTCCATTACAGTTGGCCTAGGGCTTCTTTTCTCCTTATGAAAAATATATAAGCCTGCAGCTATCTCAGGATTATTCTAGCCCTTCAATTTGAGAGGACATGGGGAGGTTTTTCCTCAGATACATACATAGCTGGGCCCTTATAGTGTTCAGCAATGCTTAGTTATTGCAAATGACTGCATCTCAGGATAAATAGTATATGACCCATTATTTTAGGGCTGGGTTGGGCTTTGGGGGTGCATGCAGCCTTCAAAGACCCCCACCACTCTTTTTCGGGCCAAGAAAGAAACCTCCAGGAGTAGCAATTCACCTCTCACATAGGCTGAAAGGCCTCATTGGGTTGCCTGGAGAAAGATATCTGTTTTTCAAAACCGAAAGAAGATTTTTGCCCTTTTCTTTTCCCTGTTTGTTCTTTGGCATCATTGGATTCCCCTGCAATGTCTCAAGACACACACACACACACACACACACACACACACACACAAGGTCTCCCACATCCACTGCAGTTGTCCATCCCTGTGTTTCGGGACATGAACTTCAGCCTGTGGAATATTATCATACATACTGCAAACCCACTGGCTCTACAGTAAGGGGGAAATATGTGACTATCCAGTAGGATTGCTAGATCTCAGAGTCTGACTCTGAGTCTCCAGTTTCATGGGTTTATATCCAGAGGATGAAAATTTGCCAGTTTTGATGGGTTTTGATCTGGACAAGAGGAAAGGGCTGTGTGCCAGTCTCTAGCTCAGGTGATAGATCAGCAGCTTGCTACAATTGAAAGACTGATGTGTTGCTCCAACTTGAAAAGACTTTCTGAAGGGGGACTTAGGCCCTTTTCACATGTGGGGGGGAGGAAACGGGCAAAAACACGCTAAAACGGAGCTTACCCGCAGCCAGGTAAGTCCGTTGCCACGCGGAGCAGCGCGAGCTTGCTGCTCCGCAGTCCTCCGGCATCCCACATGGCGGCTTCCGGTTAGTGGAGGCTCTCCACCAACCGGAGAAGCTCGCCAGCCGGAAACCCGCCCCCGGCAGATCTGCAGGCACGCACTTGCGCGCACCTGCAAATCCACTTTAGAGCCGGGCGACGGAGCGGCACTGGGCTGCGCGCTCCATGCTTTTTAAAAACCTCTAAAAAGAGGTTTTTAAAAAACACACAGCCCGGCTAGTTCTGGCCGCTCCTGAGCGGACTCTGGTGTGGAACTACGAAAAGTAGTCCATGCCAGTCCACTCTATGGTGTAGAAGACCTCAGTGAGAGGTCGCTCTGCACCGTTTCAGAAGCCCGGCATGGAAATGGCCTTAGTTAGCTTTCTCTTTCCCTCTCAGTCATTGTGGTGCCAGGGCTAACCCTCCAGTCTCCTCTGCCCCTACCTTCTTGCTAGAAGCAATAGGCTAGATTAAATGTTCCTTGTCTCATCTCCCTAAGTAAGTGAGAAGGAATAATGCCCTACTTTCATTTTGATCTGAGAACAGCCCCTCATGGAAGATTTATATCTTATTTCATGTTTCTCTCAATCTGTGAGTTTGCATGAGTGTGTGTGTTTGAATGGCAAACCACGAACAACTGTGACTGATACTTAATGCATAACTGTTAATGAAATTATCAGGGATTGTATCTGGGTCTCAGGTTTTTATCCAAAAACCTCAGGGCGTGGGGGGACTGTCCTGACCTGGCAATCCTACCCTCTAGATGCTTCCAGACTGCACCTCCCGTCAGTCTTAATCAGCACAGGCAATGGTGAAGGATCGTGGGAGTTGCAGCCAAGCCCATTTTGAAGGCCACTTTTTTCTTATTTTCTTTTTTACCTCTGCTCTAAAGCGATGAATTAAAATAACTTGGAATGGCAACGACTGAGGTTATCAGTGTACAGTTCCCAACTAACCAAACAAATATCAGACTAACTGAAGAATGTTTTCCCAGTATCCCTGTTCTTCTTACAGAGGACTTCAACATGTGTTATAAGGTATACATTATATCAGTTTAGAAAAAAAAGTTCTAAAAATGACTGGTGTTGAGTGCTAAAATGGTTGCAGCCAAAATAAGGTCACTGGAAAATGAGACAAAGCAACAGTAATGCTTTGTGCGGGTGGGGGAGCCTATGTTTTGCAGAAATACAAAAATCTTTGTGGTGGAAGGAGGCGTAAAGGAACAGGAAATCATGAAACAGCCTAATAACTTCAACTTTTTTATAGCTACGTAACCTTCAACTGTCCCAGTTTGGCAGGGACAATCCTGTTTAATCTTCTGTTGTCTAACTTTTTGAGCTGCTTTTAAAATGTCCCAGTTTCTCTCTCTTCCTCCCACATCTTTTTTTCCTATTTTGGCTTATTTTACTGGTTGCAAACAGATTTCAAAGTGAAAAAATAGTTTGCACTCAAATAACCCAGCAGGAGGAAAAGAGAGAAGGCATAGAATTTTACCCTTCCCAATAGGCTCAGGCAAAAGCAAACTGCTCCAACCTCTCCTAGCTGGGGTGTCTTTCCTCATTAATAACTTTGGTCATCTTGACCATGGTTGCATGTTTAGTTACTGCAAACTGATTTCAAGATGCAAAAGTAGTTGCTCTCAAATAACTCAGGAGGAAGAGGAGAGGAGGAGACAGAATCTTGCGCTTTCCAGTAGGCTCAGGCAAAAACAAACTGCTAGAGCTGTCCTAACTTGTATGTTTTTTTCCTCAGTAACTTTTGCAATCTTAACCCCACCCTGATGTTGCTCGGCCACACATGTCCTCATTTTCATCTATGAAATGTTGGGAGGATATGCAGCTATGGGGCGTAATTTCACTAAATGGGGGAGATGGAATATCGTATTGTCAAATGCTGGCTTTTGCTGTGTCTCATATTTTTGCATCATGCTGTGCTGTGAGTAATAATGGATGGACAAGGTTGTCAGGAAAAAAGTTGATTCCTACCACAGGCAAGGAGCTTATAGGATTTTGACAGCTTTTAAAAAATAATTAAAAATAACTATTATGCTCTGTATTTGAGAATGGGGAAAGATTTACTTTCTCTATTGCAGCTATAAAGTAAATGGAGGGAAGGAATTTCAAAATGTGTGGGTGGGTAGGGAACTTCAAAATATAATGGTAAATAATTCTTTTTCAACAATATTTCTTTTCAAGCCATCTGCCGTCATAAGCTTTAAATCTTACTACAGCAGGTTGCACCTGTGTTTATAAGCATGTACATAAAAATGTGACATTTTTTTTTATTAACGTCTCAGATTGCACTGCCAAATTTCAATTAAAAAGAGAGGTGGAAGTCTGAGCTATAAGTCATCAGTAAATTGTAGCGGTTAATGCAAAATTTAACAGCAGTTTTGATTGTCATTCAGGTTGCATTGCCTAGTTTCAAGTCAAAACTGCAAAGGGGAGGGGTACACAAAAACCAGAACTGGGGCTGGCCAGAAATTGTGAAATCGGGGGCGGTTATCTCAAATTTTGGCACAGTGCTTTTTGTTGTAAAGAATACTCGCATGGTCAATTTTGATTCAAAATTCCAGAGGTGGACTTTCTAAAAGCAGGAAAGAGGGTCATGTCATAACTGATCAGAATATTTTTAAGGAACAGAAGATAGTAGAGGGGTCATTAAAGTACTACTGTTAAGATTATGAAGGCAGAAAAAAAGGAGGGGACTAAAGCACTGCTTCTAAGATTCCTGAGGTTTTAAAAAAATGGAGAGAATATAGAAGGCAGCTCTCTGAAGTGTGTGTGTATGTGCCTTCACATATTCTGTCAACTTATGGCAACCCCATGAATTTCGTAGATTTTTTTTCTCAGGCAAGGAATACTCAAAGGTGGTTTTGTCAGCTCCTTCCTCTGAAATATAGCCTAAAGCACCTGCTATTCATTGTTGGTCTCACATCCAAGTATTAACCAAGACTTCTGGTAAAATTAGTGAAGATTTTATTTTAATATTCAGTTTGGTAACTTTAATCCCATACATCTCAGTCTTCACAAATTTTATACTCAGTCTAGTTCTTGTGGCCTCAACTTTCACGGTGACCTTGAGCCCGTTCAAACTTGTGGCCCTTGGATCAGATGTATGGCTCAGTGTGGCTGTGTGGAGTGCCAGGAGCCTTGCCAAAGTACCAATAGATTTCTCGGGCTTCCCTGGATCCAGAAAGCAATACAGTTCCTTGGCCTTTGGGAGCAGCCATGGTTAACTGATCAAAAGTCATAATCTGGTTTCCAGCTTTCAGGATTCGCCTGCAAAAGTTCAAAAGAAAGGGAGAAGATTCTATCGACCTGGGCATTACCCAGTACAGTAGTCCCTTGACTTCTGCAAGGGTTCTGGGTGCAGAACCCTTGTGAAAGTAAAAAAAACTGAGAATAACTCCCCCCACCCAAATGAATGCTCCTCCTCCCATTTCCTTCCAGGGCTCCCCTTCCCATTCACTTGTGTTTTACCTGGGCATGCTGCTTTCCCTTCTAGGTGCCCAGGCAATAGACAAGTAAAGAGGGCAGCCACATGCCTGGAGAAGGTGTGTGCAAGTGCCTCCTCTCATTCACTTCCATTTCACTTGGCTATACTGCCTTCCAGGCACCTGGGTGATAAGCAAGTGAATGGGAGAGGCAACCACGCACCTGGAAAAGGCATGCACACTCATCTTGCCCCCATTCACTTGCACTTCAGCTGGCTAATTACAGAATACTGAACATCTTCCTGTGAGGGTCTCTCCCTGATGGAGCACCACAACAAAACCCCATCATTTGTCTTGCTGTGACGTACTTTTTCCTCTCCAAAGTTGCTTTATGCCTATTTGTGTACAGTGCAGAAGTATAAGTGACTCAAGCTGAGACCGGAAAGTCACCAAGCAAGGGGAATGCAGGGTGGGGGGTGGTGGTGGAGGAAGGTAATTATGTGAATCCACTGTGAGTCATCCTCCCTCACCAAAGTGTCAGTGTGGACATAAAAGCTGCTTAGCAACCTATGTTGCTTCACGTAGACAGAGTTGAAGCACTTCACAACAGCAGTGAAGAGCATCTACTGGGGCAGCCTAGCAGCTCAGGGCAAACTGAAGGTTAGGCCAATGACACATCCAGGCTCTCACTTCCATCAGTGCCAGGTGATGCTTCAGTTGTAAAATGGGTCAGCATAGATAGGAGATATGCATAGAATAAAAGCTTGGTCTTTGGGTATTACAGCTCTTCTCATAAGGCCATGCTGGCCTGGGAATTCTGAGAGTTACAGTTCCAAAAAAAAAAAAAAAAAAAAAAAATCAAATCAAATCTGGGAAGAAGATACAACAGTGGATAAGAAGCAACATAAACTGGTACAACATGTGTTGTTAGCAGCAAGATTAGCGTGTGTAAAGTACTGGAAAACAATCAGTTATTAACAGTGGGTGAAGGGCTATGCAGACTGACAGGAACTGTTAAAATGGCTAAGTTTATGCATAGGCTAAAAGGCAGAACACACAATGAATTTTTGTCTGAATTTTTGTCTGAATGGAAGTGGTTGATTGATTTCTTTAAAAAGAATGAAGGCAATGATAATGGGTTTTGTTAATTAAAAGTAATATTACTAAATGAGGAGTGTAAAAGTGTAAAAGTAAATTTAGAATTATGTATTCTGTTTGTTGTTTTAAAATGTTGTTTTTATATAGATGATGATTATTCTTTGATGTTTGATCATTAGTATAAAGTAATCTAGAATAAGTTAGTAATTAATTATAAACTTGATAAATTAAGTAATTAAATGATGAGGAATAAACAATAATGAATAATTATGGGATAAAATGTAGGACTCAATAATTAGGTGTAAATGTTTAAGTAATATAAACTGTTTGCAACAAGGGTAGGAAGCAATTTTTGTTATGTTTTGTTAGTATTTGTTTTAGTTATGTGTAGATGGCCCTTTCTGCATGACAACAGTGTCCTGGCATGAGGATGGGAGAGGAATGGGACCACAACGATGCTTCCACATGATGTCATTGTGGTCCCGCCCTTCTTGCATCACCAGCTGGCACAGTTGTGGGCTATATCATTGTCAGAGAAACTCCATCAATGACCCCTGATCGCGCAAGCCTTCCATTGCAGCCAACCATACAGAAGGGGTGGGAGCGCAATGTATGCACTTCCTCCCCTACTGCAGCATGGGAGGAAGGCTAGCTGCAGTCCAAAAGGATGGAGCATGCCCCTTGAGCTCCCTTCCACCCGCAGCTGGTCACATGCAGAGAGGAGTGTTGGGAACATGCTCCCATCCTCTCAGAAGTGCTTCCAGGACTGTGATGGGACAGTGTGGAAGAGTGTCATTGTGTGGAAAAGGCTGGTGTCTGTTAATGTTTGTGTGGATGTATTTTTTGTTGTTGTTTTGTATGTTTGGATTGTGCTGTTTTTCTTACTTAATACTTTTTTAAAAATTAAAAAAAAATTATCCAAGCTCTGCAGATAGCTTAAAACTTTTCAAAGAGATCTTACCTGTCCCTTTTGTAGAAGAGTCAGCTCTTAGTAGCTGTTATGCCTTGCCTTGGAGACTGTGCCAGCGAGGAGGAGGATTCTGACTCTGAGGCAGAGGCTTCCCCAGAGGCTGGAGTGTCCCCTGAAGCTGGTCCAGAGGGAGATAATATACAACAACAACAACAAGAGCCTGAGCCAAGGGAACAAATAGAGAAATACATAGCTGACACACCTACCTTGCAGCAGAGACACCGTGAAATGGAGGACTTGCGTCACTCAGCCCGTTTAAGTAGTAAGCGAGCACTAATGAGGGAACACCTGCGGCAACAGCAGCCATACAGCAACCCTCCCTTTCACAGTGTCCCAGGGTCAGCAACTGGTCTCTTTGGCCATGAAACCCTGTACTCTTGGATCTGGTTGTCTTGGAACTGTCTGTTTGGACTACGGTTTGGATTTGCCCCTTCGGATTTGTTTGCTCTCGGCTGCCTTTCTGTTTGGACATTCTTTGACTCTCACCTCATGAGTAGGAGCTGTGCTGTTTGTGAGTAACTGCCTGCTCTGCCGTAGACACGACAGTGGCCATGGTAGCTGGGGGTGGGGGTTCTGGGAGCTGCAGTCCAATAAAAGTAACTTTGCCAGCTTCTTGTATATACCCATCTCTCCACCATATGTGTCTGCCCCAAACATGGCTGGATGTCCACTCTCAGTTTTGAAAAAGATTTTAAATGTATATAAACAGTACAGATCTCACTAGAAGTTCTAGTGACTAAATTGAGACTGTTGTACTTTGGATTTGTGAGATGACATTGCTGGAAAAGATTATAATGCTTGGTAAAGTGAAGGTAGTAGGAAAAGAGGAAGACTGCCTTACAGATGCATTGGTTCAATTAAGGAGGCCATAGCCTCTAATTTGCAAAACCTGAGCAGGGCAGCTGAGGAATAGGACTTGGAGTCTCTCATATACAGGGTTGAAGAGGCCTGGTGGTGCTGTGGTTAAATATCAGTACTGCAGCCATAAGGTTGTGAGGTTGATCCCACAGGGGTCTGGGTTGATTCAGTCTTCTGTCCTTTGCAGGTTGGTAAAATGAGTACCCAGCTTGTTGGGGGCAATTAGCTAACACATTGTAAACTGCTTAGAGAGCACTTAGCTGATAAGTGATATAGAAATACACATGCTATTGCAATACATGGAATTCAACTTGATAGCAAATACCAATGACGAAAGCACTATAGGAGGATCCTGTATCCTATTTAAAAATGGATTGATGTTTCTGGTGGATTCCAGAGGCCATACTACTATGATTCTACTTCAACTGCCATGGTTCCATCCTATGGAGTTCTGGGATTTGAAGTTTAGAGATGGGTGCCTGTTTCTCACTCAGAAATCTCTACTGTCTCTCCAAAGTTAGTATTCTGTAGAATGCAGCCATGACAGTTAAAGTAGATTCATACTGCTACAAATGTCTAGTGAGAAAGTCTCTGGAGAAACTATTCATCCTTTTCTTTTCTCTTTTCTTTTCTTTTTGCCTGAAGAAAGGACAGCCTGAAGGGGTCTTGATGAGGGAACGGCTGCCAAAACAGACTTGGGAGCCACATGTGATCTCCCAGGACCCCGCTTTACATGCCCTTGATGTGTACACACACACAAGCTGAAAAACATGAAGCTCCCCTCAACTCATGTTTGGTTTTGAAATAGACCAGATCTCAGGGGGAACTTTGCTAAGGAGCATATACATTAGGGAGGAAACCCAGATTTTACTCACTACTTGATTTCAAACATCTTTTGTCACCCAGCTGCCTTCAACAGATTTATCTAATCTACATGGTGTCTAAGAATAATGTTCCTCTGAAAGAGGCTATCAGCCTACTTGAACTGAATATAACTTGCCTTCTGCAATTGCTTTGACAGAAAGATGGCTACAATAGCAAAAATTCACAGAATACTGTGGAATTTGCAGAGTTGTTAGCATGTTTATCCTTTAATATGAGTGCAACTTCAAGGTCGTATAAGCGTGTGCATGCATAGCTGTGTATATGTGTGCAAGATCTGGCAATATTCAAAAATGTACCTTGCGTAGATTCAGGTTTAAATGGCTTGATCTATATCTAGTACATGCTTAAAGTCTAGTGAGAGGAAAGGGCAGCTATATCAGACACACAGTTAAAATCACAATTTGCAAACATCTAAAGTACTAAATTACAACTGTCTAGAATAAACTACACGTACAATGAAAGCAGTACAAACAAGCAGCAATAGAAAATAAGGCAAGCATGTACTTATTTCCTGAAAGCTTGCACAAATACACACACAGTGCAGTGTGACTGAAATCAGAGTAATTTTTCTGAAAAGATTTATCACAGAATTATCAATGTAAGAGACCATCCTCTCTCTTTTGATGAAGCAAGGGGATATAGGTCTTTGGTATAGATAACCAGTAGAAACTGAGGCTTCTTTAACTCCGTGAAGAGGCCACAGTATATGGATAAGTTGGCACCTACACTAATACATCTAATCACACATGATCTGAGACCTGGAGAATAGGTCTTCTCTTTCTTCCCATCAAGTGTACATATGAAGCTGATTTAAACTTTAAATCAGTACATACTCGGTACATCCACATTGACTATGTGTCTCCATGTCCAAGGTTCTGTTGAAGTGAAAAGCAGGACTGTTGGAACAAAGGGACGGACAGGACCAGCCCTACCATTAGCCGGGGGACATGACTACCTCAGGCAGAAAATTTTGGTTGTCATCAATGAACAGAAATTTGATTTTTATATAATTAGTTATTTTGAAGCTGTTTGTGGGATTTTCTGCCTCATGTGTCAAAATACTTGGTGTGCCTTTGAGAACTATGAGTCCTGACTTGGATGTGTTAAGGTGTGGGCGGAGTAAGGAGTACCATTTGCTGCTGTACCTTATACAACAAAGTGCTTTGGCATGGTCCCAGAATGACAGCACCTTGGACATTTGTATTTTCTCTTCTTTATGTTCGAAAACAAAACAAGTATTTTTGCAATGTTTCCTTGTCTGGACTTTGGATAGTATGTAAGTATTTCCTCTTATGTTCTATCCGCCCAGATACAGAGTACTTACTGATGTTAACCATTAAAACTGTAAGCAGCTTGGGATGCTGGTATTTCAAGATTGCCTTTTTCCATACATTCTTTTCCATGTACCCCAGGTGAACAGAGATGGAAATGCAACAATCAAAATGATGTCTTGAGTCTTGCTGTTGCACTAGCATATGGGGAAATAAAGGCCCTTTTCACATGTGGGGGGGGGAACGGGCGAAAACGCCCCAAAATGGAGCTTACCTGAAACCGGGTAAGTCCGTCGCCACGTGGAGCAGCGCGAGCTCACTGCTCCACAGTCCTCCGGCATCCCAAATGGTGGCTTCTGGTTGGTGGAGGCTCTCCACCAACCGGAGAAGCTCGCCAGCTGGAAGCCCACCCCCGGCAGATCTGCAGGCACGCACTTGCGCGCGCCTGCAAGTCCACTTCAGAGCCGGGCGACGGAGCGGCACGGGGCTGCACGCTCCATGCTTTTTAAAAACCTCTAAAAAGAGGTTTTTAAAAAACACGCAGAGCGGCTAGTTCCGGCCGCTCCTGAGTGGATTCTGGTGTGGAACTACAAAAAGTAGTCCACGCCAGTCCACTCTATGGTGTAGAAGACCTCAGTGAGAGGTCGCTCTGCACCATTTCAGAAGCCCGATATGGAAATGGCCAAAGTCTTTATAGTCTTTATAGTAACAGACTTTGACTCCAAGCAGTTGGGGGAAAAGGAAATGAGAACTAGTACTTTGCCTATGACATGCTTAAGCTCTGTTAAGGACATATAAATGAAAAATCGATATTGAAAGAGCTGGAGTGTGTCTATGGCCCTTTCCACAGCTTACCTTTTTGCAGAGCTGGGGTGCGGGGATCGTGTGAGCAGCCTCTTGCGAGAGGCTCTCATGTCCCCGTTGCTTCAGCTCCACAGCCGCTGCCTGCTCGCGAGCAGGTAGCGTGAGACCCCCTCCTCTTTCTTCTGCTGTGTGGCCTGGGATTTTCCCAGGCTGCGCTGGGGCAGGAAGCATGAGCGCTGCGGCTCCAGAGCTCCGCATGCACAGTAAATGTGCGCAGGGCCCTGGAGCAATGCGTGATCGTGCACTGTTTTCGGCTCAAAGCTGAAAATGAAATAGTATGCGCTTGGTACCTGCCAGCCCCTGGAGCGTCTTGCGATTGTGAGTGCATCATGTGGACCTCTCCTCACAATCGTGTGATGCTCGAGGGGCCCTTTCGCGTGGCAAATGCCGTGCGAAAAGGGCCTATGTGTCAGTTATTGCATGCATTCATATTAGACATGTCTTACAATGTGTTATAATAAAAGTAATTGGGAGACCTAGCTATGAGATGCAGTTACAATAGTCTTCCATACAGTCTACTGTAGCCCATCATTACTCAGTTGCTGTCCCCCAAACCTGGCCTTTCCATGGTCAGTAGAGAGTGAGGAGGAGCATTACAAAGTGTCTAGACCAATGCACAGTAACTGGCATCCTCAGGCCATGACTTTATTGGTTGCAGATACAAATAGGGTTGGCATATGCATGGGTATGGATCTGGGCATCAATCAACCTGCCTAACGGTGAGCCCAAGCCTTTGGCCCAGAGCCAGGAAACTGAAGAATGACAGGAGGGCACCACCTCATGGTGTCTTTCATGCCACTGGTGGGTGCATGATGCATGGCCTCCCCAACAGGGCGTGTGGACCATCATTGTGCACCCCCCAAGTCCCACATGGGACCCCTGTCCGACCAGTGCTAAGATCCATGCCTTGCCTCACAAGTTGTATCATAATTGCCCACAAAATGGAGTCAGACCCCCAAACTTGTAAGCATTTACCTGCATGAAACAGCACGGTGGGTGGGACACTGCCTAGAGACAACTGGCAGTTGCCTCTTGGTTGCCTGCCCTAAATACCCCAGTGCCGGACCTGAGTGAGGCCTGTAGGCTTCATTCAAGCCCAGCAGCCAACGAATTCAAAACACCAGCTTTGAATCCATTGGCTGCCACTTCTGGGGTCTTTTCTGGGATTGCACGTGGTCATGTGGCAACAGAAATGGCCCCTCCTATCAAATAAGCCAGAGAATAGCACACTGTCAGCTCTCTGACTGGCAATGGCACCAACCAATAAGTTGCAAAGTGCCCTCATTTTTGAAACAAATTGCTTTTAAGACATAACTTTCCAAACCGTGCTTCAAATCATGCTCAGACCTGGTGGGGCAATATGCAACTATTAGAACTGGAGTAGATATTCATAGGACAAAATTAGGCTGCATGGGTGCCCCAGACAGCAGAAGAGGAGTAAGATACAAAGAGGACAAGGCAGAGATGGCTTGTGACTTCTGTGTCAGTGGGGTGGTGAATCCATGCTGTGTTTTAGTCTGAACTTTAAAGACACTATCCAGAGTGCTATTCTCCAAATACATTCAGCATCTTCAATAGCAGTTTCAAAGACTGGATTGAAATTTAGTGCAGGTTCACTATCTATTAAGATGGAAACTGCTAGCTACCACTGGCATTCAGGCATATCAGCACATAAAGCTGTTTCTCAGTCATCTTTCCCCACTTTATTTTTCACTAACATTAAGTATCATTGTAGACTTAGTCTAAGAGCTGCTAATATTAACCCCTCTTATTCTTATTCTGCATTGTTTTAAATTTTCTAAATGAAGGTACTCTTATCTAGAATGCTTTCTACAAGGAGAAACTATCCAAAGTGAAGACAATGGGTTTAATCTGCTTCCAACACTGAACAAGAAGGTAACTAACACATCCTGAAAGTCAGAAACATGCTGAATGTAGCAGTACTTCCAGCATTCATGAAAAGTAATGGGGCAGGGTTATTTTTGCTTTGCTGCATGGAAGATGCTGATTACTCATGGTATTGTCCACACAAAGCCTCCAACTTTATTCTCCAGAGGTCTGTATCTGTTAGCTGCAGGCAGTACACTGATGCCCTCCAAGAAGCCGCTTGCTTCCTTTGAAACAGTATAAAGAGATCCCACACACTTCCCTCAAATGAGCTGAAACAAGCAGATAAATATAGGTACAAGGTATTTGCTGAATAGAAGAAAAATGTGCATGTCTAATATACACTGTTAACTTACAGTCATTAGCAATTATCTTACAGAAACACAAGCTGCACTTGAATGGACCATAAAGAGCACAAGATTAAAGGAAATATCTCACTTACTGGAGAACTTCACTCCTCTTCCAACCCCAAGAGATGGGAGTTTTGTCTCCCCCATCCGACACCCCACGTACAGAATACAGAATAATACCTTCTTAATTCAGAGCTATTTTCTATGATGTTACCAAGAGCAGGATCTGGAGGGAAGGTTTACAAGGAAAATAAACTTTCCAAGGTGATGGCAAAGCAAACACTTCTTTCATATCCAAAAAATGCTCCCTGGAATCATAAAGCAATATACTTTGAGGTTGCTGGACCTGACTGTGCTGTTGAAAAAGAGCCATTGTTATTTTTAGAGGTCCTCTATGGCGGGGGTGGGGGGAATAATGGGCATCCATAATTCAAGGTGAACCCTCGTGCCCAAACTTTCAACTGTTCTTAAGAGTTTTTAAATATAAAATATAGGAAATTGTCTTATGGCATGACAGACTATTTGTCCATCTGGTACAGTTTATATTCTCTTCTAGAGATCAGGCAGAGGCTTGGTAATTGTAGTCCTTTTACACTACACAATTATAGTGCTATTATTCCACTTTAACTGCCATGATTCAATTCTATAGAATCCTAGGATTTGCAGGTTAGAGAGGGATATGTAGAATTCTCAGCCAGAGAACTCCTCTTGCAGCTCCCTAAACTGCAAATTCTAGGATTCTGTATGATGCAGCTATGATATTTAAAGTGGAATAATAATGCTGTAACTGTATATGGTGTTAAAGGGCCCCTGGTTATTTTATATGGAGGTGCCTGAGACTGAATCTGAGGCCTTTGACATGTAAAGTGTATGGCCTACTCCTAAACTACAATTCATCCCCCAGCGTGATTACATTTATCCCTGGTCTTAGAGGATAATAAATCATGAAGCTGAAGACAGACTAATGAAGAGAAGTTGTATAGGTCCAAAGAGTGTTGTGAAGTCTCCAACACATGGAATGTTCAAGGAAAACAGTATTTGATTTTTAAAAAAATATTGGAAGGTGGGGCTCCTTCTGCTGCATGAATAGGGGACCTGTGACCCTCCACATGTAGGTCGTCCATTCTCATCGCCTCTAGTTAGAAGTCAGTTGAAGACATACAACATCTAAAGGCCATGGATTCTGTCCTATAGGTTTTCACAACTCTCCAACACCATTCTAAGAGGGCTCCAGAAATAACAACAGGGTTGCCAGTTACTGAAACAAAAAAGTTTGCAGGACTGTTGAGATACGGCAGATTGATTATGGCTAACAAACCTCATACCTCAACCATATGCTGGCACCATCTCCCACTATCATTCATAAATGTTGCCAGTCACCTGATAACAGATCCTTTGCTTTATTCTGGGATGATGTTATGATCCTGAAAATCATAGTGGGGCAAAAACCTCTCTCATTTAGTTCAAGGTTGTTTTGATTAATGCTATCAAGAAATGTTCTGCCAGAAGCACTGAAGTACTGGCAGGTCTATGTATATCTGCATTCTGCTGGCTGTAGCTCTCGGGCATGTTTTGCCCAAGTATGTCTGCCCTAGACCTTGAATGAGGGTAATGGGTAAAAGTTTTCAGTTATAAATCCAGCACTTGACTTCAGAGTTTGTTTTACCCACTAAGAGATTCAAAGCTGTTGAACAGAAAGCCCTAGAATTAGAGATCAAGCCCTGTAATGTTTGGTGCCTGGCCTAGATTTTTATCACCAGCTTTTCTCAGATGTGGCTGTTGGTGGTTCACATCTCAGTGCAATGATGAATCTTTCAGTTTTAGTCCAGACTTGAAAGGAACTATCCAAGATGTTGGGCCTATTTTATAAATAAGGTTCAGCATCTTGGCTAAATCTTTTGAAGTTTCGACTAAAACCCAGAATTCACAGCCTCACTCATGTGCCGGCCACTGGTTTATTGCACGGCTCACTGATTAATCACAATAACGTTCCCCTAAATTGATAAATAGGGCTGAATCAAGATTTTTTTCTGCCCAAGGCCACTAAATCTTGTCTCTGGCAATGGGGCAGCACACTCCACTATACCCAAGGGTGGCAGGCCACACACACCGCTTATTGTTGCTCCCAACATTTGCCATCTGAGGTAGTGGCCCCATTCCACCTAAAGGCCGGGCCAGCCCTATTGCCAAACTATGAGCAAGACATGCTAGGATCCTGTTGCACAGGTTTGCTCACTGTGGGAAACACAATGCTGTACAAAGATGGATCATAGCTCATCACAGCAATGATCCAACAGGACTATCCAAGACCATTTCCACACTAGACTGTTATAGCGCTGTTATTCCACTTGCAACATTCTATGGGATCCTGGGGTTTGCAGTTTCGGGAGGGGGCGGCTGGCGACTCCTGAAACTGCAAACCCCAGGATTCCATAGGATGTTGCAAGTGAAATAATAGCGCTATAACAGTCTAGTGCAGAAGTGGCCCTCGTGTTCTTATAATACATTCAAAACTTAGAATGGATACTTTTGAAAAAACTGTATGAGCATGGGCAGTGGATTCTGGGAGGTATGGTACAAAAATGTAAATTTTCCAAGCTCTGAATATGATATCGGCAACAATGTGGCAAACACTAAGGCCCTTTTTGCATGGCATCTGCCATGCGAAAGAGGGCCTGGAGCCTCGTGCAATTGCGAGGAGCGATCTGGATGACGCCCTTGCAATCACGCAAGGCTCCAGGGGCCAGCAAGCAATGATCACGCACCTTTGCATTTTCAGCTTTCAGCCAAAAATGCTGCGTGATTGCACATTGCTCCCGCACCCCGCGCGCACTTACCTGGTGTATGGAGCCTAGGGAGCCGGGCCAGTCGTGCTTCCTGTCTCAGTGCAGCCTGGAAAGGTACCCGGCTGCACTGTGAAAGGAAGAGGTGGGGCTCTCGTGCGAGCAGGAAGCTCGTGCAGAGCTGAAGAAGCAGGGAAACGAGACCTTCTCACAAGAGGCTGCTCATGCGATCACCACACTCCAGCACTGAGAAGAAGTAAGATGCGGAAAGGACCTAACTCAAGGCCATTCAAGTAATATATGGGAATAAAGTTTGCACAGTGACAGCATACAATGTTGCTATCTATATGTGTGTCTAATTACAAATGATTCACAACATACAGCAATAGGTAAATCCAACCTTTGTTTTGTCTTCTATTCTGCAGATAGTTTATCTCCCTTCCGCCATGTATTCTATCTAGTGATTTTTATCTACTAATATATAAAGGTCAAAGTTTGTCTGTTTGTCTGTATCAGGCAGGAAGACCTCATGTGATTGGCTGTGTCAGGTGAAGAGCTCATATGATTGGCTGCCTGAGAAGATTCTGTGGAATCCTGGAGTTTGCAGTTTAGGAAGGGGTCTTTAGAATTTTCAGCCAGAGAGCTCTTGGGCCTGGCCAGTTGCTATGGAGATGAGGCCTAGCAGCAAGGAGGAGGGCAGTATATTCCTTCAGGAACCTGACCTCTATGTGTTAATAACTCTGAATACAGATTGGATTGGGAAATATGGGGAAAAGTTACAGGTACTGGACAAGACAGTTTGGGGAATTAGAGGCACAGGATCTCAAATCTTTCTAACAAGTATTACCTATGAGAAAATAAAATCCCGGTCAACACTGGATATATTATATACGCTAGTAGCTTTCTAATTCAGAAGGATAAGTAAGCATGTTCTAATTCTCCTATTAAGTAGCATTTTTGCAAGAAAGAGTTATATTTTATTGGAATTTTGCTGTAGTTTAATAGTGTAAGATATGGATCAGAAATGCCAGCTTGAATATTTCTTCTACGGTACCTTGTTTTCCATTAGCCTGTGGAACTGCAATTCTTTTGGATTAGATAGTCTGTGACAGAACTCATATTTGTCTTATTATGTGCCTAAATCACAGCTGGAAGGGAATTAGTTAACAAATAATATAGTTGCTTGTAACAAGCTATGTTTTGATATCAAAGGCACAATGGTGTCAAGTTTCAGAACTAACATAAGGAATGAAAAAAATTTACTTACTTGGTATGACAAGGAATACTTTGCAGCTACTTTGTAAGTTATATTTTAAAAGGCCCTTCTCAAAGCATTGGCGGGAATTTCCTATGTTTTGGGATATTCTCTTCTCAGTCCTAAACTGTTATAGTAGTTGAAAAGTTATAACAATTATGAAATTATAATTATTGTGAAAAATAGCAAGAACAGATTCCTTTTAAAACACTATAATGAGTAATGCAAAGAAATAACTGATATAAATAATGTATTTAATGATTTATGTAAAGTTTATATAACAAATTATTTGTATAATAAATGATCAAAATATTTTTGTGAGCTCTCCCTGGATGATAGACTTACCATTAATAGATCCTTCCTGGGATTTGATCGTATGATTAATTCATAAAGCAGTACTTGCAGATTTTTTTGTTTTTGTTTTTTGAATGCTAGTGAAATGACTGGTAGGCTCAAATATGTTTAATTTACTATAGCTTTTACAAATTTTGTATGTATACATGCATAATGTTTTAACCCGTTGTTGTTGCTGCTGTTGTGTGTCTTCAAGTTGTTTTTGATTTATGAGGACCCTAAGGCAAATCTATCATGGGGTTTTCCGGAAGCTGAAAATGTGTAATGTGCCCAAGATCACCCATGACATTTCCGCACTACACACTTATAGCACGATTATTCCACTTTCAACATCCTATGGAATCCTGGGGTTTGCAGTTTAGGGAGGGACATTTAGAATTCCCAGCCAGAGAGCTCTTTGGCCTCAGGAAACTACAAACCCCAGGATTCCATAGGATGTTGAAAATGGAATAATCGCGCTATAAGAGTATAGTGTAGAAATGACCCCAGTGTGTTTCCATAGTTGAGCGGGGAATTGAAACCTTCATTTTCAGGGTTTGTAGTCCAACACTCAAACCACTATACCACACATATTAGACCTTGGACATTTCCTCACTATGCTGTTATAGTGCTCTTATTCCACATTTAACATCCTTTGGAATTCTGGGGTTTGTAGTTTACTGAGGCCAAAGAGCTCTCTGGCTGAGAATTCTAAATGCTTCTCCCTAAACTGCAAATCCCAGGATTCCATAGGATGTTGATAGTGGAATAATAGCATTATAGCAATATAGTGCGGAAATGACCCTAAGAGCTTCTTTTACTACTTGTGCCAATAAGAAGTTTGCATTGATAAATGCTCTAGATGCATAAGTCAGTGTTTCTCAAACATCTATAGATTTCTTCAAAGAGCAGCTGTGCCTTATTTGAAAACAACAACAACAACAAAAACCTGTATATGCATCTTTCCCATCTCTGGGAGCAGGCGCTTGTTTCGTCTGCTATTTTAGATGGTTGTGTTCACTATTATAGTGATGGTTCTTACAACAGCTGAGCATCTTTTCACTACAGTCTTCTGATATCTATGGATATGAAATTGAAGTTGGATATTAAAACCTCACATTTGGCCATAACCATAGCCATGAATGTCTGTAACCCAGGGTGGGAAATATACAGCCGGCCAAGCCAATCTTTGCTTTCCCCAAAGGCCCCAATCTCATTCTTTAAAACTCAAAATGACCTCTTTACCATGTTTTTGCCTCCAAGCTGTCTTAAATTAGGGAGGGGTCCCCTACCAAAAAACCTCCAGAAGTAGCTTCCGTTCATTTCCTGGGTTCTTTCACACTACACAATTGGACCATTATGGTTTCACTCTGAATTACCATGACTTTATCCTATGGAATCCTGGGATCTGAAGTTTAAGGAGCAGCATTTGACATTCTCAGCCAAAGAGCTTTAGTGCCACATCAGACTACAAGCCCCAGAATTCTATAAGGTGTTGTCATGGCAATTAAGGTGGAATCGTAGCATTATAATTATGTAGTGTGAAAGTGCCCCTCCTTGGAGTATCTAAAACAATTCAAATAGCAGATGGGGCCAAAAAAAAAGAGAGGTAAACTTTCCCTCAATGCTGATTAGAGGGCATTCTGAGTATTTTTTTTCCCTATTAGGTGACCTCAACTCAGGTTATTTATGGCTTTATAGGTCATAAACAACACTTTTCACTGTACTCAGAAACAGACTGATAGGTCATGAAGCTATCATCATAACATAATTGAATTGTCCTGGTAATGGACCCCATTAACACTCTGGCTACTGCATTTGGGAACAGTTGAAATTTCAAATACTGCTGATACTAATACTAGTACTAGGAAGCCCCGTGTAAATGTAAACAAAGCACAGAGTCAATATATCTTATTTTGCTTCCTGGAGGGTTCCAGGGAGCACAGTCCACCATAAAAGTAAGACACACATAGCTTGTGTATAACATTTCTCCTGCCACCACAATAAATTAATAATAAATGCGGGGGAATACTGGTTACCCCTTCAGGGGCCTCAACAATAGCTGGAGGGAGTGGCATATGGTCCGTGGTCCTGAGGTCCAGTCTGCAGTATCATTTGCTGAACCACAGGTCTTACTGTCTGCCTCTATGGACTCCAGTGTGTAAAGCATCTTATGAAGTCCTGATGGTCGGGAATGAACAAGCTACCTCTTACCACCATGTCCTTGAACAGCATAGCTCTTTGCTGAGCCTTCAGCTTTTCATCCCTGAAGCCATAGGAAAGCATGTTTTATGGACTGCGAATGATTATTTTATAGTAAGCATGCTAGCCAAGGTTAAAATGACTAATCCTTTCTTCCAACTACCAGAGAATATTTCCATACTGTACAACATAAACCTAACTTAACAATTACCTGGCACTTGAAGTAACAAATGCTCATATCAGTTACAAGGACTTCTCTAGCATTTGTTTTTAAAGGGTAGGATGTGGGACATCTGTTTGGACATTTCCTGCCTTTTCAGCATGTGCGTCTCTTGTACGTAATGGGGAACTGGCTACTGGTACGGAAATAAAGAATTGGAAGCTGCCCAGCCATGCTCAGCTGAACACTGTACTTGGGAAAGAATGTCATCTGCAATTTTATTTCATTCCCTTTGGGCAAACCAAAGCCTTATGATAGTTAGAATATATGAATCTTTTATTGACCTAGCCTTGGAAGTGCAAGATTCATACAGTGGCTTTTTCCTCTAATCATAGTTAAATTCTCCAAGGCATTCCTTTAGAATTCCTCAAGCTGTATTTATGTTATGCCCCTTGTAAATGAGAAATACTTTCATTTCCCTCTGGCACTGAGGATGAGATGTTAAGTGAAAGCAATCATTACACAATTACAGAAATGTGCATTCCTCTGACTTAAAAGTGTTCTAGTGATTAGAGTGGGAAAAGTTATTCACAGAGATGTTGTTGCTTGGCTTTATAAAGTCAAACTCACAGGCTCAGATTTGCAAGAGATTACAGTTCAACAGCACAATGTGTACAGCTATGCATTTCAGGACTAAAAATTTTTAATGACTAGGATCTGATCACCTAGACATTGCCAGCTCATAGTCCATATGAAATACCAGTGAAACTGGAGCTACAAAGAAAGAATGTGTGGTTCTTGGACACAAGGCATGTTTCTTGGAACAGACTGGTAAAGATACTGGTGTTCTTGAAAACACTTGGCTCCATTGCATTCAGCCATGTTTGTAAAGGAGGAACTCAAACTGCAATGTCTGCCAAGAACTTATTATGGCATTTTAAGGAAGTCATTCTTCTCCAAACTTTAGCTGTGTATTTGTAACACAATTTTCATGGCATTCAGCTATCTTTTGGGGTTGCAATATAACAAGGATAGGACAATTTATTTGCAGGAGGAGATGATTTTCCCCAGATCCTCACGAACCCTCCATGAGCTGGATGACATTGGGGTAGAGCCTCACCCCGTCCTCAGAAGGTGAACCCTGGCATACCATTTGATCTCTGGCCATAGGGCCACCTAGAGCTCTTCTGAATGTTATCTGAGGAGCTGACATTACTTTATGTGATGGTGAGATAGAATCATAGAATCATAGAATCATAGAAATGTAGAGTTGGAAGAGACCACACGGGCCATCCAGTCCAACCCCCTGCCATGCAGGAACACTCTCAAAGCACTCCCGACAGATGGCCATCCAGCCTCTGCTTAAAAACCTCCAAAGAAGGAGACTCCACCACACTCCGAGGCATCATATTCCACTGCCGGACAGCCCTGACTGTCAGGAAGTTCTTCCTGAGGTTCAGGTGGAATCTCCTTTCCTGCAGCTTGAATCCATTGCTCCTTGTCCTGGTCTCTGGAGCAGCAGAAAACAAGCCCTCTCCCTCCTCTACATGGCATCCCTTCAAATATTTAAACAGAGCTATCATGTCCCCTCTTAACCTTCTCTTCTGCAGACTAAACATACCCAGATCTCTAAGTCTATCCTCATAGGGCTTGACTTCCAGGCCCTTCACCATTTTGGTCGCCCTCCTCTGGACCTGCTCCAGCTTGACCATGTCCTTCTTGAATTGGGGTGCCCAGAACTGGACACAGTATTCAAGATGAGGTCTAACCAAAGCAGAGTAGAGTGGTACCAGTACCTCCCTCGATCTAGACACCATACTCCTATTGATGCAGCCGAGAATTGCATTGGCTTTCTTGGCTGCCGCATCACACTGCTGACTCATGTTCATGCTTATGCATTGTGATGCCACCCTGACCAAGGTGGTGGGTAAAGGAGGAAACCTCCAGTTGTTACCATGGTGAAGGTAGATTTACCCACCCTGATCTTTCTTCTTTGAACATAACAGGTGGCAGGCAAAGTACATAGTGCCTCATTAAGCCTCCTGGTTGAGAGGGAGAGCAGCAACAAGAGAATCCTGGGTCCTTTTCACACCACACAAGTATAGCACTATGATTCCACTTTAACTGACATAATTCCATTCTATGGAATCCTGGGGTCTGCAGTTTAGGGAGGGGTATTTAGAATTCTCAGTCAAAGAGCTTTGGTGCCTCCTCAGACTTCCAGTCTTTGTATTCCACAGAATGCTGCTGTCACAGTTAAAGTGGAATCCTAATGCTATAATTATAATATGAAAGGGCCACTGGTTCTTCAATTCTACTGTGTGTGTATGTGCCTTCAAAATGCCTGTTGAACCAATTTCATAAGGTTTTCTTAGGCATGGAATACTCAGAAGTGGCTTTGCTAGTTCTTTCTTCTGAAATATTGGCTACAGATCTATTACAGAGGTAACAGCAGAAACAGACTCTAACCTCTGGGGGTAAGGCATCGGGGAGGAGCTAGAGGAAGATAGGGCTGAGGAGGCAGCCCCAGTGTGGCATATGTATTTCATAGACTGGATTATAGACAATAATCCCAAAATGGATGAGGGTCACCCATTAGAGATTTCCCCCTCTCTACTGTAAGGATTGCTGGTCTGTAGTAAAGTGAAACACATTTAAAATTGTAACATGCTACATAAATGCCTTATGTTGTTTTTGCTATTGACTCTGGCCTTTAGGAATGTACACAAAGTCCTGAGTAACTTTGTGGGGGGGGGGGAGGCAGCATAGCCATCTTTCTTCATTTTTCATCTGCTCTTCCATTCTTATACACATAAGAATATACACTAATATAGTAGACACATGGCTGGGTGCATTTAGAAATAGCAATATGGCATGCAAAGTAGGCTTACCAAATGTCAAATTGAACATGCCAGATCAGCTTCTGCATATAGGAACTACTATGAACTCTGTTTTTTCTTATACAGTGTGCCACTGTGCTGTCTAGTCTAGCTGGAGTCCTAAACTGTGACTAACCTATACCATTTTGAAACACTAGACTGAGGAAAGGAATAGATTCACTAACAATATTGTACACACATGTATATGCATCGTATGCATCGGTACAGATATACTCTCATGCAAACACAACACAGTCTGTGAACAAATACAAACATTCCTTGGCAAAAACATGATTTAAATATAATTGTCATGTATGTAAACATTCCATGACCATCTCAGCAACTGACCCATTGCCTTTAAGAGGGTTCATACTAAACTAGTAGATCTTACAGTGTGCTTATTTAATATCCCACCTTTCTCTGAACATAAGACTAAAACAAGATAAAGCTAAGAACATGGTAATAAGAAAGTTGAAGTACAATTAAACAAGTTGTCAAATTAAAATGTTATTAGTCTGAAATATGAAATAATTCAAAAATATTGCAATAAAGATAAAAATGCAGCAATCAATCAATCAATCAGTCTTTTCCTACCAGTGAAAGGACAGCAGAGATGTTTAAAAAATCAAATATGTGTTTATTTTAGGTTTACTTCACCCATTTTTAAAATTCAAATATCTATTTCAGGGGATAAAATTGCAATCTCCCCACTGCAAATACCCCCCTTGACTTTTTTTTGCAAATGTGCATGATGCTGCATTTTCAACTGATCCCTTATTTCTTTCTCTGGCTATAGTAAGTGGCCCAAAAGGTGATCCAAAGTTGGCTTGGGGTCTGAAACTAGACAGACATTCATTTTTTCGTTGATGCCAAATTTTAATTTGGAAACACTTCCCTCACACGGGTTGAGTGGTATGAAGTAACACCAGTATAGATCTGAGATGACTCTCAGTAAAGGCTGTCAAGTGTACGAAATGGCTTGAATATACCTAGGATGGCTTTATGCTGGGACTGGCAATTGGTTACCCTGGGAGATGAACTAACAGCAGCAGTAGATATGTGTAAAGCTGACTGTATTGCATTTCAAAGTTGAGAGCCTTGAATTTTGTTTCATTAGAGGTTGGTTTACACAATAGCTCTGCTTTCCACTCAGCCTTCCCCAGCTGCCCTTGACTTTAAATTTGCAAAAGTCACAGCAACATTTTTCTTTCATTCTTTTTATAATTCACTGGCCATTGGTGCCATAAAAGCTTTGGTTCTTCATCCATCCTATTGGCTCCCGCATGAAGCTTTGTTCTATGTAATGTTGCCTGCTAACTGAACTGAGAAGGCTACCTGGTAATCTGGGTAAAATTGTATGTAGTGGAAACAATGCCCTTCTTTCTTTCTTCTGTTTTTTTTTAAAAAAAACTCCCCTTTCCTCCCACTTCTGACAGCTGCATGTTCACCTCTGCTGATCCAGGAAATCTGTTCTCTTTTTTCCTCCTCTTTTCAGTGTCACAGTGCAATAGGTGAAATGATAGATATTAACTCTGCAAATGCTGCTCTCTTATACCAAAGGCTCCTTGACAAGGATCCAAACTGTAGACTACTGTATTTGCCTATTTATGGTATTTCTCCATTTGTTGATTTCTTGTTGTTTTTAAAATTCAGATCTGGTCTTTATGCTGACAGATACCAGGGCAGCATACAGTAATAAAAGTGTGAGTATCTTCAAGTTGCCTGTCGACTTATGGCAGCCCCATGAATTTGAATAAAAGTGCAATGCCACAAAAACGATCCAATTGATACCAATGAGAACTTTTCTCCCTCTATAAATAACAGTCTGGGGTGGATGGGGGTCAAATTCCCTTTGGGAACATGGTGCAAACAAAGGAGTAAAGCCACTCCTCACATCGTATAGCATGGTCCTGATTAGGCTTCTCCACTACCAACCCCACACCTATTACCTGTCTCAAAAAAAAACAACATTGGCTCTCCAGTACCAAGTGACATGGGGCGGGGGGAATCACAGGTGGTTTGACTACTGAGATCAGTTTGTCAGGGCACCAAATCTAGATTCATGATGTGTTAGTAGAGAGAGGAAATCCTGTAAGTTTTGACTCATGCCAGGAACATATGTCTCTCATGTTCTTGTTCTTGGGGGTTAAACCTTACTGCAATAATAATTAACTGTTTGGATGACAAATGTTTTCCCCATCCAAGGTAAATTTTGACACTTTTCAAATTTCTGTTCTTCATCATATCTTCACCTGGAAGTGCAGAGGGATCCTGTTAATCTTTATATTGTATAAAGTCTATAATGAGTGCAAGGCTAGGGCAAAGATGCAATTTTTAGAATATAAGCAAACCATCTGTCAAAACATGGGGTTGATGCCTAGCAGTAATGTGCATGGAATGTTGCATTTGCTTTCCTTTCAGGGCCAAGGAAAACTGATTCTATTTCCCCAGAACTTTTAAACTTTACAATTTAACATGTGAAGTTCCATCTAAATTGACCCTTTTTGTCTCTTCATCTTTTGTGAGTAGAATTAATTGTAAATGTCTTTGACTGTTGAACACTCCCTTGTTACTATAGTGAATATATTTTTGTAGAGTGTCAGGGGCCACAGAAAACATTGAGAGGTGACATGTGAGCCCCAGGCTCACCCACGTTGCACATCGTGTTGGTGTTTGGGTGGAAGATGCAAGAGTTTCCAACTATGAAGAACTTCTAGCTGCCCTTCTCTGTCTCTGACAACATATCAGTTTAGATGGATAGGAGATGAAGTACTCATGATACTGAATGATAAATGATAACCAGTGAAAAGGTAATGGGAGATTTATGGAAAATGCAGCCATCCTGCTGTGTCAGCATTCTGTCTGCATGCACACGCACACACCAGTATACAACTTTTTATTATTTTTCTGTATTGCATTCCATATAATGTATGTACTTTTCTGGATCAGGTCTACCTAAGGCAGCAAGCAAAATGAAAGTACAAAAAAGTTATAAAGCAGTATAGCAAAACTTTAAAATACAAAAAGATATTTTAAAGACCCAACAATGCACTAAAATATAATTTAAGCCAATTTAAGTGTACAACAAAGGAACAATGGGCTTTTTCTTATGGAATGGAATTTAAGTTGTAACCTTGTGAAAGAAAGAAAAGAGGAGCCTGTGTAAATGTTAAACATATTTCATATAAGTATGTCCTATTGCAATCAGTAGTAAATTCCTTAACATAAAGCCCATGATTCAGGATATGATGGTCCGAGTGAGAATCTGTGGAAATAAGCACAAGTCTCTCAGTTCTGGATTGTGATCAGTGCTTTTATGACTGGGATGTAAGACCACAGTCCTATAACTATTCACTTGGGTAGAATTTCGATAGCAGTGAGGTTGGACTCTCCACTCTACCTTTGTAAGTAGTTGTCATCACACTGTTGCTTGAATCCTCTTGGTACTCCCAGTTAGCGTAGATCCACTGAACCATTAGAAATTACATAAGTGCTGACACATGATTTAACATTTAATTTAATTTAACATTTAATGCCTACTCTAGCTAGGACTGATCAACAAGATTCAGGCCCTTATGTGGATTCAGAAGCAGCTGGTTAAAGGACACACCTAAGTGCCATTTATCACTCATCCAGCAACAACAACAAAACCCCCATGTAATTTAATTTTATAGCACATGATTGTACACTCTTTAGAGGAAGGAAATGTAACAAAGACATCTCTGCAGGTAGAGATGTTGCAGACTTCCACTGTAGAATGCACCATCGTAATGGTATGGATCTAGGCCAAGGGGAATAATTATGAATATATGCTTCTCAGTGGTGCCAAGAACGTGTATTCACACTGTGTGCTGGACGGAAAGCTACCACAGTGTTTCTCTCTCTCCCCCTGCTGTTAAATACTTATGAATATGTGGCTGTTTTGATTTGATAAGCTTTGTCCTTCCAGTTTATCTATATCTGTGAACAAGCTCTCGAGAATTTGTCACATCCCTAGGAAACAGAACTCAGGATGGGGATATATATCTTCTTCATTTTATTTACTTATTTTTGTAGAGATATATGTCCCATCTTTCCTTAGAAGTCCAAAGCAAAATGCAAATACAGTGTTTGCCTCTTATCTTGCTTTATTTGTTTTTGATTAGCTGAAGACTGAAATGAAAAATACCGCATAATCACAACCTTAAAACTAAAAACAAAACTGAGGGGAAAAAGCTAGAGCAGATAGATTAGAACACAGTTAATATTAACAACAGTACAAGTAGAACAGGAACTGTACAAGATGTATCAGGCCTTGCTATCTAGCTTCTCAGAGTTTTCTTCAGCTTCTACCCTGAATAAGACCTCTTAATGCTGTGTCTTAAGATGCTGCTGCAGATTCTTCATGCTGTGAGATGGCTTTGTTTTGCTTTTTACTTCTGTTTATTTGTTGCTTACAATGAAGGCAGATAGCAATCTCAGAAACTGCTCCAACCTCAAAGTGGCCCCAGATAATGCTCTGCCCTTTTTTGTGACTACTCAGATGGCCTGCCTTCCATCTAACACCTGAGTGTCAAAAACAACAAGAGTGACAACAGCTGGAGGCAAATGGGAGGAAGGAAGAATCAGGGTGTTTGTTTTTTTTTTACATAAATACTCAGAAACTCAGTAAGCAGACAAATTAACAAGAAAGAGAAACAGAAGATTAGGCTATTCAACAAAACAATAGGAAATTAAAAATGGGGCCAGTTCAGATGACAATCAGCAAGTGCCCACTCAATACCACAGCTCCTTCACAATCTGCTACCAATATGGAAGAAAGAGGATACTGGGAGGAGGTAAGTGATTATATAATGTCAATGACCTCACATAAACCTGCTCCGTGAGCACTGCGTTTGAAGAGTGCTGTGAGATTCTTGCCCCAGCCTGCATGACAGAGCTGTCAATGAGCTGGCCCATCTCCTCTATTCCGCCTTTGCATCACGTCGGTGTTTTCATTATATGGGCATGTATTCAGCATGGCTGGGTGGCTGCCTGGCTTTCTGCCACTTATTTTTAATGCTCAGATGTGCAGACCAATCTGTGCTGTTCCATTCTGGCATCAAACCGAGCTAGTTCATTCTGTTACAGGGCTCATACAAATCAGTCCGATTCGCTTCTTTATTTGAGTTTCAGCCATACAGCTGTAGTAAACATGTACCAGATCTGTCTTGATTGATGTATGTATCATTTCTAGGGTCTGCAGAGCTCAGGGCACTAACTGAAGTCTGAAAGAATTATTATGCTTCCCCAGGTTTCAGGCAGAGAGACAAATCACCAGGTAAGCAGTGCTGAAGGAAGAGAAAATCTGAAACTTGTGGAGTGGGGGTGAGTGTCTTTACGCTCTGGATGATCATCAGTTTCCCACTGCTTTCAGAGCTCAGTGTGTACATTGTGCTTCTGCATGAGGTCAAGAATGAGGCAAAGGGACCGAAAGGAATACCAGTGAGTGTATGCTTGCTGTTCCAACAAGGAAAAACTATCCATGAACGCCTGCCTTGAGCAAGACAATAAAGAATCAATATCCCAGTGACTCGAGCACAGTTAACTGTCGAGTTTTATGATTTTATTATTTATTATAATTTTATTATTTTTCAAATGCCCAATAGGTAGCAATGTAAATCTTTGGTTATTTCATCCTCTTAGCCAAAGACAAATCATAAATGCCGTTTCCTCCCTACTGTGGGAGAAAATAAATATTGTTGGTCAGGATTCTCCCCATATTCAAGTGCCCTGTAGTGTTCCAGATGAATTTTCAGCACAGAAAAAAAAAGATTTTATTTCAGAAATAAAACCTGTCTTATTACCATGAACAAAAACCTCCCCATTTCCTGCACTGAAAATACTGTTACCTCTACAGTACAGTTTCCTGTACTGTTTCCTTTTCTGCATAGACTTTTTTTACATTTATATTTATATTTTGTGCAACAACCATCCGCATGTTCCTCTGTGCAGAAAAACCCTCCAGAACAAAATGGGACGTGTAAGTATTGGGATAAATCTGCCTGTGATGCACAGATTTCCCTCCCTCTTGTAGACCATTTCCGCACTGGACTGCTATAGCGCTATTATTCCACTTGCAACATCCTATGGAATCCTAGGGTTTGCAGTTTCGGGAGGGGCCACCTGGCCCCTCCCGAAACTGCAAACCCTAGGATTCCATAGGATGTTGCAAGTGGAATAATAGCGCTATAGCAGTCCAGTGCGGAACGGGTCATAGTTCCTTGACCCTGGGAACCTGCCACTATCACCCTGCTTTCCAGTCCCTTTATAAAATCCTCCCTTGGATTTGGGGCTATAGGCCTTCAGGTGACCTCACTGTGGACTAGTGTGTGTGTTAGCTTTCCATTCTTTGTGTTAAGCATTCTTCACCCTTCTTTCAGGGTAAATAACGCTTTTCCAGGTTGACAAAATAACCAACAGGGTGACATTATTTAATAACAGACAGAAGGAATACTTTCATGTGTCAGTTCTTAGGTTCAAACAATTAACACTATTTCCGTTAAGTTATGTCAGACCCTTTTCCTAAATCCACCCAATGCTCAGTAACTCCCCTCAGACAACTAACTGGCTCTTCCACCAGTCTTGGTTCCCAACTACTACCAATTGTCTCACCCCAACTGTTAGTTTTTTTTTTTAAAAAAAAAGCTTCTAAAAAGAAATTTTCCTCCTTCACAGAAATCCTTCCCTTCCCTCACAGAGTTCTCATAGGTAACATTCTATCAAGGTATCTTCCTCTTTAAACTGAATTATAGTATCACACTGTGTGAAAGTGTTGTTGTTGCTCTATTATCTTCCTCACTGGAGTTTTGTAACAGTTGGGAAATTCGTATATGTTTTTTTAAGTAGAAAAAGAATAATAGAGAATATTCTTTCTATCCCTACTAACATGTCCAAAGGAAAAAAAAATCTCCCACAAACCATGACAACCATTACTGTTCCTTGCAAGGCTGTTCCTGGAGGCCATAAGCATTCTGGCCTGGCTGAAAAAACCATAAATTCATGATTACTAACAAGCTTGGAAAAGATTGCTTGTCAGGTTTGTTCTTAAAGTAATTACATGAGGGGGAAAAAATGTTTCAGTGCAGCACCCATGAATGTGAAAGCACTTTGTGAGATCGAAATATGTCTTTGGCAAGGGATGGGGTTATTCAAACCTTATTCATATGGATCCCAGAACACAACCAGCAAAATCAAATATTTACTGTGAATAAGTGTATTCATATAATGAACAAACAATAAAAAAAAAGTTTAAAATAAAATTACTGCTGAAGTGGTTTTCTCAGAGCAGCTCATCTCCTTCCTTCTCTCCTGCAATCCAACGGCCCATCTTAATTGTCAGCCACATTCTTTCTCAGCCTTCTAATAAGCAGTCACAGCTGCTCCATGCTTTTGTTCCCACTTGACACAGCAGATTCGCTATGCTGGAAACAAAACACAAGAAAGAGCCATAACATTCTGGATGTCCATCAAATAATGAGAGGGCCCTTTAACACTGAACAACCGTAGTGCCACTTTAACTGCCCTCCTATGGAATCCAGGGATTTACAGTTTAAGGAGGTGTGTTTAGAACTTTTGGCCAGAGGGTGTCTCAAAAACCCCAATAGTTCATGGAATGCAACCATGGCAGTTAATATGGGATACAGCACTGTAATTGTGTAAATGGGTCTCAGTGTATGTAGGCAATTCTGGGAAAACAATGTTGAAAAGTAGAGCTTCACACAGTCACTAAACACATCATCTATTGCCAGGCCTGGCATCAGTGTCCCAGCACCAATGACACCCATGACACTTTGCAACAGCCGTGTAAGACTGACTCCACTTGTCCCCCAATATTAGTTTTTAACTTGTGACTGTAGTGTAAGGCATTTGTTGTCATGCCTGACCCTACTATTATATATTATACATTATTATATACATATACATACATATGTATTATATACATTATAGATTACTTTATACATTATATATTATACATTATATAAGTGAGGGTACTGCCTCAAGTGGCAGATCTTGGGCTATATCTCCTGTGCTCCTTGGGCCAAAGGGCAGAGAAGTGTTTGCTACAGGTTTTATCCTGAATCCCCTAAACTAGCATTCAGTTTTAGATGTGTCGGAGGATTTCATCCCATGAACTACCAATTTGGGCCACTTTCTATACATAGAATTGTGGAAAGGGCACCACTCTGACTTTGCCTCAGAGAGCTTGTGCAGGCCCTTCCCACAGTTTTGAACTTCTCATTAATACCTAGTGAAACCCTATCTCTGGATACTGAGGGGATTCTGAAAGGTCAAGTACTGTGGAGCTATCCAGAAAGGCAGTGACTCCACTGCTAATGAATTGAAAAGATCTTAGACTGCCAGATAGCTTTTGCCACAGTGGTAGGAAGAGGTAAGCACTATGAAAGAACCCTTCAAGTTACATCATGGAGCACCATTCCAGCACACCAAATGTTTTAGTCTACATCCGAAGTCCTGCAGTACTAGATAAATAAGTTTATATGTAGGTAACACATTAGGCATAAAGTCACTGGATCCTATCTGATCTAAGAAATGAATCAGGGCCAGGCCTTGTTAGCATTTGAATGGGGGACCACCAAGAAATGCCAGGTGCTGTAGTTTGTATTTCAGAGGAAGGCAACACCTTTGAGTATTCTTTGCCTAAGAAAACCATATGAAATTTATGAGGTTGTCATAAGTCAATAGGTGACCTCAAGATACATACATTCACACAGCACTCCAAAGGTGAAGATGGTGACCATCTGCCTGCATATTCAATTTAACAAATATATAAAATAAGATTTTTAAAAACATACATAGGGAAAGATATATTTCCATATATATATATATTCCCCATGGCCTAAATCCTATCATTAGGCCCATAGCAGTAATGTGTGCCAGTGTTCAGCACCAACACACCCAGTTCCAGCACAGAACACAAGTCTGAGATGTTATAATTGCCCACTAGTCCTGATGGAAATCCATTACCACCAGTATCAAAGGCAACAGGCTTCTCAATACCTATTGCAGAGAATCTTAGCAAAATGATGTTCTGGCACTGATGTTCTGCTCGTTAGATTTCCAATATCTGGCCACAGTGCAATAGATTGGTGGACTGATCCAAGCTTTCATCTGATCCTGCCTTGCTTTTTTAACGAAGGAACGACACAGAGACAGACTGAATTACGCACCTTGATGGACGGAGGAGATACGAGATTGGAAGTACATCAGTCAGGCACAGGGGCAACAATCAGCAAGAGAAGGCAAAATGGAAATATGAACAGCGCATTCAGGACAGGGTTTTGCAGAAATGTGGCCTGTTCTTAAAAGGCATATATTAAACATTTAGAATTGGCAACCAGAGCAGAGAAGTCACTACGGCTAGAAACTTGTATATGCTTACCTGAGAGTGTCCCCTTGAACTCAGTGGGATTTATCCTTGAGTGGCCATTTGTAAGACTGTGCTGGATCATGTTTTTATAATGTAGAAATAAATCAGCAAATAATCTTGAATTACTGTTTTTGCTTTTTATTAAATGGGCATAGAACCGTGTTTTGTAGCAGAAGATATTGGCTGGAATCCTGTAGCTGTTTTTACACACACATATAACATCCCTATTAGTTCACAGTTGCATAAGTGGAGTTCTACAAGTTTAACCATTGCACTTACAGTTTTGTATTCTTAGACGGTACATAACAATTCATCAGTTCCACTTGATATCTTGGGATTGTAGAAAAAGCTGTTGTGCATTCCACATTGCACAAAGGGACAACAGACAGGCACATATACAGGCTCGTTCTGCAGCTTCCTCTGTCCTGGTGGCATCTGGTGATGATGGTGGCAGCAGCTCTCCTGGGAGGGGAGTGCTATGGAGTGCTCCCCTCCACACGGGCTGCTTCTGGGATCCAGGAGGCGCAGTGGCCATGCCTCTTCCTGCCACAGTAAAACCGGGCACTGTCCCAGGCTGTGCTGGGGCAGAAACTGCAGCCATTGCACTCCCAGAACCTCTGCAGACAAGGTAAGTGAGGGCATGCAGTGGGAGGGTGGTGCTGTCGCTGGTCATTGACAGGGAAAACCTCTCAATGATTTGTGGAGCGATCGCACCACCTGGGGATGGGAGAAGGATGGGGCCAGGACGACATTGTGCATAAGTGTTGTCCTGGCCCCATCCTTCTCCCATCCCCATGGCAGGTTGATGCGTCGCATGGAAAGGGCCACAGATACACAGGTGGTTGGACAATGTTGGTGTTCAGCAGAAGGATGATGGAACCACTGCTTAACTATATGAATGTAGAACTACACTATGCCAGTACAGGATATGATCTCACCCAAGCCTTCTAGAAGGTTATCAACATTAAGTATAAAACTTCCAAGTGTACATACAATTGTATTTCAGTTGATGAAGGAAATGTGTTCCTACGTTCAATTGTCACAGAAAATTTTATTCCAGAGGCAGAAATGATTTTGAAGAAATAGGGATAGTTTCCTACACCACAAAAACGGCAGAGCAGTTCAACTTGTTCTAATAAACTTTTTATTCATTCAAGATTAGCAATATGGACATGCAAAATAGAACAACTTGGTCAGGTGAGCGCTGCATAAGTGAACAAAAACATTTTGAATCTTTTGGAGACAACTTGTAGACTTCTTCCAAAATGCCTCGAGAGTTTATTTTTTTTCCCCACCAGCCTCTTCTTTTCTTTATATCCATTGGCGGGGAGCAGAGTTATGCTTTTTTAACACTCTGGGATTAGGTGGCGAGGCAATTGTGACTGGACCTATTTCTTTCTCTTTCAGGTGGGTTGGGCTGCTCCCCAATCTGATAAAGACCCCTGTCACTGCATATGCACAGCTCTGCCTTCCCCCTTTAAATGCTACTTCTGAGTAAAGAGTGGGGTGTTTCAATGGTTATTTGAACCCCTTTAGAGTTTTATGGTAGCATGTTTTCTGTTTGGGTTTTAAACACTGTATATTACTCACTGGAGTCAGAATTTATAAAAATAAACTATAATCTTTATTGAAATAACAAAGAGAACAAAGAATTGGACTTCATATACAGGTCAAACCCAATATAGTCCTTCAAAGTTCTTTTCAACAGTTTAATTCTGTCTTGAAACTCCCATATAAGCACCAATGTCACAAACAGCCCTTTGGCTACACTATCACCAAAGGCTCAACCTTCAAATCTAGGTCACATTTTCTGACCTCATTCTATAATCTTGGGCGTCTCTCTAGGCTTTCCCTGAGAAACAAACCCTTCCACTCAGACAACTGCCTTGGCTGACTTGATGAACTTTATTCCAGAGCTCTCTCTGACTGAAGGACTGCCAAAGGACTGCCAAAATGACACTTGGTGCTTGCCTTTATATATATTCTATATATTCTTTATTCTATATATATACATATTTATATATTCTATATATTCTTCTCTCAAGCTTCCAGCCCCTCCCTGGGTTTCTCTTTGAGTAGCTATTCTAGTTGCCTGGCAACCTGCTGTGGATTACTCCAGCACTCAGCATAGCCACTCCCCCAGAACTCCATCACAGGGAGCTAACCTGCTTTCCCCTTTCTCTTTGTTTTGCTGTTCATGCATGCACATAAGGGATTCTAGAGGCAGCTGCTGCTTACCTTGTGTGTTGTAGGTAGGCACACAAAGCTACAATAGGATTTCCCAGAGTATCATTCCACTCTTTTCTCGCTGAAGCTTTATTGCATTGCTTATGACAGACATGTTGCTGCAACCTGACACTGAAACTTTGTGTTTCTCCACCCATCTTCCACCATCTTCTCCATGCTGAAGCTGCTAAAGAATCTTCAACTAGACAGAGGACAAGGAGGAAAAGGGATGTTAGGTGGGCATAAAAAGACTTTGTAAAAAGGAGCTTCTTTCAGGCACTGTAACTTGACATCTGCAGGTATATGTTATTAAAAACCAATACTGCACTGAACCCAAATACATTGTTTCCCTTGACCTGCAGAGGATTAGAGCTGAAAGATCAAAGGGTCATATAGGTGCATGGAATTTTAATTATAAGCAGGCTTAAGATGCGAGAATACAGATGTAAGAATTTTAAACTTTACTAAAACTAACCACAGTCAGCTAATTAGAGTCCACTGCTTTGGTTACTAGAGAGTTGGGAGAATGAGATTTTTCACATTTGTGATCTATAGTGCTGCCAAATGAGGCCAGTTCAGAGTCTATAATTGGCTATCATTAAAATCCCTGCTCACTCATTATTTTGGCCACATCTTGGTCTCATTTCTTGTGCATCCAAAAGAAAAAGCACTGTAAACAATTCAGTTATTTTGGTGTGCCGTTCAGATAGCAATGTTCTCTCTTTCAGTGTGTGAGTCAAACACTCAGATCAGCTTCCTGAAGCTTGGCACCTCTAGGTATATTGGGCTTGGTCTCCCATCCTCCCCAGCCTGCAGATCATTTGGCATGCTTGGTAGGGATGATAAAAGTTATAATTCAGCACATCCTGAAAGATGCCGTATCGAGGAAGGCTGAGCTCAGCTGTGCAACAATGCAGTAGTAGGGCTACAGAAATGCTCAATGGCAACAGCAAGCCTACAGAAATGTATAGAGTGTTTCAAGCATCCAGAAGAGTGGAAGGGGAATAAAACTAAGATGGAAGCAGTTCCCTAGACTTTCTCTGATAGGTGCCACCTCCCATACCACTTTCAAGGACAGCACAAGAACTACTGCATTAACCCATTTTACATTCTGTGGCAACCAGTAACTGTCCTGCAGTAACTAATGACATAGATGGAACCATGGCAATCAAAATGGAAAAACAGCACTATATTTGTGTATTGTGAATCAGCCCCTGGTCTCTTGCCCAGTGGATGTAGAATCATCTTTCAAGGCATAAGCAAGCCACCATCCTAAAGAATAAAGGGCCCAGGACCTAAGGACATTTAAGCAAGAACAATCTGCCTTGTACAGAATCTCCTTTTTCCTTTGCTTTCCCATCCCTCTGAGCATTATGTGTGAGGTTCTATAAAAACAATTACCCTCCATTTGGAAGAATAGAAGGCTAACAGGGGCACATGCAGTTGAAAAACAATCTTTCCCCAAGCAGCCATTTCTCATCTCTTGCCTTGAGTTGCAGAGACCAAATGTTGCAGGGAGGAAGGAGTGAAAGATATAGCAGTTGGTCTCCTGTTCTCTTGACTGCATTTTCCTCTTTAGTGGACGTCAGAGGCCTTTTCTGACTCTGTGAGTTCTTTCAGGGGCACTGTATAGCCTCAATCGCATTCTCTCTAAATGAAGAAAAGCAATGGTGCATGTCAAATTAGTGTCAGACATAGAGCCTGGCTACGTATAATGGAGGATGTATGGCAGAACATGCTTGCTCTCTCTCATGGTTTTTCCAGTAATAATCACTAAAAGGAATTTATATCTGACACCACATTCAGCGTTTGTGTGCCTCCTGCTAGTATCTCAGCAGCACCAATGAACTGGAAAATCTATGAGTGTATGAGAGACAGAGGAGATGGAGATAATGCCATGTCAAGCATTACTTTGATCAAATATTTCTGCAGAGTTATATAGGAATGCAGGTGTGGTTAGACTTTTTACATTGATACCTGCTCTTCTTCATTGCATTTAGCATAGTCTTGTTAAAGGAAAAACACTTTTAAATAGCTCACCTTCTATAGGGCTTTGAATATATATTATGTTTTACACCTTCATGTCCCATGCTGCTTTCATATTGAAATAAAAAGTGGCCTTCCACCCTGGCATTGAGGAGTTCCAGGCCTGCTTAACTTTAGCTGGCTTACTGACTATTTCTGCACTGTGCAGCTCCTGCTGTTTGATACCACTTTAACTTCCAACTACAGAATCATGAGATTTGTAATTTGGTGAAATACTTAAATTACTTTGCTAGCAAGATCTGGTGATCTCTGCTGATATTCGGTACAAGTGTATTCCAATGAAAACACTACAGAAGCATTTTCTGGCAGATAATCCACATTACACCATAATAGCAGTCAGACAAGATCATTTTCCCTCAGACCATGGCTTTGGACCATTATGATTGCAGGTTATCACCTGAAGATGGCATCTGAAAATACAGATGAATGCGAGACATGTATAGCTGTCTTAAATTGAGTGAAAATAACAATTAATCAACAGGAACATTAGATCTGAAACAATGTTGCATTATGCAGTTAAACACACTACCCATACCCACTACCACCACCATTATCATTATCTATCACCACTGTCACTTCCATTATTCTCAACATAAAAAAAAAAATCCATCTAATATTATGTGTTAGAGGTTGACAGGATTCCTTCAGTATAGGAGGAAGATTAATCACCAGTGTTCAGTTTCCACTTGGTTCATCACATTTTGAACAAAGTTTTCTTCACTGAAATTTGTTCCAGATTCTATAGAGGAGGAAAATGTTGGGGGATGATAGGAGTTTCAGCCCCACGGAAACGCAGCAGAAAAGCCAGAGTTCGGCGAGCCAGCAGCAGCAGCCTTGTTCCCCAGTAAGGATACTCACACAGAGAGGAGTTTCTTCCAAACAGGAGGCACTTTATCTTGCAGCAAAGTTCCGTTATATACAAAACATAGAACAAGCAGACAAAGGCTTGTGCCAGACACCAGGTTTGGTCAACAGACAATTACAGACTGGGGATTCCTTCCTTATGTACATATCTACAACCAATCAGGTAGAGGGTTTGCACACCACCCTGTACCTTTTGCACTCCGCTCCATTTTTCTGATGCAATGTCCAGCAGTCACATACACCTGGAGCATGATGCAATGTCTTGCAGTGGGCTGAACATTTTCCCAGGGTTCCCTGCTCTGAATCCCCAACAGAAAAGGGGGGAAATCTTGCCACAGTGCTAGAACAAACACTTACTCTTTTTGTTTGTTTGTGTCACAGGATTGTTTTATTTTATTCATCTTTGGCATTATCCAGCTAATTGAAAGAAGTTTCTCCTACTTTTTATCACAGTTTCATAGTGGTTGTTTTTAACGTACAAATGTATTGCCTAGTTTATGAAAATGTAATTTACAATACAAGTTCCAAGTTCCACCTCATAGGAGTAGCGTGATTCCTATATCTCCAATGACTCCATCTCGTGCATCTTTAGTAACTTATGAATGTAGGAACTCCATGGACCAGGTGTAGCATATTAACAGACCACACAAATGTTAGCTCTCCAACCTGATCTCTAATGATCCTTTTGCATGGTTTTCAGATCTTACATTATTAAAGCTATCCAAGATGGATTTTCAATTGCTTGATTCGTTAAGATAAAAACTGGACCCTAGATTTTTGTCAGTAGGTGTTTGTTTTTCTCTGCAGAAGTATAAGACTGTTGATAAAATGCTGCAGCAGTGGAGATATTTAGGATAAATGAATTATGTAAAACAAATTGACATGGTCATTGAAAACAAGCCTGACTGGGCAGTTGTTCAGATGGCGTCCATCTGTTAAGAAATAACTTGTCATTCACATACAAGAAAGAATGAAGATGACTAAGATTTACACTAAAATACACCTTCTGAGAAACTGTAACATATTTTCTGACTTTTTCTGTAAAGAAGGTATAAAAATTGAAAACTGTGCAAAAACAAAAAAATAGAAATAAACCACCCACTGATTTAAATGTTTCAGTGCTTCTACATATTTTAATTCTTCTACCACTTTGTACTTTTATTGTGATGGTGATTTTATATTCTTAATAAACTCTTAAGAGAACTTTGGTTTGTAGGTGATTTTAAGTTTCAATAAATTAATAGTAAATAGCCTTAAATGTGTTCATCTCAGAGCTAAGATTTAAAGTTCTCAAGAAATAGAATATTCGTTTTGATTTTTTTTTCAAAAAAAATCTTTTTTTTTTTTAATTAGACTGGAGGTGTGGAACAATCTACCAAAGGTAGACATCTTAATGAAAACAACTTGGCTTAGGTATGAGCAACTTGTCTTCATTCACTCTGTGGAATCCCAGGCTTCTGACTCAAGAAGATGGCTCTTTTCTCTCCCATAATCTGACCAGGTAGTGGCAGATATGACTGATGAAGAATTTCAACAAGATGGTTTCCCACCTCAGCTAGATGTGATGGACAGCCCCATCATTTGCTGCATGGCAGCAGGAAAAGGAGCAGCAGTGATCAATGCCTAGCAGAAGCTTAAATGGTGAACAATCAGCTGCCTGACTTCTCGAGGCTGGGCAGCTATAAATCTTACAGCAACTACTAGGAATTCTTATTACTTGCAACAGTTCATTCTCTTTTATTTGGATTCCCTACCTCTGGACTCCCTTATATGTTGCAGATCTTTGTCTTTCTCTTTTGGCTTTGGTTGTTATGATTTCTGGCTTCTTGTGACAGATGCTGGAAAAGCTGAGACCTTGCTGCTGCATCTCCCCTCCTTTTGGTATGTTCCTTTGATTACTTGTGGATGACTTTGACTGACTTACCTGTAATTCTTTCCCCCATCTGTTTTAGCAATTGCTTATACTGGGCATGGGATACTTGTCCCATTGTTTTCATGACTAGGTTTCTCTGGCTAGGGGTCATAATATAAAATATTTGCATGTAGGCCTGAATGTTATTAGTTGTCCCAATTGCAGTAGAGCCACTAAATTTGTTGATGAATGGTGAGTCCACATATATACAAATCCCATTGATTCAACCGACCTGTTTTGCGTAGGACTACTAACAAGATTCAGGCTATAATATTTATATCTATCCTTTTCCTCAGACTGCATATATATATTGCTTCCAAGAAAACATCAATGAAATGGTTTAGTAGTATTTAAAAAGTGCAGGATATAAATCACAGAATTAATCAGCAGTTACAGATAAGGAGAACCATGCTAAAAATCTCATTATGGAACACATAAAGGACCATAAAACAAAGGACAAAGGGCCCCACTTAAGCCCTGAATAGCTGACCAAGTACATAACCACATAAAATGAGAAGCAATTTGTTCTTTAAGCAGTTTTAAGACTTCCAACTGTGTAAGTTCTGTCAATTTCCAGTTTCACTAGAAATGCACTGGATGACCTTTATGAATACAGTAGCTGTGTGGGTTGCTTTTGATTTTTTAAAATATAGGAATGTTGTTAGAGTAACTCCCATGGAAGCATACAAGTACAGAAGAAAAATAATTGCCATTCACACAATATGTTTAATCAAAGGATGTGGGGTGGGATATTAGATTTTGCTCAGTCCATATATCTACATATGGTTCAACGGGAATAATTTCTAAACAAAATGGCTTTCATATGATAAAAGCCCTTTCTGCATGATCTCACTGTTGCGTTTTTGCCACAGGATGGCAGCGCTCAGCAGGTCGCACTTCCGCATGATGTCGTCGCCATCCCGCTGCCATCCTGTTGCAAAGCATCATGCTTGCACAGTTTTTGCAAACTGGAAAAAATCCATTTCACACCTGCGATTGTGCGGCACTCCCATCACTTCTGGACATGTGGAAGATGTGGAAGCGCATTGGCGATGCTTCCGTAGCGCAGCAACGGAAAAAGCCCAGCTGTGCTGCAGAAGGAAGATGTGACGCCCTTGTGTTCTCTTCCGAATGGGCAGAGTGGGTGCAGAGGGGAGCATTGCTGACGCGCTCCCTTCTGGACCCAGGACTGCAGAGAGACAACGCGGAAGAGCTTCATTGTGCAGAAATGGCTTAAGAATACCCTTGCTAGATCAAGCTATGGATCCAGCTAAACTAGCAGGTTGTTTCAATCAGTGGTAGCTGGATGAAACCAGAAAGTACATGAGCATTAATCTGAAAGCCAGGCATTTAAAAGTCTGGGACCTTAATTGTATATACATTTAACTGAGGTCCTTTTCACATGGCATTCACCATGTGAAAGGGCCTCTGGAGCATCATGTGATTGCGAGGAACTGTCCACATGACGTCCTTGCAATTGTGTGGTGCTGCCAGGGCCGGCAGGCGCCAATCACGCACTATTTCATTTTCAGCTTGTAGCTGAAAATGGTGTATGATCACGCATCACTCCACGGCCTCGTGCGCACTTACTATGTGTGTGGAGCCTCCAGAGCCGCAGCGCTCATGCTTCCTGCCCCAGCACAGCCTGGGAAAATCCCAGGCTGCACTGTGGAAGGAAGAGGTGGAGCCCTCATGTTGCTTGCTGGCTGGCAGGCAGCCGCTGCGGAGCCAAAACAGAGGGGGGCATGAGAGCCTCTCGCAAGAGGCTGCTCGCGCGATCCCAGTGCCGAGAAAAGGTAAGTTGCGGAAAGGGCCTGAGAGTATATTTTATTGAGCTCAGGGTGCTACTTCTTCTAAGCAGAAGTGCATACCATTGTCCTATTAGCGATGACTGGACTATTTCTGGATGTTAGAAATCTGTGAAATTTCTGATGCTGAGCTCTACTCTATCAATGGTATCCTTCGCTGCCACACTTTCTATGTTGCATTGGATTTTATAGTTTTATGCTTTTATTTTTGCATTCAATTGTTTTCCAATTTATTTGCAAGATACCTAAATATCTTTGACCATTTCCACACTTCACTCTTAATAGTGTGATTATTCCACTTTCAACATCCTATGGAATCCTGGGGTTTGCAGTTTAGAGAGGGGTTGGCCGGCCCCTCCCTAAACCGCAAACCCCAAGATTCCATAGGATGTTGAAAGTGGAATAATCGCAGTATAAATTATAGTGCAGAAATGGCCTTCATTAGTGTCAGCTGATAAATAAGAGAATAAGTAAATTGCTTTCCCTTTTTATTTATTTCCAGCATCTGGTGTCAGCATTTGCTGTGCAGAGGTATACTGCCTCAGAATATGGAAGCTCTCTTTAGCTATCATGATTTGTAGTGATTGATAGATCTATACTTCATGAACTGATTTAATCTCATTTACATTTGAAAGGAACCAGCTTTGTTCTCTAGTCTGTAAAGCACAGTCCGGAGAGAGAAGGAGATGAATATTTATGGTATTTATTTGTTACAATTCTTTATATCCTGTGTTTCAGGTGAAAAAATCCTTCAAAGCAGGCTTACAAGTAAGATAAAAAAGGAAATGAATTAATATAAACAATATTAAAAATAACAGCTCAGAAGGATCTGTGCATAGGACAGTTGATGGTAGACGATTCTGTGTAGGAAAGATGGTTGAATAGTAGAGAAGAACAGTATAGTAAAGATACAAATCTCTACATATTTCATCTTCATCCTCTGCTAAGATAGATATTTTCCATAGTATTCTACCTGCAGTGGACAAAAACAGTGATTGCTGCACCATTTTTGAGAAGTATTTGTACTTTGCAAAGCCTTCAAGGGAATAATTCTGCACAGAAATATCCATGACTTTTCAACACTGAAAAAGCATGCTTTGTAGGGAGAAATCATGTTTTCTGCTGAGGAAACAGTGCTTTCTGCAGGGGAAAAAGGGAGGAGGGCTTGCATAGAAAAAAAAAAAAATTGTACAGAATAACTACCCACAACACTTTGCAAAATGTCATGAACCTTTCTTGCCATTCTATTTTTTGTGGCAGGTATTTTTTGAACATTAGAAAACAAATCTTTTTTTCAGAAGATGTTCCTTCCATCCCCTGTTGTTGTTGTTGTTGTTTTCTTTTAAGTAATTTCTTACTTATGGTGACCCTAAGGTGAGTCCATTACAGGATGTGATGAAGTTCTGGAAATGTGGCTGTTTAGGCTGCCAGTGCAGCCTGAAAGCAGGTTGCTAGGCAACCAGAGTAGCTCTTCAGGCAGGAAAGCCAGCCCAGTAGTGTTTCGGAGGGGCCTGTGGCTGAGAGAAAGTTATATAAAGCCAAATGCCTTTGGATATTTTGATTCATTTAGTGAGAGCCTAGCAAGGAGCTAGGAACAGAGTCCCTTAGTCAGAGAATGTGGCTCTTTCAGGAGGTTTAGTTCTCAGTGGAAGCCTAACGAGAGGCAGAAGAATAATTAAGCCCTAGTAGGATCTGGTCAGAGAGTAGAGCCTAAATTAAGCCTTTGGTGGGAGTTTAGGCAAAGACCTGTTGTATGATAATTGTGCCCTTCATGAAAGTCTAAAGATAAAACTGAAGTGTTTCTGAATAGAGAGTTAACTGTTAATGTATTCTAAAAAGTGCACGGAAGAATTATATCAACATTGAACTGTATATGAACTCTAACACGCTACTTTATTCTTACTGCTATCTTAATAAATGTTACAGTTTATCTTTGTAAACACCGACTCATCTTGAGTTGTCTACAGTGATAAACAACATAGAAAACACACTGCCATAAAATTATTAAGTGGTTCTAAATAAACATTGAAAACTCTTGCCCTTTTATACAAAGTTGGTGTTATAACAAGGGAGGCAGAGCTGTGTGATAAGGACAGCTTGCCTTATCAGACTGGGAACTGGGAATTACCACACCAGTCTAGGAGAAGTAAGGGCCTGTGACACTCCCAAGGTCGCCCAGTGAGTTTTCATGGCTGAGTGGATAATTGAACCCTGCTCAGAATTGAACTCTGGTCTCCAGGGTTGTAGACCAAGGCTAAAACCATTACACCACACTGACTCTCTACAGTACAACAGCCTGTGTTGGTCTTTGCATGCCTACTATGCTGACACAAAATATATTGCCATCAGAGGCAGAGTAGCAAATGGCAGTCATCTGACCAATTGTCCCTCTGGCTCTCCCAGAATCCTTCTTACAAGGCTGTTGTTGGAGACGTCCCTGTTACAGGAGATACCTGAGGAGAACTTTTCCTGACTGCCTCTCTATTTCCTGGAATCCTTTCCACAAGGCTTTTGGGGGCGATGGAAGCTAAGACAGAGATGTGAGGTGATCTTTACCTCCCTGCCTCTCTCTTTCCTTTTAGAAAGAAAGGTTTCCTTCATTTTACAAGCTAGAAATGGAGAGTAACTGCAACAACTGCCTCAAATTATCTTGCCAAATATTTTATGAGTGGCATTCTGGTACAAGCTTTCAGCTTCAAATATTTTACAGCCATTTGAACAAACTGAACAAGAAACAGGTTAAAGGTGTCTTAAAGGGGTCAAAGGAATTGGGGAAGACTACAGTAATTAATGTAAACCTGTCTTGGTTGTGCATCTGAAATCAATCCCCTGCTCTGTATTGTAGGAAACATTGTTCTTGTGGGAATTTAATAAGAGCAAATGGCAGGAATTTAGCCCTGGTAAAGACTCATGAGATCTTATGATATCAACTGCCCTTGTGTAGAAAACTGTATGATCTGTTTTTGTCAGTGAAGAGGAAGATATCATAGTTCTCTTCTCCATTCAGTACATCATATGAAATCTAACATGTTAAGGCTACAAAGCATATCTAGCTACTCTGATAGAAACTGTTTTAATGGAATGGCCTCCATGGAAGTGATTCAAAGTAATTTCAAAATAATGTGTTTAGAAATTTAATAAAAAAATTAATACATTCTGATTAAATGGATGGAAACTGTGGGATCATTCTTATGGAATTAGTGAACTTGCTGGCTCTGATTTTACAAAGTGCTCAAGTGGTTTTGGACTGCAGTTAGCGACTGGCAAATTCTCCTTAGCTTAATTTATAATGGGTTCAGATAATGACAGCTATTCCCCACTGATAGTGAATTGCTATTTTTAAAAAAACACAAAATCGAGTCCTTCTGAAATCTAGAAACTTCGTTATGCTCTTGGAAACACCACTGGGAGCCTTAACATACTTCCTGCATGAGTCTTCCACAAGGACCTCAGTGCTCTTGCACCACATTTGCACTTCTGCCCAAACTTCCTGGGAAGTGATAGCAGTGGTGTGAGGTGGCAGGCCTGTGTATGTGTGTGTGTGTCCTCCATGCTCAGATACCTGGAATGCTGAAGGAGCAGTAGCCTTTTGGGGATGTCAGCGAACTTGAGAAAAAGTCTGTGCTAGATTCTAGAGCCTAAGTGAGCAACTACATGGGACATGCTGATAGTGTGTTGGAGGTAATGTCATGTCACTTCCATTTTTTTGCTGCTTTGCAGATGAAAGTCAAGGTTTTTTGTTTTGTTTTTTTTAATGAAGGAAAGGAGAAGTCAAACTGCCATATTTGCAAGAAGTTTGCATAGGGTCAAAATTAGCCAAAAATTCATCATAAAAAAAGTTAGAGAGATCTGGAGTTTGGGAAGGAATGCCAGGGAGCTTCAGAGGCCACAAAGTGGAGTTTGAAGGTCTCCAAAGATAATGCTTTCTTCTCGTTTGCTCTATAGAGATGCCCATGTCCAGAGATTCTTACACCTGTGACACTGCTGGGCATGCTCACAACTCTATCCCAGGTCCCACAGAATTGAAGCATATAGTTTCCAAAAGATTCATTGGGATGTCTGTCTGTCTGTCTGTCTGTCTGTCTGTCTGTCTGTCTCTGTCTCTGTCTCTCTCTCTCTCTCTCTCTCAGGCTCCTGGTATACTCAGAAGTTCAATTAATATTCTGAGCAAAAGAAAAACTTTTTGGGCAAATGGTCCTCTCCTTGTTAGTCAAGCAAGTTTTACAAACCAAAGACACCTGCATTCCACACCAAATAGGAATACACTTGGGCAACACCACCATTTATTGCACTGATTGTATCCTTTTCCTCCTAAGAAAGAGTAGGAGAAAAGTTAATTCAGGAAGCAGAGACGTACGGACAGGGGAGGTGATGAGGACAGTCCACCCTGGGTGGCAATTTGGGGGGGGGTCACCCCGTGTGATGTGGCCATGCCCTTGTGTGACATGGCCATGCCCTGCACAATGCAGCCACGTCCCCCACGACATGGCCACGCTTCCCGCACGATGTGGCACGCCTCTGCCCCTCTGTCCCCCCACCTCCCCACCCGAACTCCAAGCTACGTGGCTGTCAGGAAGGGAGGATAAAGGTGATCATTATCCTACTCTTGGATACACATTCAAGGAGGTCCTGTGCCCCGAAGTGGAGAAATCACAAATATCTACACACAGTACAGTACATTAGAATACATGGTGAGGAGCATGCTAACTGCCCAATTCTGCATTCAAGGCAGAAGCAGGTGGCTGGTGGAGCCTCCCACCACCTCTGCTGACGTCCCAAGCCATTTTTAATAGGAGTTTGCAAGCCTTACCTTGTGTACGCAGTCTCTCAGTCTCACAAGGTGGTGGCTGATAAACATGAAGCCCATGGATGTGAAGGGCTGGCTGTATATGCATCTATTTTATTTCTGTCTGTCCTTCCTTCTTTCTTTCCCTCCTGAAAAAGAGCCCAACATCACAAAGGATTGTCTCCAGAGATTAACACATCTGTAATCCAAACTTTTTTTTTTTTTTGGTCGAATACAGTGAAGTCTGACGTATGATGTTTTAGTTATTCAGCCATTTGAATCTTAAAGGTCCATGAGAGTTCTAGTTCGCTATTTTTAACAACTTTTTCAGGCTTTTGTTTCCAAAAGTTCTTGACAAATGGTAAATGATACTTTTTGCCTAGATTCCAATGAAGCCTAGCAGCCACTTTATCATGGAGTTTCTTGCATGAACTGGCACATCCCAATTAAGACGATCAACATCTTTCTCTACAAAGTTGGTATCGTCATCTTTACTATTATTTTTGTTAGAAATATTTAGAAATAATTGTGTATAATTCTATTTGTGTATAATATAGATCTTGAAGTAGTTATAACACCACTCTGAAAGGACAAAAGAGTTCAATAAAAGTATGGTAATATTAAAAATGAGAAAGAGTTCCAAATACCTCATGACTGCAGGAAAACCAAGGTAAAAATATACATTTTCGATAAATGCCTGAAACATCCATACGTTGGGCTCTAACAGGTTGTATTCCATGCATTGAAGGCCCATCTCTGTGTTACTGGTATAGAAAACAGGGCCTCCTTTGAAGACTTAGTAGGTTGGCATGGGGCAGATTGTGTTTCTCCCCCTTCCCCCTCAATACACACATATGGGTACATATGCTGTCAGAATGCAGATGCCAGACATCATGGAGAGTGAAATTGCTGTGCACGACTTCCATATCCCTGTTCAGCTCTTCTCCATTGGACTGGTCAAGAAATGTGAACTATCTGGATTGGTTTATGAGAGGTATGCATAAAATTGCCCATTCCCTATAAGACTGGGCATAGCAATTGCATATATACTAAACAAACAAAGGTGGAATACGGTTCTGCTTTGTCCTATGAAAAAATTTCAACACAGAGGAACTGGGTTGACATAGGACGGATAATCCTCTACCAAGTAAAACTGATTACCTATCTAATGAATATCCCAATCACAGTGTAGGAACTTTGGAACAAATGTGGTAATGAATTGGGTGAATTCTGAAGTTGGAGATAATCCAACAGATTGTACCCTGAATATATGCTTTCCTGTATACCAGTATTATCTACTGCTGGATGGGAGGTCCTCAAAAACAGTAGGTGACTTATTTGTAGGCCTGTCATCTAATTCAGAGTTCCTCTTTATCAGCTTCTGTTAGATTGCTCTAGGAATTCTGAGCCATAAACCATTACTTGTTTTTTGTTTTTTAAAGCTAACTGTGACTTCTCAGGCTTTGAAAGCCTCAAAGATGCCCTGGGCCTTGGCTTGCAGTGATTAGAAATGAGTCACATTCTGTCTGAACAGCTGATGCAGCTTAGCTTTTCATAAAGTCATCATCTCATGAATCACCTGAGTGTCTTTTTGCTCAATGCGTTCCTTGCCTTCCCAAGCACACCTCGCTCACTCCTGCTGCCTTTTTAATAACGACCAGAAAATTATGAACTAATTTGTTAGGGAAAGGGTTGGCTCTATGTGCAGTGTTCTGCTGAATGGCTCTCCGATATGTTCCAGTCTCCTGTTGTGTTTTGGTTTTTTTAAAAAAAATAGTTCTATGATTCTTTGACTGAATGATCGGTCATGCAGGCTTCCAGGTGCCAGGAGCTCTATCCAACCTCATCAATGGAGACTGAAGTCTAACAACATATGGAGGATTCCCCCACGCCTGACCCAACTATATGTGATGAAGCCTGGAACATGGAAAAAAAAAATAATTTGGACTGCCGTTCCCAAAAACTGATAGGCTGGAATAGCAACTATCATGTTTACTAGGGTATTTGAAGAATTTTAGTCCAAAAAGTAATTTTGGCAAACTAAGGCCACTTCTGCACTAGACTGTTATGGTGCTATTATTCCACTTTCAACATCCTATGGAATCCTGGGGCTTATAGTTTAGGGAGGGGTCTCCCTAAAGTGCAAACTCCAAGATTCCATAGGGTGTTGAAAGTGGAATAATAGCACCATAACAGTCTAGTGCAGAAATGGCCTATGTGTCTCTGTGTTGGTGCTTGTATGTATAATAAGAATGAACAGGCAGAGAATAAAAGAACTAGGTCTGAGCTTTGGAAAACATCCTTTTAGTATTTCTTGCTGGAATGCTGATACAGAATATTACAGACAGTATCCTATCAGTGATAAGTGAATGTGGTAGCAAACACGTGGAGTGATTTTTAGACAACGAACAATGATTGTATCAAGCTAATGGCAGCATAAACAGAATTGGGCATGCAGGATTGTTGCACATGTGCTAGGGCATTAAATTATAAAGAGTAGCATGTGCATGACTCTATGCCTTGCTTTTGTTCAATGCAATTTCACAACAGGTTGTCAGCCATGCATATTGACCATGGGGCCACATATATTGCATTATGTTGGTATTCAGTATAGGGATTGTGTAAGGTAACTCCTGGTGCTGTTGTGTGCCTTTAGGTCATTTCCAACTTATGTCAACCCTATCATGAGGTTTTCTTGGCAAGAGTTGTTCAAAGGAGGTTTGCCCTTGTCTTCTTCTGAACCTGAGAAAGTGTGGCTTTCCCAAGGTCACCCAGTAGATTTCCATGCCTATGTAGAGATTCAAACCCGGTGTCCTGAAGTCCTAGTCCAAAGCTCAAACCACTATACCATATTGGCTTTCAATGTAACTCTCCCAGTTGATATTTGCACTGTGGTGAAGTGACGTAGGATGTCCGTCTAGATTTGTTATTTTGTAGGAGTGCCTCATTGTGCCAAACATTCAGATTTTGTTTTGGTACAACAAGAAGAGAACACAAAAGCTTCCCACTGATCTCTGTGTACAGCAATGCTCCTGCTTCCACCAATTTCTTCTGTTTGGCACTAATGGGAGGGTTTTTTTACAAGCCTAACTGATGCATCTTACGTGGAGAGGGTTGTATGCTCATTGGAGTATGTCAACGAAAGTATAAGCGGAAGATGGATGTTTATGGGGATGAGACAGAGTTGGAGTGACCATGACCACCTTTGTTTTGATTTGTGTGTGCGCACCTTCAAGTTGCCTGTCCTGTTATGGTGACCCCATGAATTTCATAGGATTTTCTTAGGCCAGCTGTACTCAGAGGTGGTTTTGCCAGTTCCTTCAATCACCCACCTTATCCTTATGGATGTGGACCCTCAAGAGTTTGCCAGAATCAACAGGCTGAAAACACATTCCGCTCTTCTTCTATTCATTTACTGTATTCATTTGAAGCAACATGTTGAGTGACCAAAGGCATATACGTCTCACAAACGGAATGCCAGTGTGTATTGACAAGGAACTGAGAAATCCAAATTTAAATTCCCACTAAACTGCCAACTTCACTGGATTATCTTCTGCCTGCCTCTTTCTCTCAGCCTGACCTAACAAACAGGACTCTTGTATCAAGTCTAGAGAAAGAGTGGCAAGGTGGGATGTAAAAAAATAAAAAGAGTCTATTTCTAACTTTTTTAAAAAAGAAAATAAGCAAATATTATTGGCAGTCCAACTAGAACAAACCCATTGAATCGACTGGATTTTCTCAAATGCTTATTAAATTGGGATTTGCACAAATGTTCATTAACAATTTGATTTAGTCCATAAATACATAGACAGGTAAATTTTTCAGTGCTTTCCTTGTGTCCATCATCATATTTTTATTAGCTCTGGGTCCATTACATAATCACAATTTGCCAACTAGTTTGCTTTATTTGAGCAGCAAGGAATGTTTCAGAAATGTCCCATGTCAAATCTGCTGGAAAACAAAGCAGCTTCAACATGTTGTCAACTTTAGTCTTCTCTGATCATTTCTATCTGCCTTTGTCTGTTTATGGAGTCCATTCCATGCAATGAAGACTTCAATGGCTGAGCTTATTCATTTCAGTTCTGACAGACATTTCTCCCAGAGCCCCAGACATTCAGCCCATCAGAGTCTGGAAGTCTTTGCCAATCATTATTACAGTTTTCGATAAAGTGCTTTAAGTCTAAATTACTGGAACATTTCTCTTCCGACTCAAACTCACCTTTTCATCCCAAACATAATGTTTTTATCATCTGATCAAGATCATGACTTAACAAATGTTATGTCCAAGCAATCTGCTTTTCAGTGTCAGATGCCTGTCTCAATTCATCAAGGAAAACTCTCAGTCCCAGAGAAGCAGTTTATATAAACTCTTCTTGAGATCCATCCCTTTCTGTCAATGTGCTAAGATTTTGTTAAGGTATGTGAAGGCAGGAGATACAAGAAGTCCTAGGAGCTAGGACCTAAGGGAAAATGCATCAAGTGGGCAGGCAGGGAAGGAAAAGTGGATCAATCAAGCAACAGGGAAAGTGTTCACAGGTACAAGAGCCAATGTTTACTTATCAGAGCTTGGAAATATATGTGGTGGTTTTGAACTCAGATTCCTAGCATGCAGGCTAGAGGATTCTGAGAATGAGAGTCAAAAATAATTCTTCTAAGCTCTCTTGTCTAGCAAAAGGCAATTAAGGGTAAGACTAGATGGTATGTGAGCTGAAGAACATATGCTTCCAAAGTTCTTCCCCCGTGGCTCATGGTAGCTTTGAGAGATTTAAACTGGACAGTGGAGAGCTAATGTAGTGTAGTGGCTCGAATATTGGGCTAGGACTGTGGAAGCCCAGGGATCCAATTGTTGCTCAGTTTGCCCACAGAAACCTATTGGATGACTGTGGGCAAGTCACACTCTCTGAGGCTTAGAGGGAAGGCAACTACAAAACTCCTCTGAATAAATCTTTCGCAAAAGGATATTGCATATGGTAAAGTCATGATAAGTCACACACAACTTGAAGGCACATAACAACAACAAAATTGAGCACAGGTTTCAGTGGATATATAGATTCTGTTCAAGAACGGTTTGTCAACAGTAGCTACTGTCTGGCAAGGCAGTCCATGCAAACAAGTTGCTTACAAGTCTAGAGAAAGAACATCATAGCTCTGTGTCAAAGAAAATAAAATATTTGTGCAGAGCTCTGAATGATCACAAGTGTTCTAGCGGCTACAATGTAGGATTTAAATCTAGGAGTGTGAGAATTTAGTTTGCAGATTTCACTTCTTGGAAAAGAACTTTATGAAATCTGGATCATGATCATGACAAAAAGATTGCGAGATTTTAAAAATTTGAATGTGCCAGATTCATCCATCTAGGTAAAGAATTTTGTATGCTTAAGTTCTTAAAACTGGAGTGTGAATTCCTGTGTTGGTGGCAGTGAACTATGAGTTGCTACATGCATAAACTGCTTTGCAGACTTTCAGTGAACATGAAATCAGGGAAGATTATAATGTTTGACTCATAATGGATTGACTTATGATAGGTTTCTACTACATTTGGGTGCTTAGATCCCAACTTATATTCACTTGTATTTTCCACATATATTCATTACCTGCATTGAATTCAGTATTTATCACATGTACACTTCTAGAAAAACAACCATGTGAAGAAAAGAAATCCATTAGCAAATCTTAACAGGTTCCCCATAGATTATAATGTGAAAGTTTTTTTAAAAAAATAGTAGAAATACCATTTCCTATTCATATGACTGATTCAGAATGATCTCTCCTATTTCAGTGTGGTAGTTAAAGACTTTTTCTGCTATGCTATGACATGATGTGGTGGTAGAGTCTGAGTTTATGGTAAGTCCATGTGATGGGACCCATTTTTGGTTGCCTTTATAGACTTCAAAGTTTAGGCAATGTCAACTTGGGTACAGAACAATATGGTGGAGGGGTATGTGTGGAGAAGACAACATGGAGTTTAGAAAGAGAACATAGAATGACCAAGGTGGAATGGGTAGGGCAGAAAATGTTGGCACAGAAGAAAAGAGAGCATCTGGGGCTGTGGGGGGGGGGAGAGAATGATACAGCTGGAGTGGGTGATAGTGGTGGAGAACATTTTATTCAAGGTTTTGTCAAACTTGGCAGAATCATTTACAGAAGCACTTGCTTATTCTCTCAGTGAAATGAGTGGGTTTAAAAACACTGAAATTTGGCTGGATGTGGAGTGGACATCTATTCCACAATAACATGAACAAAAGTATTTTTTCATGATTCAAACAAAAATTTGCAGCCTCACAAAACAATCAGACCTATTGATTACCAGGTGACTGATGTGGAACCAATTGTGCAGCACTGCGATATTGAAGCCAAAGTGTTGATTAAGCAAATGTCATGGAAATCCATGCTAATGTTTGAAGTGGAAAGTCATGCCTAAGATCTTTCAGTCTATGTGTATAAAACTGAATGAGAAAATGAGACAGTGGCATAAGCTGTCTTGCCACCTGCAGTTTGGAAGACATGCATCAATGTCCTACTCCTCCATGGCCCTTCTCTGCTGCCCCTGTTTCTGCTGCCACCCATCTGTCTGCAGGTCACATCCTATAATTTAGAAGTAGGTGTTGGGGATCTGAATTTTTAGGCTAGGTTGGGCAACACTTTGCTCTCCTGAAATTTCAGACTACACCACCATTGTGCATATTGGCTGAGGATGATGTGAGTTGTAGGCCAAAAGCTGTGGTTTCTTCCCTCTGGATTAGAGTATGTCTACCTCAGAATGAACCTGCTAGTCCGCTCCCTCCCCATTTCTTTTATTCATCCTAAATTGTCTTTCACTGTTCCTACATAGTTATCTGTGTAGGCAATACTTCATTTTATAAACAGGGAATGCAACAATTAAGGACAAATGTAGCAGCTGAAGTTGAGAGCTGGTATACTTATAAGGTTATTTATTCACATACTGTGTCTCAGCCTGCTCACTGAAATGGCAAGATGGCCCATTTCAAACTACAAAAAACCACATCCTTCACTGTATCTGGGCATTGTAAGCAACACTGCAGGGATGTTGGCTCTTCTTTATTGAAATTCTGAATGCTAAGAGAAAACCTGGGAGTGGTACTCTAAATCCATCTGAATCTGAGATACACTCAGAGCTTACAAATATTGACTGTTGGACTATAACTCCCAGATTCTGAGCTATGCTGGCTAGGGAATTTTGGGAGTCCAAAAATCCCCAAGGTCTGGATGCTTTTGGTTTCATGACCAAAAGCAGCTGGTGGATACATGTACATAGAAGCCATTATCACTTGCTGTTTTGAAGATAATATATATCAACCTCCTTCAATGTAATGTTTTTCTGAGTTTTGGGCTACAATTTCCTTCATTCCCCAGCCAAAATGGCCTATAATCAGTGGCCCTTGATGGCAGTTACATTCCAGCACATCTGCCAGGCATTAGGTTGGGGAAGAGCCATGGTATTTTAAAAAAAAAACCTCTGAAAGAAACATAAGAATCAGGTGCATTGTCACAGATATGCTTCTGCTTATTTCATTACATCTATATCCCATCTTCCTTCTTTTATCAAAATCAAAGAAGCATCCCTAGGACACTTTGCTGGTCTCCCATCTAGGTACTGACCAGCCTGCTTAGCTTCAGACCAATCCCTGAGGCTCATGGTCTTGCTTCTAGGCAACGCATACTTTCAGTAAAGCACATACCTACGAGGTAGGCAAAGCAACAGAGAGAAATTGGTGGGATGGGGTCGAGGAGGAAGGAGAGAAACATAAAAGTGTCATTCTTGGTGTGACTTTGCTGCCACTGAGACAAAATTTCACCCTCTAATGTCCATCTATTTTTTTTTTAAACTAGTTCTCCCTAGCACTGTTTCAGAAAGGCTTCCAAACAGTAATGCCAACGTAAACAAAGGGATTGGCACACTGGCCATGTGGCTTACAGGTGTTAGCCAGAGTGATTCAGCACACCTGATACTTGCAAATCACTCAACCTGGAAGCATCCCAAGAACAGCGAAGCCTGCCTTCCTCGTCCTCCTCATCCTTTGCATTTAAAAACTCGACTGAATTATTTCTCCCCCTTTGTTTTAAAGTGGTCTAAGGACAGCTTGAAAATACTTAGCAGAAGCTATATCATTCCCTAAAGCGAAACCGGAAGGATGAAATCTAGTTCTATCCATGCATGTTTGTTTGTTAGGGTAAACACGTAAACCGGAAGAAGAGCATTTATATAACTCCGAAATCTTGCTTTCAGTATTTCGCAAAAGAGCAGTCTGTGCTGGAAGTATTGTATTTTTTTCTGGCTTCCTGCTGCGTACCGTCTTCTCTCCCAGCGTGCACCAAAGGAATCTTACGGCTCTGAGGCCATAAATAGACGGAGGCGCTTTGGGGCTTTTTATATCGGAAAAAAATAGAGAAATAAACGTGCGCTGTGCGTCCTCGCGTCCGCGTCGGGGGCCGCCGCGCGAACTCTCGCCCTGGCGATGCCGAATCCCGGTTCTTGCCTCGTTCTGGCTGGGGATGCGTTTCCTCCTTCGGCGCCCCCTCCCTCCGACCGACTCTTGGCGAGGTCATTCCAATGAGAGGGAAGGAGGCGCGCGGGCAAGGTCGACATCGCTTTTGAGTTTCAAGCTCTCGCTCTTCGTTGCTGGACGAGACAGGAACTGAGCGCCCAAGGAGCTCGTGGTGCTGAACTGAATCCGCCTTCGCCGGCCTCAGGAAGGAAGAGGCTCGGAGACACCGTCGTCTGCAGAAAGGGAGACGCGCGCGCGCGCGCCTCCAAAGCACTAGCCCGGGTCCATCGCGAGCATGGGATCGATGCCACCTCCGGAGAGAAGTGTCTGATTTAGGAAGTGTCTGGAGAGTCGGAGGGAGGGAAGGAGAGAGGGCGCCGGCGGAGAGCGCGGGAGAGGGAATGCTTGGGAAGGCGTTCGGCAGGAGGATTCAGGACCTTGGACAGCTCCTGGTGCACCCGCCGCCTTAGCTACGATCCCTGCGTGGCGTCGGCGGCACTTTCTCCGCTGCCAGCAAGAGGCGGTGGTGCGGACAAGGGGATCGAGGCAGAAACGGGGGGGAAAAAAGAGAGAGAAGAAAGACAAAGCCAAGGAGAGTTCCCTGTTCCTCAGATTACCGAATTGGGGCTGAAAGCCGCGGACCCAAAGTGAAAAGGACCACCCGACTTCCTCGTCTCTGGGGTTTATGCCCGCCTGCTGAAGAAGGGGGGACAAAACTTTGCCACCCAGCAGGGAGACTTCTCCCCCCCCTCCCGCCCCCACCCGCCCACCTTCCGCCTACCCAGCCCCCACCCTCCCGGCGAAGGCGTTGCTTCCCCGAGCTGATCTGGTGGTAGGAACGATGACCGAGCGAGGATGTGCACCAGCGGCCAAATCATCGGGAGCCTCCTGGTGCTTTCCGTGCTGGAGATAGGGCTGGGGGTCTCCAGCGTGGCCGTGGGGGCCGTCAGCTTCAGCCTGGTCCTGACGGACGCGGAGCGCGCCACCCAGCTGGGAGACTCTTCTCCGGTATGGAGCGGGGTGTGTGTACGTTAAGCCATTTCACTCTCTCTCTTTGAAAAAAAAAAGCTCTTTTGACAGTGATGATGTGTGTAGCGCGGGCGCCGGTTTCCAAGCCTGCCGTGGGCAGCCCCTTCCCCCGCCCTTCCCGCTTCCTATCCCCCCCTCCAGACTCCCAGGTAGCTTGCATGCTTCGTGCGTTACTGATCTGCATGGTCGAGCTGTGCTACACCGCTTCCCAGGCCGCTTCAACCGCCATCCCTTAAGAAATGTTAGGGCCAAAGCTCCTGAACTATTTGAACCCTCAAGAGGTTAAAAAAAAAATTACTCTTCGTTCCCTTTCTTTTGGGCTTTATACCAGGCGAACGCCGAGCCCTGTGCTTGGCAATCGTTAATTCTCCTGGAAGGTGGGAGAACTTTTCTGGGTTTCCCACCTCAGGCCACCCGTGACCTGGATTGTGGTCCAAAGGGCCAGCTTCAAATAGTTTTAAAGGCAGGTCTCAGAAGGCATGGGGGGTGGGGGTTGGGGTTGGACCCAGAAAAAGGTAGCTGGGATTCTTGAAGCATGACATCATTTTCTGGTGAGCAGGACAGAGCAGCCGTGGCTTCTTGAGAGGCAGGAAGGGTTTCATTAGGGACTCGAATCAAAGGTGGATTTTGAGCTTTTCACTTTTTGGGATGGCCACACTGGACCAATTACTTACCCTGTAAGGATGGCACCTCCCAACGTTGATGTGTGAACATCAAGACAGAGTGACATTTTTACATCCAGTAGTACATAGCTGTGTTGGTCAGTATGCAAAGGGGACTTGCAGCATCTTTGAGATTAACTGCCAGAGAAAAGTTTGTAGCATAAACTAATGCATCTAATAAAGCAGACCCAGTCTACAAAAGCTTATGCTACAAACGTCTTCCTCTCAGTTATTCCCAAAGGTGCTGCAAGTTCTTTTTGCGTATTTTTACATCTAGTGCAATTCTCTCTTTACTGAAGGTTTACAGTGTGTGGTTTTTCTGTTGGAATTCATGAGAGTTGCAACCAATGTGTGTTGAGAAGCACAGCTAGCCATAGAGTCCAAAGCACCTTCTTTGAAACAAAGTTATCTTAATGGAATTTCTTTCCGTGGAAAAGGTGTGGGAAAAGAAAGATAAAAACATTTAATTCTCACTGGACTCCATGAAAATTTAACAGTATTCGTAAATCCCATTCAATGGGACAGGATTTAAGTATTCTTAAAATTGTGTCAATTTTGGTTAATAGTATAGTAATTACTAGTACTAATTTACCAGTTTGATATATAGTATTAGTCTTCAAACCATGTACTTGGGATAGTCAATGGAATTTGCCGTTGTAATTAGTAGGGTAAGCTGCTGGATGAATTTAAATTTGCATCTACATTTAAATGGCATAATACCACATTATATCATTAAATTTTATTTAATGGAACTATCTTGCCCTAGGACTCATAATACGAACTGAAGGAAAACTTCCTCAGAATTGAAAGAGAAATATATTCATAGATCAAGTATGATCCTTTTTGACAGCTGGGATGAAATGGAAAGAACTTATGATAAAGCAGAAAATGTTTATGCATGCATAATTTCCTCTTCTTTTATACTAAATAGCACAATAGTCTTTTTTATCTTGATTAAATGTCTACTTTGTTTACTTGCCATATATTTAATCTTACTGAACAAAATGGAAAAGAACAACACACTGATTAATATTGTCTGAGCAGAAGAACATCTGTAGAAGGTGGCAAATACCAGAAGTCACACCTTCACACTCTCAGGTGGCCTAAGGATTTGTGGAACAGGCATAGCTGGACCTGTGTGGACAGGATGACTTTTCCCAAAAGATTTTGGGTAGATAGCTTTGACTAATAATTTATAGCAGAGGAAGATGTTGTGGATAAAGTCTTGGTATTCTTTGTGTTACAGCAATGGACAGGTGGGCATCTATTAACACTGATCAGTTGATTTTGCAGGCTTCATTGCAGCCTCTGGTGTTCTTGTGTCAAAGTTTAAGTAAGATACTTGCTCTCTGTTCTTACCACGAGGTCTCTCTCTTGTTAGTTTCTGTGCATGCCCACATGAGCACTTAATTGTGATCATCTCATATGGACAGCCTGATCTAGATAATTAAGCACGTAGTAGATTTATGCAGTGCTGTTCATTTTCACTGTAAAGGGCCTTTTTGAAGTTTCCTTGCATAGTAGTTCCAGGTGGATTCTGTACAGCTAACATAATTTAAAAAAAAAAAACAGAATTGAGAAATCCTAGGTTCTAGTTTAACACTTAGCTAAAAGTGACTTGAAAAAAAAATACGTACTATGTTCTGGGAGGAAGTCCCATGTTTCAAACCCAAGGTGGAGCTAGGCGTGTTTAATCTCTTTGAAATCAATGGTCTTAAGTGACCCTAACTCTGCATTGGGTTTAGGGCCATGTGAATCCACCCTGAAGTATTTGGTTTCAAGCTTTTGGTTACACTTACATTTTATTTATTAAGACATTTCTATATCACTTTTCACTTTTAAAAAGCCTCAAGGTGTGACATTTGTAGTGTTAAAAGCTACAAAGTACAACCAAATCAGGTGGCAAAGCCATAAAACAGTGTCAAAACAACAAAACACTTCATTAAAATAATAGTATTGACTCAAGATGGCATCCTTCTAGTAACATATGTGGTATCCTGCTAGTAACATATGTAAGTCCAACATAATCTTGCAGATATCATTTTAGACCATTAAAAAGATTGGTGTTCTCTTCCTTCCTGTGCAAAGACCAAAGCCTCTCCCTCCTGCCTCCGGACTCAGAGTGAGTCTCCCAGGACTCACAAATAGTACCCTTCCACAGCCATTCAATGGCTGTTGGAGAACAGGGGGATTGAAGAAACATCTCCCTATGTACCCTATAGTCAGACACATTGCCATCAGAGACCTCCTGACAGCTCTTGAAAAATGATAGCTTTGTTTTGTGTCTGGCTATGGGGACAGAGCCAGGTGCTTCTCCAATCCTCCCTGCTCTCTACCAGTCATTGAATGGCCATGGAGGGGAGTACAACCACAGTGAAACATAGGTCCTGGCAGCAGGGAAGGAAAGCCACAGCACAGTTTTTCCTGCAGAGTTTCTGTGCAACACTTGGTGATGTAGGATCTTGGCCTCAGTTAGCAATCAGGAAAATGTTGATGCAACCAACAGCAGAAACACCCTACACTGAACATCCAGCACCTGAAAGGTATATTTGCTAAGCTATCAGTGTCTCTCCCCAAAGATTTCTAGAGACTGTAGATCTAAGTTTCTGCAGAGTTGTCCTTCCTACAAAACAGAATAAGGCAATCACTTCAGGTGATATAAACTATTGGGAGCAATGGCATTTCAGCAGCTGTTCTTCATGAGTTTCTAGCCATACTCCTGTTTGGAGGACAGAGCTGTGTGTGCATTACATAGCTTGTTTTGCACCCTCCTCCTACCCTCAGGCATCTCAGAGGGCCTACCAGCCCAGTTGGTGTCTGAACGTGGAATGAGGTATGCATCTTTTGTTTCAGGCAGCAAAGGATGCAGAAACCATCTCTTGGCATCAGGTTGAATTGCAGAGATAATGTAGCAATGCAGTTCTCACAACTCCCTAAGGAAAGCAAAAGTTAGGAGCTTGTTCATACAGTTGGATGTCCCCAGTCACTGGGCTCTGGAAGAGCCATCATGCTTCTTCATAATAATGGTTACCATTACAATCCAATCCATGGCCTGCTATGTTCCCCATGAACATTGCACAGGGGCCACAGTGACTGTAGATCTGCTCTTAATTCCCTTGCCTATTTCTGGGCTAACAGCCTAGTCTAAATTATATTACCACTGAAGAAGTCCCTGTAGAGTTCAATGAGATTTATGCTTGAATAAGTGGAATTGGAGTATAACAGGCTGGAGAATGAAGTGCTTTGGTATCATCTCTGGTCGTTTCAGACACTGTAGGTAGCATGAAACAGAAGAGGGAAAAATGAATTACCTTGAATTCCTGAAGAGTAGAATCATTAGAGCAAATCTGATTTGTATGCACACTTCCTAAAAATAACATAATACAGAAGTGTAATTAAAGGCCTTTGACCTACTTCTCTCTTCAAATAGCTGCAACTACATGGAAGCACAGTTTCACATATAAGTAGCTAAAGGCAAAGTTTGTTACTATGGAAACCTTAACTCTAAATATCCTATTTTACTTGGACTAAAATCACACATATCTCTATTACACAGTTTGTATCACTAATACACCGTATTAGGCAGCCACGTGAAATATGTTCTTATTTATTTTGTCTTGGCACTTTTGCCTTCCATTTCTCTCCCTTTTTTAAGGCAAAGTGCTCAAGGTGGCTACTAAAATCTACATCACAACATAACACAACCATCAACAAAATATACTGAACATTTACAAAGTACAGGAAAACTATTTAATATAAAATGCAGTCACAGCCTGAAATAGTTAAAAGATCACTGCAGGCTTAGTTCACATAATTCCAATATAATAAAAAAGACAAGTGGAATCAATCTGTTTTTGCACATGCTTTTAAAAAGTGAGTATTGATTGTGTCCGTGGACTCTAGAATGGGGATGGTTTGGTAGGTGAGTGGCTTGAGGAAGGGTGAATGTGCCCCTGTCTAAGATTCCTACACAGTTGAGTTCCCTCAGGATTTATCAATCAGAAGTGCACTAAATGGTTATTCACAAAGATCAGAGAATATTAAGACAATATAGGACAGCTACACATAAATAACAGAATGTGTTATGTTCCTGCAGGTAGCATGTTATATTATCTGCTTTCTCAGGTACGCAGCCTCCCAGGTATGCAGTAGGATTTTATATTTTTATATTTTATATTTTTCTCCCTTTGCCTCATATATTTATTTGTTTTCACTCAGTTTTGTAATATTTCATTTATTATTTTGTCATTGTTTTCATAGTTGTCAGACTGTTATCTGCTCCAGTTGGTGGCTGTTGCTGTTATTTTAATACAATGTATTCTATAGCTTCATTGTTTTGTTTAAAAAAAAGCTGCAAGTAGGCAAAATTAATAGTGTCCTGCCTGCCAATGTTGAGCTTCATCACTGAAAGCAGTTCCAGAGTTCCTGATGGAGACAGGCAGAGTTCTTTAGGGAAGGTGTTTTGTAACACTGGAGTTCTATCAACTTGCTGTTTACAGTGGTTGTTGTTGCCTGTGTTCAACTGATGGCCACTCTAAGGCTAATGGGACTTTTTTAGCAAGATTTGTTCAGAGCGGGTTTGCCATTGCCCTCCTTTGAAGATGGGAGAACACATAGCCAAGCAGGGTTTCAAACCTTGGTTTCCCAGAGTTCTAGGCCATTTCCGCACTACACTCTTATAGCGCGGCAATTCCACTTTCAACATCCTATGGAATCCTGGGGTTCCATAGGGTGTTGAAAGTGGAATCATCGCGCTATAAGAGTGTAGTGCGGAAATGGCCCTAGTCTAGCACTCAAACCATTACACCATGCCGGCTCTCAGATTCTTACAATACCATACTGAATTAATACTAATTTTAATGTTAATATTAAGGTAACCATAATACAGACTAACTACAATATAAAGCAATCACTGTGTAAGCCCACTTCTTAGTGCTATTTCTGCATTTGCAGAAACCACATTTGAAATAAAAATTATCTGAGAGAAGTTTCACTGAACACAATGAGACTTGTTTTTGAGTGTAGATTGTTAACACAGAATAGTAATTCAATTAGATTCCTCAGAATATGCTGATTTGTGCTCATCACAAATGCAAGCACTTAAAAGAGTTTTTCAGGATTAAGATGAGAACGCTTAATGTATTGGAGAAGAGTAAATGAGATAACAGGGACCATATTTAAAAGCTGAGAAGAGATGTGTCTCTAATTCTTCTGCAGTCAGAATTCTGGATGGCTCCCATTGTATTTCTGTGATGGCAAAACATGTTAAACTAGGAATCTTATCATACAGCATCTCAAATCAATCACCTCAACATATTTAATTTAAGGTATGTGAAAAGTCTTCTCTCTGATTTTTATGCAGATGCTAAATATGTCAGTTCTCTCAGATGAAAGGCGGATAAGATAAGGAAATGTCCATTAATCCAGTAGTGGAATTCTTTATGCCTTTGTACTTGCCCTGCTTGTCATAGTCATACAGCTCCAACTGTAATTAGTCCCTTGAGGTGAATAGAAATGTTGCTAGATTTTTTGAAATCCACCACTCAAAAGGAATGAGCTGGTTCTCCATAGAAACAGCACAACCAATCACAGGAGCATGGTGAGCACACAGCCAGACACAGTTAAGAAGATGAACAGCATACATACAAATGGAAGGTACACACAGGGACACGCAGAAAATATACAGAGGCACATGGATGCAGGGATAGAAAAACAGAGAAGAAAAATAGTCTTTTAATCATGCATATTGCACTTGCAATGCACATATCGCTAGTGAAAAGATTTTAAAGTTTACCTTTGTGAAATGTAGTTTCACAATTAAAATTTCAGAATATAGCAGGATTTTCATGCTGATCATTATTCAATGGTGTTTAGGAGCCTCTCTGTACCCTCCATTTAGCTGCCTTTCAAGATGGGTTGGACCATTACTCCCAACACCACCATTTCCATACAACAGAGCTATTAACCTAATGGCCACAGTGGCTCTGGATGATAGAATAGCATCCTGTTATATGATACAAGATGTGAGATAATATAAGATATATATGTGTTCTATTGCAAAATATATTTATATGGCAGGTAGTTCCTGCATGGTGTAGTGGATAGGGCATTGGACAAGAACTCTGGAGACCAGGGTTCAGTTTCTTGTCTGACCATGGAAATCCACGGGGGGACTATGCATGAGGGACACTCTCTCAGCCTGAGAGGAAAGCAATGACAAACCCCCCTCTGAACAAATCTTGCGAAGAAAACCCCATGATAGGTTTCAAGCCAGAAATGACTTGAAGACACACAACCACAAAGGGCCTTTCTACACTATACTGTTGTAGTGCTATTATTCCACTTTCAACATCCTATGGAATCCTGGGGTTTGCAGTTTAGAGAGGGGCATTTAGAATTCTCAGCCAGAAAACTCTTTGGTCTCAGTAAACTACAAATCCCAGAATTCCACAGGATGTTGAAAGTAGAATAATAGCACTATAACAGTGTAGTGTGGAAAGGCTGAACACTGCTACACTGATGAGCGTGATGGGGATAAGTATGGATTGAGAAGCAGAGTGTGCCACAATAGAACAATGGTGGGGTACACTTATTGAAAACAAAAATGCTGATATGGTCTCTCAGAGATTAAAAGGGAAATCAGACAATGAGATACAAAAAGAATGGCAAATTGTAACAGGTAATTGCTGGGTTCTATCAGATGGAAATATGTAATTCATGATTTAAGATAAATTATGAGGGGGCTCCAGGATACATATCATGAAGCGGGAATATGGAGATTGAAATGCAAGAATCAACAAGTAATATTAGCAGTAAAATGTTGTACAATATTTTAAGCATTAAGAAATCTTGATAATGAAATCTAGATCAGTGTGGAAGATCAGAAATATTTCAATTAAGCTGACAGTTATAATTGTTTGTTTTATATGTGAATTTTGAATAAAATGATTATGAAAAAAAAGAAGAAGCAGAGTGTGCAAATGGATGAGGATGGGCTGAGAGAATGAGAAGGGGGAGTATTTATATATTTATTTAGAGTAGTCATACCCCACTCTTCAGTCACAATGGCTCTCAGAGCTGCTTACAAATTGTTAATTTGACAGTTCCTCACCTTCAAGATTACAGTCTAAATAAGACAGGGCACATGAGGAAAAGGGGATGGAAGTGGAGCAGGGGATTAAGTCCGGCAGATACCGCAGCTTCTTCTCTCGCTCTGAGGCCAGGGCAGTGGCAGCTGCGATGGAGGGAGGGCATTTCATGAGCTCCTGGGCCTTGGCATGGCAGAGCCGTGTCTGCCTCTTCTTTTCTCTCTCCGAGGCCTGGGCAATGCCAGTTATGAGTATTTGTATGGTTTGGAATTTACTAGAGGGAGTGAAGGTGAAGGACTGGAATCCTTAGAGACGACATTTAGAAAAAGATGGCTGAGAGAGGCTGTATGATGCATTCAGAGGAAAACATCTAAAAGTGATGGGTTTAAGAGTAAAGGGTGAGGGACTGGATATGTAAAATACAATTATTTAACATATAGATCTATAGCAGGATATGGTTGTACTTGTATGGAAGTATTTATGTGCTGGAGAGAGCAGTGAGGAGGCAGATATAACGATATAACTTCCTAAGCTGGTACATGATAAAATAGTATTTGTTTCTTTTGATAAACTACACCATCCTTTGAAACTCACATTCACTGTGTTGCTGTTATTGTTGGGAACATATGAATCAATAGGCAATGATACCATAACGTACCTGTTGATATTTAAGCCTGACACTGAAGTTAAGTGTTGGATCTTTATAAAGATCCTGGCAGAAGCATAAACTTAAAGCAGAAGAGAATGTGAATGCATTTGTTCAAGGTGGTCAACTGAAATGTAATAGCTGTTTCTAAAGAGAAGGGAGTTAGGTGACTAGCAGTAGCCAATGAAGAAGAAAGAGAGACTGGCACTTAATCTACCCCATCTGTAAGGCACAAGTTTGGAGAGGGCAACTCTTGACATTAAGCAGAGATATCTTTCTTCATGTCTTCTGAATCAGAGCAGAAGGCTAGCATTTAAAAGAGGCTCTGGATCTAAGCGCCTAGAATGGGGCTGGCGGGTTCACACTGAGCTTTGCTTCTTTCTCACTAGTCCGATTCTCATGAATATACAAACTGCTTCCTCTTCTCAGTTCATCTTGCAGCATGCTTATTTAGGTATATATTTATTCACAATCTATTTTCTGTAGTTCATTGAAATCACACACATCCCCGTGCATCTGCATTACTCGGAGCAGCTAATGGCAATCAAAAGAGCGCAATTCATAATAATGCTATAAAATTCAAATATAAAAAGAGGCTCAGTAGAAAAGGTCAAAGGAGGGTCCACCATATAACACCATATAATCCAGTATAACAAAGCTTGGCAAAACATGTTCACCCCGTGAAAATGGGAGGCAAACGGAATGCCTCAGGCAAACTTTACAGGGCACAGAAGTCAATCACAGACAGACTCAAATTCCCTTTTGTGGCCCTTCAAGACTCTGCCTTGGCCACCAAATTCCTTTCCTCCTTCACGAAAAAATAACCTAAATTGACATCCAAATGCTGCCAAAACATTGCCTTTTAGCCCTCTCCCTGACCCAGCACCACTGCTTAACAGGAAAATTTGCCCCAAACTCTTGGAAGTCGAAGACAGAAGTGACTTCTGGTCACATTTTTAGCTGATTTTTGACCAAAACGGTAGTGGTGCAGCCCACTACAGGGATGAAAATCGCACTCCCATGCCACTGAAGTTGTCCCAGCCTGCCATAGGACAGGGTATCCTATAATCTGGGTGCAGTCATCACACAGTCATCCCATATCTCCCCCCGCCCGCCCCAATCTTAGCTAATTGACTTTCTCCCTCACTAGAGTCTAGTGGGACACAGAGAAATTCCTTTCTATCAGATCTTGAGGAATAGGTAGCTTGGTTTGGGGAAGAACCTGTCAATAACATATTTTTTTATATATCTACTGCCTTTCTCCCAAAATGGGGCCTAATAAGGCTTTACAGTATAAGTTAAAACAAAGTACAGTTTAAAGAATAATAAAAGGTTTAAATACAATTAAATACAGTCATCCCTCCACATTCACTAGGGTTAGGGGCACAGGACCCCCCTGAAAGTGGAAAAACAGTGAAAAATTCTAGGCCCACTCAAACCATATTTAACACAAAAAAAAGTATGATCACCATATTCAACCCACCATGGATTCCTTTGAGGCATCAGGGTTCCTTCACAAGTCAGAAGTGGGTGGCTGGTGGGGCTTACTGCCACTTCCACTGCTGCCCCACACCATTTTTAATAGGGACTTACAAGCCTCATTCACAGTTTCTCAGTCTCACAAGACTTGCAGTCTCTATTAAAAATGGCATAGGGAAGCAGCAGAGGCGATAGCAAATAATCCATGAATAGTCAAATCTGCAAAAGTGAAACCCGCAAATACGAAGGGCTGACTTTAGTTATATTTAAAAACATTAATTTACAACCATTGAAAAAGCAGTTAAAACAGTAATTACAATTAAAAACTACAGCACACTTCATTCAAAAGATCTTCTGCAGTGGCCAGTTAACAAGAGAAGATCTGGGTTGTTGTGTGTAGTCACAAAGAGAACAAACTAGGCTCTGGAGGAAAACAATTCCACAGCCTGGGAGCAGTCACCAAGAAGCCTATTCCACGTCTTCACCAAACATGCCTATGATGGTTGTGGGGCCAAGAGAAAGCCCCCTGCCCTTGAGGATCTTGAAATTCAGCAGGCTCAGATTGGGAGATATGGTCTTTCAGAGATTCTGAAAGCTATCCTGGGCCTAAGTCATTTAGAGCTTTTAGATAATCACCAATATCTTCAGCTGTGCTCAGAATAAACTGGCAAGCTGGATGGATATTGGGAAAGAAATCTTATGGGAGGGATCATTGTTATCCCAAAGGCTGAACTGATTCCAGTCTATCATGTCAAGATCCTTATTCTGGAGATGACAGCCCAGCCCCAAAGGGAGTGGGGCCACTTTATGGTTGACATGAGGCCCCCAATATGGTTGCCCAAGTCACTGGCCACTCAGACTCTCCCCCTTACCTCACTGCCATGATTGTAGCATGGGGAAGTTCTCAGCATCATGGGAAGGAGGTTTCACCCAGCAAAAAAGCTTCAAATGTTCCCGTCAAGTCCTGCCAGGCTTCTTAAAGCTGGTGCTAGTAGAAGTTTTTGTTACGCCTCATTGAAGCATGGCTGAGAGGTAGAATTGCCGGGTCACAGGGCCTGGCCCTGATGCTCCTGATCTGGACCCTCTTCTCTGGTCTTCAGGGCAGAAGAGCAGGGCAAAAGTGCTGCCTGGAAAAGTATGAATTTATGCATTTTCCTCATTTTGTAATGTTTTTATTAGAAGTGACATACTGTGTGCAATTGTGGTTGGTGCTTAACATGTCAAGATGTCATTTAATGTCATCAGCAGAAGCTGCCCTTTGTGGCATTGCAAGGGGCCAGTCCCTAAGTCTCAGGTTCTGGCCCCGAAATCCCAGAATCCAAGGTATGCCTGATCTCACAATCTTACTGAGACAAGATCACAGGTTCAGTATCCAGTCAGAAGGGAGGCTGGTGGGCTAGACTGAGAAATCATAGAGGTGTTATCTGGCTCGGAGGCTAGAGATTCCTCATGCCTGCTTTATTTAGTTGCAAGGACATGAGCATACTGTAATTTGTTAATTATTGCCAGATTAGCATTAATATCCTTCATACAGAAAATCCTAATGACTCACTTCTAAAGTGAATTAAAGAATGATCTACTTGCCATCTGGTTGATTCACTTGCAGTCTGCTTTTGATACAAGATTCTAGCTAAATCTAATCCCATTGAAATCTAGTGTTGCGATTTTTCCATGACATTACCCCATGTGATTAGCCTAGCAGCTGTGCTCACGTCATTCATCCTCAGGGTCATTCCATGAATTGCCTCATGGAAAATAGGCTCCGACACTGACGCAGCTCTGTCTTTGGGACCCCTTAGTCACATACGTGATTTACCATATATACTCATGTATAAGTTGATCTCATATATAAGTTGAGGGCTAGTTTTGAGGCCAAAATTATAGGTTTTGATATGATGTGTGGATAAGTGGTGGATCATTCCATGTAGAGGAGAAAGTGCCAGTGCAGTGTCAGGGGGCCAGCTGATCCTGGCAGCCCCCATTTTCGCACCCAGGCATTTTAAAAGGCCAGAAACACACTGTGGTGGAGAAAGTAGAGAGGGATCAGTGCTTCTTTTAGGTTCTCCTGGAATGGGCTCTTGCTGTTCACCACTCCACTCATAAAGGATGATTCCTTTTTTGGTAAGAGTTAATATACAGTACTTACATTGACCCACGGATAAGCTGACCATGGTTTTTGGGATCAATTTTTTGATTAAAATTTCTACACTTATACATGAGTATATTCAGTAAAAGTCCTGTTCATTTTGAAAGTACTTAGGAACAACTTCCTCTAGATTGGAACCCCAATATTTAAGTGAGGTATTCATGTGGTTTAATGAAGTTAAATCATCTACAGCAGATATGTCTTTAACATTTGTTATTTGCACCCTGATCCTCGGTATGTTTGCTCCTAAGTAAGTTTATCTGGGATTGCAGTCTCAGAACTTTAGAAATTTGGTCAAAGGTGGTTCCTGTTCTGAATTTACATTAATAAAATATTAAGACTATTTTATTTTGTTATTTTATTTGAGACTTTTATCTGTTAATGTTCACTGGGAAGTAATTTCACTACTCTTTTTAAACATGTTCTATTCAGCCTTCCCTAACCTGGTGCTTTCCAAATGCTTTGGATAGAACTATACCTCCTATAATTAATTGTCCATTCTGGCTGGAGATGATAGAAACTGTCATACAACATATGCGGAGGGAGCCAGGTTATAAAAGACTGTTCTGGGTGGTCTCTTCTATCAATTTCTTTGCCCTCTTCAGTCTTAAACAAAAGTGGCTATGCACCTTCCTTTTTACAGTCCTCCAGTACTTGAAGAGAGCCAGTGTCACATAGTGGTTTGAATGTTAGGCCAGGACTCCAGGGAAACAAGGTCCGAATCCCTGCTTGGCCATAGAAACCCAGTGGGTGACCTTGGGCCAGTCGCTGTTTCTCAGGCTATTTCTGCACTAGACTGTTATAGCGCTATGATTCCACTTTCAACATCCTATGGAATCCTGGGGGTTGCAGTTTTGGGAGGGGCAGGCCGGCCCCTCCCTAAACTGCAAACCCCAGGATTCCATAGGATGTTGAAAGTGGAATCATAGCGCTATAACAGTCTAGTGTGGAAATGGCTTTAGTGTCAGAGATGGGCAATGGCAAATCTCCTCTGAACAAAGTTTCCAATGACAGGTTTGCATTAACATCACCAGTAAGTCAGAAGTGACTTGAAGGTATAACATCAGCCTGTACTTGCAACAGTGATGGACGGTGGCTTCCACAGCACTTTGGAAAGGTACATTCAAGTTCACACTAAAACTCAGGGTATAGTTTTCACTCTGCTGACATGGAAACTACTGTGATAATTCACTTTGAAGGGGCACTGTGGGAACAGTTGTGCACTTTGGGAACAGCTGGGGCGGCTCTAATTGACCTGCAGGTGTCTCAAGACTCCCCAAACACTCTTGTGCTGCTACCATCTTAGAAGGAGGCATGACAACTACCAGCTGTCCCTGATTTGAAACAGGGAATCTCTGTTTTAGGGGCACGGAGCTGTGGTGGGTCTGGAAACCAATTCCTTTTCCCGGAGCCCACTGTGGGACACACATACGCTAACTCATTGCAGCTGGGCCACTGAATTTTGATGACAAACCACAGAAAGCCCTTTCAGAACAAGCACTTTTGTTCCCTTGGTGTGAAGGGTGTTTATCAATTTCCCACTGAAATTTGGCAACGCAGTTTGTCACCATTTTTTTGTTGTTGTTGAGGGTGCTGTGGACAACTAAACACTCTTGGGAGCCACATGAAATCCATGGGCAATTTGATCCGCACCTTTTCCCTACTTGAATGGCTAGTCCAGTCCAACTTCTTCACCTCCTCTGTTTGTTTGTTTTTTTTAAGAAAAATAAAACATAAAGAAGAGAGATTGGGGGCCTCAAAGTTGCCCATCAACAATGTGGCATTGCAGACTGGGCAACCAGAGGCACAGTCAGGTTCTAAAGACACTTTTGAACTGAGCCCAGAAACAAACTTGGAACTAACTATAGATCATTTTAAACCTAGCATTAGATGATTTTGCATTAAGTCTAGTTAACAATTTGACTATTGCCTCAGGAACCAGTTCTGATTCCTGCTTGGCACACAGAGGAAGCCTTATTTGCAACATGTTGCAGTTGTCTTATTGTGAATGTAAGGGAGAATAGGAGAATCTGTCAGTTTCTACCACATCCAAAAATTTTAATTCTCAAGTCTTTTTTTCTATCTCAAATATGAAAAAAAAAACTTACAAATTTTGGTAAAACCTCTAAAAAAAGGAACTGAACTGAAATATTCTCTCATTTGCACTGGCCACACCTTTGCATCTAGTTCTGGTAGGTGAACTTTGGGATTCTAATGAAAAACAAAGGTGATCTAGGACATGTGAAATCTACAACTCCTGTTCTAGCTTATCCAGTAAGGGTATCAGAGAAGCTGTTGTGATCTGTGTACAGCTATCCATTCTAGTGAGCCAGTGAATTGAAGAGAAATGTCTGCTAGAGTCCTAAACATAAGAACCTTCACATTGCAACATTCTGATGCAGTTCCTACTTGTTTGTTTTAATCTTTGTTTTCCTTCACTTTTCCCACATGTTCTCATTACAGTACACATGGATTTCACAAAATAATGCTCTTCCCCTCTTCCCAAGTATTCTTTTTTCTATCTGGATATTAGACAGAATTGATGAGGAAGGGCAGAGAAAAAGCTGGAAATGATGTTGAAATCCAAAAGATGGAGTGCAGGAGATATTAGGCAAGTGGTTAGAGCAGGGCCAGCTTAAGACATTTTTCTGCCAAAGCTGGAAAAGACTGATGACTGCTCTATCCAGCAGCAGCTGGTGGCTTCAGTATCAATGAGACAGTGAAGGTACTCTAGGCTTTAGGCCAAATATTAAAGGAGCTATCCAGAGTACTGTACCCTAAATAGCTCTGTTGAAGAATAACTCCTGTAAAGTTTGGCATAAAACCATGATGTGGATTCACTGCTCCATTGACATGGAAGCCAGGAAGAAACCTGGCACTGCCAGACATTTTGCTGCAGTGGCAAATCCTGTTCTTCCCTGCTTGGCATGATTTTTGCAGCTAGCAATGAAAGCACATTCTTAAGCCACCACTTCTCCTCCATGCCTTGGTCTGAGGAAGGGCCATACTTTTCAATGTAGGTCCATCCTCAGAACAACACATTGGAATGACCATACCTCAAAGGGCCAAGGTTGGTTTGGTGGAAACCTCTGCTTTAGAGTTACATAGCTTTGCCTGTTCCATTGTCACACGTGAAAACAAGAAGTTTCAAAAACTTTCACATTATTTGGTGTGATTATAAGAGCTTGTACATTTTTCAGTGGTTTTTTTCTTCTTCACAGTTTGAGACTTCTGTTCTCGAAAATTAATTTAGCCCAAAAACTTGGTTTTGGATTTTACTAGTTTTGCACAAAAAATCAATTTTCACACCAAAAACAGCACATTTTGTATTTCTCATTAATTTTCTTTCAGTGCAAACCACCATCTTTTTTAAAAAAAAGTTGTTTGCACAAAAATAAATGTTTCCCCAAAGAAAATTTTCAGAAAGAAGGCCTGCAATGTTTAAAAAAAAATGTTGAAATTGACCATTTTTTTTCTCTTCTCATTGAGGATGAGACAGTTCATAGTATTCTTTTCATCTCTACATACACCCCCAACTTTAAACAGTCATTGCCACCATGTTAAATAGTCAGTGCCACTCCTACGTGATAATCACCTGCCCAGCTAGCAGACCCACATCTCAGCTTCTTTTCAGATGGGAACATGGGACAACCTGGAAGCAGATGGAAACGTAGTGAATGGGCAGAGAGAATGGTCCAGCAGCAGCTCAGTGGGAAACAAAGTGCAGATGAGGAAAAAGAAAGAAATCTGTGGACTGATGGTGGAAGTGGCCCAATCCACTGTCTGCTCAATCTGTTGCCCAAGCCAAGGGTCCCACACTGACTCGTGTAAAGGTCAGCTCTCAATTAGTATAGACTCTGCTGCACAGAAAACAGATTTTCAGATTGCAGGCAGCTTGCTACTGGGAAAAAGAAATAATAATGGCTATTACACACACATGTCTCCAGCAGAGTTTGGGGTTATTACTTTTGGGACTACAATTAGCAGAATCCCCCATCCAGCATCACCAGTGGAGATTGTAGTCCAAATTGCTTGCCCCATAGCTGTACTCTATATGATAATTTGCAGAGAAGGAGGTCAGTGGACATGAGAAAGAGACCGAGAATTTATATGCATTTCGCATCTGGCACATTACTTTGAGCATGAGCTAGCTGATTACTGAAAACTGTTGTATAAATATGAGAAATGCTACTCATGCCCATTCTAGATTTAATTTATAGTCTCAATAGCTTGCCCAGTCTCTGTGTTTAATTATCTCTTCCCTCTTGAACAGTGCTCAGTAGATGCAGCTGAATTATTTTCCCTGTTTTATTGGGACATGACAAATTAAATTTAGAAAGAACAAAGAAGTGCCCTGTTTTTTGTTACAAATTTTCAGCAACAGAAAATATAAGAAGCCTACTTTTTCTGAAGTCACTCTGTAATCATCATCATCATCATCATCATCATCATGATTTAACCTCTTAAATCTCATCAAGAGTTTGAATATTTAGGCCAGAGATAGGTAAACTGGGGCTCTCCAGATGTCACTGGAGTGCAAACCTCATCATTAGCTTACCACTAGATATGCTGGCCATGTTTCATGGGAGCTGCCATTTGCTACCCATGGTTTATATGATCAGCAACTTGCTTAAGAGCTTCAATGTCTAGTACATTGGTCCAAAAATGAAACTAACTGACTTTTCCCTCAGTTACTTTACATGGAAAAGATTGTTGGAGTATGGTCTTAATTGAGAAGCTATCATGCTTGTGAAGTCAATATTATGGCTGATAAAATGGGTAGGAGAATCTCTGCATTGCCTGCCATTCACCCCTAAGTTTATTCTATGTTCCAGTGCTCCACTTCACTACAGAAGCATTTGACATAATATACCTATCAGGGCTGCTGTAATAGGGAGGATGTTCATATGTAAGGACTGTGGCAGGTAGCCATGCGTGCAGTGGAGACTGATAGTTCTGATGTAATGGTGAATCTGTTCTGGGGTTTAGTCTGAAGTGTAAATAAGCCATCTGAGAATCCGGGCTATTCAGGGATAAGGTTCAGTCCCCTTGGATACCTCCTTTAAAATTTGGACTAAAATCCATAGTTGATTTACTGCCCCATTAACTTTGGCATCACCAGTCTCCTCTGTGATTGCATGTCATGGAACTATGCAGTGTTGATCAGGATAAACAACTTCATCAGAAAAAGTTTTAAAATTAGGGTAGACAAACACAAACAAACCAGAATGTGGTTTTCTTAAATTTCTGGCTGTGTCTGTTTATGAGGAAAACAAGTGACAATATCTTACTCTAATGATATTTGAAATAGAACTGAAACATGGTAGGGGTAGGACTGAAAGTGCTGAATTTCCCTGGTTTGAATAATATTGTTTTAATGTGAATCTGAATTTCTTTAAGTACACAGGCTTCCTAATGATAAATTGGAAAGAGCTCATGAGGTAAATTCGGATTTGTTTGACTTATTTTTTCAAAAAGGAGACGACACATGCGTTGCAATGTATGTATATTTACTTGGACATAGGTTCCTATTTAATAGTGCTAAGACAGCTTATTTAGGATTGCAGTTTTCATGTTGGAATCCGGATTCCTATTTTTAGATATTGAGTTTTAGTTTCTGAATGAAGTACTTTGGTTTTTGAAATACATTTTCTCCCCTGTGGTTGATGTTTAGCACTTTATTCATTTTTATTGCAGTTACTATGTCTATACTCATGGTTATTATTGTCACTGGGTGCCTTTTCCAAATCTGAACAGAGAAAGAAAAATACCTGTTATTGCCTTATTGGTTTATCAAGAAAATAAAAAGATTGTACTGTGTTTGCAGAAGAAAAACGTTCCACAGTTATTAAAAAAATGTTAATAATGTTGTAACTGTTCCTTCTGGTCAGGGATAGGTATGACCTGATCAAAGAACAAGATGAAACTGCAACCTGGAAAAAAGATTAGAAATACATTTTTCATGTATTTCGTGTGTAGTTACACAAATATTTGGCTGAACTGATTCTTCAAACATTAATTTTATAATCCAAATACAGGCACAAGTGTAACCATAACTATACTACTACCTGCTTACACTGCTTATATCAGCAGGGTTTAAACTACAGTTCTAGACCATCAACTATGAAATACATTCTTCTCATTACAGTTTCTGCTTTGTGGAGTATGCGGAATACTCTGTGCCAAAAAGAAATCAGGACTTATCGTAAGTTTTTGCATGATTTAATCATACATACTAATAGATGAAATTTAAGCTGCTAGGTCACCATCTTCTATCTAAAAGGCTGAAGACACATCTTTGGGAAATGTAGACAAGAGCGAAAAAAGTATTAGGAAGTTGACACAGGATGCAGTGACCCCAATTTAGCCCCTGTCAAACATGTAGACTGGTAGGAAATGAGAATGAATAATTTTGTATGCCTGGATTGTGAGGCTCAATCCAGACTAGCTTTTCTTATCTAATTTAAATGAAGCCACGCACTTATACCCACATGGAAAGCATTGGCGAGAGAAAATGAAACTACAGAAGCAAACTTTCCCAAGTGAATCAGTAAATTTCTTAAGCTACACCACCATGTCCTCCAGAGATAGTTGAAATATAAAGTGATACATACGCATGACAAAAAAGAGTTACCAGCCATTAATGGAGGGAGGAGCTGACAGAAACAGAGAGGAGAATTCTCTCTCCTCACCCAAGCCCTACCTTTTATCCATCATCTTGCAAGTCTCCACAGGTCAAGGAATAAGGTCCTTTAGTAAAAAAGTTTTGGTTACTTCAGCGGTTATTACCAATGGTAGAGCAACCATATTCAAGATGTTTTAGTAAGCCAAAAATAAAAAAAATCCTTGCACTGAATTCTCCGTATGTTAACATGATCATCAAGGGCTGACAAGGAGGAAAAATATGCAAAATGGCAGTGGGTGGAAGAGGAAGAAATATATAAATATGTTCCTCCTCCTAAAATATATTCTTCCTCCTACTCTGCTCTCATTTTTTTCCTCCTACTATTCAGGCATCTGAGTGGAGGATGTATTCCAAATGGCTCTTTGTAGGTTGATTGTTCTAACGTTGTGTGACTTGTGTAAGTTGGTTGGGACACAGGCAATCCATTCCAACATTTGTTCAGGACTTAATGGATCATTCAAATGTCCAGGTCTTGAAGTGAGGTATGTTGGATTGAAAGTACTGTCATATCAATATCATGCTCTTGTGAAGATCTTGTACTTTTTTTTCATGCAAAACTGCTTCCAAAGAAGCAGTCTCTTCCTGCATATGAGAACTCAGAATCATGCAAGAAGACTATACCATAATGGGAACTGTATGTTTGAACCAGCTCGGACTGTACAGGATGGTTATAGTGCTTTGTGTATGGGGTGAAAGTGCTGCAGTAATTAAAGATTCTTGGTATTTCTTACACTCTTCATTAGATTTTCATCAATGTAATAAATATAGGTGGGATGCGAAGCCACATTTATTCTGAATTTGAATGAGTTTGCATTCAATTGCCTTCTGCACCAGATAATCTGTGGTAATGTGTTTTATCTTGCTTCTTCCCAGATGATACTTTTCTCAGCCTGCTGTATCTGTGGACTGATTGGAGGAATATTAAATTTCCAGTTCCTTCGAGCACTGACAAAGAAAACCTCAACTCTCTACCCATTACATCTTACCTCCATGTCTCTTGCATGCATTGGAATTGGTGGTTGCACTCTTTCTTCATGGCTCACTTGCCGGCTAGCCAGCTATGAGCAAAGAAGAATGTTTTCAGAAAGAGAGCATTCGCTGCATCATTCCCATGAAATGGCTGAGAAAGTAAGTTGGGCCTATTTCCTGATTTGTTGTTTCTTCCAAAATCACTCTGTCTTCTAAAATATTCTTTTGGCAGTAGGGGAGAATTCAATTTTCAGCTTTATAAGTCACTGGGAAATGAAATACTCTGATCTGATGTAAACTTCATTCTATCATAGTAGGCTATTTTTAGAGACTGTACCCTTTGCAGTTCACCCGTTTCAAGCAAATGCATCCATTGTCTACATTGCTCCATCATATTACTTTTCCAAATGCTTTGCCACTAAATCTAGCATTCCCTGAATAATTGAATGGCTACTTAATGAATAAGCCTGTACATCTCATTGCATGAAAAGATTCGATTATTTCCTGTTCCCTGTTAAGTACTTTGTAAAACAGGGACTTCATCTTTTACATTGATGAGCACTATGTAAGAGATCAAGCAAATAATCAGCAGCTCTGTGTAATGAACTAATTGCTGGATTGTACCACTTCAGCCAGCAGCCAGCAGTGGCTGTTCATGGTTCCATGTCAGTGGGGTAGTGAGTCCATTCTGGTTTTCAGCCAAACTTTCTGTTGGACATGTTAGATGAGAACATCCAAGGTAGATTGTACCAGATGAGAACATCCAAGATGTTCTTATCAAATGAGAGTATTCAGTTATTTGGCCTTTGGCTTGCTCTCTGATGACCAACAGATACATTGCAAGAGACTGCTGATTGAGTCCTTTGTCTTTAAGTACTTAGTGACATGTCTACCTTTGTACTGCAGATACAGCTTTGTATATTTGACACTGATGTACAGTAATCTATGTGTCTATGTTTGTGCTTTATTTATAACTATTATATTTATATTAGAGATTGAGAGGTATTGAAATAGCCGACCTGCCCAGCTGCCCGGTGATTCCCCCCACACCAGAGTTACCTGCAAGGTATGCTGCGTTCTAGGGAGCTACACTGTTTTTATTCATTGTAGGAAGTTTCTAAGAAAAATGAATAAGCAATCTTGTTGGGTGATTTCAGGTCACTCCCAAAAGTCAATACTTATGAGTAGTACTTCCAGGAAACACAACATAAAGCTCTACCTTGTATGGTGCTAGTGCCAGAGCTGGAAATATGTTCTTCATGTAAAATATTGACCCTTGTTACTGGCATCCAAACAGTCTTTCTGGCATGTACCCAACCCATAGAAAGACTTACACCTTTTCTGATCTTCACTTTCATGTCTCAGCTTCATAAGATTCATAAATTTAGGTATGAATACAGAGTCATGTTTAGTTGAAGAATGGGGTGTCAGTATTTGTAATGAATTAAGAGTGCTATTCAAATAAATTTCTTTGAGTTGTGAACATGAAAGAACTGAGAAATGACACAGTTTAAAAGTTTTAAAATCATATATAAATTGTATATAGCATTTCATGTACTCGTACGGCCTTACAATCCTTGTTTATCCATCCTCACAACTCTCTTGTGAGGTATTAGAAGCTTGTTTACATAATCTGTTACATAAGAACAGAAGAACAATCAAGCTGGATCAGACCATGCACCTATCTGGTCCAGCATTCTGTTCACACACTGATCGATCACTTGGCTATAGGAAGTGTACCAGCAGGACATGAATAATAGTGCGTCAGTTATCTTATTTCAAGGTTGTTTTCTAGTTTACCATGAAAAGATATATCTGAAACAAAGGGTATGGGGAATGCATACCTGAATAACCAGGGAACTTCTTTCCTGCGGCTCACTGTTAGAATGTCTGTACCCACAATTTGAAGCAAAAGCACTGTTCTTGGAAGTGACCCAAAAAGGAGCCCCAGGGTATAAAACTGAAATGTTAGATAGACTTGGCAATGGAAATTAATTCAAGGAGAAAGTGTTGGTCCTTTTACAACCGCCTCACTTCATTAGTCACAGATATACTCCCCATTTTCTTTACTCAGGTAAACAAGCTTTGTGGTTTCATTTAATAAACCACGATACTTAAGCTGAGATAGTGTCCTAAGTGTCTCCTGAACTCCTGATTTAATTTACTGGGTGATACTGTCTTTCATTAGCAACATCCATTGGCTGCTCAATGGCTAATGGGATGTCAGTTTACTCATCTCACTCTGTTTCCCAGCAGACAGGTGTCTACATCACCACACCCCCACCTCAACCGACATTATCTGGCTCCCTATCTGGAAATCCCAGCAGAGACCAAGGTATAAGTGACTGTGGTTGACATTCAACTGTCATCTCTTTCATAATTAAAACATATGCACCATATCTTTCTCAGGGCGTTATAACAGGAGGAAAGTGCTTAGGGCAGGGTAGGAACATCTTTGGCCTTCTAGATATTTTTAACTACAACTCCCAGAATCCCTTCCCTTTGACCATGCTAACTGGGGTTTCTGAGAGTTGAAGTCAAAATGTTCCTCAAGCCTGTATTGGGGTAACCATGTTTAATTCTTCTTCTGACAGAAGACATTGTTTTCATGCCCTTGCTGTTGCTGTGGTCATGTGCCTTCAAGTCAGTTCTGACTTATGGCAACTTTAAGGCAAGCCTATCATAGGGTTTTCTTGGCAGAATTTGTTCAGAGAGAGTTTGCCATTTCCTTCCTCTGAGGCTGAGAAAGCATGACTTGCCTAAGGTCACCTGGTAGGTTTCCATGGCTGCGTAGGAATTTGAACTCTGGTTTCCCAGTGTCCTACAAACCACTGTACTACACTGGGGCCCTTTCTGCAACTCACCTTTTCTTGGTGCTGGGGTGCGGGGATTGTGTGAGCAGCCTCCAGTGAGAGGCTCTCGCGTCCCCGTTGCTTCAGCTCTGCAGCTGCTTCCTGGTCGCACGAGAGCCCTGCCTCTTCCTTCTGCAGTGCAGCCTGGGAGTTTCCCAGGCTGCGCTGGGGCAGGAAGCGTGACCGGTGAGGCTCCGGAGCTCCACATGCCAGGTAATTGCACGCGGGGTCCCGAAGCAATGTGCGATCGCACATCATTTTCGGCTCAGAGCCGAAAATGAAAACGTGCACGAGCGGCGCCTGCCAGGCCCTGGAGCATCACACAAATGTGAGTGCATCGTGTGGACCACTCCTCACATTTGCGTGATGCTCGAGGGGCCCTTTCGCATGGCAAATGCCGTGTGAAAAGGGCCTGGGTCTCTCTTCATGCCCTAGAGATTGTAGCCCTAGATTGTAGTTATTATCCACTATCTGGAACCATCAATGGAAAAAGAAAGGACAGTGGTGTTGTTACTGTAAGGAGGCATTATACAGCCAGGAAAAGGATCCCAATTGAAAGTAAAGGACCAAAGGAGTCAACAGGCCCAGGTTTAGGCATAAAATAGAAATGGGGGAACAACAACAGCTCATCAGGAGCCCAGGATTTCAAAGAGTTCCTGTGAAGTCCCCATGAAGAGAAAGTGATAGTAAAAGCTCCAGTGAAAGGCAGCTGTTTGATACTGGTATGCAGGGGGAAAGCTTTAAGACACAAAGCCTGGAGGGATGGATTACAAACGTCAGTTTGGATGTTAGACTTCATAATCTGTTGCAGGGCTATAAAGGATGGCTTCATTTTAATAACTGGCCTGTGTCATGGAATGGCTAAGGTCTGCATTGCTGAAGAAGCTTCTGCTGCTTTTGTGCATAATGTATTTTTGTTCATGTGGCTTGTGAAAGTCTGTCTCCAGACCTCTTGTGCAATCACCTTTCATTACATCACATCATCTCATGGGTGGATATGCAGATTTTTTCTGTAAAGATTCAAGAAGCTAAGCAACCCAAGGCCTGTGGGCTGAACGTTTCCAAAGCTTTCCGCCTCAAATGACTGAGCCCCATGCTACTAATGTGTAGTAACTCAGACATGGGCCAACTATTTTGAGGGGAGAGCATTCCTTGAGAAGAAAACCAATGTGGACCCAAAGTGAGCTACAGATGTGACATTGCTTAAGTCTGTAGTAGATAATCAGCAATGTGTAAAGTTGACCAAAAATCACATTTAATTATATCTCCCCATTTTGATTCTTACAGGAAATGACAGACAACATGTGCAATGGAGGACCACATCTGATTTATAACGGAAGAGCGTACTGAAAGATTTACAGTGTCCAAGGATCTATGCTTTTCAGGATTTTCTTTAGGTGGCAATGATAGATGCCAACAACTTTGAGAAGAGGCACTGAAAATATTATGGCTTTTATTTGCAATAATTTCACAGCTGAAAAAAAAGCAAGCAGCACAGTTGCATCTCTTTTCAGAGATTTGCTTTGATTTTCTTTCTCATTATTTGAAGATATTTTATTGCATATTTTGAATATACACAGTAATGATCATGTCTCTAATATGTTCTTCTTTTTTGTCGGAATATTCTTTCCTGGCTGTGCTAATCTTTGAAACTGACTGTTCAGATTCTGCTCAGACTCTCCTTCTGAGGACATTTTGAAATTAAAAACAAAGCAGAACCTAACAGCCTGCAGACATGAAAGCTGAGAGAATTTAAACAATGGATTTCACAACGATAGTAATGGAAATTAGACTTGAAAGGTTTGCCTTTCCTATATGCACAGTCTAATGAATGAATTATGAGCATGCCGAAACAACAATGTCTTTGTTTTGAAAGACAGAATGCTTTAAGGATGCTATAAGTTGAAACCTGAACAATGCCTTGCTGTAAAGAAACTGTAAATATTTCCAATTTGTGAAGTATATTTCATAATTTGTTCATAAAAGATGTCAAATAAAAAGGAACCTAAAAATGTGATTATTTCTGTTGTTTTTTCCTAGAACACCTTGTGAAGCGTTTCCCAAAGTGAACACAAGAGCAAAAAATACAGTTTTGACTCCGCCTCTTGAACAGTTTTAAAGCTAGTGCTCAGAAACCATTGAGGGATTTTTTACATACCCTCCAACATTTCATGGATGAAAACGAGGACAGGTGTGGTCAAGCAATATCAGAGTCTGGTCAAGATGGCAAAAGTTATTAATGAGGAAGACCACACAAGTTGGGAGGTTACAACTGTTAGCTTTTGCCTGAGCCTCCTAGGAAGGAAAAGATCCTGGCCCCTCCTATCCCTCCTCTTGGCTGAGTTAATTGAGTGCAAACTACTTTTGCACTTTTATACTATGAACTCAGCTTGCAGCAATTGAAGTAAATTGAGGACAAAGGGGTGAGGTGGGAGGAGGAGAGAGAAATTGAGACATCTGAAAGACTACCTCTTCCCATATGAGACTGCCCCAAATTTGAGATCCTTAGAGGAGGATCAGTTGCATGCCCCAATATCTTGTGAAGTTAGTTTAGTATGTACAAATAACACAGCTTTCTTTGTTGTAGCACTCTAACTGTGCAACTCTCTGCCCAAGGAACTTAAGTTGACTTTATCACTTTGGAGCTTCTGGTGGGCAGCCAAAACAGTACTGTTCTGTATGGCCTTGAATGCTTGAAATGAATCTTAAACTGCATTTTAGGACTGGTTTTAGATTGCTTTTAAAAGTTTTCAGAGAGCATTTTAGTGTGTCTTAAATGTTTTTATCCTGTATTGTTTTAATTGCTTTTATTTGTCCATCATCTTGGGAACTGTTGTAGGCTGGAAGGCAGTACATAAAAATAACAGACAAATAGAAAGTTTTGAAAGCAGCTTAAAAAGTGGGATGAAAGAGAATTAATTGGGACTGACCTTCCCAAACTGAGACAGTTGGGGGGTATGTTTTTATTCATTCAAGACGTGCAGATTATTTATTACTTTATTATGTTTATTATTGGTTTGCATCAAATAGAAACCTGCCACCAGAATAAATCAAGAGAAACAAAGTATATGCATTCATGCACAGTATCAACCCAATAGACAAAGTCAACTAGCTGAGTACCCATCAGTCCGGAAGTGAAACAGGGCCACCCAGAAGTAGAAGAGGGGCTATGCTAGGTACAGGGAAAGTTCATACATTTAGAAAGTAATGGATATACTTTGAAATGTATACATGCTACCAGACAGAAGCCTGTGAACTTTGCTGAATGTTAATTGCAGTCTATCCAATAGAGGGAGAGATGGGGAGGGAAAGATCTAAAGAAATTATAAGTCAGGCAAGCTTGTATCTGCCAATCCAGTGTGTAGATGAGAGCAATTTGAGACAGGGAATATTCTTATGCAAGATGGTAGAGTGGAAGGAGAGGAGGCAAAATGGGGGAACAGGGAAAGAAAGGGTGAAATGGAGAAAGAGATGCGGGGGGAAGGCTGGTGTGCCCTCATTATACAACCACAGCTGGTGCTGTAGAATGAAGTATCACAAACGTCAGCAATTTTTTACTTATTTAGTTGGTTGCTACCAATTTTTCTTTTTCTGACAGGAATGGTGAGAAGGGCTTGTTGGATTTGCTGTATCCTGTGTCTTTGGGTGACTGACTTTGGATATTATAGCATTAGGCATGAAAATGGCTTTTGCCCTGTTTGTATGTCTTCAAACTGCTTGTTGACTTACGGCAATCCCATGAATTTTGTAGGGTTTTCTTAGACAAGGAATACTCAGAGGTGGATTGCCATTGCCTGTGTCTATACGTGCATATTAAATACTCAGGTTTGTGGCTGCTAGTCTTCTAGTCAAGATCTCTAGTGGGGGTCATAAGAAAACTATATACGTCCTTCTCTCTCCTACCAAGAATCCTGAACATTACTGCAAATCTCCTACATCAGGCTGTCTGGAGCCATTAAACACATGTTAGATGTTGGGGATACACAAAAAATATTTTGTTTCTGGTCCTCAGAAACAAGAACAATGTTATCCTGTATTGGTGGAAGAAAATGTGTACCTAATCAAAGCCAAAATCAGAGAGATATCAGAATTTTTTATTTCAGGATAACCAATTCTGTAAATGTGATGATTATTCAAGATCTTTTCTTGAACAAACTCTTTCTAGCTCTTCAAATGTGGGTAAATTCATTCTAATTGGTGGCTTCACCAACTAGCAAGAAGGAGAAGGAAAGGTGAAAATAAGGACTCTAGGAGAAAGGGAATAGAGAAAGAGAAAAGGAGAAAAAAGGGAATCTAGCAGCCCTTTGAAGACTAATTGATATATATCTTAGCATTAAGATTTGTGGATATCAATCCACTTCCTCAGATGCAAAGATTCAGGAAGTGGATTGATATCCACAAAAGCTTGTGCTAAAATATAAATCAATTAGTCTTAAAGAGGCTATAGATTCTTCTCCCTGTTCACACACACACCTTCCCCTCTCTTTTTTCTTTGCTTTCATCCTCAAATGCAAGTTATAATTTTTCTTCTTCAGTGCCTTCTCTTCTTTGCAGAATGGTGAGTCTCATGGAGATTTTCCAAGATTGAGGGGATATTGAAGGCTTATATTGTAAGGTTCCCATATAACCAGATTGATCAGATTAAATCCAGATTCTAGACATTCTACCTAGTACCTGTTAGGATCATTAGCTGGCCTAGATTCTGAGATTTCATTTTTGAAAAGCAAGCCTATCTGGAAGAAGAGATAGACTGCAGAAAAGGAGAACCCTTTCATCTCAGGGGAAAAGAGCTTGCTTTTGCTAGAAAGAGCAGAGCCCCCCCCCCCCCGAAATATAAACATACTGGCACACAAGAAAAGACATTGCAATCATAAGAGGGTTTCCAGAAAAATGTAAGCCCCATGACAGCTGAACTGCATGTTCTCAGATGGAAAGCAGATGAGAGAAAGCCAGCTAGTGGACAGATAGATGGATAGACAGATGTCCATTTAGGAAAGGCAGATGTTTACTGTGGGTTTTAGATTTCTTGTAAGTAATTTCAAGGAATAAATGAAGTTCTTTGGGAAGGACTGATTCCACACTTCTTTGTTTTTGGTGAATGATATGGTCTTTTAACACCTTTACGCAGACACACGAACACCTAAGTTAAACAGGTCTTTAAAGTAAATATGACTTACGTATTTGCATTTATCAGGTGGTGTTAATGGGGAAACAGATGTGCCACACTGTATCCTTACACAAAGGAAAATAGATTTTTCAGGGACTTAGTTGTATTAGTCTTTGGGAGGAAAAATTACAAAAGAGTCTTGTAGTAGCTTAAAGCTTAACACATTTTATATGATATTTTTCATTAATGGAACTGCTCGCAGGTACCCTATTGATTGATGTGAGGCTAGAAGTAACATGCCCAACAAATTCACCAGCTGAAAAAGACTAGGTGAGAGAGATCCACAAACCACAAAAATTCTGCAGAAACTACTTTTGTTAAACCAATCCAGGAAAAACATCAAGAGAATAGCTAGGGATGCCAACTTTTTTGAAACAAAGGATACCAAATTCAGCAGATGTACAAGACTAGATAGAAGTGATGTCATAAGCCACATAAATTGCTCAGGAATCCCTTTCTACTACTTATTCCGGGTAAAACATCTGTGTTCTGGAAAACAGCCCACAACACCAACACTTCAAATAGCCGTGCTTACCAAATTCATCAGTTGAGGAAGAATAAATGGGAATTATGCAATTAGTCAGAACAAAAGAACCATAGGAATCAGGGCCAAAGCTCTGCATGCTAGCAAATGGCCCAAACGCCAACTCCAGAAAACTATGTCTAGATGGACACAAGGAAATGGTTCCTGTGGAATTTTTCTGGCTTTTGGCAACATACCCCTATAAAGTTGTGTGCATGTGGTAAATTGGTAGGTGTGGCTTCTTAAATCTCTCTGAGCTTTTATAGAATACTCATGTTCATTGTAAATTAAACTGATAAGATAATGCAAAATTGCAAAAATTACAAATAGGCTGCATAATAGGAAGCAGAAGATGGAGAAGGGTCATTCTTCCTGCACAAACAAGACCAGAAGCAAACTGCACAGACCATGAATCATTCATTGCCAAAGAGCAACCTGAAGAACATCTCTGTAGAATTTAAAGATTGTAAAAATAGATTTGCACTGTAAAGCCTAATTGATCAAGAGCCAGAAAAGCTCTGGATATTGTCAGTAAACAATACAAAAAGACAATATCTGCAGACAAAAGGAAAGAGAAGCTTCACTGGATGACAGATGAAATTCCTCAAATAGTTAAGGACAGAGAAGAAGCAAAAGAAAAAGGTGACAGAAATAGCACAGGGGCAAAGATAATTTTTATTATTATCAATGCAGAAAAAAAAATGACAGGAAGAAAGGTAGAACAAGAGTCACAAGAGTCTTTGTCTGCAAGATCTGAGATATCAAAGGGAAATTTACACCAAGAATGGGGAAGCTATATGACCAGCAGAAGAGCACACTACATGATCAAGAAGAAAAAGAAAGATGATGGAAAAATAAACTGAAGCACTATATATAAGAGATGAAAAGGTGAACAATTCATTCAAGGAAGAATGATTGGATGATTAACTCCTATTTCAGAAAGTGAAATGGAAGCTGTACTCAAAGCACCTGGGAAAAATAAATCACTAGGAACAGAAAGCATGCAAATAGAGCTGCTTCAAGCTACAGAGACTGAATCTGCTCAAATTGTGCCAAAAAATATAGGAAACAAAATAATGGTCTAAAGATTGGAGATGTTCAAGATATATGCTAATCCCCAAGAAACAGGACACCAGGGATTACAATTACCATTGGACTGTTGGATTAATCTTCCATGCAAGCAAAGTGATGCTCAAAATTTTGTTATAAACACTTTTACCACACATGGAGCGAGAAATATCAGATATTCAAACTGGGTTCAGAAGAGGAAGGGAACTAGGGATCATATTGCAAACTTATGCTGGATAAGGTTTTGACTCCCTTTTCCCCAAAAAATACATTAATGTAGTTTGAACATTTTAATCCATTCCTTTTTTTCTTTTTCTTTTAATCTGGTTATATTTGTTATTTACTAATTAATTAACTAATTAATTTTACTCAGATGATTATAAACCCAAAATTCAATAAAAGAAAATTTTCACTGTCTGTGGGGTTTTTTTGGCCATTATTGTTTAATTTCATGATTTTTACTGAAAATTATCGGGGGAGGTGTTAAAAAAAATTATCAATATCAGGTATCAAATATCCTAGGCATGCCACTGTTCCTGAGTATGCATTCTGATAAATCACAGTGGTGGGAGGTTGGTCTGCACCTTCCATGAAGTGGTATGGTTGCTATTTACTTGGTTCCTAGGTCATGTTTTCTTTGTGAAACAGAAAAAGATAGGCTAGTGAAACTAGGAAAGTTTCTCTCTGTTTTGCTGCCTAAGGTAAGATCTCCTGTTTGAAGGATGATGTGCATATTCTGGGTACAATTTGTCTATGATACCATGTTTTCAACTTACCCATGATATCTAGCTGTGAATTCTTCTCTTTACTCTGCTTTCAGCCATGTGGGAAAAGAAGGAATCTAGATTTGCTCTGTACATATTTCAAAAGGAGCAATATTAAGATGGATAGCTAAAAGTATGTGAAACAAGCTTCACCTGTCTACAATAACCAGCTTTTAAATGTGGGGATGGGAGGATAATTATATCATAATTGAATAATTATATCATAATTGAATAATTATATGATAATCTCCAGATCTGCGGCAGTACAAACTTCTGCAAACTAAGAAGACTCATACTGAAACAGGCTGAACAGCCAACAATAACCAAAGTGATGCCAGTGGAAAACACACAGGTAGACAATGAGATAACCCCTTCTCCTACTACTGATCTCCAGAACTTGTTGTGGTACCTTCGTTTTACCCTAGAGAGAGTATATTGCTGTAACACGAGTAGTAGCCACTGACAGCTTTTTGCTGCATGAATTTGTTCCACCCTTTTTTCAATCTAAATCTGGGATTTATGGTAATGAATCCCATAGCTTATCTTTTCTATGCAAAATCCCCTCATGGATGACTCCCCTGACTCCCTCACATAAGAGAGGAAAGGACAAACCCTCTCGATTAATTTTTCCACAACTTACAGAATTTATAAACCTCTGTTATGTCCATGTATCATTCCTTGCTGACTTTTCTCCCCTAAACTTAAAAAAAAAAAGCTAGTGCCTTTTTCTTGCAGGGGAATTACTAGAGGATCCATACAATAGCATCCACATGAAGGCTGGGCACTGATTAAAATGAGCCTGTAGGTTTCCTGCACCTCTGTGATTTGGGATTTATCCATATCCACATGTATTACTGCCTCAAAGACTCCCTTTTCTAACATTGCTGCTACAAGACAGTGTGATTTGTCCCTGTGTCACTGATTATGAATCCTTTTTAAACTTGCATATGGGGATCTGTCCTACCCCCAGGCTATGGATTGCAATGGCACAAATGCTAAAATCTACAATGTGTGTATTTACAGAAGGGGAATCTGAGCCAAGGACAATATGCCCATCAGATAATTTATATGGCTTTTTCAGACATTGTTGCTAAGTTCACAGAATACAGACAAGTCAACAAAGGGCTTTGTAATTCATCTAAGCCCAGTATGAAAGCTCTTGCAAATGCAAAATGAGAAGAGGCCCAGAATAATGTTCAGGTGACCCCATTTCATTAGACATAGAAGCATTGGTATGTGGCATGTTGAATATATAAAAAAATATTGAGCATGTCTTTATCAAATCAAACAGCTTATTTCCGTGTTGGGTGAGGAGGAAAGGCATGGAGTGAAAACTAAGGCATCAAACCAAACTCTCAGATGATGGAGTTTAAAAAAAAAATGTAACAAGAGATCCAGCATGATATAGTGGCTTGAGAGTTGGACTATGGCTCTCAAACCAGGGTTCAAATCCCTGCTCAGCCATGGAAACCCATTGGGTGACCTTGGGCAAGTCACACTTTCTCAGTCTCAGAGGACAGCAAAGACAAATCCCCTCTGAATAAATCTTGCCAAGAAAACCCTATGATACGTTTGCCTTAGGATCACCATAAATTGGAAATGACTTGAAGGCACACTACCATCACAACAACAACAGAATGATATAGTAATTCTATTTAAAAACAAAACACAGTAAGAAGTTATGGAACATTTTCCTAGAGAAGAGTCATAGATCATTTATTATGTTTGTCTTCAGAAGCTGTGTGCAACTTTAACAAAAGATGTCAAGAGGTAGCTGATGGAGAAGACCACTGAGGTGGGTGTGATGTTGGTTTTATTACAATGACCATTTCCGCACGTGGCGAGGGAATCGCTCCCTGTCACTACTCACCGGATCTTCTGGCGGTCCAGTCCAGTCCGGGGTGAGGCGGAGCAGTGCATGGTCGTAGATACGCACTGCTCTGGCGTCCAAAGTGGTGGCTTCCGGTTGGTCGTGGGTCTCAACCGCTGAAGCTCGCCAGCCTAAAGCCCACCCTCTGCAGATTGCAGGCTCGCATTGGTGTGAGCCTGTGAATCTGCATCAGAGAGCAGGCACGCAACGGCGCGCGCTGGCATTTTGAAAGACCGGGAAAATCAGGTCTTTCAAAAACACACTGGACGACCACTTGGGGTCATTCCGGAGCGGATTGAGGTGCGGATCTACGGTAAGTAGTCTGGACCCAGTCCGCTCCAAGGTGCAGACATCCTCCATGGAGGACGCACTGCACCATTTTACTTACCCCATGCGGAAATGGCCAATGACAGTATTATGAGGTGATTTCTTTTGTGCATAATAGTTTTCACAATGGAGGAACAAAAGAAGTGGGATTCACCTGAGTTCTGTACAAGGACCAGTGCTTTTTAGAATGCTAGAGTTGAAAGGTACATCTCGTCCAGTTCCCAGAATGCAGGAATCCTCAGCTACAGCATTCCTGACAGGTGGCCATTCAACCTCTGTTTAAAGACCTCTAGCGAAGCAGTCTGTGACTGTCTGAGGCAGTCCACTCCACTCTTTGAACAGCTCTTAGAAGTTGTTCTTAATGTTTAGATAGAATCAGCAGCAGAAAATAAGCTTGCTCCATCCTCTGCCTGAGATCCCTTCAAATATTTAAGATTGAGAGACATCATTTCTCAATCTTCTCTTCTTTAGGCTAAATATACTCAGTTCCCTAAGCTGTTTCTCATGGGGCTCAGTTTCTAGATTTTTAACTATCTCTGCCACACTCCTTTGAACACATACCAGGTTGTCAGTATCCTTCTTGAATAGTGGTGCCCAGAACTGTACAAAGTATTTCAGATGAGGTCTGATCAAAGCCAAAACAATACTTTGTACAGTTCTTAGGAGTGCTATTGGGGTCATGTCCTGCTTGTAGACTTCCCATAGATATGTGGTTACCCACTGTGAAAACCATGCTGGCCTAGATGAGTTTTTGCTCTGATCTAGAAAGACTTTTCTTATGTTCTTATGACTGTTTTAATGATATTTCTGTGGTGTTTTGTAGCTTTTCTGAAACACCTTCATCCTAGGAGAGGCTGGATAAAGTTCAGTTCCTACACTCGAAGTACTGCACAGATCAGTTCTAAATTGTTCTGAAAAATTTTGGTTTTGATCAGCCAGCTTGCTTTCAAAAAAAAAAAAATCCCCCTCTGGTCTATAACATTGAGACAGGCTGCAGAATAGTTATGCCTGTCAACTTGTGGAAAATGAGTTATGTATTTTCATTAGGAAAGATGTTTTAATTTTAACAATCAGAGAGAAAAAACCCTTCTGATTATGAGAAGCAAATTAGTGCGTATGATCTACAGCTAAAAGCTTTGCATTGCCCTGTCCCGAATACATTTTTATGATCATTAGGATGAATTACCAACTGCTTGAACAGTGGCAGAGTCAGGTTCAGTGCAAGGCTTACACAAAGCAATTCATTATCTCATGCAAACTAATGTTCACAGGGAGAGGTTTTCCTGAGGCCAAGATTTTTGCCTTGTCACGTTATCTCAAAGCTGTCAGGCTCTCAGGAGCTGAGATATAATTGGATTCTGAATAATATAGCCTTTAAAATCCCAGCTGGGCAAGTCTTCTATTTTTAGAGTATGAGTTAGGAGTTTAACAATAGCTTCTCTAACAACCTTATCACCCCATGACACAGAGGGCATTGTAGCTAGGCTACACCTGTATCACAAGAAAATGCTCCCAGTTGCATATTTAGCTTGGGGAGGATGGTGAAGCTGCAGTCTACACTAACCTCCCAATGTATTTCCCCTTGTACCTAGATAAACACACTGTGCAAGATATTCAAAGTCTATAATTTAAGGGACAATCTAGAAAAATCAATTATTTCCCTTTTGGTCATAGCTCCATTTCCCCCATCTCCTGTCTTTCCCCCCCTCTCTTCCTATGGCAATGCTCATAATATTGGCCAGAATTCACTTGGGGAATAATAAATGCATAACCACCACAGTTAGGTAGCTATGCAATGACTACTGGCCCAGTCCCCCCACAAATCTTTACTTGCCGGACAACAGCCATGGTGATTGATGGGACCCTGATCCCCTGTTCATCAGGAAGCAATTGACTGGTGATCTCACCCTCTCCCGTGAGTGATCTCCATTGCAGCAGGCAGAAGCAGGGTCCCTGCCATAATCCCTCCCTCACACCAAAGATCACTTGGGGATTCTTCTTATTCCCTCTTCCCAAAGCTGGAAGATTTTGTGCCAATGGGCATTAAAGAGTCTGCAGCTTTGCAAGTGGGGAACTGGATCCTTCTTACTTTCCATTTCTGAAGCTGGAGGATTTTTCAGAAGTAGGGAATAGGATCCTTCTTATTCCCCATTACTGAAGCTTCAAAAGCTTTAGAAGGAAGAATCCTTCCTCCTCAAGCCTGTTGCCTAACACATTTGCTGTCCCTCTCTGAGTAATGCACCCACACTCTGGGTGTGAGTCTTGCCTTCTGTTCTTAGGAAAAGTTTTAGAAGGCTCCTTTGACATGCAGCAGGAACAGGCTGCTCAGCAGACCTCAAGCTCCCCTCAAGCCTGCTGCCTAACCGATTTGCTGTGCCCCTCTGAGAAATGCACCCACACTTTGGGCTTGAGAAAGATTGTCATGTGTCCAGTAGGCACAAAGAGATGGAAGCATTGTTCAAAGTCATAGGGTTTCTGGATCAAAGTGTTATGTTACTGAAACAAGGGCAGCAAGTCAGTCACTAAAAATATACAAGTCTTGAGTCAAGTCAAGTCAGTGCCTCATTTATTGCCGAGTCAAGGTTGAGTCAAGTCACTGAAGTGACTTAAGTCTGACCTGAGTCTGAGTCAGTCGACTCGGGTCTACATCACCGCCACTAGGTGACTTTGGATAAGATGCCCCCTCTAAGCTTCAGAGCAAGGCAACAGCATATTGCCTCTGAACAAATCTTGCCAGGAAAACCCCATGATAGGTTTGTCTTAGGGCTGCCATAAGTCAGAAATGACTTGAAGGCACCCAGCACACAACACAAGAGGCAGTAAAGCACTTCAGCTGGCAAACAAACTAATCATATTAAAAAGAACACTTTTATGTGGCATCGAAAAAGTGGGCAGTTCAAATTATATATCCCATGAGAAGACACCTCAATATGGTGAGACAACAGAAAAGAAAGTCTATAGTAGATTTCTCCCATGGAAAACTCTTCTCTGAAAATCCTAAAAGGAGGTCAAGATAAGATAATCAATATTTATTTCTTTGGGCCTTTCCACACTACATAACTATTGCACTATGATTCCACTTTAATTGCCTTGGTTCTGTTCCATAGAATTATGGGATTCGTAGTTTAGGAAGGGATATTTAGAATTCTAAGCCAGAGAACTACAGTACCTCCCAAGTCTACAAACCCCAGGATTCCATAGAAGGTAGCCATGATAGTTAAAGTGGAATCATATGGCAATTGTTATGTAGTGTGGAAAGGCTCTTTCTTTCTTTCTTTCTTTCTTTCTTTCTTTCTTTCTTTCTTTCTTTCTTTCTTTCAGAAGTCTGAGGCATGTGATTAGAAAAACTTTTACTTCACAGAGGTTTAAACTGAATTCTGTATATATTTTACTATAAGCCATGGCTGCTTTTATATTTTGTTATTGTGTGCCTTCAAGTCAAGTATGTGAAGTGCCCAAGCTCACCCAGTGGGTTTCCATGGCCAAGTGGAGAACTTAACTCTGGTTTTCAGGGTTGTAGTTCAGTGCTCAAATTACTATGCCACACTGGCTTACTCCATCTATAGTAATACTTTATTGATATATGATGAATTATTATTAGGGATTCTTTCTAGTAAAGCCACCAAAACAGTACATTCATGGAAAATTAAGATGTTAATGTTCCAATTCTTCACTTCAAAGATCTTCATTTAGACATTTTATTTCTAGTGTGTTTAATAGTATTATTAGAATACAGTAAAATAAATTCTGCCTCCAAATTTTAAACCTCAGCAGATATACACTCCTTTCTTCACAGCCTTCCATGAAAATATAGCTAACATTTTTTACTAAATGTTTCTAACAATGCCAAAATGCAAAGAAAAATCACAGCTACTCTAAATCTATAAGTCCAGTGTTGTCAAATCTTTATGTACTATTTAGAGAATATGAAGATAATTACAAAAATATAATTAAAGGCAATTAATCAAAATTCATTATTACCAGATACTTACATGCCTAGAGTTGTTTCTGTAAAGATAATCCAACCATGTCGGGGGGGTGTGTGTGAGAGGGGAATTCCACTATTATATTTTTGTGGGAAATGTTTCACTTATTAAAAAAAAATCATTGTTTCATAAAATTACTTATTAGTATAATGAATGGATGCAATTAGAATTAAAGTGGACAAATCCAAGTTGTAATTATGTGTGTGTGTTTTTAAAGTGACTATCCTTAGGGAGCACTGATATTAATGTGCATGCACAGCTCTTCAGGCATACCAGTTCCTTCAATTTCCTGCCTTTAAAATCTAAATAAAGAAAGGGAAGTGAATGCTATTTGATTGTCATGTCTAAAATATTTACAAGGATTCCAATCAAAATAATGCAAAGTGTAAAGTATGGGTGCATTTTTACTCTGAATTTACCATTTGAAACCACACAGAGGCTGCCATCTGAGGTTCAATGATGGTACTACAGATCCCTTGCTCCATGACTGCACAGCGTGGTCCGTCACATCGGAAAAGCTCCGCCATGATGCTTGACTCACTGCTGACTGCCCCAATGGTGATGAAGGCAAGAAGTGCTGAATCCAAAACTTCCCAATCTCTACTCTATTCTTCTCTACTCTACTCTATTCTTGCACCTGACCCCACTATCCACAATGTTATACACATAAAAACTGGGGCAAGTGCAGCAAGTAACATTTGGTCAAAATTGAAAAGTTATTAATAAGGAAGAACACACAAACTAAGAGAGGCTGCAGCAGTTTGTTTTTACCTGAATCATAGAATCATAGAGTTGGAAGAGACCTCAGGGGCCATCAAGTCCAAACCCCTGCTATGCAGGAACACACATCAAAGCATTCCCAACAGATGGCCATCCAGCCTCTGCTTAAAAACCTCCAAAGAAGGAGACTGTACCACACTCGGAGGGAGCATATTTTACTGCCGGACAGCTCTGACCGTCAGGAAGTTCTTCTGGAGGTTCAAGTGGAATCTGCTTTCCTGCATCTTGAATCCATTGCTCCTTGTCCTAGTCTCTGGAGCAGCAGAGAACAAGCCCGCTCCCTCCTCAGCATTACATCCCTTCAAATATTTAAACATGGCTATCATGTCCCCTCTTAACCTTCTCTTCTGCAGATTAAACTTACCCAGCTCCCAAAGTCGTTCTTCAGAGGGCATGGCTTCCAGACCCTTCACCATTTTGGTCGCCCTCCTCTGGACACGTTCCAGCTTGTCGATATCCTTCTTGAATTGAGGTGCTCAGAACTGGACACAGTATTCCAAATGAGGCCTAACCAATGTAGAATAGAGTGGTACCATTATTTCCCTCGATCTAGACACCATACTCCTATTGATGCAACCAAGAATCACATTGGCTTTCTTGGCTGCCGCATCACCCTATCATAAAAAGAGATAAGATTATTTTTGAGAAATCCATACTGGCTTTTAGTGATTATGGCATTGCTTTCTAAGTAATTACAAACTGACTGTTTAATGATCTGCTCTAGGATCTTTCCTGGTAATGATGTCAGGCTGACCAGGCGATAATTATTTGGGTCCTCTTTTTTACCCTTCTTGAAGATGGGGATGACATTTGCCCTCCTCCAGTCTGCTGGGACTTCTCCTGTTCTCCAAGAGTTCTCAAAGATTATTGCAAGTGGTTCAGAAATGACTTCTGCCAGTTCTTTTAATATCCTTGGATGTAATTCATCTGGCCCTGGAGACTTGAATTCATCTAGTTTAGCCAGATATTCCTGTACTACTTCTTTACTTATTCTGTGCTGCACTTCCCTCGCTTCCTCACCTGCTCCCCATGCCCCAAGTTGGGTACTTCTATCCTTTTGGGAGAAAACTGAGGCAAAGAAGGTATTGAGTAGTTCTGCCTTTTCACTTCCCCCTGTTATTAATTGGTCATCTTCTCCATGCAGTGACCCTATCATTTCCTTGTTTTTCCTTTTGCTGCAGACATATCTAAAAAAGCCCTTTTTATTGTTTTTGATGTCTCTGGCAAGCCTGAGTTCATTCTGCACTTTAGCTTTTCGGACCTTCTCCCTACATCTCCTGGCTATTTGCTTGAATTCCTCTTTGGTGGTTTCACCATTCTTCCATTTCCTGTACATGTTTCCTTTAACACTTAGCTCAGCTGAGAGCTCTTTAATCAACCATTCCGGTTTCTTTAGAGACCTGCCATTTTTCCTCCTGGCACAGTTTTCAATTGTTCCTTCAGTATCTCAGTTTTAAGAAACTCCCATCTGTCATGAACTCCTTTCTCTTTTAGTATTCTTGGCCACGGGATTTCAGCAAGTAACTCCCTAAGTTTAGAGAAATCAGCTTTCTTAAACTTTAGAATGCATGTCTGGCTACACTCGGCTTCTTCTTTCCACTAAATGACAAGCTCCAAAAGAGCATAGTCACTCCCTCCTAAGGATCCCACCACCTCCACCTCATCAACTAGGTCATCCCTATTGGTCAGGATCAGATCTAAAATAGCCGATCCCCTTGTTGTCTCTTCCACCTTCTGGACCATGAAATTGTCTCCAAGGCAAGCGAGGAACCTGTTGGACCTTGCTGTGATAACTGAAGCCCCTGTCAGAGCTACTGATGATGAGCAGCAGTTGTTGGTCCCTGTTGCTCAGGGTGTAGACAACGAGCAGCAGCTGTTGGTCCCTGTGGCTCTGGCTGGAGATGAGTCCTGCAGCTCAAGAGCTCCCCCTGCTGCCATGGACCAAGCAGGCATGGATGTCCCTCTGCCTGCTCCTTTCGGGCAACAGAGATCCAATTCTGTGCCTGCTCCTTTGGAGCAACAGGGATCTGATTCTGAAGAGGTTCTGGAGCCTGGTTCAATAAGCCCCCAATCAAGGTGGAGACTCAAGAGGGCTGTGCAAAGGGAGGCTTCCTTGGTTAAGTTTAAGAGGTGGTGACCGGACACACCTGTGCCTGGGGCTATATAACTGTCTGCCTGGAAGCTTCCCTTTGCTTGTGGCAAACTTCTTACAAGCCCTCCTCTTGCCTGTACCTTGCTCCCGGTACCTGGTTCCTGATATCTTGGATTGATTTCTGGACTCTTGACTTTGGAACTCTGACTACGGCTTTGCTTGGTGCTCTGGTAAATGAACTTCCTTGAGTAAGTGCTTGCTTGTCTCCTCCTGGCTGGACTTTGCTGGCTCTCCCACTCTCTTCTCTGGGCTGGCTTGCTGCCCAGGTCTCTGACCTTGACACTTGCAGTTTTTGCAGAATTTGACTGCCAACAAATATCAGGATAATTGAAATCTCCCATTAACATTGCATCTCTCCTTTTTGAATGTGTAGTCATCTGCTCCAGGAAGGCCTCATCCAAGTCCTCAGGCTGGCCCAGAGGCCTGTAGCAAACCCCCACAATCACATCCCTATTGTTTCTCACTTGCTCAATTCTCATTCAGATGCTCTTGACTTGGCTTCCTAGATTTAAGTCCTGGATCTCTTCACAGTTGAAAACATCCTTGACATATAAGGCTACTCCTCTCCTTTCTTGATTAGTCTATTTCCACCAGGTATCAGTGATGCCTATTCAATCATATTTATTTTGTTGTACTAAGGAGTTGGGGTTCATCTTGCTTATTCCCCATGCTCTGTGCATTAGTGTAGAGACACTTGAAATGATGTGCCCTTCGTGGAGTCCTGTACTAAAGTTACTTTCCCTCTCCCTATTGGTCTCTAGTTCTACTTGGCCTGCCCTATCTATATCATTTGGGCTATTTTTTGCAGCACTCACTGAATCCTTGTCCAGAATAATACTGTCCCCCTCCCCAGTCAAACTCAGTTTAAAGACCTCCTGATCCATTTTGCAAGACTATTAGCAAAAACGTTCCGGCTGACGGTTGTAAGGTTCAGGCCATCCCTTGCCAGAAGACCATCTTCATGGAAATGGAGGCTGTGATCCAAAAATCCGAATTGGTCCTGGCGGGACCATCTTCAGAGCCAGTTGTTGATCTCCACTATTCTTCTTTCCCTTCATGGACCATGTCCTTCCCCAGGGAGAAGAGATGAAATGACAACCTATGCACGAAGGTCCTTCAGCTTCCTACCCATCAATAGGGAAGGGTAAGATTCTACTTCCTCTTGTCCTCTCTTTGCTGCTGAGTTAACTAATGCAAATTACATGAGCACTTTGAACTCACACTGTTTCCTCATGAGAGGGCTATGCTGCTTCTGGGACAGGATGGCAGCGGTTGGCAGGTCGGCTTCCACATGATGTTGTCACCAGCCCACTGCCATCCCATCCCCAAGCGTCGCACTCGTGCGGATTTCACAAAATAGAAAAAATCCGTTTTGCACCTGAAATCACATGGTGCTCCCATCGCTTTCAACCATGTGGCAGCTGTGGAAAGGCAGTGGCAATGCTTCCTTCTGTAGTGCAGCAATGGAAAGTGCCTGGCTGCACTGCGGAAGGAAGAGGTGGTGCCATTACACTCCCTTCTGCACATAATGCGCAGGTGTGGAGGGGAGCATTGCTGATGCAGTCCTTTCTGGACCCGGGACTGCAGCACAATGATGCAGAAGAGTATTGTTGTGTGGAAATGGCTGCAGTTTGTAACAACTGAAGTAAGTTGAGGAAAAAAGGACAAGGTGAGAAGTGGGAGACAGAAACTGGGACATTTTAAATGCAGCTGGAAAAGTGGGATGGCGGATGATTAATTGAGACTGTCCCTGACAAACTGGAATGGTAGGAAAGTATGCCATGTCATAGATAAAGGAGAAGGACAGTGCAGCTTGCCTGAAGCCATGTGTTGCACTCATGACAGATGGAAGAGCGGATCCTGGCCTTCCTGATTTGTGATGTAGATTCATTGAACAAAATTAAAAAATGAGTCAAATGAACATGCTACATTTGATCTCCATTAGTTCTGGGCAGCAGAACATGTTCCACTCCAGAACCTGCAGAAAATCTACATCATTGCAAGTGACCAAGTTCCAGTACTTCCACATCATATCAATTTCAATGGAGGAAATGTTGCTGCAGTCCTATTTCAAATTTTCTTGAGAGAAAGTACCATTGAACACCCTGGTGCTTACTTTGCAGAAAACATGCTCAGGGTTGCAGTGTTAAATATTTGTTCAGCTTTTACATTGAAGTTATGGAACCTCAAGTGTTAACTCTGATCGATTGCTCCTACAATTTACTGGCCCTACAATGGGAAAGGGAGTTGCATCCTACTGCACACTCTGTCCTCAGTCCCCCTACTTCAAGGATGGCAGTTAATAGTTTCTTGTTGACAGGGCTGAAGGTAGATTCAGCTACCATTCCAATCAACTTCAGCCCGTGGAGTGCTGTGGGATAGGAGCAACCACCTTGGCAAGAAATCATCTTGGCCCAGTCTTGACAGATTGTACAGAAAGATTCTAAATTAAATTAACAACTATCTTGGAAAAAATAATACTAGAAGAAAAAGAAAAGGAATAAGAAAGGAAGAGGAGAAGGAGGAGGGGGAGGAAGAAATGGCGGCAGCTGCTGTCTGAATGTCGTTATTATATCTATTAAAAAAAACTTTTTTCAAAAATTTCATGAAGGCTGGGGAGAGTGGCAAGGGTGAGAGACATAAACTGCCCTTTGCAAAACTTTTCCTCAGTTTGTTCCAAACAGTCATGAAAACCTTTAATCAACTATTAAATATTTATTGGTTAATAATGACCTCGGAGGTCATTATTCCATTATTAATCTCTGCATACCATGAGTAACGGCAGCCTTCAGGGAAATCCATTTTGTAGGTTTCACATGCAGCATGTTTCAGTGGTTCAACTCAATTGTGTGTTTTGGCAACACACTCCAGGAAATAGGTTATTACAGTATTTTAATACATTTGGATCCTTTCTCTTTTACACCCCACTGATAATGGAAATGGTGGACAGATGGAGTTTTTAAAAAGATAAGAGAACGATAAACTTATTTAATAAACTTTATAAACTTACTTAAGGCAAACTTATGGTTTGTCTTAGAACTAGTACACTGACTGTCAGCAGCTGGTGTAGTCTAGTGGCCAAGCAGCTTTCACAAGCGCAAGTTGAAGGGACACAATGCCCCCTTTCTCCTGCAGCCCCCTTACATTTCCTAAAAAAAAAAACACTTTGAAAGGCTGACAAACTCTTCAGAATACCAGGTGGGACTGTAGAAGGAGAAAAACAATCATGATGCTACTGCAGTTGTCTTACTAGATTTGGGCCTGAGCTATAAGCACATACTCTCCAACGTTTCACAGGTGAAAATGAGGATGTGTGCAACATCAGCATGTTATCAAGACTGGAGAAGTTATCAATGAGGAAGAACTCATAAACTAGGAGGGGTTGGAGCAGTTTACTTTTGGTTAAGTGTATTGATCAGGCCAAGTTTCTGCCCCTTCCTATCTCCCTTGTTTCTTGAGTGCAGACTACTTTTGCACTTTGAACTCACTTTGCAGCAATTGAAGCAAGATGAGAATAAAGGGAGAAAGTGGGAGAAAGAGAGCAAAACTGGGCCATTTTAAAAACAGCTGAAAATGTTGGGACAACAAGAGATTTATTGTGACTGTTCCTGCCAATTCAGGACACTCAGAGGGTATGGAATCAGGACTCCCTTAATTTTGATGTTACTTCTGCAATCAATTCATTGGGTTGTCCTGGGCAAGCTATTCTCAGTCTCAGGCCATTTTCGCATGGGGTATTTGAAATGATGCAGTCCGTCCTCCTGGGAGGATGTCTGCACCTGGGAGAGGACTGGGTCTGGACTATTTAACATAGATCCACACCTCAGCCCGCTCTGGAACAACCCCAAGTGGTCGTCCAGCATGCTTTTGAAAAACCTGTTTCTTTTGGTCTTTCAAAAGCACGGAGCGCTCCAGTGCGAGCCTGCTCCCTTGTGCACCAATGTGAGCCTGCGATCTGTCGGGGCCGGGCTTTAGGCTGGCGAGACCCTCAACCAACCGGAAGCTGCCATTTTCAACGCCGGAGCAGTGCGGAGTGATGAGCATGCACTGCTCTGGAGCAACCTGGACTGGACCGGGGAGCCATAAGACCCGGTAAGTAGCGGCACAGGGTGATTCCCTCGCCCCGTGTGGAAATGGCCTCAGTCTTTATTTACCTGCTTTCCTTAGTATGAAGGATGGCCCTATTTTAGAACAGTATTCTACGATTATAACTACATCATACATGTGAAGCACCATGAAGATCTGAAAGTGCTATGCAAATGTTTGTATGTTCAGTCACTGTGTTTTTACTACTACCGCTACTATCCCTGCTATAATTAGTGCAGTATGTGCAGCGTGTATGTTTTATATACTCTTTATTGATGTTTTGAAAACTTGGTAACTCTTGCTGCTGCAGCAACCTGCTGTCACATTTTGAACTAATTGCAGTTTCTTTAAAGACAGCTGCGTGTAGAGACCATTACAATAGTCTAACTTGGAAGTACTATCATCAGTAGATGGGTATTCAAAACTAGGTTTACTTGCTTCAGAAAGGTTATAGCTTGTGAATCGGCCAAAGTTACTAAAAGACAAGTCCATAGTGACAATGTCACCTGAATATTCATAGATAATGTTGCGCCTGGGACATTTGCAAACTGCAAATGTAATTATTTGAAAAGGGTCCCTCCCTCGCCCCAAAAAACTCCACAGGTTGCATATCTCTATGCAAATTGATGAAATTCCCAGGCGACACTGCCTCGATTTCATTTGGATTAAATGTCAGTTTCATTATCTAATAAACACCAGCACAGTATAGCCAACACCAATTCAAAGTTCTACCCACTGCCCTGGAATTAATTATGGAAAGAGGAAGTAGAACTATCATTTATACAGTGGTAATGCTTCAGTACAGTTCACTGAATACCACTCCCAGTGGTTTAATGTTGATGTTAAAGAGCACAAGGGACAAAACAGAACTCTGAAACACACTGTAAGTTCAAAGCCATGTCAAAACCTCGAGAACAAAATTAGAAGAGATTCAGACCTATTTGTTCAATTTACTGAAATCGAGGGAATTGAAAAATGATTAATTTTGGATGAATCACGCTGTTATTTTTTGCAACTATTAATTAATATGATTCATGTGTCATTTGACTGAGCATGAAAGATACCTATGGCTCATTCTGCATTTAAAATGGATCGTACTCACAACAACAGCAGAGCAAAAATCCGCTTAAACCACTGAGTATTATCCTGGCGAAAAGATTTGGCCTTCTGGGCATTTACTTCAGCAGTATTACGAATCCGTGGGCTCACGCTCAGGCTATATTTCTGCCACAGTTCTCAGATATTCCATGTTTCTCATGTTTTGTTTTTCAAAAATGAAAAAAAAATACAACACTGACTTTTGACATCTTGGGATTTTGCTTCATTTTTCGCATGTGGGTGGATGAATGCGACGGTAAACAGTCAAACCCGTTACACTGAGAACCCAGAAAGCTGCCAAGTTAAATCTCAGGCCGAGTGGGAAGCAGAGGAAGAGCAGAAGCTCTCCAAACAACACTGAGGTTAATGCAACATTGAGGCACACACCAGTGAATTCGCAGCAGGACCTTTCATTCCTTCAGGAGCAAGGAAGCTCCAGTTTCCCACATGAGCAAAAAAATCAGTAGGAGAAATGGATGATGAGCAGACTCTAGACTGGGTTCACAGAATATTGGCTCTGACACTACAAATGTTTTAATGCTCAGAACAACTCAGAAAGCCCTTGAAACATAAGCATAGATGAAATCGGGCCTAGCTAAAACTATATCTCTTTAGTGGGCACCAAGCAGAAGAGATTAGTCAGCGTTTTCCTTGGTTCTGGAAAAACAGAAATAAACAGTGTTTGGCTCAGGAAACAAGGCCACTTATATCTCATCATACCAGCTTGCACAATAATAAACTGATTCCAAATGAAATATTGTCGCTATAACTCTAGGATGAACAGCATAATTCACAAGGCATTGAAGACTTGCAATTAAGCTGGTTTAATTGTAACTAGTTGAAGAGAATGAAGCTGTGTAAAAACAGGTATGTCATGCCAGGCTAATCTTATCTCTTTTTATGATAGGGTTACAAGCTTGATAGACGAAGGAAATGCTGTAGATGTAGCATATCTTGACCTCAGTAAGGCCTTTGACAAAGTTCCCCATGACATTCTTGCAAAGAAACTAGTAAAATGCGGGCTGGACGGGGCTACTGTTAGGAGGATTTGTAATTGGTTGACCGACCGAACCCAAAGGGTGATCACAAATGGCTGCTTTTCGTCCTGGAGAGAAGTGACCAGTCGGGTGCCGCAGGGTTCTGTCCCGGGCCCAGTGCTATTCAACACCTTCATCAATGATTTGGGTGAAAGAGGGCATGCTGATCAAATTTGCAGATGGTACCAAATTGGGAGGGGTTGCTAATACCCCAGAGGACAGGATCACATTTCAAAATGACCTTGACAGATTGGACAGCTAGGCCAAAGCTAACAAAAATGAACTTCAATGGAGAGAAATGTAAGGTCCTACACTTAGGCAGACAAAACAGAATGCACAAATATAGGATGGGGGATGCATGGCTGGATAGCAGTATGTGTGAAAGGGATCTAGGAGTCTTGGTAGATCACAAGCTGAACATGAGTCAGCAGTGTGATGCGGCAGCCAAGAAAGCCAACGTGATTCTTGGTTGCATCAATAGGAGTATGATGTCTAACTCAAGGGAGGTAATGGTACCACTCTATTCTGCTTTGGTTAGACCTCATCTGGAATACTGTGTCCAGTTCTGGGCACCTCAGTTCAAGAAGGATATCAATAAGCTGGAGCATGTCCAGAGGAGGGCGACCAACATGGAAGCCATGCCCTATGAGGAGCGGCTTAGGGAGCTGGGGATGTTTAGTCTTCAGAAGAGAAGGTTAGAAGGGGACAAGATAGCCATGTTTAAATATTTGAAGGGATGTCATGTCAAGGAGGGGGTGGGCTTGTTTTCTGCTGCTTCAGAGGCTAGGACAAGGAGCAATGGATTCAAACTGCAGGAAAGGAGATTCCACCTGAACCTCAGGAAGAACTTCCTGATGGTCAGAGCTGTCCGGCAGTGGAATATACTGCTTTGGAGTGTGGTGGAGTCTCCTTTTTTGGAGGTTTGTAAGCAAAGGCTGGATGGCCATCTGTCGGGAGTGCTTTGATGTGGGCTCCTGCATGGGAGGGAGTTGGACTGGATGGCCCCTGGGATCTCTTCCAACTCTATGATTCATTTAAGAAAGTAAATGAGTTCCTACACTTTGCTTCTTTAACAGAAACTTTAGCACCAGAGGCAGAAATACTTTGGGAAGAATAGAGATAGGTTCCTACACCACAAAAAAGATGTTTGTGAAAAGCAGTTTCTTTGTCAGAGGCCTTGTTAAGTGAGGTATGCCTGTATGTACATTCAAGAGCTTTTTCATTTGTCTGTTTGATTCCCATCTTTCTCTACCTGCAATGTTTTTAATGGTTGATTTCCCCTCAGTATATGCATTTCATGTTGGGCTATCTGTCTTCTTACACAACTGGTTTTAAGTCTCATGCCCTGAACTCCCTGCAGTATGTTTGTCAAAAGCTGAGAAAAACTGAGATGGAATTTTGCGATTCAATTTGGAAGAATCATCTCATTGTCTGAAAATTTATCCGGACTAAGGTTACTAAAGTAAAAACTGGAGAAAGCTCTTGTACCTTTAACCATTGCATCAAAGAGGGACTTTCAGCAAAAGTTGTTCTTACCTGGTTGTGCAACAAACTATACACTGCTGAAATTCTCTCTTCTACACAAATTTTAAAGTTACAGGAACCATCTCCAGTTTCCAGTCTGGCAACCTTAATCCAAACCTCTTCACTTCATTAAACCAGATAGAAATCTCAAGAGATATTCTTATTTTTGAATAAATTGTATTATTTAAAAAACAAATATACAAACAACAACCATGTACCTGGCACAGTGAATGTTTATTTATGTATTCATTTATTTAAATATTTATAGGCCATCCTCTATCTCAAGATCTCAAGGCAGTGTCCAAATAAAATTGTTGGCTGGAATTCATTTGGGGATTTATGTCTCTGTAAGTTAACTAATGACTGTGGGAAGCAGAATTGAGCAGCTTAAAAAAACACTTTATTTTTTTATTTTAAAAAAAACAAAGACAAACACAACAACACTATTACAGTACAGAGTAATACAAAAAATAAACTACACAACAATACTCTACGAACAGAAAAAATATGATTATAAATATTAAACTTCACTACAAAACAACTATATACTACAAATAAAGTTGGTTCCCACCCTTGCTGCAAACAGTGAATAATCCTCAAAGAGTAACAACTAAGTATTAAGTTCTAAAATTTAGATTGAGGTTAATACTTGTTGCCTATTTATTTTCATAGTAAATATAAACCTACAGAATTAGTTAATACAGCAGAATGTGTAAAATACAATCAAATCCCAATTCATTCTATATTTTACGTTAGTATAGAATAATTCATCAAATTGAGCAGTTTTGAAACATCCCTGTTCAGCAAGGAGTGGCTATTACGCCACTTTGTAGAGGAGGCAGCAAAATGACCATGGCACATGGGGACCAATGCCCAACTGGAACGATTTGCAATGCGACCTGCTGCACATCAGGACGGGGAGTGCCAATGCACATCGGCAGAGCCTGATGAGCATTGGGGCACTCTCACTGGGGTCTTGTTATGCATCTTCACAATTCACTAACAGGATTCCTTAGTGTGACACGGCTTTACTTCGTCCTCTCCCAGATGGGTATGGCAGTTCCCCAATCTGGTAAGGCACCCTGTCTTTTCCACACAGCTCTGCCTTCCCCCTTATAACACCTCCCTTGTGTAAAAAGGTGAGCCCTTTCAATGGTTATTTATAACCCCTTATTAGTTCTATGGTAGTGTGTTTTCTGTGTTTCTTTAAATGCTGTATACCACTCAGCTGAGCCAGTATTTGTAAAAACAAACTATAATATTTATTAAGATAATATACATACAAAACAAAGTATTGGAGTTCATATGCAGGTTAAAATTAATACAGTTCTTCAGAGTACTTTTAGACAGTTTCCTTATATCTTTAAACTCGCATATAAGCACAAGATCATAAACGGCCCTTTGGCTACATTCTCAACAAAGGCTCAATGCACAACCTAGGTCACACTTTCTGACCAGATTCTATAATGGTTTAAATACTCTTCTTCCTCTCTCTGAGAGTTTAAAGAGATATTACAGTTTGTTTTTCTAAATACTGGCTCACCTGAGTGGTATACAGCATTTAAAGAAACACAGAAGAATAGCTTCTCAATAACGACATAAAATTAGATTGCACTCTACACTTCAGCACATTCTTGCCTTTTGCCCTCCAGATGTTTAGCCTATAACTCCCATCGGCCTTACCCAGTACAATGAATTGTTAGAGATTGTGGGAGGTATAATCCAAAACACCTGGAAGGCCAAAGATTCCTCTTGCCCTAAACCATGAACGAAAACCATTAAAGTGTAGCCATTCCTGGAAATGCCCATCACTAAAGTCCCAAAAGGTAGTATGAAGAACAGGCAAGAACAAATTGAAGGCAATGAGAGTTTCCTATGAAACACATCACTATTGTTAGATTGCAACAGCAAACACTGTGAAGATTAATAGGAACCCTTCAGACCCAACTTTGAGTCGACATTTTGAAGAATGCTGTGCTTGTATGTCTTCATATTAAATTGTGGGGAACAGTTCCCTTTACTTTTTTATATTTTGGTTGGGTTAAACATTGCGCATACATTCAAGGCTCAATTGCGCCACCAGGCGATTACTTCCTAAACTACATTTACTAACCATAATTTTTATTTCACCATACTGACAAGGAGGCTTCTTTTTACAAAATCTTTTCCACATTTGCCCAGAACGTTTCTCCTCCTTGTCCTCTGTCCAGTTAAACATCTTTTAGAAGCATTCCAATTGAGAGGATGGTGAAGGAGGGCTGGTAACGCATTTCCCATGTTGAGTTGCAGCACCATATCTGCAGTAAACAATGCAACAAAGCCTGAGCTGGGAAAGGATAGGATTGTATTTTAGCCAATCCTACTGTAGAGGTGTGAGATTCTCTATAACAGGCATGGTAAACAGCGGCTGCCTCCAGAATCCCTTACTGAGCGTGAGGGAAAAGCAAAACAGAGAGAAAAGATGAGAACAGACAACCCTGCCTCACCGGCTACCCTCAGTAAATAAATAAATAAAAAAGCATAGATTTATAAATGCGACCACCAAAATAGAAATCATAAGAAAAGTGAAGGCTGGTGGAACAGTCAGATATTCCTGGATGCGTTTCGGAAGAAGCTTTCACATGATCTCTAAGAGATTCAAACTGTTTTTGTTAACCAGTGCAAGGCGTTAGGTGACCAGCTTGTTTGATACCAAATGTCCACGTTGTCAGTTCTGAATTAAAAGTTTTCGGAGACATGGTGACTTGGTCTTCTCGACTGTGGAGAACTAAGCTATCCCTTAAGAAGTAATGTCCAGGAACACAACTACTTTGTTAAAAGTATGCCTGTATTTGAAATTATACTCATTGTATCCCCAAACTGTGTTTGTTCCTTAATCTTAATAAAAGTTCACATGCCCAGAACTCGCTTAAAATTTGGCTGGAAATAATCAATAATTAGAACGTCTTGCATGCTTCCAAGACATAACAGGTATGGATTTGCGGGGACTGATGATTTTAAGCTGGGGAAGAAGACTTTTATTAACCTTCCCAACAACTGAGAAGATAATAACAGAAAGATTGTTAGTGAACAAGATAAAAAAGGCAACACTCGGATTCTACCATTCTGATTCTAGAGGCGCACGGAGAGAGAGCGTGGCCTAGTGGCTTGAACGTCGGACTACGACCCTGGGGACCAGGGCTCGATTTCCCGCTAGCCCCACCGCCGGGTGGCCTCGGGCGCGTCACACTCTCTCAGCCGCAGAAACCCTCGCGGTAGGTGCGCCTTCGGGTCTCCTTTCTTAAGTCGGGAACGGAGAAACACAACAATTAATAAATCGCATATGTTTTGCCAGCTCCTTCCTTTGATACACAGATACAGACCCTTACTTTAAATCGTAAGAAGAATAACTGAGGTTTAAAACATATGCATAAAATAAAAAATAAATTCAGTTAGAAAAATCCCGTCCACATGACCTTAAAAAAATAATAACATTCACGGCCTCTGTACCACAGTTAAAAAGACACAAGCATATATTGGGAAACTTTCCCTCCTGATTGGTTGATAAAACTCATAGGGCGCCTATTCCGCCCCCTCCCGGTTTAGGAAGGTAAAAATCACTCCGAACTGACGGGGCGGGGAAGTTCCTTTTCCCCAGATGGGGAGAGCGCAAATGCTCGTGCCACACACAAGATGGCCTCCACGCCACCTCGCTTAGTACGGAGGACGGACCACTTCCGTTTGACCTTTCTCCCAGACGCACGGTAAAGCAGTTCGAGGGAGTCGTGACACGCGGCCTCGTCATGGAAACGTCATCGCGGGGCGACGGGGTTGAGAGCGGGAGGGAGGGCGAGGGCGAGGGCGAGGGCCTCGTGTGCGGGGCGCCGAGCGGCTGAAGGCGGTTGCTGCTTCCCGGGGCGGCATGGCGGAGCCTGAGGAGAGCCCTTCGCAGGCGGAGGCGACGACGGCCCGCGCGCCGGCGACGGTCCCGACTCCGGCGGCGCCCGCTCCTCCTGACGCTCAGCCGCTCTCCTTCGAGGCGGCGCGGGCGCTGATGGAGAGCCGCTACTCCTGCCTGGTGGTGATGCCGCACCGGAGGCACGTCGCCCTCCCGCCGCGCTTTCTCCATCGGAAGCGGACGGGGATCTGCCTCCAGCTGGACGCAGAGCTGCGCCGCTACTCCGAAAGGTAGAGGGCGCGTGTGGTTGGGATCGCGCGAAGGTTTGCCCCCGGAGAGGCCCGGTTGTTTTGGGGGAGCGGGACCGAGGCCGTCTTTCTTTTTCCTTCTTTATTACCCACCCCCCCCCCCCCATCACTGTGGAAGGTGAAGATAGACGACCTGACTAGCAGAGACACGGGCCATTTCTGCACTAGACCGTTATAGCGCTATTATTCCACTTTCAACATCCTATGGAATCCCGGAGTTTGCAGTTTACTGAGGCCAAAGAGCTCTCTGACTGAGAATTGTAAATGGGCCTGCCCGAACTGCAAACACTAGGATTCCGTAGGACGTTGAAAGTGGAATAATAGCACTAGAATAATAGTCTAGTGTGGAAATGGCCATGGTGTTTATCAGTTCTGGAGATTTCTTATCTACTCTTTAAGAAGGTTCCTCCAAGGCTCCTCCACTTTGGTCATGACTGCCGTCTTCTCTACACTTTGCTTCCACCCATCCGTTTGTTTCTGTCCCGCCTTTCTCCCACACTAGACCTAAAAAAAGTAGAACGTTAATAAAATAAAGAACATGTAGTTAAAAACATACAAAATTAAGATCGAACCAGTGTTAAATAGCAAAAGCATTTAGAATCTTATTTTAAAACAAAGATTGAAACAGTTCAGCACCATGGGAATCTCCCAGGCTGCGCTGCGGAAGGAAGAGGCGGGGCTCTCGCGCTACCTACTCGGGAGCAGGCAGCTCGTGCGGAGCTGAAGCAGCGGGCGTGCCAGAGCCTCTCGCTGGAGGCTGCTCGCGCGATCCCCGCACCGAAAAATGGTAAGGTGCGGAAAGGGCCTCAGTGAAGACAAGAGGTATTGAAACTATCAGACTTGAGGTTGCTTGGATGCACAATTAATGATTTCTCTCCATCCTCGTCAATCAATCAGAGACCTGGATCCCCTAAAAACTGCTCACAGTCTTTCCCCAGGAAAAATTTCCAGGAAGAAGATTCCCAGGCTGCGCTGGGGCAGGAAGCGCGAGCGCCGAGGTTCCGCACACACGGCAAGTGCGCATGGGGCCCTGAAAGTTGAAAATGAAAAAGTGCGCAAGCGGTGCCTGCTCGACCCTGGAGCGTCGCACGACTTTGAGTGCGTCGTGCAGATTGCTCCTCACAGTCCTGCAACACTTCAGGTGCAGATTGCTCCTCACAATCACGCAACACTTCAGGTGCCCTTTCGCATGGCAAATGCCATGCGAAAAGGGCCTGAGTATTTGAGCCTACCCACCAGGCTCAGTGTTTTCATGCTTGCTTTATGCCTAATTTATGTACAGTTGTGTCCAGAAAAAAATTGTGACTTTTCACATGTGAAAAATCTTTTGTGACTTCTGTAGCATTTTAATCACTCTAACAAATGATGCTACTATCCATATCTGAGCTTGGCTTGGCTTTGCCTATAGACTCCACCACTACTTTAAAAGAAATCTGTAAAAGAAAGTACCTGTTCTGGGTTCCACATGGCAGTTGTAGAAAGTCTGTGTGTGCAACTTTTAATGGTATTTGATATCCTTTGGTCTTTAAATTCTTAACTGTTCTTAAATGTATCTATTGATCAGTTCCTTTATTTTACAGTTTTCAAGGTGTTCCTGTGGCTTATGATGATATTAAAATAACCAAAGAACTGGGAGATATAATTGATGACATCGGAGCTATCCATCTGGACATTGAAGCAAATTTTGCAGTCTTTCAGCCTCAAGCTGGAAAAAAACTTGTGGTATGTAAATAAAGAAATAAATGCTTCTAATAGGTAAATTGAATAATCTCTTCTAATAGCTTAAATTACACTAAAAAAATTAATCACAGAGTGCTTGAATTTGACTGACTTGTTCTAGGATGTGATATTTAAGCCTTTTTTGGACAGTTTCTTTTTTAAGAATCTGGTTTAAAATCAGTTTCTTTAGGTGTGCTTAACTGCAAACACTGTTGTCCTCTATATTTGGTAAGGGTGGTTTAGTACAGTTACTCCTAGTAGTAGCACTTTGGTACTGGAACTGTACCAGAAATTGTGTGTGAAAGATGTTCTTTATCAACAACTCTGTATGAACAAGAGATAAGCATTTGTTCTTTAACTGTTTCACAAAAAGTAAAGGGCAGTATAATTTAAGAACAGTCAGATGACAGACTTAGAATGCTGCTTTTTAGTTAAGAATTCCAGGAAAATAAATGCAAAGATCCTGGATCTTCTGCTATGATAACTGAAGTATCTGTGTGTAGTCCCATGTTCTTTTTATATACTTGAAAATGTAAGGAGTTTATCGTGAGATAAATGCTGTATTGGTACAGATGGGCCCAGTTTATGTGGTAAACATTCTATCTAAGAAGCAAACTAACAAATCTGCCTTCCAGACTAAATCTTTTGTAATTTTCTGCAAGGCTGGTCTAAATATATTGTATGCTTCTTTTAAGCTTTTCTCATTTTGTGTTTTACATATCAAATGAAAGAAAGCACAGTACCCAATCTGTTTTCATATATGTTAGAAACTACAATGTAACTCTAGAAAACAGAGTTTCTATGTCATATGCCTAAGAAATGTATCTTTTTCCAGGGTATGATCAATAAAGTGGCACCTAGCCATGTAGGCTGTCTGGTACATGGATGTTTTAATGCTTCGATTCCCAAGCCAGATCGCATCTCAGTTGATGAATGGAAAAACCTTGGCTTTCAAATAGGCAACAAAGTGATATTTAAAGTGTCACATTTTGATTCAGATTCTGCTGGAGTGTTCTGTATCAGAGGAAAATTGTGTAGAAACAGGTACAGTAATACTATGTCATTTTTATAAAATACTTAAAACAAGCTGAGTTTACTTTCAGCTTACATGGCACAAGTGGATAAGTTATGACCCTCCAGATATTCGATTGAAGCTCCCATTAATCACTGAAGTACCACCGGCTAGGCTGATGATTGCCGATGGGAGCTGCAGTTCAACATTATCTGGGGTATCACAGATTGTCCATCTCTGGATAAGGATGAAGAGAAAAAAGTTGTGGTGTAGAATGTAGCAGGAATTTGACATCTCAAATGTACTTCTCAATTGGCCAGAAGTTGAATTTTATGGATCGAAGCAATCAGCTTGTAAAATCTATTAGAATTTGAAAGATGTGGAGAAATGCAGGGGACTAATAGCCCAGAAAACCATTTATTATTGGGGCAAATGATTTATGCTTTTAAGGATCTTCATGTTATTCAGTCTTCGCATTTGAAGGGTCATTTTGATCATTGGCTATCTGCATTATGCTTAAAATGAAAGTTGAAAAACATATAAGGATAGATCCAGATTTAGATGTGTGTAACAGAGATGGCAGAAGTAGTTTCCAACACCATGCCAGCCCTTCCAGCTCCCTGAAAATGCTATATGGAGGGCCAGCAGACCTCTAATGTGGAGTCAAAATGGGATCCCCAAATATTAGGTGGTAGCATCATCCAAAACCAGAGCCCTTATGAGCACATAAAGCAGATCTTGATCGATCCCTAGAGCTAGGGAACCACTGGCCTGCCAGATGTTGCTAAATTCCCAATTCCTATCAGCACAAGCCAGGTAGACCAGTGGAGAGGCATAATGAGAGTAGCAGTTTTTCAGCTTCTAAAAATCTGTTGGTTCCTCAGTCCATGTATTTTGATGACCTTAATGCTAGGCCTAATGAGCAATGCAACCATTTTTTGTATGCTAATAGAGAAATATGTGATCTTTGCCCACTGCAGAAAAGGGAGCAATAGATCAAGAAACAGCTAGCGTAGACAGGAAATACAGTTGAAATGAAGTTAATAAGTATCTCTAATTGTGAGGCTTGATGATGATAGCACCTCATGTGTTCATACGATGGTGTGTTTTGATATACTTGGAAAGCTTTATTTTATTATTATTATTTCTTATCGCATCATATTACTATTGCATTATTTTTCTGACATAGTACTGGAGAAGAGACACGAAAGGAAAAGCACAAGAAAAAACAGGAGAAGCATCTTGATGAGCAGAATGGCACCGAGGAGATGGAAATTGACTTAATAACTACTGAGATGGACAGAGAGATGCAGTGCAATGACACTGATAATGGAATATGTGATGTGGCAGATAGGGAGGATGGTCAAGACATAGCAGATTCAGGAACACATGCCAGTGACTCAAGTGGCTACCATAGTGATCATGCCAAATCTAAGAAAAAGAAAAGAAAACATTATGAGGAAGAAAATGAACTCCCTGTATTCTCACCATCAAAAGCTAAAAAAAGGAGAAGGGAATGAGAAATATTTTGAGTAGTACTAAAGTGCCTTCAGTTGAGCTTGGAACTTTTCATCAGATGTATTATGTTTTATATTAGTGTTAATGGTTGGTTGATTTGGAGATGTTCATCAGAAATGCTGCATATAGGAGAAAGATTTATAAAAGTATTTAGCCAAATATGGAAAGGGAATGGTGTTTTTTGTACACTGTCAGATTTGTCTGAAATATACAGACTGTACTCCGGCAAAAGCGAAAGGAGCAAGGGTCAGCTTGGTTTGAACTTGATGTGGTGCTTCTACCTGAGATGATTCAAAATGAGGTATCCTGCAAAATAATGTTACCAGATTCTGTTTCCAACTTAGGACACATGTTTAAAAAAAAAATTAAAATACCACAGACAACCAAATATCTAATGGGAGAAGCAAACAGAAGAAAGGAGTAGATTTGTATACAATTTTAAACATGTATATATGGATATCTTATAACAGAAACTGACTCATTATTTTGTAAACTTGTTCTTTATAAGTCTACCTCTAAAATCTTAAGTTGTACATTAATTCACTGCAGTAGTCACTGTAGCAGCAGCAGTCATGTCTTAAAAGTTGGAGATGGGTAGAAGAAGAGCTGTAATCTATCAATTTTGCCATCGGAATTGTGGAGTTTCCCTAAAGACAAATTGCTCTGTCTCCTATGGATTAAAATATTTGGCATTGTCTTGCTCTGATTGCTGTAAGGATGCTATCTAGCAAAGATCTCTCTGATTTTTAGCATCAAATCACTGAGAACTAGCACTTGCTACCAAGGTAGCAGTAAGTCCTTAGGACTAAAGAATATGGGGCGCTCATTATAACTCTAGCCATTGACTGATTGTGCTGTCTGAGGTGGATAGGAGTTAAAGTCCAGCATTTAATGAACCATAGTTTTACTCATTTCAAAATATGGAAACCAGCAACTACTGTATTTGGGGAGAAGTTGCCTTCTCATTGTGCTAGGGAAGCCTTTGGGTTCTACCCCAAGTTCCTGCCCTCACAGCACCCCTGCTTCTAATCAGTTTCCACATGAATCTGTTTTTCGGTGTGACTGGAGATGAAGATCTGTATCAGGTGCCAGACATACAGGGCTATAGTCACTTGTGATTATAAGTAGACCAAGCCAGTGTCCTCTTTCTGATTACATGGTGCTTCTAGTGTGCACTTGTTTGCGTGCTGCTAATTCTGATGTACTTGCTGATAATTGTGATTCTTTTGTCCTGCCCCCCTCAAAAAAAAAAAAAGCTTAAACTTTTTTTGGAATGTGACATAACCCACTTCTATGTCATTATCTGTTTTTAAAAAGGCCTCTCCCGTGTTTTAAATAACCTGTGTGCAAGAAGAATGTGGCAAAAATTCCTTCCCCTAGAAGGCATTTGGGGGCAAAAATGGGAGCCACCAAAATGGGCCCCAGGGCTGCTTGCGAGCTGCTCTAAAGCTCCTGGCATGGCATGGATTCTGGAATCTTTATTCAGCCTCATTTTCTCAGGTTCTAATAACTGGTGCTTTTCTTGTTGACAAAGTGCTTAAAGCTGAAAGTGTAAGGCTGCAGATCTTATGCCTACTTATCTGGGGACAGCTCTGTGAACACAATGGGCTTTCCTTCTGAAAAGACATAGGTCTGTAACTTTAAATAAAGTTGCTTTTTCAAAAAGGCAGCTTTCTTTCATTGGACTTTAAAAAATGACATAATTGTATATTTATTCAGAATAATATGTACCCCACCATGCTGAGCAGTGAAAATAGCAGAGTAGGAAGTATTCTAGTTTGCCTTTGAATCACATCACTGGCGGCTTGCTAAATTTTCATGATTGCTGCTTTATTTACATTGGGCATAAGTGAGGGGCCTTCATTTGTTCTACCTTCTGCCAAAATTAACACAATTACCAGTAATATTTTGCAACCCTTGCTGTGGAAGACAGCCTTTCTTTCCAGAAGGGAGAGAAGTCCTGCCCTGATAGTCTGCAAAGAGGGGGGCTCTAAATCTGCACACAAGAGAGCCACCACAATTGCCATCAGATTTCAGCACTGCCTGCAGTAGTGATAGGAATCTCAGTAGTTGTGCACTCCACAAGTAGTAGTGCACTTCACAAGTGTTCCAGTGCAGTCTTGGGCACAGTGTCCCATAGTTCACTGCTCCCACATCAGATTTCTAGGGATATAAGCCAACAGTCCCAAATGTTGCCACACAACTCAGATTCAGCCTTCTGATACTCTTGGAGTTTCACCTCCATCCGCCAACTTATTCACAGATACATAATTTGATTGTTCTGCTCTCCTAGGAGTGGCAGGCTAAGCTTTGATTCCCATTCAAAAACATCAAGATTATCCATCCCAGCTTCATTAGCCCTCTCCTGAGAAATTTCAAGTCTTGTTACCAAGGGACTTAGTGAATCATTTTGGAAGTAAAGAACTCTTATTTCTAATATTTTGGTATATTGAATGAGTTTTTTTTTCCTCCCTACTACTGAATTATGATGTCAAGTTCCATTGGTTTCAACTAATTGTCTGGACCCAACCCCAGATCCTTTGAGGAGAGGATGAGGGAATTGGAGATGGGTTTGTGGAGAAGAGTCAACTAAGAGGTGAGATGGTAACCACTGTCAATTCTTCAAATGGCTGTCATGTAGATGATTGAGCAACTTTAATGGCTGTTGTATTAGGATGGGAATCGATGGTTCATATTACAAGAAAAAGAACATCAGGAAGAACTTCCTGGCAGTGGAACAGATTGCCTCAGAAAGGTGATAGTTTTTAAACAGAGGCTAAATGGTCATTTAACAGGGTTGCTTTAGCATTAGCAATGGGCTGAGCTAGGTGACCTTTGAGATCTTTTCCAACTGTGTGATTATAAGCTGTGTCTCTCATATGAACGATGAATAAAATATGAGAATGTTGTACTCATGAGGCCAATATTGTGCTTATGAATCATTTTATTAAAGATTTATAATGTGTTAAAATGTAACTTCAGAGTTTCCTAGTTAACTTCAGACAGTGCTTTCCATAAAGTCTCAAGCTTATTTTGTGTCATGATTTGTGACTTCTATATTAAAATATTAAGTCTGCATTGCACGCGTTTCCCTGCCAAACGAACACAGTTAGGTGATGTCTAGAAAGTCCCTTAAGCTAAGACTATTGTGTTTTCATTGTGGAGTTAAGGGACAGAAATATAAGAGAATTCCATGCAGGTGTTTGAGGCCTTAAGTAAAGCCCCTTGGAGTCCATGGAAATGATTGCACGAGATTTGGCAGTATTTAAATCAATAATTCCATTACGTTTGACTCTGCATTTATGGTCCATTTTTGAAAAAAAAATAAGTGTGATTTCTTAGTGCTAAGGTGAGCAATATTGCAGAATAAAATGTGACAGCCCAACCTAGCCATCATTAATGTTTATTCTAAATCATGCTACCCTATAATGTGTTCCTATTCAAGAAAAAAAAAGTTCCAGTTTGTTTAGGCCACAATCCAAATAATAATTTGATTTTTCTTTATTTCCTAGATTTATTGCTAACACTGTAGCCACTACTTTTGACAGTAATGTGAAGCAAAAATAAATCAATATAAATCAAAGCAAAAAAAAAAAAAAATCAGCTGGAATTCTGTTTGTGGGGGCATGTTTATAAGTGGAGATGTGTCTGTGGGGAATAGAATAGCAAAGAGGTGCAACGTCTGTATCCAGTAGACGTTCCAGTATCCAGTATCCTGTATCCTCTTACATAACTATACACCAGAGCTGGCTAAGAGACTGATATACCATGGTCCTTGGTGCACACTGTCCCATGATGCACATCAGGCACCTGTATCAGTGTCCTGCTACACATTTTCATAATCCAGTAACCAGGTTTCTCAGTGCCTTTGCTATTTAGTTAAGTGCATGGAAATTTATGTTGAGTGAAAGGGCATACAAGATTCCAGCCATCATTTGCTCATCGATGCCACAGTAAACATCACAGGTGCTTATACAAATCTGAAAAAAATATAGAGAGATAAAACTACATACAATACAGTAGGAGATAGGGTGCTACAGTTAGATGATTTCAGATACCCCTTGACATAATTGTCTTGCGGGATTCGTGAGGTAACACACTTTAGATTAGGAATGGTGAAAGTGCGCCACACAGGTTGTACATAACCCCCCAGCCTCTCAAGTCTCATGCCAGTTCTTTAAAACCCATGAAGCAGCTCCAGTCTTTTAAAAAGTTTCAATTTGGGGGTAATTAGCACTTTAAAAAATGCACAAAAGCACCTAAAATGTGGACCGACTCCCTCCAAAAGTGTACAGCCCACACACAACACCCAAATACTTATGTTTTTGCTTGCGTCCTTCTGAAGACAGTGACTGGAAGTGAATCCATCTTGAGAAGGACACATATGAAAATTTATCACAGTGATGGGGGTGCAGACCACAGGTCATGGGAGGAAAAATTGAACCCCATAGAGATGCCCACTCCTGCTTTAGATGGTATTACATAATTTATGGAGCACACAACTAACATTCTTTCCTCTTAAATCCATTTCTTGTCACTACCCTTCCATGCACTACAAAAGTCTGTCTGTTGACCAAGAATAGATACAGAGATTTTTTTTTTTAAAAAAAGTCATATAGCACCATCATAAATACAGGTATAAAACTAGGTTTGCTTCTATTGCCTTGATGTTATCTAGCAGTCTTCCAAAGTAGACTGTTATAGCGCATGGCCCCTCCCGAAACTGCAAACCCCAGGATTCCATAGGATGTTGAAAGTGGAATCATAGCGCTATAACAGTCCAGTGTGGAAATGGCCCTAATTTTGGGAATAAGCACTGTCTTATAGGAAAGAATAACACATTTTTAAAGAACAGATGATAGAGTGAGCATCTCAAACCATGTATGTTCCCCCATATCACAGCTTTCCAAACTGTTGTGTTGCGACACATCAGTGTGTTGACTGCAGTGTGTAGGTGTGTCGTGCACTGTAACAGGTGGATGGGCTGCCTCACTTACTGTATTACTTACTGAATTACCGTATTGCAAATGATGCACATCATGTCACCTACATGAAAAGTTTGGAAAGCTCTGTCCTAGATAGAAAATATTTTTCAAGATAAACAAGTGAGGGAGCTATAATGAGCAATTTCAGCCCCCAGTAAGCTTGGCTGACCCAGACCTGCCTGTTCTTGCTCCAATCTCCTGCTGTTTTTTCAGTGGCCGTGGGTACGCATGAGTGTCAGCAAACTACAATGTCTCAGACAAAGTCCCCAAGCTGCACCACTGCAAAGGAATATAAGCAGATTAAAAGGCCTGAGCAAATAAAAATGACCTTCTGAGTAGGATCTCAGAAGTACCTCTCTAGAGAAAGCATTCCTTCTCCTCTTCTGCTCTTATAGTCACTGACTTTATCTCCACACATGAGGGCACTTAGAACGAGACCTCTGACAACAATCTCAAGATTGTAGGAATGTAAAGAAAGTGGTGTTTCTTCAGGCATTGTGATCCCTGACCTGATGGACTTTATGGGTCAACATTATCACTATCAGGGCCCAGAGCTTAACTGAAATGGCCTCACTCTCACAATGGTGGATGTTACCTTATGTCTCAGTGAGGCATTGAATCCATAAAGTTGCTATCTGAGGCAATGAACTCCCATCCCCCAAACAGCATTTCAGATAGGTCCTCCAAATTTCAGACCAACTAAAACCTGAAACAGATTTGCTGACTTGCGAATGACTGGCCATCACTACAGTCTAGAGGTCTTTTCAATTTATGAAAAGGTCTTAGGGCCTTTCAGCACTACATTGTTATAGTGCTATTATTCCACTTTCAACATCCCGTGGAATTCTGGGCTTTGCAGTTTACTGAGGCCAAAGAGCTCTCAGGCTGAGAATTCTAAATGCCGCTCCCTAAACTGCAAACCCCAAGATTTCACAGGATGTTGAAAGTGGAATAATAGCACTATAACATCATAGTACAGAAAGGCCTTTGGAAACATACAGGGCCAGATCTACTATTTATGCATAATAAGATGACTGCTTCAAGCAGCAGATTTGAGATGTACAGTATTGACAGAACAGTACTGACTTCCCCCTGAAACATAAAGGGAGCTGTTATACTGCTTAATCTCCCTATTCTTTAGAAAGTGTGGCCCTCCAGATGTTGAAATGGAACTCCCAGCAGCCCTAGTCAGCACAGAGAGGGGGAGGAATTTGTTGTTACTTGTCGTCAGGTTGACTTTGAGTTATGGCGACCCTACGGATGAGAACCCTACAAGTCACCCAGTCATCGTTAGACCTACTCAGGTCTTCAAGCTCAGGGCTGTGGCTTCCTTGATTGAGTCTATCCACCAGTAACGCACTCTTCCTGTTTGTTTACTGCCTTCTATGTTACCATCTAATATTTAAAAGTCAAAGTTTGTATGTTTGTTTGTCTGTGTCAGATGAAGACCTCATATGACTGGCTGTGTGAGGCGAAGACCTCATATGATTGGCTGTCTGAGAAGATTCTCTGGGATCCTGGGGTTTGCAGTTTAGGGAGGGGCCTTTAGAATTCTCAGCCAGAGAGCTCTTGGGCCTGGCCAGTTGCTATGGAAATGAGTCCTAGCAGCAAAGAGGAGGGCAGTGTATTCCCTCAGAAACCCAACCTCTCTACGTTAATAACTCTGAATACAGATTGGACTGGGGAATATGGAGAAAAGTTTCAGGTACTGGACAAGACAGTTTGGGGAATTAGAGATGCAGGATCTCAAATCTTTCTAACAAGTATTACCTATGAGAAAATAAAATCCCAAGCAACGTCGGAGATATACACTAGTATCTTATATGTCTGAAGTAGGCCAGTCTCCATTTAGTTCATCTTGGCATCCAGAGTGAGTTCAGGCTTGATTTGCTCTAGGACTCATTTATTTGTCTTTTTGACAACCCGTGGTATCTGTAGAACTCGTCTCCAGCACCATATTTCAAATGAGTTGTTAAAGTCCAGAACTATTCAGGAGACTGCTTTCTGCCAGCCCCTGTTCTAAGCCTAAACACTGTAGGATGAAACTGCCTCTTAAGTTACCCAAAATATGTTTGCATGCTAAAGGAAATGAATCTAACATGACTAAAGACTTCAGTCTCTAAAAAAAAAAAAATCAAAAGCACATCCAAGAAATGACTAAAAGGAGTTGAAAGAAATCTGAGAAACATGGGAATGATGAGAGCCAGCATGGTCTAATGTAGGGCTTTCCAAACAGTGTGCCGGGACACGCTAGTGTGTCACCTGATGTGTGTAGGTGTGTCGCCTACAACCTTGGAAATATATGTCATCATTTATAAATCACATATTTTTAAAAATATATGAACGGTTTTCATGAGATATGTTGTATCCTCACACATTTGTTATTACAGTGTGTCTGTATCTCTTATAAGGGGTAGTTTAGCCTCCGGTTTGCTAGTAAAACTGAATTATTGTGTTGCAAAATGATGCATATCTAAAAAGTGTGTCACCAATATGAAAAATTTGGAAAGTTCTGGTCTAGTGGTTTGCATGTTGGAGCAGGACACTGGGAGACCTGGGTTCAACTCCCCATTCAGCTGAATGACCTTAAGCAAGTCACACTGTCTCAGTCTCAGAGGAAGCCACTAGCAAACCCCTTCTGAACAAACCTGGCCAAGAAAACCCCATGATTGGTTCGCCTTAGAGTCACTGTAAATCAGAAACAAATTGAGGGCATGTAACAACAAAACAACAACGGGAATGATAGTCTATCTATTCTATTATCTATTCCATTAATTAAATTATTTCAACATCTATGAAACAAACTGTTAAAGGTGTAGCCTGAGCCACTGAAGGTAATGGCAGAGAATCCGTTGATATTAATATATTTGAAAATTGTTTCCTGAGTAATCATTTGCTGCTCAGCTGAATTGTTAAATTATTGCTGAGAATACCAAGTATATGTTCTTTCTCAGCAGTCAATGAATACACGACTTCTTAGTGAAGGAGAGGTAACTAGTAAAAATCCATTACCCTTTTGTGTATGTGTGTGAAGCCCAACTGACTGCAAAGAAACTATGAAGCAAGTGTGCTTAGAATCACAGTCTTAACTGCACAATCCTATACATGCCTCTGTTCAGAAACAAGCCCCATTAATGCCAGTTATATTTGGTTTGAGAGATGTTTTTGCATAGGATTGAAGCCTTGGTTTAATTCTTCTGAAGTATACATAAACATAACTGAAGTATAAAGAATTTTCAGACTGTTCTCAACCAAGTAACTCCACCCACTCTGCACAAAAAATTATACAGTTGGCCCTCCACGTTTGTGGGTTTAACTTGCATGGATGTGAGTTTCTCCAACCTTTGTCCTCCCCACCTCAAGTGCTTCTTTTCTGGGGGAAGCTTCCCTCTTTGCATCTCTGATCACGCTGTGCAGCCATTGAAAAACCTACCTCTGTCCTCCTCCTCCATGAGCCACTACCTGGCCAACTAAGGATGGCTTGCAGCGTGATTTCTAAGTATCACAAATCTCTCCCACTGCCCCAACCCACACCCAAGGAAAGAGATGGGCAAGAGAGAGGATGAGCATGCCAACTCACTTCCTTTCCCTCTCCTTTCTTTGACTTGGTTTGGACCCTGCCTGGGTGCCTGTCCTCCCCACCATGCCTTGGCTACCCCCCCCCGACACACACTATATATTTTGAGATTTGAGATTTTTTCCACTTTTGTAGGGGTCCTGTGCTCCTAACCCTAGTGAATATGGAGGATTGACTGTAATAGGAGATTAGAGAGCTGTCTGCCAGTCTCTTTTTGCACCTAGTTCAGTATTGCTTATTTGGACAGAAAGCGACTCTCCAGAGTCTTAGCCTGGACCAAGCTCTTTCCTGTTATTGGCTATCAGTCTTCCTGTTATGTGTCTTCCAGTTGACTTCCGTTTATGCAATCCTAGAGGTTTCTTGGCAATATTTATTCAGAGAAGGGTTGTCATTGCTTTCCTCTAAGGCTGAGAGAGTATGACTTGCCTGAATCATTCAGTTGGGTTCCATGGTTGAATGGAGATTTGAACCCTGGCCTCCTACAGTCTTTGTCCAGCATTTAAACTGGCTTCCATCTTTAACTTCTAGTGACAGAACCTGGGAATTCTGCATAGCTCTGCTACTGAGCTATGGCCCCTTCCCTGGATTAAATCAGCACATTTAGGTTATATTAGAACAGATTATTTGCCCTTTTAGATCAATATTTTTCTATCCCAGCCTCCTGAGCAGGCTTCCTAGGGATGATGGGAGTGGGAGGGGTAGGTCGGTGGAGAGGGCTGGTCTTCTCACTGACCAGTGTTGTTCCAGGATGTCAAGCAGAGGTCTTTCCCATCGCTAAAGCTAATGGCAAACAAAATCATGAGTGAAAATGGAGTTCAAGAAAATTATTCCACAAGCCAGTGGTTAGGGGATTCTGGGAGCTGAAGTCCAAAATGAACTTCAGTGTGTCTCCCATCAGCTTACAGAAAAATTATATAACATTTTTAGTATTTGTAAAATACTCCTAGTGGTCTCCAGTATTTTCTCAAAATAAATCTGTGTCCTGATGATTTTTACCTTGAATAAATGGCATCAAACTAGAAACTGGAAAACTGGTGTGTTGGTGGTTAAGTTTTCCCTATGTCTTAGTATACAAACCTACCAGAGCTCTAAGATGCACAAGGGAAGGCTTTCCCTTGGTCCCACCACCATCCCAGGCTCACCTGGTGAGGACACAGGAGAGAGCCTTCTTGGGGGCTGTGCCTACTCTCTGGAACTCCCTTCCTCAGGAAGCCACGCTAGGCCCCTCCTTTCTCTCATTTCACCAGCAGGCAAAAACATTCTTATGGCTTTTAATATATAAGCAGGTGGGCTTTTAATTTATTAAGATGTTTTTAATTTTTTGTAGGTTTTTATAATTTTATATGCTTTTCTAATGTTTATGTTTTAAATGTTTCATTAATGTTTTTAACTTATTTTTGCAAGCTGCCTTGGGCACCTCTCTGAGAGAAAGGTGTCATATAAATATAATAGAGAGAGAGAGAGAGAAAGAGAGAGAGAGACAGATCATTCCTTTTTATAATTAGTACCCAAACAACATGCACCACTTTGAAAAGGAAGCTAAAGGCATTGGCTTTTAAAAAGATATTATTTTCTTTTAAAAGGATACAGCCTAGCTCACTGTATTCAATACACTCAGCAGAAGAGTCATTGTCACATGTGAGTGTCCTGTTAGGGGACGATACTGAGATGTTTCACTCCCAGGACCCTCCATGTCTATATGCAAAATATCTGCTTTCCCAATGAGCTATGGTCCTTCTACAAAGGACAGGTAGGCTAAGTGGAGGTGGATTGTATTTTACTGGACAGAATTTCTACTCTGCATATTGAGTTTATTTTTTAAAAAAATAACAAAAATATATTCATTCTTGGATGAGGTTTTCCTAAGAAAATGGTTGAGAAAATTTACTTCTACTTATCAGCCAAGACCTCCGGGGAACTGAAAATTTGTATCTTCTGTTGCGGGTTTCTGAAAGACAATATTATTTTCACACAATGCCACACGGTGGAGTATTGCTTTACGTATAGATTCTTTGCTAAAGTAATCAAAGACTAGGGGGCTAAAGCCACCGGGAATTTCTCCTTTACAAGCCACATTGAAATGAGTGGTTCTTGTCTATGCTGACCCTGAACAGAAATTTTTAGAAAACTATGGTCTTTTAATATTTAGAGGAGTGTGGCTTATTAATATTTATTTATGGTAAACATGGAAACGTTACGCCATCATTTTCTAAAGCTGTCATTGAATTCTTTGCAAGCATTATAATGTTCCATTTGTTGTTGCGGCTGTGTGCGTTCAAGTCATTTCTACCATACAGTGACCCTAGGGCAAATCTATTTTGGGGTTTTCTTGGCAAGATTTGTTTTTGTCCTTTGAGGTTGAGAGAGGAGGTTTGCCATTGCCTTCCTTTGAGGCTGAGAGAGTGTGACCTGCCCAAGGTCATCTAGTGGGTTTCTATGACTAAATGGGGATTCAAACACTGGTCTCCAGTCATAGTCCAGCGCTCAAATCACCACATTTTAATGCCTGTCTAATGTTTCTATAGCAATCAGAATATTTTTCACCCTAGGGACATGTGTCAGTATTCCTAAAGTTATACTTTTCCCCAAGGAGGTAGGGGATGTTGGGGTCCACCTGCAATGCCTGCATCTCCTTAGACTTTGGGGGAATTATATCTCAAAGGAGACCTGCAAGAGGAAGGTAACGGCAGGATCTTTTCACTTATGTATATCAGTATTAACTGTAGAGAGGGCTCCCATTGAAGCTAAACAAAGTATTTTATTTGAATCGACAAACATGCAACAAATCAGACACTCTTAAGAACCATACAAGGCTATCAGAAAGTAAGGCGGGAAGGGTTGGCTAGAGAGAGATTAGATGAGAAAAGGAGGAGGATAGCTACAAGTCTTGAAGAAGGAAGTCACAGTGGAGGGGCTCAGACCATCCTTTTAAAAGCCAATGCCTTTAGCTTCTTTTTCAAAGTAGTGCACATTGTTTGGGTACTACTTATTAAGAGGGAATAATCTGTTCTGTCTGTCTTTCTGTCTATCATCTACTGATATATAAAAGTCAACATTTGTTTGTTTGTCTGTATCAGGCAAGAAGACCTCATATGATTGACTGTGTCAGATGAAGACCTCATATGATTGGCTACCTGAGAAGATTCTATGGAATCCTGGGATTTGAAATTTAGGGAGGGGCCTTTAGAATTTTCAGCCAGAGAGCTCTTGGGCATGTCTTGAACAGGCAGGTTGTGATCATCATTATTCTGACTCTGTTTTTGCTACCTTTTACTTTTGCTTCTTGTCTGTCCCTAACTGCTTGAAGAGTTTCATCTGTCATCCATTGAAGCTTCTCTTTCTTTTTGGCTGCAGATAGTGTCTTTTTGCATTACTCCCTGACAATGAGCCTTTCCGCACTACACTGTTACAGTTCTATTATTCCACATTCAACATCCTATGGAATCCTGGGGTTTCCAGTTTAGGGAGGGGCATTTAGAATTCTCAGCCAGAGAGCTCTTTGGCTTCAGTAAACTACAAACCCCAGAATTCCATAGGATGCTGAAAGTGGACTAATAGTGCTGTAACAGTACCTTTAATGTGTATGTTCTTCAGGTTGTATTTTGGCACAATGGTTGGCTTAAACTTCTTCGTTAGCTGTACTCTAATTTTGATATCATCATCTCATGTTCTGTGCCACAATCTGCTCCTTGTCTTGTTTTTGCAGATAGAATGGAGCTCCCTGATCTTCTGCTTCTGATTATGTAATCCAGTGGTTCTTACCATTTTCTTTATTGTGAACCCCCTGTAAATATAATTTGTTGCCAGGGACCCCCAAGATTTAACAAAAGATTTAAATATTTAAATTTAGATTCAAATATTCAAATATTAATTATTTAAAGGCTTTGTTACCCTTATTCCTGGGGGTCCCGGGAGGGACACCTAAATGCGCTCTCAATTTGTCAGTTGGGAAAATTAGCCAAGAGCACAGCCTAGCAATACAAGAGGCAGGGTAACGCAGTGAGATCTTGAACCCTATGTTTAAGGGGTCAGGCCGAGTCAAGGAGCACACAGAAGTTGAAACAATAAATGATGTTTTATTAAAAACACAATCAAACAGTGTATGCGGCACACTCACACAAGATAACTAAAGAAATAAAGGTTGGAGTGGGATAGAGGGATTTTTAGAGGAGGAGTTGGTTTGGGTAATACTTCACCTGTCCTGAAGCCTGGTTGGAAGCGGAGAAGCTGGGGAGCATGGATCTCAGCACGTGGGGCTGAGGGGAAGGCTCACTGGACAAAGCGACAGCAAGGCGGGATGGAAGCCAGGGGGATGTTCTTTCTAGCTATCATGTCTCTCCCTTTTGAAAACTGACTTACAGTTACCTTAAAGTGAATCTATCATGGAGGTTTTCTTGGCAAGATTTGTTGTCTTTGCCTTTTTTTTCTGAGGCTGAGAGAATGTGACTTGCCTGAGGTCACCCAGTGGGTTTTCATGGCTGAGTGCAGATTCAAACTGTGGTCTTGAGAGTCATAATTTGGACACATGCACACAGCTGCAGCCATGTCAGGGACATGGCAGCGGAGGCAGTGTGCATGAGTGCCAATATTGCTCCCTCGTTTGCAACCCGGGGAGCAGTTTGTGCATGCACACATGCCTGCCATAGTCTCTATTGTCATGTACCTGATGAAGGTGACACAGTGGTAGGCACATGCAAACAAGGGAGCATGTTATCCTGATTTCTGGGATCCCTTGGGGGATACCTTAATGTGCTCCACGTGATGGGGAATAGAAATTAGCCAGAGCACAAACAATAGCATTGTGAGAGGCAGGGTAACCTAGCGGGATCTTTTTACCCAGTGTTTACGGGGTCAGGTCAAGCCAAAAACCAAACAAAAATGTCCAATAAAAGATTTTATTGAATGAAAATCTCATGCAGCAATGCAATCACTCATGCACTCACTCAATACCTATTAAGAAGCAAAAGAGAGGAAACTGCAGAGGGGAATATTGAAGGGGTGTAGCTGGGGTGATACTGCACCTTTGTCCTGAAGTCCTTGGTCCGGGAAAAACAGCAGAGAAGTGGGGCTCAGCACAGAGAGGGCTGAGGAGATCACTCAACGGATGGAGCAACGGTCTGCTGGGATGACCGGGGTGATCCAAAGAACTGCTCAAAAACTGGGACTATTTGTAGGGGAAAAGGTACCTGGAGGACTAATCCTTTCCCGGGGAGAACAATGGGTGTTGCAGTGGGCACAAAGCTCCACACTGGTAATGTCCTTTGTGTGATGGGATTGCAAGGTGTTGCCAAAGTCTCAGGATCTTCAGCTGTGTTAGTTTGTGGTGTGACTTCATGTAAATCGTCCTCGCCTGGTGGAATATTTGCTCAACTTGGGGCAGAACGCTAATCCCCTCAAGTCAGTGTCTCAGGGCTGAGGACCCTTTATTTATGGTGGGAATACACATCTTGAAGTCTCCTGGGGCTACGTGACTGGGGATTTTACTGACCTGACCTGGTTTTCAATCTTTGACCATTGCTGCCTGCCTACGTGCCCCTTCGGGGGACCTCTCCGGCACACAGAATCATATTTTAATATCAAAATTGTAGACCCTGGGATAGGGTTTCTCCAGTGAGATAACAAGCATTTTGACACTCACATCCCCTGCTGCCAAATCTCTGTTGCACTATTGTTGTTGGTGTCCAGTAGCAGGGCTCTGTGGACCCCCATGGTTCCACTGCTGTTGTGTCTGAGAGATCCTCCACCACTGGGACCCCCCACTATTGCTGCTGCCCAGTAGCTGTTTGGCACATTTAATCTGGCTCTTCAAGAAAAGCTTGTGTGACGTGTGTGACCTGTGTGACATGGGAATACCAGCAGTACTCCTACTGTCAGCATAGCTTCTTGCCTCACAGGAGCACGCAATCCCATCACTGCAGAAACGCAGTGCCATGGTTGGGGTCTGTTGCTATACTGTGACCATTATTGTTCATTTTACTACAGCACTGGCTTTACACCTGTTGTTCTTACGTTAATTGGACTTTTTATTTATATGCATGCCACTTTGCGAACCTATGTTGTAATGTAATTTAGAAATACTGATAATTAGTAGGTGATTTAATTATTCATTGGATCAAATCAGTATTCTGCTGTCACCTGCTACCCAATGCCTTTATTCTTTGTATCCTGGGCCATTTCTGCACTAGCCTGTTATAGCGCGATGATTCCACTTTCAACATCCTCTGGAATCCTGGGGTTTGCAGTTTTGGGAGGGGCCAGCCGGCCCCTCCCGAAACTGCAAACCCCAGGATTCCAGAGGATGTTGAAAGTGGAATCATTGCGCTATAACAGGCTAGTGCGGAAATGGCCCTGGTCATCCTATATATGTTTAATTAGTGATGGTTGATGGCTCCAGTGTCGATGGACCAGTGAATGTATCCCTAGGTTTTAGTATGAACTAAGACGCTGAACTCTGCCCCCCCAAATAGATCAGCTTGTGTAGCTTCTTAAAATTCAGACTGATACCTGGATTGGATTCATCGCTTCCCTCCATTGTGTTTAATTATCCTATAGATTCAATCCCATACTTGTTTATATAGAAATGGGTCCCACTGAATTCCGTGAGAGTTACTCCCAAATACGTGTATGGGATTACAGTTTTACTGGAACCTTCCTAAAGAAGATCATCTGTGTTTCCTGACTTGGTTTTTTGGGGGCACATTTCTGGGAGAGGAATCTTTATTGCCAGTGAAGAAACAAGGTCACGGGGCCTTAGCAAAAACGTTTCTGATCAAGCAGGCTTTTAATGTGTGAGCAAGAGAGGTTTTTATTTTTATTAGCAAGTTCTTTGTATTTTTTTTTGTAACTTTTGTGTGTTTTTCTGGTGCTTTTGTACTGTTTTATAAGGTTGATTTTAATTGTTTTTAAATTTTATTGTAAATGTTTTTAACCGTTCTGGAAGGCACTGTTGGGTCATACTCTGGGAGAAAGGCAACGTAGAAATACAATAGGTCAATCCATCAGTCAATCAATCAATCAATTGCGAGAGCTGAGTTAACACTGTTCACCTTCATTTCTAGATAGCGAATGTTCCACCTACTTCTCTGTGTTCGAAAGGACCATAACAAATGTTGAAGCATTTGATTAACTTCCTTTTATTGGGCTGAAATAGTCAGTGCTGTACATCTCAGCAATCGGTGTCAGGACTGGGATGTTTTTGAAGATTCAGCAGCTGGATTTAGTTAAATATGCAAAGAAGCAAAAAGCTCTTCAAAAATGCCAGTCCACAAGAACTAAGACAGCCGTTAATGGATCAGCAAGCTTGACAGAAAGATGAACCTAAAACATGAATCATCTGCTTTATATTGGCATATTTACCTCTATCTGTCTCCCGTAGATGGATAGTCATTAATTTATTAATTCAGTCATTCTATAGAAATACTTAAATCCTGACCTTCTGGTGGGCACATACCACTCAGAGCAGCTAGAAGCATTTCAAACCAACAATAAATACAATTATATTACCCTTGTTGATAGCCATCTTTTATCCAATGAGGTGGCCTGTATCCCACAAAAGTTTATGCCAATTAAAACTGGATAGTTCTTGAGGCACTACAAATTTGTTGTTTTTGAACAGAATTACTGAGCGGTATAATAATCCTATTGTTGTCTTCACCTATGAGTTAGTCAGTACCAGGATTCTGACCTACATTTACACACCATTCAGTTTTTCCTACCCATTTCCTTTTCAACATTGAAAGCTAAGCAGGGTCAGGCCTGGTTAGTACTTGGAAGGGAGACCACCTAAGAATACCAGGTGCTATGCACAATATTCAGAGGAAAGCAATGTCAAACCACTTCTGAGTATTCCTAATGTAAAACAAGTGTATGAAATTCACAAATTCTCTGTAAGTCAACAGGTGACTTAAAGGAACGTACATTATTGGTGACCTTTACTTGTGTAACTGGCTGCTTTCACAAACAATTATGCTTTTTACTGCCTTACACACAAGGAGGTGTCCTAGATCTCCCCACACAAACATTCCCCTAGGCTGCACAACAAACCAGGTGAGCAAGGTGGAAAGGTGAGCAGGCACAGCTCCATCCTCCTCTCTCACCAGCTTGGTTCCCCCACATTCCCATGGAGAGATGGTGGTGTAGTGTTATGCTATGCTGGCTCTCAAGATGATATGAGCCCTACTGTATGGTCAAGGGTGGGGGACATAATGTGAGTCAACTGTACACTTATTTTCAGTCATGCTTGAAAGCAATATAGCAGAGCCAGAGCTCATGAGGTCACAGCATCAAAATGCAGGGATGCTGATATCTGGTGATCACTCATATTTTCATGCTCCTTCTGAGTTTAAACTACAGCTCTCACATAATCTGTGAAGGAAATTGACCTCCCCAGCAGGAATATATACTGTTGTGAACTATCTCTGTTGAAATACAAAGTATTTTCGGGTGGCTTGGTCTCAAATAGGCCATCCCCTTTATAATAGCATACCCTCCAACGTTTCACAGATGAATACCAGGACATGTGTGACAAACCAACATCAGTGTGTGGACAAGATAGCAAAAGTTATTAATGAGGAAGAACATACAAGCTAGGAGAGGCTGCAGCAGTTTGCTTATACATGAGCCTACTGGGAAGGGCAAGATTTCTCCTCCAGCGCCTCCTCCCTGTTGAGTTCACTGAGTACAAACCACTTTCTCAGTTTGAACTCAGTATGGAGCAACTGAAGTAAGCTGAGGACAAAGGAGGAAACTGGGAGGAGGAGAGAGAAACTGGGACATTTTAAAAGCAGTTAAAAAGTGGGGTTGCCGAGGATTAATTGAGATTGTCTCTGAGAAATTGGGACACTTGGTAAGTATCCAATAGTTCATTAACTTTTCAGAAGATCTGCTCCTGATGGAGGTGAAAGCTGTTATGTCGATGAGGCACAACACAGCTGAGTGGATTGTTACCCTGTGAACTGGGGGTCCGAAAGGTCAGAATCTGAATGATTGAGTTATTGTATCGATTCTCAATAGAGTAGCCAGTATGCAAATGCAGAGTACTTGGGTATTGCATAGTTTACCCATCAAGCTGCCATCGTGGGGCAGAGGCTCTTTTGTAAGTGGCGGGCATACTTAATTAGAGTACTTGCCTGGAGGTCTCCTAAAGCAGTGAGTCAGCTATTTCTGGCCTGCCTGTATTGCAGTTTGAATATTACGGCTATTAACGGCCGAGCTTGTTTACGTGCTTGTCTGGTGGCCTCGCAAGCACATGGAGAGGAATAGAGAAGTGCAGCCGAATTGTGATATCAAGGGATATCTTTTAATATCCCCAAAGCTCGGACTAGCTAGGGCAGTAACAGGATTTTGAGTTGTGGGCTATGGAAGCGGCCATCATGAGCATCTACAGTTCAGAATTTCCAAGTACGCTGCTGATGCTTAAGAAACACTCACTTTCTTTGCCATTGAGCCGTGGATGCTCAGTTTTTAGCCTCTTTTCCTTAGCTGCCTACATCACAGCACATAGACGTGACAGCTTTTCTTTGATCAAATGCTCTCTTCTGCTCTGGTTCTTCTCATGACCTTTTAGAAATGATAGGCTCTTCCTTTCCTCTCTCCCGCCTCCCACAGTTGCACATCTTTTGGAATCCCCTATGGGAAAAATCAATCATCGTGTCTCTCCTATTTTAAAAATAATAGCTAGCTCTTCAAGCGTGCCTTCTATCCTTCTTGCCAAGATTTATAATTTTGCATGCCACTCTGGTCTCTACGCTTCCCCAGTGTCTGTTATTTCTTATGAACAACTAAGGACAAATTCTGTGTTAAATTAATTCACACTTTCAGTAGCCTTTCCTGCAGTTGCATGGGGTTATAGTCTGCAAATTCCCTTGATACACTCCTTTAAAAAGTTCCATATGATTCCCTTAGCTTAACACATTTTTTTAAAGTATTCCTGCCTCCTTCAGTTGACTTTTACAAGTTTTGAGATTGATGGCAGCTAGTCTTGATTAATGACTTCCCCAAACATTTAAGCAAACATTAAGAGGTTAAAAAAAAATCAATCACAACCATTCCTTCGAAAGCTATGTATATAATTAACTCAAGGTTGTTGTTCTTTTCCCCCAGAATGCCACCTAACAAAGCAGGGCACAGGATGTTTCAAACACACAGGGCCATGATCCTGGACATCACCACCTTCCAGCAATACCCTCACTAATTAATCAGTCCCGGTTTCTCTGTTGTTGTTAAGCTGTTGAAGTGGTAAAAATTTTCTATGGTAAATAAAACGTGGCAGGACTGGACTGCATTTTGCAACAGGTGGAAATAAAGACCTGTGAGAGGTTTGCCCATCCAGGTAAAAGGAGTTACAGATGAGGTTGCTAGACTGAAAACTGGAGAGAGTTCCTGTACTTTAAATGGCTGTGTGGAAGAGGAAGTTTCAGCAGGTGTGGCTTACTACCTGCTCGAACAGCAAGGAACACCTGCTAAAATCCCCTCTTTTACACAACAGAGTATAGGAGCTGAATCCAGTTTTCACTTGGTCAGCCCAGGTTCCAGATGATCTTGTCTGGTACTGAATGCTAAGAATTCCCCTTTGGAGCTATCTGGACACCAGGTTTTGGCAGCTTATTATTACTTTAAAAAAAATCCCCACACTTCTTGTAAAGTGGGCATGCAAAACTTAGGGAAGTGTCCAATACACCATCTGGCCAGCAAATATACCCTTTTTAGGCAAGTTGCTTGAGTGGTGACTGGGCAACTTCAGAAGTTCTTGGAAAAACCAAATTATCTGGACCTGAATTAGTCTGGTTTGAAGCCAGGGCACGACATTGAAACAGCATTGGTTGTTCTGATCGATGACCTACTCCAAGGGAAAGGCAGGGGAAGTGCTACCCTGTTGATCTTCCTGGATCTCTCAGTGGCTTTTGATCATGGTACCTTACTGTGGGATGGGAGTAGATGGAACTGTTTTACCATGGTTCCACTCCTACCTACTGTCCTAAGTTCCAACCAGCAAATGTCCCAGGCAGCAGGTGGTTGGAGTGCAAAGGCTGTCGGTTAGCTAAGCCAGCCAAGAGCAGTCACAGGTTATCTAGTAGGATGAAAGGAGAAGCAAGAAGGGGTGGTCAGCTGGTCCAGAAGTAGCACAGCAAATTAGTAGTCCAAATAAACAAAGCCAGCAAGGAGTAAAACAGTATTGTAAATAGTAGCCAGTCCAGGGTCCAGAAAACACAAAGTATTGAAGAGTATTGCCAATCACTAAGAGCAAACAAAAGCAACAAAGCTGCTGTGAACTGCTAGGTTAGTTATAACCAGCTGTCTCAAGGCACTAGGTGCCTAATTAGTCAGCATCTCCTACTTAAAGTTGCTGGAATGAGTGTGGCCCTTTCTGTGCGACACACCCAACCCGCCATGGGGACAAGAGAAGGATGAGGCCAGGACTATGCTTATGCACACTGTCATCCCAGATCTATTCTTCTTTCATCCCTAGGCAGCATGATCGTGCCTCAAATCATTGACAGGTTTTCCCTGTCAATGGCCGGCGATCGCGTCACCCTCCTGCCACCTGCACTTACCTGGAAGCATAATGGCTGCCCTTCCTGGCCCCAGTGCAGCCTTGGACAGTGCCCAGCTGTGCTGCAGAAGAAAGAGGAGTGGCCATTGTGCTTCCTAGTTCCTGCAGGCAGCCAGTGCAGAGAGGAGCGCTCCATCACACTCCTCTCCTGGGAGAGCTGCTGCCGTCATAGTCACCGGACACCGCCTGGATAGAGGTAAGCTGCGGAAAGGGCCTGTAACTTCTCCTTATCTCTCCCTCTCTCAGCAAAATGACTGCATCACATCTTCAGCCTCCTGCTGGGGCAGTAGGCTCCCCCTCTGCCTCAAAGCTCAACTCTTCTGCATCAGGAGTCGTAAATTTATGGCATTCATGGCACTGTGGCTTTGTGTCTGAATCTTCTGACTCTAGAGGGTGAGTTATGACACCTGGAGGGTTGGCTCCAGAGAACAGCATTCTCTGTTCAACCCCATGGTGATTAAACTGTGGGGTGCCACAGGGTTCCACCTTACCCCTCATGTTGTTTCATGTCTACATGAAGCCACTGGGAGGAGGGGAGGGCTTGGAGTAGGTTGCCATCAGTATGCTGATGACACCCAGCTCTATTTCTCCTTATCATCAGAGTCAGTTGCGACTGGGCAAGTACCGGACCAGTGCTTGGATGTTGTAATGGACAGGATGAGGATCAATAAACTGAAGCTGAATCCTGATAAGATAGAGGCTCTGTGGATTGGCAGTTCTCAGATCCAAGAACTGGATAAACGTCCTATTTTAGATGTGGTTGTTTTCCCTCTGAAGGAGCATGTATGTAGCTTGGGAGTGTTCCTAGATCCATCCCTATCACTAGAGGCCCACATGACTCTATGGCTTAGAGTGTTTGGTGCCAGCTTTGACTGGTGCACCAGTTACAGCCTTTTCTGAACAGATATAACCTAGCCGTAGTCATCCATGCACTGTCAGTCTCCTGACTCCAGACGTTCTATGTGGGGCTGTCCTTGAAGAAGACTCAGAGTGCAAAATGCAGCAGCTTGACTACTAAGTGGAATATCAGCAGCTCAACTGCTAACTGGAATATCCTATAAACAGCATATAATGCCAGCCTTAAAAGAATTGCATTGCCAGCCAATATATTTCTCGTCTGAATTCAAGGTGCTTGTGATGGGACGTTGATACTTGAGGAAGCACCTCTTTCCGTATGTGCCTGTCCAAGGATTAAAATCTGCTGGGAGGGCTCCTCCGTGTTCCATCAGTGAGGTCAATACACTGTGTCAGGACATGGGAGAGGGCTTCTCAGCCATCACACCCCAACTGTGAATTCTCTCCCCCTGGAGGCCCAACCAGCACAAACACTATTATCCTTTAGGCACCAAGTTAAAACTTGTCTGTTCACCAAAGCTTTTTGGCCTCATTAATGCAACCCAGAAACTGTTATTTAAAACTTTTAATTTTTTAAAAAATCTGTTCTTAACTCATTATATTGTTTAATATGTTTTTAGCTTATTTAAACTATCTTGCTGTTTTTAGTCTGTTTAACCTATTTTAATAGGCCATTGTAAGCTGCCTTGAGATCTCTTGATATAGGATGAGATAGATAGACAGACAGACAGACAGACAGACAGATGAAAAGGAAATAAAGATAGGCAATTGTGCCCTCCAGAAATTTTTAGACTGAAACTTCCACAAGCCCTATCCATTGACAATTCTGATTAGTGGGCTGATTGGATAGGTAACCTAAAAGACATCAGAAAGATGACAGTTGCCCACCTTTTCTGTAAAACAGGGTGGAGAATATTTGGCTCCCCAGATTTCATCAAACTTGGGAAGAAAGAGCTTAGACTCTCATCAGACTCATTGAGTATGGCTTTGGGGATGAACTGTTAAAGAGCTGTAGCTCATATGTTCCCCATCATTGCTTTAAGGAGTTCAAAGTGGGATTTCTTTTAATATAATAACAAATATAATAGGTTGGATCCAGGGATAGTGTTACTTAATATATTGTTGCTTTGCGCCTTCAAGTCATTTCTGATTTACAGGAATCCTAAGGTGACCTTATCATGGGTTTTCTTGGCAAGATTTGTTCATAGAAGGTTTGCCTTAGCCTTCCTCTGAGGATAGGAAAGTGTGATTTGCCCAAGGTCATCCAGTGGGCTTCCATGACCGTATTTGAACCTGGTCTCCAAAGCCATAGTCCATTGCTCAAACCACTACATCACACCAGCTCTCACTTAATGCACACCCAACATAATCAATGGGACTATTCTAAGGAGGACTATGTCGGGATCCAGCATATATTCGTGGCCTTCATTCATTGATCATTGATTCATTGACTCCTGAAGTGGCTTACAGTTAAAATACACCTAAAGAAATCATTTAAATTAAAGCTAGATACGTGTGGTGGTGGGGAAACCTCTTCTATACTTAGTTGGTGCTACCTCTAATTAAAGGTTATTGTTAATTGCCTTCAGGTTAGCTTCAACTTATTGTGATCCTATGTACCAGAGACTTCCAAGACACTTGTCAGGAAAACTCCTGCTCAAGTCCTGCCTACTCAGAGGGGTGGCTTCCTTGATTGAGTTTATCCACCTGTAATGTGACCTTCCTCTTTTCCTACTTCCTCCTACTATACCAAGCGTTATTGGCTTTTCTAGTAAGTCATGATATGGCCAAAGTTTGATATCCTCAGGTTGGTCATTCTGGCTTCTGGGAAGATGTCAGGCTAGATTTGCTCTAGGACCGCTTTATTTGTCTTTCTGGCAGACCATGGTATTTGTAGAATTCATGTCACCTTTCTCCAGTGTCCAGCTTTTACAGCCATATATAGAAACTGGAAATACAATGGCACCAGACTAAATGTCAAACACTAATTAACCCACAGTTATTTTAGCTGTGAGTTAGATCCACAACAATAGAGAGTTAGTGGGTTATAGTTGTTTGACTCAGCAGTTTTGTTCAGGTGAAATTGCTTAGCAAAAACTTTTCTTCAGCCAAGCTGAAGATCTAATGTAAGATCTAATTCTAGGGGAATCTGAGGCACACTCCAGTATGGCAACCTAATATTTTGGGTGGTCTACCACAACTCTGACCTGAATATCTCTGAAGAGCAGTATTAGGCATTACAAAATTTCTCTGCCAGTTACTTTTGTGGAAGATGATGGCTGGCTGTGTGTGTGTGTGTGTGATGTATGCATGTTAGGGATTCCAGATGAAAAACAGGACAGAGTTCCTGTAGCTTTAATGATTGTGCGGAAGAGAAAATTTCACCAAATGTTGCTAAAATTCCCTCTTCTGCACAACTATTAAAAGTACAGGAGTACTGTATTTTATTTATTCTTTTAACCTGGCAACCTAGGTGTGTTAGCACAGTATGTTTGACTTGCCCCTTTCCCATTTTGTTTTACATATCTTATTGTTTATACATGATAACAATTCAATTGCCTCATTGCAAATCTCTGTGAGGGAGAATGTTTCTTAGAGAAGGGTGGCAAACATGTTGCTGTTGTTAGATGGCAATTCCCATTAGTCCTCAGCATGGAGGGTCCCATGTTCATCATCAGTGATTTAACACTAAGGCCGTTTCCACACGAGACTGTTATAGCGCTATGATTCCACTTTCAACATCCTTATGGAATCCTGGGGTTTGCAGTTTAGGGAGGGGCCTTTGAGGGACCTTCTGTCCTTTGAGGCCCCTCCCGAAACTGCAAACCCCAGGATTCCATAGGATGTTGAAAGTGGAATCATAGTGCTATAACAGTCTCGTGCGGAAATGGCCTATGCCTTTGCTTGTTTGTTTAAACCACTTCTATTTTCACCAGTTTGTTCTCTCTCTCTTTTTTTCTTTTTCTGTTTCTTTTTGTTTGTTTCTTTCTTTCTTTCTTTCTCTTTTTTTTGGTCAGTCTAATCAGAACAATCTTTTTTAACAACCTTCTTGCTTTCCCTCTTGATGCTAAGACTGGGAGCAAGAGCAGAGTCTGCTGAGTACAAATGCTACAAATTAATAAAATTCTGAAATTGCTAGAAACAGGTCCGGCATTATGAGTTACCATGCTGTAGAGAAGGGATGTAGAGAAGAGACAAGTCTCAAGATGTTGAAAAAGATAATTTTATTCTTGCAATTAGCCCAGTGCCTACCATAAGGATATCCTTGGTATACATTTAAAAACAAAACCAGAAGAATATAATGCTCTGCCTCCTACTTCTCAAACTATCAGTTGCCAGGCATAAGCTTTGGAAACAGTCTTTTTGGAATTCCTACAGGTGGTTTTAAAGCTGCACTGTAAATATTTTCTTCGTGTATAGCTTTATTTGGAGCCAGCATGGTGTAGTGGTCTGAGCACTGGACGAGACCAGGGTTCAATTTCCTGCTTGGCCACTGGGTGACCATGGAGGCTTCATACACTCTTAGCCACAGAAAACCCTGCCACAGGTTCGTCTTAGGATCACCATAAATCAGAAACGACTCGAAGGTGCACAACAACAACAAATAGGTTTATCTGGATTAATAAGCATTTTTTTAAAAAAACTGAAACATTTTACATGTATCTTGATGCAAGAAATATATGTACACAAAATTGATACTGCAAATAATGACCTGTCTTCTGTTATAGTTTTTGTTTGTGTATTATTCCTTTTCTTTCTACCTTTCTACAACCCCTGAAGAAGGCCATTAAATATTACTTGGCTAAAACACAGTGAACTAATTGCAAGCACAAAATCATTCTTTTCAACACCCTAAGATTTTGTCTCTTCTTTACATCCCTATTTTCTAAGTAAATGAGTTTCAGTAAGGTCTGCCTTCCATCATTTTCATTTTCCGCAGTGCCTCTATGATTCCCCCCTCCCCCCCATTTTGGACTTTTTAGCAAAAAAATTCATGAAGGTTTTGTTCTGCACACACACACAAACAAGTTTATTTTGTGCACAAATCCTCCTGTAATCTCATCCAGTAAAGAAAGAAAACTTTTGAAATGTTTTATTCTAGTGTGTGAGAATGAAGTAATAAAGGATGTATATCTGTGACTCAGACAGTTGGTACTTCTTCCTTCCTCCAGGCCCACCTAAATAAAAGGCAAAGTCTAATAAAAAAACAAATTGCTAAGGGTTCTTCTGAAAGCATGACTTGAAGTTCAGACAAACAAGTTTATTTTATAAAAGTCATTATTTTAAGGTTTATGATCTTACAGAAAGAAACCTTGCACTGAACATGGAAGATCTGTGACTCTGAAATTCACTCATTCTACATGGATTCTCTACCTTCATGGCTTTGCCTATCTCTTTTCAAAAAAGCAGACATTTGTTTTATGATAGGATTACAATAGACCCACTGAGCATTTTAGTGCATCTGATATTGTGACTTGCCACCAACTGATCCTGTGCTATGCACTTGTAGACTTTCAGGTATCATAGCTAGCAAGTGAACTGCAAGATACATTCAGCGCTCTTGATCAGTTTTTCCCAACCTTAGCTCCCCAGATGTTGTTAGGCAATAATTCTCAGTAATTGCTGACCATTAGCCCTCCTTGCATCTTCATGTCCACCTCAAGCTGGAGGACTGTTTTTCATGAGATGTCTTTAGGAAAATTGCCTAACCATCTGACCTTCCATGAAGTGGAAGATGGAGTAATAATTACCAATATAACTAGCAGAGTAATAAATATGCATAAATTCTATGCTGGTGGCAGTTGGGTTTTTGAAAATGCTAAAAGACATAATACAAAATGAAAGGCCATCATTTAGTGATATTGATTTAAAATGATGGAGTTGGAAGAGGCCCCATGAACCATCTAGTCCAATTCCTTGCGAGGCTAAACACACCTAGATACTTAAGTCATTCATTGTGAGACACAGTTTCTAGACCTTTTGCCATTTTGGTCACGCTCCTCTGGAGACATTACAGCTTGTTAGCATTCTTCTTGAACTGTTGTGCCCAGAACTAGACACAGTATTCTTGGTGAAGTCTGACCAAAATGGACTAAAGTGGCACCATTGCTTCCTCCAATCTGGATGCTATACTCCCGTTGATGGCAAGCTAGAATGGCGTTGGCTTTTGGGGCTACTGCATTACATTGTTTACTCACGTTTAGCTTGTGGCCTACTGTGACCCCTAAATTTTTTTCACGTGTATTTTTGCCAAGCCAAATTTCACCCATTTCATATATGTACATTTCCTTTTTGCTGTCTAAGTGTAGTACCTTTCATTTATCCCCATTGAAGTTGTTTTTGTTAGTTTTGGCCCAACTCTCCAATGTGCTACGGTTATTTTGAATCCTGATTCTCTCCTCTGGGGTATTAGCTACCCCTCCTAATTTGGTTTCAGCTGCAAATTTGATAATCATACCCTCTATCTTCCAAGTCATTTATTAAAATCTTGATCAATATCAGTCCCAGAACGGGACCCTGAGGCAGCCTACCAATCACTTCTCTGAATAGTTAGGGTTCATCTTGCCAACCATTGACAAATCTACCCAGCAGTATCTTTTTCTAGCCTGCATTTTTACTTGCTTGCCTATGATAATATCAAGGGAGAACTTGTCAAATGCCTTACTGAACTCAAGATATACTGTATCTGGACTTTTTGTATTAATTCACAGTAGGGATGTAAATCTTCACAAGAAGTTGTTTTAAGCTAACCAATTTTCTTACAAAAAATTAAAAATACACTGAAATCTGAAAAATCTTCCAGTGGTTTACACTTTTCTCAATATGGTGTGTCTCAGTGTACTCAATACATTCTCTCATTAAGGACAAGGAAATTTCAAGTCTTCTTTGCCCCTCATGACAGAAGAGATATATATCCAGCCCTGGTTGTATTTCATTTATCTGGTCCAGGTTTGAAAGAGATAGAGAGACCTTTCAATGTTGCACTGCGTAAAACTGTAGCCAAGCTGATAAATCTCTTGTTTATTTGTCTCAAAATGGCTCCTGGTTTCTTTAACACAGACATCTTGCATTTATGCTGATGGGAACATTTCTCCCTCCCTCCCCTTCGCCTTTTGCCTCTCCATCAAAAAACCTTCAAGATTTGTTGCCAAGAATTCTTTAACCTGATTCCCGCACCCTTTCCTCCCAGAGCACCTGAAAACTTGCAACTGGCTTAGTCTCCAGTCCTGTCTTGGTGATTTCAGGGCAGCGCTTGCTTTGGTAGCTAAGCATGACCTTGAAGAATGATTGATACTGTGTGGGGGTTGATGACATAAATCTACTAAAGTGTGCCTGACATACAGCTTCCCATGCCTGGATGCTGGAGCCATGTTGCTGTTCTAACAGAGTGACACTGAACAGACTGAAGCAAATAAAACAGATTTAAAACACACACACACACACACACACACACACACACAATATCTGACAAGTCTTACGGAACCCCTCTCTGTGCAGAGGATATGAATACGGTTTATTGCCTTGTAACCAACAAACCACTCAAGTAGTAGTAAACAGGACTTATGATTAAACATGGATGGAGCGGGAAGAGGAGGTAAAAACGGACTTTGAATCTTCCTTTAATTTTCTTGTAGCATTCCTATAGAGATTGTTGTAGGACATTCGTGTATTTCTACCACTGAGGAATGGGATATCCTTGTCTCTTTTTAATCCTCATGCACCAGGATGTGATATTTTAGTCCCCAAAGTCCTATTTTGTTTCAAAATCCATATTTCACAATGTAGGCATTCTATGAAATTGTCACCTGCACAGTTTATAAAAGTTTTTTCCAGGTTTCAGCCACTATCCCTTATAATACAGTTTTTACAAATAAAAAACATCCATAAAAAAAATCCTGACAAACCTATTCGGGGCACTTTTTGGTCCCGGCCAATGTAACACATTGAGATTAAAGCAAAATGTCCATGGTATTTTTGGGTTTAGAAAAACAGAAGTGATGTGCTCTGGCTGTTAGTAGTACATCCCCATTTGGGAGAGGGAGAAACACAGGGACTGCTAAAAAGACAATAAATGGGTCCTGGAACAAATCAAGCCTAAAGTTTCTCTAAGAGCCAAGACTGAGACTGTCCTCCTTTGGACATATTATGAGAAAACATGACTCACTAGAAAAAACAATCATGCTTGGTAAGGTAGAAGGCAGTATTAAAAGAGGAAGATTGCATTACAGATGGATAGATGATAGATGATTAGGGACGGGCCTTTGAGGGACCTTCTGTCCTTTGAGGCCCCTCCCGAAACTGCAAACCCCAGGATTCCATAGGATGTTGAAAGTGGAATAATAGCACTATAACAGTTTAGTGCAGAAATGACCAGAGTCTGGAACCAAACTATATACAGCTGACTAGCATGTTGAACTGCCTGGAAATGAACAGGTATCGGATGAAGCTGTTGCAACTGGGGATCAGTATGCTCTCTGTAACCAGCTCTCATCAACAGTCTCTTGGACCACCTGCTCTTTAAAAACAATCTTTAAAGGCATCCCTCATGTAAAGCATGTTAACAGTAATCTAAATGAGCTGTAATTGAGATATTGGTCACTGTAGCTTGATCTGATATCTTCAGGAATGGGCTTGCCACTGTTCCTTGTGATCCTCCAAATTTAAGCACCCAGGCTCAGGACTGAGTCCAAGAGTACACCCAAGCTGTGAACCTGAGATTTCAGGAAAAATGCAACCCCTTTCTAGCATGGACTGGATGCCTGTTCCCTAGCAAGCTTTTCAGTTGAGCACTGCTATTTTGCCTGAATTAAGCTTCAATTTTTTTCAGCCTCATTCAGTCCATTATTGGCCACACACATTGGTTGAACATTGAAAGGACCTGATGTATCTATTAATGAAGAAGCATTTGAATGTTTAAAATGATCTCCAGTGTAAATGGTTCTTTATGCCAAGTAATAAAGATCACTGCTATTCCTATCTGATGGAATCTATATATCAGATAGATGTCACCAATATGGTGAATGTAATATCACCATGGAGGCCATCTAACATACCCAGGTTTCCCAGATTCAGTGCCCCATATCACCTTTGAATTCAGACTTCCTTGTCACCTGAGGACTCTGTTTAAATGTGCAACCTTTCTGCCAGAGCTGGCTAATTTACACTGAATTAAATCCAAGAGTCAGTCAGGATCTTTGAAAATACTTCATATTTCAGAGCATATTTTAGGTGTGTGTTTCTGCTCACACTTTTAATAATTGCATTCTATCATACCTTAGAGCAGCACTACCATCTGCAGCCAGTGCAATAGCCAGATGTTGGGAATGGTGTATATGCGTACAAACTTAGCATCTTGCTGGGAGAATTTTCTTTTGCATGTTCAAGCAGGACTTTTCCTTCGGTTGCTCTTAATATTCTTCACACTGCTGGATTTCTGAATTGTGCCCTGCTGTTTTGCAGCTTAGCAAGTTATAGAGGTGAATGACTTAAACAAATCGTGGAAAGGTATTTCCAGAAAATGATTAGCTTTATTTATTCATTTTTTTTTTATCCTTCACTGTATCAAAACATCGCAGGCAACCTGAAAATTAACTAATGTAAAAACACATAACAATTTAAAATTCGAGCAATCAAAAACCAATTTGAAACTGTTTTAAACAATTAAAAGCCATGTACAAAATTTCACATCCTCTTCAGGCCATTATTCCTAGGCCCTGAAAGCTTTAACGAAGTTTAACTTGTACACCAAACTGAAGGAAACATCAGTACCAATTGGGTCTCCAAAGGACAGGACATTCCATAGACAGGGTGCCATGGTAGAAAAAGTCCTTTCTTATGTCTCCACATGATGTATCATTCTCACTGATAGACCAGAGAGAAGGGCTTTCCACCAGATTTCAGTGCTTGGGCAGGTGTTGTTACCCTGTGAACTGCGGGTCGCAGGAGGGACACCAAAATGTGCTCCACTGAAGTTGGGGAAAATTAGCTCAGAGCACTGCTTAACGTTACGAGAGGCAGGGTAACATAGCGAGATCTTGAACCCTATGTCTACGGGGTCGGGTCGAGTCAAGGAGAACACAAAAGTTGAAATAACAAATGATGCTTATTAAATACAAGCAAAACAGTGTATGCGACACACTCATACACGATAACTAAAGAAAATAAAGGTTGGAGTGGTATAGAGGGATTTTTAGAGGGATTGTTGGTTTGGGTGATACTTCACCTGTCCTGAAGCCCAGAAAAATAGAGAGCGAAGCTGGGGTGCGATGTAGCTCAGCACGTGGAGCTGAGGGGAGGCTCGCCAAGCAAAGCGGCAGCAAGGCGGGATGAAACTCGGGAGCGATCTGAGGAAGGTTTTGGAATCAAGGGTTTTTATAAGGAGAATTGTGACTGCAGGCTATGCCATACTTGGGGAAAAACAATAGATTTGGAGTTGGAGACAAAGCCTCCGAAAGGTCAGAATCTGAATGACTGAGTTATAGTAACGGTTCTCAATAGAGTAGCCAGTATGCAAACGCAGAGTACTTGGGTATTGCATAGTTTACCCATCAAGCTGCCATCGCGGGACAGAGGCTCTTTTGTAAGTGACGTGCATACTTAATTAGAGTACTTGCCTGGAGGTTTCCTAAAGCAGTGAGTCAGCTATTTCTGACCTGCCTCTATTGTAGTTTGAATATTACGGCTATTAACGGCCGAGCTTGTTTACGTGCTTGTCCGGTGGCCTCGCAAGCACGTGGAAAGGAATAGAAAAGTGCAGCCGAATTGTGATATCAAGGGATATCTTTAATATCCCCAAAGCTCAGACTAGCCAGGGCAGTAACAGTGTATGTAGGAAGACATGCTCCTTTTAAAATCAAGTTCCCAAGATGTTTAGAGCATTGCATATCACATCGTGGTTTGAGTGTTCAAATCCTTGCTTGGCCATGGAAACTCACTGGGTGACCTTTGGCAAGTCACACTCTCTCAGCCTCAGAGGAAGGCAAGGACAAGCCCCCTCTGAACAAATTCTGCCGAGAAAAGCCCATTATAGGTCTGCCTTAGGGTTTCCGTAAGTCAGAAATGACTTAAAGGCATACAACAACAGCAGCAGCAGCAGCAGCAGCAGCAACACTAGCAACTTGAATTCAGACTGGAAACTTATTGGCAGCCAGTGTAATTTCTTTAGAACTGGTGTTGTATATTTCCTTTAAAGTGTTGATGGCAACACCCTTGTCGCAAGTTATTGCACTAGTTGCTCTCACTGCTTTGATCTCCCAGGGCAGCTCCACACAGAGATCATTGCAGTAGTCTAATCAGAAAATTACCAGTACATGAATTCCTCTGGGTGGGTTATTCCTTTCCAGGATCGGCTGTAACCAGCCTCAGATATTCAGAGCCATCAAAGCCACTTGGGCTGTCAGTGAGAAACATGTATTCTCCGACTACGTCACTGCTCCTTCAGAGAAAAGACAGCCCTATCCAGCACAGACCACTCATCCAGTTCCTTGATCTAGGAACAAATTCAAAAAGTCTCCATCTTGTTAGGATTCAGCTTCGGGGGTTTTTTGGGTTTTTTTGGGGGGGTCCTCAGCTCTTCCACAGAAGAATCCAGGCATCTGTTAAACACCTGAGCAGCATCACCTGAAGACCCTCACCTCTTTATTACTATTATAGTTCGAAGGCCCAGAAAACTCTTTGCTTTCCTATTTCTCAAAAGTAACTATAATCATTTATATTATTTTTATTTTTGAGTATCTGATTGCACTAAGCCACTGGTCTTGGGTACAATACATACTTTCCTGCCATTCACCCCATCATCCCTCCAACATCTACCATAGAGCATGAGGCAAAAGCCTGAGACACAAGGCCTTTTTGCACTACACTATTATAGTACTATTATTCCACTTTCAGCATCCTATGGAATCCTGGGATTTGCAGTTTAGGGAGGGGCCTTTAGAATTCTCTGCCAGAGAGCTTTTTGGCCTCAGTTAACTGCAAACCCCAGAATTCCATAGGATGTTGAAAGTGGAATAATAGCACAATAACAGGAAGTGCAGAAATGCCCACAGTGTGAAACTTTTAGTCAGGCCATGCCACTGTAACTATAAATGTAATGTAAAAGTTACATTTATGCTCCAAAACCAGTAAAGTTACCATCATAATGTAATGTAGTTAAACCTTTGCTGTGATCATCCATTGAACAATGAAATCAGAGGCAACTAAACTCGTGATTACAAAGAATTTGTATGAGTCAGTTGCTTTAAAGACACATCATAATGCATTAAAAATATGAGAATTATGCATTCATAATTCTGAACATTTTCAACGCTATTCTAGTAAGTGTTGATATTGCTTGCCTGTGATGAATGTTTGGGTCAAATTGGCCCATTTATTCCAAGTATTTATTGTTTTGTGAGATGTTCCAGTGAATATCAGAAACAAGTAGATTGCAAATCTTGCTTTTCCTGTTTTCACCCAGAGCACAGAGAGTGTTGGCCCTTGGTAGTAAATATTACGAAGAAAGAAAGAAAGAAAGAAAGAAAGAAAGAAAGAAAGAAAGAAAGAAAGAAAAGCAAATTAAACTTGATCACTTATCACAAATACTTGATTGGCTTTGAGTTTGCTAAATAAATACTATAATAATCTGAAATATCCTAGAGGCTCTTAAAATCTTGTGAGTTACTATTGTGTAAAAACTTTTGTACAGTTTTTTGACATTACCCTAACATTCTTGCCAATGCAATATATTTTTTAAAAAATAAAACTTTTTCAGCTGCATTTTAAAATGGGCAGATGGCCAAAAAGAAAAGAAGGAAAGAAGAAGAAGAAGAAGAAAAGAAATATTCAATCACAGGAGCCATGTTCTTGTGGGATTGGTACTATTGCTATCCATGTACAGTATTTGGCTGAATATTCACTTAACTAGCACTACAGCTTTAACTGATTTTAACTGTCCCCAAGACAGATTATAAAATCAACACACCCCAAAGGCAAGAGTATTTAGTCTGAAAAGTATACTGTAACTGAACTAGAGCTGATCTTGGTTACCTGGAGAAAATACTACATTGAATTAGAACTACAGCAGAAGAAAAATGGGCATCCCTCTGATTTTCACAAGGTAATACCTTGATAGAACCTTTAAAAGACTGCAAGTGTTTCAGGAACATGCTTTACGTACTGAGGAATACTGAAGAATAGCTCACTGTTGATTTTTACAAACAATCTGGTTACTAATATAGAAATAAATATCCAGCTTATCATGCTGTTCCAAAGATTTGATTCCTGTGCAGCTTAGCTGTGCTTACCACCCCAAAAGCTGGGAGAAGAGAACATTCAGCTTCAGATGAATGGACATGAGTGGGTAGTTGGACATGCAAATAGATATTTTCCTTCCTCTTATTTTGAGACTGCAATGTAGAAACAAATAGAATGCCAATTGTGAGACAACATAAATAAGAAATTCAAACAAAGTGGTTACCTACCAGCTCAGGAAGTCTTTTTCTCTTGTGGTTTGCTAAGTCCTTTACCTTCCATAAGTACAATACTGTGATTCTACTTTAACTGCCGTGATTCCATCCTATGAATTTCTGGGATTTGCTGCTTAGGGAAGAGTTACAAAATTCTCACAGAACTCCTCTAGTACCTCGCCAGACTACAGACCCCAGAATTCCATAGGGTATAGCCAGGACAGTTAAAGTTGAATCACAGTGCTATAATTCTGTAGTGTGCAAGGGCCTCAGGAGATAATGTTGGACCTTTGTTGGAACAAACACTTGGTGGTTGAAGATGAGAGACCAAGCAATCTTACAGGGATGATGGGAAGTGGAGAGCTTCTTGTCCCATCTTGTAAACTATGGGTTAGATCAGCCTTACCTGTGCAAGGATCATGGAAAAATGTAGCTTCTGTACATTAATAAATGGGTTTTCTCTAAGTATCCAAGTATCCAAAAATCTGTATTTCTATCTAACCCAAGGAACTGAGAGCTAAGTGTGTTTATAGCCACGGTGTTAGCCATTGTGTGATTGTAGGAGGTGGTGGTGAACCAGATTATGAGCACAGCAATGGGAGGAGTAACACTTTGCTGCAATTTCAGGACCACTCAAAACTGGTTGCCTTTGACCCTTTGCTTGGAATGGGAACAAAACTTCTACTGGTGCCAATGAAAGCTTTCCTTTCATTGCAAGTTGCAGGCATACACAAGGGAATCCAATCTTTACTGAAACCACAGTAGAGATAACTTTGTCCCCCTCCATCCTATTCTGAACTGTTCTCTATGCTTACTATCTATTTAAAAAGAACCCCAGCATAGCTAATGGGATCATGAACATTTTGGCCCTGACGATATGAGGTCATGAGCCCTTTCATATTACACATCTCTAGTGCTTTGATTCCATTTCAGCTGCCATGGAAACATTCTGTGGGACCCTTGGACTTGGAATTGAAGGAGGAATATTCGATATTCTCAGCTAAAAAACCCTCCTCTATTACCTCTGACCAAACCACAAACCCCAGGATTCTACAGGATGCAGCCATGGCAGCTAAACTGGAATTACAGTAGTACGACTATGTAATGTGAAAGGGCCTCATGGTTTCAGTGACAGATACTTCTTTGAAAGGACATACTGTTATCCAAGACCTTTGTTTCTGGTTTTGTGTGTATGTGTTTTAAAAACCTATATTTTCTCAACAAATTTCAGCTTGGGAGGAGGGAAAACCATTGTTTTGAAAACAATAAACTGCTTTCTTTCCCCCTTTGGATGACACAAGCTTTGTAAAGCCTGATTACTAAAACACATGTAGTCCTCTAGGTTTCTGATCAATGTCACTGACAAACAGGCTTACAAACAGGCATATAACAAAGTCATCACATTTTAAGTCAGGATAAAGTGAGAAAAACTAATTGGCTGAAGGGTATGCTTAATAAATTGTTTGGGAAATTTTTTTGCTGATCCCACCATAAACCTAGAAGAATGAGAATGTGATACATAATAAACTAAGTGTTACTGTTTTCTACCATCGCCCAGGCTTCGCGATTTGATTAATTGCAGATTCTGAATCACTGAAAATAAATGGCAGTTAATTATCCCTAACACCTCTGGAGGAACAGATTGGGGAGGACTGTGAAACCACCACACTTGTGGTCTGAGCTAAATATATCATTTTTGCTTAAGGAAATTTAATAATATTGTAATTCAAACTTATGTGACACAAAATTAATAGCCTTTAATACTGAAATGCCTTCATTTGATTTATCCTGTTTTGTACACGCACTGACTTTTATGGACAGTTGTTCTGAAATAACCGTCACTTCCAGAAACTGGTTTTGAAGTTTGCATTTCAGACTATTATTCTTAAGGCAGGAGTCAAAAATGAGAGGCTGCTGTGTTTACATTGATAGCTGAGGTGACTTCTTGCCCTCTCTTTTCCTTTGCTATGCTGACTATAGCCAGTTCTGCAATATGCCTGACAGCATAATTTGTAGCTAAACAACCAACCTTCATGGAGACCATAAAAGAGCTTCCTGCTTTAGCAGAAGTTCTCAGATACAAAGTTCCACAAAACTGTATCTGTGCCAGGTACAATCAGGGACAGATCTGTGCCAGATTCATTCCCCACAGATACCTGAGGTTTTCCCAGTGTTGGCTGTTCAAGGCATCCAATAAATTCTCTCCAAACTGCTTTGAACTGCTATTCTCCTTTTCCTCTGTAAAATCTGCACCAGAGGGCAGAGGGCATCTGCATAAGGGCATGTAGATATGCTGGGATCACAACCTCTTTTAAATTCACTGTAATCTAGATGACCACATTAGTTGTACTTGGTCCCATTGTAATCAATACGGCTTAAGTTTAGTGATGAATTTCAGCAGATCCAGACTTAGCCAGACTTACAGTAAGCCTGTTGCAAACAATGGGAATGTGGATATAATTCAGTCTAAAGTTATTAATTATTTAGGTTAGTTACATTTGTATTCTGACTTTCCTACACTGAGCATGAGAACCATGGACATGGCTCTCTTCTGCCCCACTTTATGTTCATCACTACTATGTAAAGCAAGTCAGGTTGAGAAGTGACTGCCCACGTCACCCAGTGTGTGTTTGATAGGTGAAGGGGGACTAGAGCTTGGATCTCCCAAGTCCCACTCCAATATTCTAGCCACTATATCACACTGTATATAAGCTTTTGTATTCTGTGGAAGTAAAGTCGACCCTTCAGAGCCAGAGTGGTGTAGTGGTTTGAATATTGGACTATGACCCTGGAGACCAGAGTTTGATTCCTTGCTCAGCCATGGAAATCCACTGAGAGGCCTTGGATGTGTTGTACACTCTCAGCCCCAGAAAATCCCATGAGAGCTTTACCTTAGGGTCGCCATAAGTCAGAAACAACTTGAAGGCACACAACATCAAACAACAAAGGTGGATACTTGTACCACATATAGCAAAAGAAAAGAAGAAATGTATCACCCAAAAAAGCGGATAAAAGAGGACATAGGGAGTGCATATTCTGTGCAAATCCAATATGTATATGTGCACATTTAGAAATAGTTACTGTAATTATAATTATTCATTAGTTTTAAAACAAACAACATTTGCAACCAAAAGGAAATACATTAGGAAAAACATAAAAAGAAAAGCAGACAGAGAAAAGAAGAAAACTCTAAAACTAAAATATACAAACATGTTAAACTAATACACCAACCAGTAACTAACTAAAACATTAGACACTAACTTACTGAAACACAAAAGGGTTCTGATCTCCCAAACCAAACTGTAATGACAGAAAAATAAGTGAAAAAAGAGGGAAAAAATACATTATTATTCTACCATTATTCTACCATTACAGATCCAACTAAGTAATCTTACTAGTAACCATAGCCACTGATTATTGCATTGTTAGATTTCTTATTGCTCAAAAAGTCCATAAATAGTTTCCAATCTTTAAAAAAAATATCTTCAGTTGGCTGATCTTTTAAAACCCATCTTAGTTTGGCAATTTGGGCTAACTCAGCAACTTTCACAGTTTATTCTTTCAGTGTCAAGAAATCATTACTACAATTGAATGGATATAGAACACATCTCACCACACTGGGGATTGGAGAAAACTATGACCAGGTACCCAGTGTACCTGATCAGTTGCTCAGATTGTCCCGGTGTTACACACTGTGGATGAGCAACTTTAAGGTCTTGCTTTTCCTTCAGTTTTATGGTCCTTTTTCTTCAAACCACCATTCAAACAGAGGTCTCCAAAAGCATGGTTCTCAGCCTTTGGTTCTCTAGAAGATTTGGGTTTATGTCCCAGATGTCCCAGCCAGTATGGTCAGTGCTCAGGAATTCACATAACTGAAATCCAAATATCTGGAGGATGAAAGTTTGTGAACAAGGGAGTTCCAGTAGTGTAGGGACAGGAGGCAGTGCGTCCTGGGCGGCACTTCTTTGGGGACACCGCCATTCCTTGTCTGCCCCCATGCGCCGTTGTCCCTCCCCCGCGTGCCATCGCCCTTTCCCCACACACTGTCATCCTGTCCCCATGCGCTGTTGCCACGCTGCCGCCCTTCCACCCCGCCTCCACCCCCATCCCTCCTCCACTCACACCAAGCTATGCCACTGTAAAGTCTCACACATAACCATCCTACATAGAAGCTGAAAATCTGACAGTGGCATGAATGTTTCCTTGGAAGAAAGTCCCATTGTATTCAATGGGATTAAGAGCAAGTGAGTTTGTTCAGGACTGTAGCTGCAGTTAGGTTGTATTCCCATTCTTCCTTCCTTTATGAACATTTCTGTGTGACCCAACACTTGAACATGCAATGCCAAAATAACAGTAAGTGTTTCTGTGCCCCATTGAGGACTGGCAGGTTGTTTTCCAAATGGAAAACTGAGTAGACCCATATCTATGTATATATCTTACTGCTAATTGCTGAGGACACATATACTGTGAAAATTGAGCCCATATGTACAGAGACCTAATTTGTGTGAGGTAGTGATGAGATGTGTCTTTTTCCATGACTACATCAGCTTTTCCTTCTTAAAAGTATTTATTTGTAACGCAGTAGCAATAGTGATATTTTTGTGGTAAAGATCAATATGCTCTCTTTGTTTCAAATGCAGTGGGATTCCTTTTACCATGCGTGTCCCAATGCCATGCTTAAAACAATAAAACAAATTGATATTTATATAAAAGTATCATAGATCATAGTTAGATTCTTTAAGAAGATGGATAATCTAGAACACTCCAGACCACAATATTTCTGTCTTTAATCTTCCCAAATAGTTTTTCATCCAAATCTGAAAAAGAAAAGTGTCAAAGGAAGGCATAGCATGTTTATATGACATACTTCAAACATTGTTGCCTTGTGATCTCACCCTCTGACAGTAAATATTGGGTTAGCAATTTTCTGGAATTTAGAAAGTAGATTCTTCCCCTGCCCTCTCCACTGAGTTTCCATGTAATAGATATTTTGCTGACTTTGCCCTTTTCTTAGAGATCAGAAGCTTCATCAATATTTGAGGAAGTACATTAAAAAAAATCTACTTAAAATAAAATAAAAACATCTTAAAATAAGCTAGAAAAATTGTCTCAGAGGTGAATAATTTGTGATCCTAAGCTGAATTTGGAGTGTGTGTATGTGCATGTGTGCACACACATGCATGGCAACTACCCAGAACTCCCCTGCCATAGACACTATGGCCATAACATATACTGGGTGGTGACTCTGGAAACTGTAGTCCAAAAAAAGAACTCATACTATCTTATTGTGACTGTGCCATCATGTAGATCAGAAGTGAAGGACGTATGGTTCTCCAGATGTTCTTGGTCTGCATGCCTCACCGTTGACTATGCTGGTTAGAGCTGATAGCAGCGTCACACCTATGACAACTCAAAGGTCACACATTCTCCAGCCCCAATCCAGATGGTGGATTGGATCAAGAAACAGCCATGCATATAACAGACCCCTTTGACTGGGTCTAAATGCAGTCAGTTGTACTTAGTGTGGAAAGTTAAGTGATGAGTAAGACAGTACCCTAAAGGCACCATAGCCCATCTAATCTTGGAAGCTAAGGAGGGACAGTCTTGGTTACTATTTGGATGAGAGACTACCAACGAATACCAGATGCCATAGGGTATGTTTCAGAAGAAGGAGTTGTCAAAACCACCTCTGAATGTTCCTGGCCTAAGAAAACCCTGTGAAATTCATGGGGTTACTATAACTTGACAGGTGACTTGAAGGCACATGCATGCACACACAAGTGAAGTCTGCTTGATGTCAGTGGAATCAAGTGCAATCAACTTAATATAGGCCCTTTTCGCACGGCAGTTTGCAAGCGAAAGGGTCCCTTGAGCGCCACGTAAATGTGAGGAGCGGTCTGCATGACGCACTCTCATTTACGCCATGCTCAAGACCCTCACGCGCAGCGAACACACATTTTATTTTCGGCTTTCAGCCGAAAATGACCCGTGCTTGCGCAACGCTCACGGGCCTGGGCCGCACTCACCTGCCGTGCGGAGCCTCTGGAGCTGGGCCAGTCACGCGTCCTCTTCTCAGTGCAGCCTCCAACTCCCAGGCTGCACTGCAGAAAGAAGGGGTGGGCTCTCGCGTGAGCAGGAAGGAGCTGCGGAGGTTGTTAAACTGCAGCTCCCAGCATTCCTCGTTATTGGCTATGCTGGCTAGAGCTACTAGGAGTTGCTGGTCAACAGTATCTGGAGTGCTGCACAATTCCCACCCCTGATTTTGATCCAGTCCAGTGTGAATGGCAGTGCTCAGTGGTAGACCATAGAGAGAGTTCACAGTCTGGTCCTTGGTGTCTTCATCTCAGAAGCCTCTGATTCTGGGAAAGACCTCTCCTTAAGACTGTGGAGATCTCCTATTTGCCACACAGGACAGGGCTAGATGGATCCCGTGGTCCAAGATACCTGCATATGTGCATGTGAGGTAGTGCTATGGAATGAATATTTATTGGTGATGTAACTATCCCCTCACAAATGGTGTTTGCTGAACTTCCAGTGCTCACCCCTTACTGTTCTTTTTCAATATTTGCTTCACTCCTGGGAAAAGGACAATCCTTCTGCCTCCTCTTTTAAAAGTGCACATGATAATACAACACTATTCTGAAAAACTCTAAGCACTTCTCTTTATGTTTACTGTCATGAAATACAAAATGTCACCATAACCAATGGTTTTAAATCCACTGGAGGGTCTCTGTGTTTTTCATTCTGGTTTTTGCAATTTGCAGTTTCAGCCATTTCAACTTTTAATAGCAATATCTGAATTTGCCCTTTCTCCTTCCAGGAACCAAAGGCACACTTCAATTTTTTTTTTAACTCTCTTTCTTAAGTAATCTCAAGGATGGTATACGTTATTGAAGGATGGCCTTTTAAATAATAATTAAGCAACAACAAAAAATTGCACAGCACTGGACAAACCCCTCATGTAGGTATGAGGCCGCAATGTGACTTTTTATAAATGGAGGTGTAATAGGGACTTGCCAAAGCCAGGAGTAGTGCTCTTAACACTACTCATGCTCTTTACATACATATCTCATACGTTTTACCATTTAAAGCTGCTATTCTAAGCATATTTACACTTCAGTCCAAGCATGATACACACTTGTGAATGCATCCTCGCTGACTGCAGAACAATTTATGTACAACTGTGTGAGTTTGGGATTGCATCCTACCTAGGAAATGTGTCCTCTTAATCTTCTTCTTCTTCTCCTTCTTCTTCTTCCTCTTCCTCTTCCTCCCCCACCCCCCCCATTCATCATCTTTCCAATGCATTTAATTAATTGAATGTTAGCCTCTAATTTGCCGCTTTGCTGGAGATGCCCAGGGCGACTTGGGAGTAAAGAATGAACATTGTGACTATGAAGTGTTCCTTCCCCTAGGTCTACAAAAACAACATCAATGAGCAGTTGGTAAAGCCATCAGCTCCTCTCACTGAAGCATACAGCAAACACGTGCTGTGACCTTAGCCTTTTCCCCTTTGATTTACAGCTGCATTGGAAAGCAACTTAACAAGGTGGCATGAAGCTTCAAGAGCAGTGGAAGTCAATTTATTGTCTAAGTGTTATGGATGTTAATTAGATTAGGAATATGCTGAGGCTATTATAGTCCTTGCAGGGAGAAAAGGGAGAGAATATTCTTTGAAACTCCAGCTTTGTGGCATAAAAACACAGGAAAAAGAGTAACCCTACACCCAAGGAAATTGTAGGGTTCCATTGGATTCCACAGAATTGTAAAAGGTCCAATAATAACAACATTTTAGAAAGAGCCAAGAAAGTACCAGAGACGCTTTTTTAAAAAAAACAAAAAACAACCCCTCCTTCTTGCATTGTTTTTACTATAACAGTGATGCCCAGGAGGGTTTTAATAGGAAAAAAGAAGTAAAGAGCAATTTTCTATGCAATGTTGAAAATACAAACTGTACTGGAGGGGGGAAAAGATTACAGAAAAAAAACATTGAAGACAAATCATAGCATTTTAAACAGCCCTCAGTTTCTACAAATCTAAAAGAAAACTATTAGCACACGAAGTGGATTTGCACTGTTGAAATTATATTTCCAATACTTTGGGAACTGCGCAAAGTTAAGGGCAGATTTACGACTTTGTTGCTAGTTATTTCCATAATCTTGAGACAAATATTCCACACTATGGAAAAAGTGCTTGAGTAGTCATTATCTGTGCATCCCTTAATGGCGCTGTTGAGTGTCTGAATAAGACTAGAATGAAAAAGGATCAAGAAATATTTAGTAATTTGTTAACAGCCATTAAAATAGAGATTGCCAGAAAAGTGGAAATCTATTATGTCTTCTGTGGACGTGGAAACACAAACTCCATGAAACCGAGGGACTGCAAATGACTTACATTTACTGACAAATCCCATGTATTTTTTTTACAAAAAACACCCCCCCCCAAAAAAAAAACCTAGAAGCAGGAATATTTGAATCTCCTGTATGTTTTTTTCCCCAAGTTGTGTCATTCCTATGCTTGCAAAAGAATATCCAGGTGAAGTGGCAGTGTCTTTATCTGAATCATTACAAACAAAATCTTCAGTCGTATTTTTGGCCTGGCTAGAATAGAGCCATTGAATCATTTGGATTCTCCTATATGTTGGCTCACCAGCCAACAATTGATTGAATGGTTCTGCTGTAATTGGGAGTAACCAGCAGGATTCAAACCAAAAAGAGTTAAGATTTGTATCTGTAGGTTTTCAAATTCTAAAATTTGAAACAGATAATACTATTTGACAGGATACTAGACAGAAAGCACTCTGAAGATGGGGAGTTTGGGGTGAGTCTAAGTAGGCTGAAGGCAGAGATGCTGCTAGCTTCTATGTAGCTTGTACAGCATAAACCCACAGAAGACAGATGATGGCAGATTTATGGATGATCTACAACAGTTCTCCGAGGGCTTCTGATTCTCAGTACTCTAACAAGAGCAAGGGGGAAAAAACCCACTCTGATTAGGCTGTCTTCTGCTGATTGCTTATCTCTGTGCTTCAGTATTCCTAAAATAGGAGCAGCAACTGGTTGCTTTTCAGCAGGTCTTTGTTTAGCTGTCCTGGCCAGTTTTAGAGTACCTCCGGTAAATCACAAGTTGACCAATAGTATAGAGGTAAAATGTGATGTCCAGGCCCTCATCATGGCATGTGCACTCCTGAAAGAGTCCAAAACTGAATGAAGTTAGGTTGATCCATATCAATAAACCATTTATAGTATGGGTCTCCATAGTGCATGGAAAGTTAGTAACTGGCTACTTCAACAATAATGCAATATTAATGCCAGCTTCCTCATTCTACAGCCACTACAGATGTGGGCAGATGAAATCATCAAAGAAATTACTAGAAATGCAAGAGAAACAACTGACAACTGTAATTAAGGCCTTGGGTATTCATCAGTTCTGTATTCTGAGTAGTTTTAACTTGCCCAGAGTTGAATTGCAAAAGCTGTAAAATCATCCCACATCACTACTCCCCTCCCCCAGTTCTTGGGATACCCCATTTCTACATTTAGGCCCTTTCCACACCCCACCTCCAACTCACAATGGCCACAGGATCACAGAATTAATCACTGATGGGTTTCTCCTGTCAATGAACCGCGATTGTGCAGTCCTCCCTTCTGTCTCTTGCACTTACCTGCCATGCAGAATTTCAGGAAACGCAATGGCTATGCTTCCTCCCCTAGCGCAGCCTGGGAAACTTCTGGGCTGCACTGCGGAAGAGAGAAGCGGAGCCATCACGCTTCTTTCCATCCAGCAGGCAGCCCATGTGGAGGGGAGTGCTTCTGTTGCACTCCCCTTCCGGGAGAGGTTTTCCCCATCTCCCCACGCAATGGTTTCAAGAATAGGTAAGACGTGGAAAGGACCTAAGATTAAAAAAACAAAATAAAAAAAATAAACCCTTTCAGTTCTTTGAGCAGGCAGTGTCCAACATTCAGATAAAATAAATTGAAATTGTTCCTTAATGACAGTTGATATTTGGTTATAGAGTTGGATCTGAGTATCCATGCCAAAAAAGACTGTCTCTGTTAGGACAACTCTCAGAATCCCCAAGTCTGTGTGGTTATGGTCCCAAGTTTTAATAAAGAAAAGGTGCTACAATTTGCAGGAGTCATTTGAAACAGAAAGGACAGTCAGTGAGCAGACTCATCTAATTTCAGTAATGAAACAGAACCTTTGGACTCTACCATCAGTGTCTAATACAGTGGAATCATTAAGCCTCCCCCCAAAAGTTGTTGGTTTACAATTCCCAGCAGCGCTAGTCAGTATAGCTAAAAGGGAGGAATGCTGAGAGATTCAGTCCAAAAATATCTGGAGGACCACATGATTCCTATCCCTGATCTAGGCCAAGCTTCCCTAACAGGGCTGCAAGCTCAGGACTATCCCAGGTCCTGAGATTTCAAGGCCAAGACTTGAAAACTAAGGATGATCCCTTGTAATATAAGAGGCATACGTTGGGAGTGTTACAAGGGGAGAGCCTGGTGATGCCATTAAGCATGACACAGAAAACATCAGACACAATTGCACAGAATATGCCATTCATTAAAAAAATAAACACCAAGTCTAACAAAAGAGGAAACACACACACACACCTCTCAAGGTTGCACTCCTACCCTGAGATTCGTCCTTCTTTCCCTAAGGACTGGAGAAGAAGGACCAGACCCCTGAACTCCGGGGCTGGCACTGAGATCTGGCGACAATGTTACCCAGCATGATGCTCCTCTTTGTACTGGACTGGATTATATCCACACCTGCTTGGCAATGGTGGGAGCTGTAAGTCAACATATCTGGAGATCACCAGGTTTGGGGAGACTCTCCCTAGCTAATAGACCCAGGTATTGGCTATGGGCCTGCATGTTCCGCAGTATGCTTTTGCATTTAAATGCACATTTACTTCTTGTGTGGCATTTAAAATACAAAGAATCCCATGGTCTGAAATAATCATAAATCCTTTTCAGGATCTCTGTTATGACCATTTTGCTTCATTTGTTTAGAAAAGTTAATAGATTTCCTATTTCACTGAATTTGCAGGCTTCAGGGAGGGGGAAAAACCCTGTTACTTGAACATGTTTTTTAAAAGGCTAAGCAAGTATGATTAGAGATCTTGTATATCACTTGCATCTGTGTGGTTTCCAAATGAAACTTGGGACTCTTGGGAGAAAGAGAGAAAATCAACAAGGAAGTAGTTGTCCTGTTTAAAAATAACCTTTGTTTTCAGCTTTTAAAGCCATGTGTGTGGGAATGTTTCCTACATTTTCTGGTCCCATTTTCTTAAGGTTGGTTGCTTAAGAGCAACAAAATTTAATTAGCAAGGCTGTAGCTGTAAGTTAACCGCTCATATATCATGCTAAAGATGCAGACATTTCATTTATAGCACCTTCACACATAAATATCCAAAGTGGAAATGGTTTATAAGCTATTGGCTTTACAGGGTGTGTTAGATCTTTCTGGAACTCTGTAGGCAACAGACTATACCTGGAGCTGACTTGGTTACAAATTGCTATATGGACTGCAAATTGTCACTTACTAGGACAAAAGGCATGTGGTACAGGAGGGTAAAATCCAAGAAACTTTGGATTTGGTCCTATTTGGACTACAGAGAGAACACCATCTTGGTAAAACAAAAACATAATATCATACCTCCATCTGTCCTGATTTGGCAAGAACAGTCCTAATTAAATCCTTTGTTGTCCCACTTCTCAGCTGATATCCCCTCTCCCTGCTGAGTCAATTAGTGTCAACTACTTTTACACTTTGAACTCAGTTTGCAGCAACTGAGGTAAGCTGAGAAGAAAAAGAAGAAAGTTGGAGGAGGAGAGAGAAACTGGGACATTTTGAAGGTGGGTGAAAATAAGGGAAAGAGGATTGATCAGGGCTGTCCCTGCCAAATCCAGACAGTTCAAGGGTATGGAAAAGCTGTCCGGTCTTTGAAGGGCAGTCTAGTCTGAGCGTGATTTAAAGGTAGAGAAGCCTGCGAAATTCCAACTGCCATGATGACTGAAGTCCTAATGTCAAAGGACAGACTACATAACATCACCTGCTTGAATGTTTCGTTGATGCACTACAAACTAAATCTCCATAGAAGGAAGCAAATAAACAAAAAGAATGCCCTGAAGTCTGTTTACTGAAGGGGAGACAAATGTTGAACAAGCCATTCTGGGATAGGAAGTAGCAACTGGGAAGACATCAAGTTGACCATCCACAGTTAGCACCCACACAACACATAAAGCAAGTAGATCAATCCTTCATAGCTTTCCCTACTATAGTGAGAGATACTATATTTCTACGTGAAATTATATCAGTTATGTCCGTCTTTTCATCCATATAGATCAATTAGCCTATGTAAAATTTTTAGACTTTTTTTGTGGGAAGAAACAATGTATAAGTATCCTCCTTAAGATTAGGTACTGCAGCTCAACAACTGCACCATACATTGTTATCATTTCTTATTCCATGCTTAGAAGTTGTGAAATCATACCATCCAACTATTCCAATTTGGCAGGGAGATCCTCTGTCATCCCACTTTTTCAGCTGCTTTGAAAATAACCCAGTTTCCCTCTCCTCCTTCCACCTCCTGCCTTTGTCCTCAGTTTATTGCTGTAAATCAATAATGAATTGCTGTAAATTCATGATGCAAAAGTACTTTACACTCATTTAACAAAATAGGGGGGAGAGGAGAGGGCAGAATTTTGCCCTTCCCTATAGACTCAGGCAAAAGCAAACTGCTGTAGCTTCTCTTAGCTCGTCTGCTCTTCCTCATGAATAATTTTTGCCATCTTGACCACACTCCGACGTTGCTAGACCACACATGCCTGTGTGTTCATCTGCAAAATGTCAGAGGGTATGTGAAAGGTGAAGACTTTCAGACAAAAGCTTGTAGCTGTTACAAAAGGGAGAGTTAAGCACTGTTGGTCAAGATTTCTCAAACATTTCTGAATGCACAACTTGATTCGCAATCAGTTTGGCCATGGGCTTTCATACCTAAACAGAGGTCCCTCTTCAGAGACGTTTTGTAGGCCTGAACAGAAAGTGTTTTGTCTTCACTAACAGGAAACCTGATGCATTACTTAGGCAGGACTATATATTCAGCTCTGTTGTCAGGCCAATCAACATGTATCTTTTGATCTGTATGGCAACAAATATATGAGTTGTCATTTTGTACTGGAATGGGAGACAGATCTGCCAGAGGTGAGCCTGTGTCCCTGGAAGAGACTTCTCCACATCCTAAATTCTGCCAAGCTGAGACTGGGGGATTTCCAATAAATATGTCTAACAAACCCATAAAAAAATTCCAACTAGCATGATGACTTAAGTCCTAATGTCAAAACACAGAACCACATAGACTGAGCGGTATGAATTTTTGGCTGATGCACTGCAAATTAAATCTCCGTAGAACCGCTGGTTTTGCAAGCAAGCAAACAAGAATAAACCCCCTGAAGTCTATCTACTTGAAATGCAGAATAAGCTGCTCTGGGATGATAAGGTAGCATTTGAAAAGATTTATGATTATGTAATCAAATTGAGCGAGTGCCTTCTCCTGTGCTGGATACCACCCTGCCTTTGGACCTCATTGTCTTATAATTTCCTCCGACCGTCCACAGAGAAATACAGTATTTCATAGAACACTTCTGTTTACAAAGCGAAGGGCCTCACTTAAGCAACATTTGCTGAAAAAGAGTGCTGTTCTGAGGAAATGTGAGTGGGATGGAGCGGGGATCCCTGTAGAGCTAACTTGGCAGGACTAGAGATTCTGGCTCTGTCAGATATTAAAAGTGAGTCATCAGTTTACCCACACAGTAGGGTTTCTTTCTGGCCTTCTCACAGTGAGCAACTTGACAGAGGTCCAGAAGATTCAAGCCCAGCTTCTATAATTAATAAGAACTATCTGAAAGAAACTCCTTGTTAAGAAAGTAGTTGCTTTGTATATGTGTGAGTGTTCTCAGTGCACACACAGAAACACACACAAATGAAATCTACTGCTTAGAAGGGTAGTTAGGCTGCACTCTTATCAACAGCTAGGAAGAGGAGCTATTGACATAGTTCAGTATTAAATATACATTTATAGCAGTTCACTGCATTTTTTTAAAGCGTTGCATTGAAAAATCTGTTTCCAACAATGCCCAAATGGTGGATGGTTGGCCTTTTGGATGTCTTGCCCAACAACTCCCAAAAGCGCCATCCAGCATGGCCAATGGTAAAGGATTCTGGAAGTTACAGGTCAAAACTTCTTGCGGGCCAAAATTTCCCCAGCCTGTTTTCTGGCTGTACCTTTATGATACTCTAAGAAAGGGATACAGCATATGTTTTAATTATGGAAGAAATTGCAGTTGAATGTTTACCACAATTGAATATACTTTGGTTTCTGCTGGGATTTCTAGATAGGGTGCTGGACAATAACAGATGAAGTGTGGGGGAGTAGGGAATCTAGAAACCTGACTGCTCACAGAGGAGTAAAGCTTCATACCTTTAGACATAGTGCTGTTCATGGATGCTACTAATAAAGGTGCTACTATCCAGCAAATTACATCAGGAGCCCAGGCGACTCCCACTTCACTATCTCAGTGTAATTTCCCCTGTTTATTAAATGAAAATCATGGAGCTCATTTAACAAACAAAGAAAATGGAAGGTATATCAATGGCTAACAATGTGATATTGCTTTAACAGAAGCAAAACTATCAAGCAATTCCAGTCCTGTACCCTTGGCTCCTTCTTGGGTTTGTGATTGTGGAAGCTGGCATATCTGGAAGGCTCAAGGGTCCCTTTCTCTTGCAGAAAAGGATTTAGACTATAGAAATGACTCACTTAATTTAAAATAGTTATAGTTATATATTTGGTGTTTTAAATACACTACTTATAGGACCATTCAAGGCCGTGTGGGAAGACCTCATGAGCTTACTGTGAATGGGCATTTCTTGATCAAGGCCACATATCAGAATGATTTCTCTGATGCAATGATATCTGTTCTGTGTGTGTCTGTAACAGATAAGAATTTCAAAATATAACTTGAACTAAAATTCCATCCCTTGGACAATGTACTGTACACCAATTTCCCTATTCCTCCTTTTAAAACAACAACCATCATCGTCATCATCATCATCTCCTCCTTCTCCTCCTCCTCATCTCCTCAGGTCCTTTCATCATCATCCCACATTGGGGACGGGAGAAGGATAGGCAGACAATGCTTATGCATGACATCTTCTGTGTCCCGTCATTCTCCTGTCCCCAGGCAATGTGATTGTGCTGCAAATCATTAACAGGTTTTACCCGTCAATGACTGGCAATTGCACAGCCCTACTGTCACCCTCCCACACTTCCCTGAGCTGCAGAGGGTCAGGAAGCATGAAAGCTGTGCTTCCTGCCCTACAGCAGCCTGGGATAGTGCCTCGCTGTGCTGCAGAAGGAAGAGGCGTGGCATCATGCCTCCTCCATTCCCGCAGGCAGCCGGTGCAGAGGAGTAAGCTCCTGTCATGCTCCTCTCCTGGGAGAGGCTCTACTGGGATCCCCACTGGATGCCGCTGGGATCTGATAACCTGTGGAAAGGGCCACAGTTTCACAGTCTGCCAGGTATTAATAACTGGTGTTTCTGACCATCAGTGATTTGGATGCTTTCCGAGAATCTAGGAATCAGATAATAATGAGACTTGCTTATATCCTTCCTTTTCTTCAAGGCAGCTTAAAACAGATACACATCAAATGAAAAAACCCCATCAAATTAAATATTTTTATTTAATTTACCACCTGACTTTTAACTGATTAAACAGTTAAATAATCAAGCAATCTGCACACGGCAAAAATCAGCTAGGAAAGCTGTTTTTCATAGTGGTGGTTAGCGGTGGTGGTGAAATACTCATGCAAATTTTAAAGTGATTTACAATATAACAAGCAAAAACTACCATTCACATTAGAAAGGGGGCTGTCTCTAATATAATTTGTTTACCTAATCCCTATTACAGTTATATGTACTGTAACTGAAATAATCTAAAATAATAAAGTCACATACTCTTAATTCTCAGCCTTCCAATTAAAATGGACTCCTAGACATTACAGTTTGCATACCCAATGAAAACATTAATCAGTAGCAATCTGCTGACTACAGTAAACTTGCAGCTTTGAAACATGCTTGGTTGCATTCCCACACAAATTTACAGAGGAGTAAGAGCCAGCAGGATGTAGTGATTTGAATGCTGGGCTAAGATTCTGAAAGAGCAGGGTTCATATCACCGCTTAGACATGGGATGACCCTGAGGAAGTCACATTCTCTCAACTTAAGAAGGTAGAAATGGCAAACCTCCTAGGAATAAATCTTGGCAAGAAAACCCTAGGATAGAATCACTTCCTTCCATATAATCTACCCCATACACTCAGTTCTCTGGGGGGACATTCACTTCAACCTGTGGGAATTAGATTGGCAATGGTCATCCAGAGGACATTTTCTTCAGATGTCCCTAGACTGAGGAATGACCTGCTGGAAGAGATTCAACAGCTGAATACCCTGACGGAATTTAAAACAGCATTGAAGTCCAGTCTGGCAAGCCTATCATGATTATTTTAAATTGTGAATTTTAACAATGAATTTCAATATGTACTGTCTGTTTGTAGGTATTTGCATTTTTCTTTCAAGGTAATATGCATTTTAACTACTGTTTTAATTGATGTTCTGCTTTTAACTGTTATATGTTGATCTGTTCTTGTTGTCCCCTGCCTCAATTCATGAGGAGAGACGGGGAAGGAGGAGCAGCAGCAGTAGTAGTAGGAATAAGAGTTGACTTGAAGGGACATAGCAAGAACAAAAGCCATTTCTTCCCTACACTGTTATAGTGCTATTATTCCACTTTCAACATCCTATGGAATCCTGGGGTTTGCAGTTTCGGGAGAGGCATTTAGAATTCTCAGCCAGAGAGCTCTTTGGCCTCAGTAAACAGGAGGTTGAAGGTGGAATAATAGCACTGTAATAGTGTAATGCGCAAATGGCCAGACTCACTGAACTCAGTGCACTTATTTATCAGTAGATAAGGCAAGGATTGCATTATTGAGTTCTTTATTTGAGGTCAGAATCATTCTCAAGCTTTACTTTATACGTTTTGGAATCAAAGAGACAGGGATATTTTTAGACAAAGATGGAAGCAGCTCCATGTGTGCCGAACACAGACTACAAAACAAAAATGATAAAAGCCACCAAATTACCTCCTCATTTCTCTTCTTCCCTTAGGGGAAAAGGCCTAACAGGAGATTAAAAGAAAGGGTTATGAGGCAAAAGAAGCTCTGGGGACATTGTGTTTGTCCTGTGATAGAAATGTGGGTCATTTCAGTGTATTTAAATTGGAAATCTGGCAGGTGGGCACCTACATTTCCAAAGTTTTGTTCAGGTCAAAAGTACTCGCAAAAAGGCCAACATGGGACAGAAGAACTGAGAAAAATAAAAGAGAGTGAAGCCCTTTTTTTTTTTTAATGCTCCTCAGCATTTCCGTCAGAATATCTTCTGGAAATTCACCATCCACATGCTGGTATACTGATTCTTCCCTTAAAATTCTTCTCTTCAGCTTCAGTGACTGATGCTCTGATGCACCTTTATTACAAAAAAAGAAGTTGCATGTCAAGTGCCTCTTGACTCTTCAAGTGTATCCTGAAACATAATCACTTCAAAGTTTAAACTAAATTATCTTTCCTCCATTCCCAAGAGCAACCGCTCTTAACCTTTCGATACTATTAACCCTTCTGAGTATATTTTCAAAAAGCGCTTGCAGAGTTTTAACAGACAGAGAATTTCTGCACCTTGAGATTGGACATTTCATCTGTGTAAACTCCTTGCTCCAGAAATGTGAGCTAGGGAGGATAGCTTGCTTGTGCATCCATTTTCTGGTTTTTCTGGGACTTGTCACAAACCCTCTTTCCTTAAATTGAGAAAAGTATCAATGACAGTTTGTGGCAGCAAACGCTGCAACAAAAACTTGAATCCTATTATTAGTATAATTGTCAGCTTCAACAAGAGTAAACGTATTGAATCACTGGATCTTACATAAATGTTGAGTTACCACTTAAGCAATCGGTCTACTGTGTTGGGGTACAAGATAGGCTTTAGGCCAAAGAGGTTTGTAATATACTAAACACTAATGCCCTTATCCAAAGAGGAGTATCTCCACATGAATCAGACTCTGTGAACTTAAACTGTGGGCCCTTTCATATTGTACAATTACAACAGGACGATTCCATTTTTAACAGCAATGGGGCTGCATCAAATGGAATCCTGGGATTTGTAGTTTGGTGAGGTACTAGAGTTCTCTGGCTGAGCATTCTGAATACTTCTCCCTAAACTGTAGATCCCACAATTATAACATTATAAATGTAATAAAATTAATTAAATTCAGGGTGGTCTTGGAAATGTGTGTGTGTGTCATCAAGTCACCTGTCAACTTGATGACTCCTTAAGTTTCAAAGTGTTTTCTTAAGCAAGGAATACTCAGAGGTGGTTTGCCATGGCCTTTCTTTGAAATATAGCCTACAGCACTAGAAATGTAACAAATTTCTTTGCATGGGCACTTTTCTTAGTGTTGTATTTGAGCCACCATCAAAGGCACCAAAGAGGTCAAGATGTAAATATTTTAATAAACGTAATAATACTTTGCTAAACTGCATCACAAAGCAATTCCAAAATCAGCGATTCTCCGCAAGGGTCACAGAGAGCTTCATTTGATAGCTGTAACTAGGGCAAGGTGGAAACAGAGTAAGTAAAACAAAACTGCCAAATGAACTAACCTAAATGCCAGGCTGTGATAGGACAAAAACCAGAGCCATGTCTGAACTGGCATTTCTGTTTTCTTACAGGGAGGAATATAAGGTCACTGGGTTTTTTTTTCTTTTCTTCCTTCAATGTGAAAGTATAAACAGATGGGTAACCACTTTAACAGCCCCAAAATACATTTCCTTAGAGCCACACAAATGCGTTTTTATCAAAGAAAATTATTCTTTCCCTCTCTCTTTGTTCAAAATAGGGTTAGCCATTTTTACAAGGGGGCAGCTATACAAAACACAGCACAACTAGGTATTATAAAAGTTTTTTTTTAAAAAAAAACTTCAAAGGTGGTAAAGTGTTAAATCATATTCTTCTACCTTCATCTTCTTTTTAAAAAAAATCTCTCTGCCCCAAACTAAATGTGACAAGACAGTCATGCATCTGCCCTGTTCACACATAAAGTGAGAGTTGAAAAGTCTGTGAGAGAGGAGAGGTTTAAACAAAGAGAAGTCTATGGCGAAGGGAAGCCTCAACCTCACCACCCTTACTGACTTGCACTTTCTCTTTCTTATCTCACAGTGTTCTGCAGTTGAGATCCAACATAACTTTAGTGGAGCAAAAAGTTCCACCACTGTACCAATGCTGGATTTCAAGATATAGGAGGATGGAGGTATCCCATAGTGTCTGGAAAACCAACACAACACCCACAGAATCATGTGGGAACCAATAATCTTGGCTCTTGGAAGTTGGGCACAGGGCCGCACCTCACTGGAAGAACCTTTTATGTAAGAAAGCATTGGATGTTTCCTTCTGTGAGTTTAAAGAAGTACAGTCACTTATGCAACTGCATCCATCTATCTCTCTGTCTCTCTATCTCTCTATCTATCTAAATGCCACTATTGGATCATGTTTTGTTCTTTGACAAAACTGAAACCCAAGCTTTAAGGCTTAGGGCCTTCTTGGTAGCTGCCCCCAAGCTTTGGAACTCCCTTCTAAGGGAAATTAGCTTGGCCCTTCCCTGTCTGTCTTCCACTGTCAGGTAATGAGCTTTTAGCCAGACTTTTAACAGGTAGGTGCTGCACTTTCAACTAGTGTATATACCCAGTGTTGTCTGGGATTTTATTTTCTCATAGGTAATACTTGTTGGAAAGATTTGAGACCCTGTGTCCTTAATTCTAATTGGAGCCCTGGTGGCGCAGTGGTTAAATGCTGGTACTGCAGCCACAAGGTTGTGTTTGATCCTGCCGGGCTACAGGTTGACTCGGGCCCTTTCCACATGTGTGGGGGGGGGGGACGGGCGAAAACGCCCAAAAACGGAGCTTACCTGAAGCCGGGTAAGTCCGTCGCCACGCGGAGCAGCGCGAGCTCGCTGCTCCGCAGTCCTCCGGCGTCCCAAATGGCGGCTTCCGGTTGGTGGAGGCTCTCCACCAACCGGAGCAGCTCGCCAGCCGGAAGCCCGCCCCCGGCAGATCTGCAGGCACGCACTTGCACGCGCCTGCAAATCCGTGTCGGAGCCGGGCGACGGAGCGGCACGGGGCTGCGCGCTCCGTGCTTTTTAAAAACCTCTCGAAAGAGATTTTTAAAAAACACGCCGCGCGGCTAGTTCCAGCCGCTCCTGAGTGGATTCTGGTGTGGAACTACGAAAAGTAGTCCACGCCAGTCCGCTCTACGGTGCAGAAGACCTCCGTCAGAGGTCGCTCTGCACCATTTCAGAAGCCCGGTGTGGAAATGGCCTCAGACTTCTATGCTTCCACAGGTCGGTAAACTGAATACCCAGCTTGTTGGGGGCAATTAGTTAACACATTGTAAACCGCTTAGAAAGCACTTAGCTGATAAGCGGTATAGAAATGCACTTACTATTGCTATTGCTAATTCCCCAAATTGTCTCGTCCAGTACCTGTAACTTTTCCCCATATACCCCAATCCACTCTATATTCAGAATTATTAACACAGAGAGGTTGAGTTCTTGAGGGAATACACTGTCCTCCTCCTTGCTTCTAGGCCTCATCTCCATAGCAACCGGCCTATTCAAGACAGTCACAGTTGACTGAGGCTTAAACTGCAAACCCTAGGATTCCACAGAATCTTCTTAGGCAGCCAATCATATGAGGTCTTCACCTGACACAAAGAAACATTGACTCTCATATATCAGATGTGCTTTAAAATTGCTCTTAATTGAATTGTGTTTAATGCTGTGAAGTGTTTAGTTGTGTTTCAATGTTACAACTTAGTGTGTGCGTTTAAAAAAAATCTTATTGGAAGCTACACTACATTTGGGAGAAAAGGGTGAATGAAGGAATGAATCAATAAATCAATCTTTATGTTCACAATTAGATCTATTCAAATGTATAGATTCCTTATTAAATTCAAGAAGCCTTTCTTGCATGAATATTATTATAAGATAAATTTCTCCACTGACTCATGGAGAATTATACTTTAGCATCTTTTTAAAAGCAAAGCTGAAGAATATTTTTTTCTTTCATCGTGATGATTGTTTTGGGGGGTCTTGTGGGTGAAGTTGTCTTTCACACAATGTAATCTTGCAGATGAATGCCTTTTTCCCTCTTTCCATAACAGTTTCACAGTTGATTAAAAATCAATTACTAGTTGAAATCCAACATTATGAATGAATTAGATGGCCCATTTCACACTCCCCCTTAGGCTTTCTGAACAAAGAACAATGCCACATTATCCTTCTGCCACGTTGCAGGCTGTGTACAGTATATAGTAAAATCTTCGTCTGCTGACTTTGCATGGTTAAGTTATCATCTTTTGCAGGGTGCTTCAGCACATATTTTACAAGCCAAGGGCTAAGATGTGTCTTAATTAATTGAATCTGGCTCACCCGGGGTCCTCCATCAAGCTTTCCAGACCTGCAGTGCTTTGAACCTTGAACATGAAAGGCGAAAGCATTTATTGGAATTTGCAGTGGGCAATACTTTGCTGCTCATCTGAAAGTATTGCTTGTATTTCACTTCATAAAATAATGAACCTCAGAGCTGTCTTTTGTGAACTAGGCTGGCAGACTTGTCTAATTTTAGTGGTAAAGGTAATAAAAGTTAAGTATTCCAGCAGTGGGACTATGTCTATAGTTACCTTCAAAAGGTTTGCTTCTGTCTTGGCCTGTACACTAGGATATAATAATATCAAAGGCCCAACATGGAACAGGGCCTAATTCTAACAGCAGTTCAGTGTCCAAAGAAAAACCAAAAACTCTTTATTAAGAATTTAGGAAGCAAAGTCTATTATTGTGATAGGAATCATGTATACATGGAATGATTTCCCCAGGAGTTACTGGATATTTCTTTTTGTTCTTTTTAACGTTTGTTCTCACTTGTTTTGCTTTTATCTTTTTAATTTTTTTTTTTATTTTTGGTCTGTGGTTTCCTTCATCCTACTTTTTTAATCCTTCATCCTACTTTATCAGAAATCTACTTTTGTTTTGTTCCAAAACTCAGTTTCTTTTTTTTCTTTTAAGCACATAAATTTCACAGCACAGTCTTCTGTTTCAATAAAATGATATAAACCCTACAGAAGCTGTTGTTTCCAGACTATTTCTTGTCTCTTGGGACAAGATAGCTACATGACTGGCTTATTTGTGATTCATTTTTGTTTCTCTTTTGCTCTGTTATATATTTGTTGGCTCATTACAGCTTGGGCTCTGTTTGTGTGACATCTCTGAAACAAAGAAATCTTGATCTTGGCATATAATAAAATGGGGGGGGGAGTCTCTTGGGGAAATTTTGGAAGTAGCATTATTGTCCTTGTTTGTACATTCACATGCTTGACACAGTAAACCACAATGAGTGAAAAATCTTTTTATAATTAATTACATTAATCACTCATTAATCATTCATATTTTTCCTTATATAGCACTTCTCAGCATAAAAAGGAAAACGCTTGACAAATTTCTGAAAGCTGAAATATGTTTTTGACTCTGAACAAAACTGGAAGAAACACTTTTAGTACTACTTCTAGAGTAGTTAAATAAGCATCCTAAATGCACCAGATCCTGACTGATCTTGGAAGGTAGGTGGGGTCAGCCCTGGTTAATACTTGGATAGGAGAATGCCAAGGGATACTAGATGGCGACAGCTATATTTCAGAGGAAGGAACTGGCAAAACCACTTTTGCCTTGCCTAAGAAAACCCTATGACATTCATGAGGTCACCATAAGTCAATAGATGACTTGAAGACAGACAGACACACACACACACACACACACACATAAATAAGTAGGAGACACACTTTGGAGATGTTATTTTTTAACCACTGTATGCAAAATCTTCATCACCATCTTTCATCATTTGCTTGCTTGTTGGCTTGCTTGCTTATGCACACTGTTTTTCAGTTACTGTATCTAAGGAAGTTCCAGATAAAAAGAAAATAATATACTGGCTTGGACCTAGACTGAGGCATATTTTAGTCACAGTGAATTCAATGAGATGACTTAGCTCTGACTAACCTAAGCCCCATTGCCTTCAGTGGAGCTAAAGTGCAGTTGATCTAGTTTGAATCCAACCAATATTTTTTTAAATTGCATTTATATCCCTTGAGACCACCATTGTAATGGAGTTCTGCGGACAGATTTTTTACTGAATCATTCTATCCATACAGCAGCCCTGTGAAGTAAAGCAATTTGAGAGGCAGTGCTGGGCAGAAGTTTGCCAAATAAGCTTTATTCTTGGATAGGTATTTGAAACTGGGTCTCTGTAGTCCTAATCATATCATTCTAACTATAATAGAAACAATATTAATTATTTATTTTTAATTAATGTACCTTTCATGAATACTTCTTTTCCACAATTTAATAAAATAATTTAATTGGGTAATAACCATTATTAGAGCACTAAAATATCAAAAATGTATGATCTTTTAGCAGTCCATTTACCCATTTTTTTTTTTTACATTTTGCTCATGAAAACATATGATCATGTTTCTTTTTCCATTCTCCTGTTTAGGAATTATTACTGCTAATGGCCCTAGACCTCTTCACTTGGATATAACAGTTTAAATTATACAGGTGTGTTCAGGTTCAGCTTTTACTATTTTTATGTCAGTGATTTCACCCCCCCACACACACACACACACTTCACACAAAAAAATCAGAACATCTGCGGCCAGGTCATGTCAGAGTGTGGTCAAAAGGGAGCGGCCAGGCAATAAGACAGCAGAAGTCATTAATGAGAAAAGGCAAATATTGTTAGCTGCTGTCCTCAACTTTGACCTATGGTGACCCAATGAACAACAGACCTCTAAGGCACCTTATCATCAACCACCCTGCTCAGGTCTTGTAGATTCAGGGACGTGTCTTCCTTGATTGAGTCTACCCATCTGTAATGTGGTCTTCCTCTTTTCCTACTGCCTTCTACCTTAACAAGCATTATTCTCTATATGTCATGTCTTCTCATGATATGTCCAAAACACAATAGTCTCAGTTTAGTCATCTTGTCTTCCAGGAAGAGTTCAGGCTTGATTTGCTCTAGGATCCATTCATTTGTTTATTTAGCACTCTAGGGTATTCATAGAACTCTTCTCCAGCACCACATTTTAAATGAGCTGATCTTCTTCCTACCAGCTTTCTTCACTGTCTGGCTTTAACAACCAAAGACATTGGAAATATGATGTCATGGACCATCCTTACTTTAATATTCAATGATAAATCTTGTCACTTCAGGATCTTGTCTAGTTCTTTCATAGCTGCCCTTCCAAGTCCTAGTCTTCTGATTCCTTGACTGCCGTCTCCATTCTCATTAATGACTGAGTGAAAGTATGGAAAATCCTGAACTATGTCAATATCTTCAAGGTCTGCTTTAAACTTATGTAAATTACCTGGTGACAGTTATTTTTGTTTTCTTAACATTCAACTGTAAACCTGCCTTTGCACTTTTTTCCTTGACTTTCTTCAAGGAAAAAAGTACAAACGCAGGTAATAGTTCCAAGTAATCATTCCAAGTCTTTGCTGTTTTCCACTAGTAGTATAGTGTCATCTGCATTTCTTAAATGTTGATGTTCCTTCCTCCAATTTTCAGTTTACAGCAACTGAATTAAGCTGAGGATGAAGAGCAGAGCAAAGAGAAACTGGAACATTTTAAGGCAACTGAGAAAGTGGGACAGTAGGGAACTAACAAGGGCTGTCTCTGACAAATAGACAGTTGGAGGGAATGACTTCCATCAGAAAGTTCACCATATACTTCTTAAGCACAGGTCACAATTTTTTGACTGTATTTGTTGTTTGCTCTTTAACTCATGCTGATTATTTATTTTATTTATTCACTTTTTACATTGCCTTTCCTCCTAGGAATATTTTTTTTTTAAGAAAAGAAAAACAATAACAAAGCAATCTGCACTCCAACGCACATAATAATCATAACCACCTTGTAAGTTATACCAGCCTGTGATTTGGTGTCTGTACCAGCCCAGGATCAGCCAATGAATTTTATAATGACTGAGTTGAGTTTTTCACTACAGTTCTATAGTACTGTTCTGTAGTACTATTCTGACCATCCTACACTTGGTGTCCTCCATAAAACACCCATGATTTCTGACCTGGGTGAAGGTGGTGGGAGCTGGAATCCAAATCTTCTGGAAGGCAGCTGCTAGGAAAAAGCTACTATAGCCATTATACCACACAGACTTCCACTAATTACTGTTGATTAGATTAGGATGGTGCCATGGCATGGTTTTTTTATATGCTCAAAGATGCTAAAATCTAATGCATTGGTTCTAGGTATTCAGTGATAAGCATCAGCTTACAATTACATTCAGACAAGGAGGAATTGAACATCATGATATAGGAGTAACACACACAGAAGAGTTTAGATATGAAAAACGGTCATGATTTTGTTGGTTTTCTCCAAATCACGACTCCATTCTTGCCTTATTTTGATTGCGAGACTTCCTCTTTTTACAGCATGAAAAATTATGCGCATTGTCCACACACGTTTTTCTAATGCCATATTTTTGCTAGATATTTCCCTTAATGTATGGACTTTGTGAAGATTCTTTTCCCATTGTTTTGATCTTGACAAATAATGTCATGTTTTTGCGTATGTTTTAAATCTTTTTATTAAGAGAGAAAAAAATGAAGTATTTAAAAACATTATGAAAAAGCATTAACTACAAAGAAAAAAGAATACAAGTATCAAACAACAAGAAAAAATACATTAGAAAGGATGTAACATTAAAAATGACAACAGATAAAATGAGTGACATCCTACCTAATCATTGTTGAGTGCTTTCCTATACAGTAGCCCCTCCATATCCATGAGGGTTAGGGGCACAGAACCCTCCTGAAAGTAGAAAAATCATGAATAACTCTCACCCCCCATGATTCCCCTCCAGAGCTCCCCCTTTGCCTCTGACCCCAGAATTGGGAGAGGTGGGAGGGAAAAAAAAGACAGGAGAAGAGCACAGTTCTTCCCTTCTAGTTACTTCTGGTGGCCATCTTGAAAAAGGAGGGGTAGAAGCAAAGAGAGCACCTGACCAATCAGCAGCCATTACACAGCAGAAAGGGCAACCACACAGGAAAGAAGACATGCCTCCCGCATTGGGAAGGGGGCTTTGGTCACCTACAAAGAAAAAATATCTATTTTAACCACAAACCTGGCAAGCCTGGGGTGAGGAATGCAAGAGTATGAGGGGAGGAAAATGTTGGTGGGGGGAGGCAAGCATGTGCCTTGCAAATAATCAAATTTGTGAAGGTCAAATCTGCAAATGTAGAGGGTGGACTGTGATTATAAACGCCTGAAGTATAGATAAATTAAATAAGATCTCTACAAAAGAAATAAAGCCTTAGTCTATCATTTAGATTTGAGGTAAATAAGTGCAAACCAGTTCTTAGTCATTAAAACCTTTTATTGATAATTTCCCCCACCTTGATTCCCAGAGGAGGGTTAAAATTCTCCAATCCTGTCTAAAATGTAAATCAGATTTATTATCTTGTAGCATATTTCTGCATATTTTTCAACTGCATGCATTTTAGCTATTTGCATTTTTAAAATGTGCTCATGGCTTTGTGTGTATTTTATTTCTTTAAAATGCTCTACAGGCCTTGCAAAGGTATAAACTTCTGTACACTTTGTCTCACAACAAGCCTCAAGAGGTGTGAAGTAGGGTACTTCTGTCAATAATCTCAGTTCTTCCCCCTCCTCCATCTCTGCCAGACCTCCATGAGTGGAATGACAGTTTGGGGCCAGAATTGAAAATTCCCATCAAACAAGTTGAGGTTTCAGAATGAAACCACTGACACCTACTCATTTCATGGCAGTGAAGGATTCTTATAACACAGGCCAATGTGTCCAAGATGTTTATTATCAGCACCGTGCTGGAAGTTCAATATGTGGCTGAGGTCACCACCACTTTGATGGCTCAGCAGCATGGCTCTTTTTTCCTGAACCAAGATTTCTTTGGTAGCTATTTTAATGCAGCCCTTTTGCTTTATTGCCAGGAAGAGAGCAAGCCACCTGCAATAATCTTCCGCGTCAAGCAACCCACAGCACTCAAATATGTCGGCATCTCTGTAGACTTGGTGTGGCTAGAGCAGCTGAGTGAGGCAAAGTGGATACATTTGGCAGCCTAGACGTGAGCAGTGTGGATTGGACACAAGCAGGGCCTGAATTTTTTAAATTCGTTAGAGGATTTGACTCCAACCTTGGGCCAGCCAGAGATGATGAAGCCAGCATTTTCCAAAGCTGAAACTCCCAGAGTCCTCAGAAAGCTGTAACCAACTCCATTTCATATCTGGGGAGGCTGTGCTTTAATTCTACTTCCAGATGTTGGATTTCCCCAGAGAGAGTAGCCACAAACCCAGAAGCAAACAGGAAGTACCTCATCATAGTAGAAGTGCTTGTTATCACTGAGGTTTCCAGCTACCAGTTTTGCTTTACATGATACCTGCTCTTTCTTTCCCTCGCCACTTTTCACACTCATCCGGCTCATATATTTGGACTAGTAAGAAAGCATTCAATCCTGGCGCTGGCATAATCTACACTTCAGAAGTCTTCTGTATATGCGGGCTAAACCTCACCCATAAATAGGCCATGATTGCTGGAGAAATCAAATCTCTGGCAGTCATCTAAATATTAACTCTTTAAATGTAGATTTTACCTTCCCTGCCCCCCTCATGACTGTTGATTTATATTAGAAGTGCTATCTGATACTTGAGAGTATTTTTCAAGGCCACTAAACATACATTTGTAATGATTGGCATTAAAATATCTTTGCCTTGAACATTGTTACCTTAAAAGATAGTGGACACTGGGGTCCAACAGCAATGCAAATATCTCTTTAAAATTTGGCAGGATTATCACTCAAAGGAGTCCTGTGAGAGGAGGGTAACTGCAGGATCGTTTCACCTATGCATGCCAGTACTAACTGTAGAGACAACTCCACTTAAAGTTAACAAAGTATTTTATCTGAATTGACAAACACACGAGAAATCAGACACTGTTAAAAACCATAGAAGGCCATTGGAAAGTGAGACAAGAAAGGCTGGATAGAGAGAGATTGGGTAGAAAGGGTGATAGTTACCAGTTTTGAAGAAGAGGTCACAGCAGAGGAACTCACACAGCATCAGAGGGTAGCACAGAGGAATGGCAGTCTGGGGCACTACTTATTATGTACTACAGTTGGCTGGGGCTGAAGCTAGGGTTTCTATACAGTCATCCCTCCACATTCGCTAGGGTTTGGGGCACAGGACCCCCATGAAAGTGAAAAAACCATGAATAACTCTAGGCCCTCCCAAACCATATTTAACACACAAAAAAGTGTGATCACCATATTAACCCACCGTGGATCCCTTTGAGGCATCAGGACTCCTTCACAAGGCTGAAGTGGGAGGCTGGTGGGGCTTACTGCCACCTCCACTGCTGCCCCACACCATTTTTAATAGGGACTTGCAAGCCTTGTTTGCAGTTTCTCATTCTTATGAGGCTTGCAGTCCCTATTAAAAATGGCATAGGGAGGCAGCAGAGGTTTGTCAATTCAAATAAAATACAATTCAAATAATCTGTGAATAATCAAATCCACAAAAGTGAAACTTGCAAATGTGGAGAGCTGACTGAACCCTGTTTTACACCCTGAAGGGGTAGGTTGACAAAGCTGTAATGGACTGACAAAGAGATCTAGAATTGGCTGTCTGTGGAGAAAGGCAGAAAGAAATTGACTCCTCTTTCTTCCTACCAGTCCCTCCAGTCTTCATATAATGCTCCTCCAAGTGTTGGGAGACCATGCTGAGTGGGGTGAGCACAGCTTTGAGGGATAAGGGAAAATTCATGAAAAACCATGAAAATTTCATGAAAATTCATGAAAAATTCATAGATGTTATCTCCTCACAAGTTCCCTCATACTCCGGTGGCCCTGCTTAGTAATGGCCTTGGTTGGTAGGCAGGTATCTGGATTCAACTCATGATATTATAACTAAAATCACTTACTACATTCTGATTTTTCCTGTGTATTATAACAGAAGCTAATGGACAACATTCTGAAAACAATGTACAGTGGGCCTTCAGTATCCACTAGGGTTTGGTTTCAGGAGCCTCTGGTGGATACCAGAATTCATGGATGTTCAAGTCCAATGGTGTATGTACAGTGGTGTAGTAAAATGACACCTCTTATATAAAATGGCAAAAATCAAAGATTTATTCATTTATTTTCAAGCCAACCATGTGGATACAGAATCCACAGATACAGAGCGCCAACTGTAATGCTTCATGGATATTGCTGGCTTGTTTGTGAGGTGCCTCCATCTGTCTCCACCACAGAGATTTCATTTAAGCCTACTTGGCCCAGTGACATGCTTGTGTTTTGTGCTTTCATCAGTCTCGCTTGGAATGTTTATTGTAAGAAGGAAGACTTAGTTTACTCTTTGCCTAGTACAGGAAAAATATTCCTAATATCAGAAAACTGAAATATCCTGATAAATGAATAAATTATACCCTTAATACTTAGTCCTACCAATTTAAATGATCTCAGTGATTTATCAGTTAAAGTTTAAATTATCCATTTAGGAATTAAACCAAATTTTCAGCCTAAATGAAAGCAAATCATGATTTATTCTCTTAGCTGTTACACAAAAGAAGAAAAAGTATGTACATTTTAGTTGACTGACTAGTTTACTTAGCTTTTGACCAAATATTGGATTAATTAAATGATGGTTAAGTTTGAATATTGTCAATGAATGTGCCTTTTTTGGTGATTCTGGAGAAGGATAATTTCTCTTAGTAGCAGATTAACACTTGAAAATAAACTATAGTCCTTCATGGAAGATACATACGTTTCAAGGTTCACTTAATTTTGTTTCCATTATCCTCTGTGTTCACCTGTGTTGCATGTAAATTGTTATGCAGATGTTTGTGTTGGGGAGCATTTTGAAAAAAATCTTTCCCGTGTAAAAAACAAAAAACAAAAAGAAAATCTCTGGAATTAAAAAAAAATAGGGAGTGAACAGGGCTAAAACCTTATTTCTTGATGAGGTAAGATAACTAAACCCCTTTCTCTGGATGCACTGAGGTGTATTCTTTACAAGGAGGAATATTCAAAGATGGTGTTTCCAACTTGCAAGCTGAACCAGTACAGCCCACAGTACCTGAACGTTTAAGGAAGTTTATTGAGGCCCAATCTAAGACATTTTGCTACCTGAAATGGAGCACCAAATATGTGTCGTTCCCTGCCCCTGTCCCCGTCCTTCAGTCAAATAAGTCAACATTCATGAAAAGCCAACAGAGTTATTTTAGGCAGAAAATCCCAACACTACTCCCCATCCTGGAAGTAAAAAAATATTATAGCTTCAAAAATTATACAAACAACAATTTGCTGCCCTTGCATGACATCTAAAATCTGCTGCTTCATTCTGTCTAGTGAGAGGTCTGATCCCACACTCATCACATGTGCTAGCTCACCATGTGTAGAGGTAAAATGTCAGCAGTACCTCTGCCTGGTCCCAAGCCATGCTGGGGGATCTGTGGGAGCTGGAGTTCAAAAAGCAACTTCTCCAAGCTCTGTCATGGGCCATTATCATAACATTACAAATGTATAGGCTGGTGCACATAGTTAGTCCATTCATGAATACCTGCATACAAATCACTTTTCCAATGGCCTGTGTTATATCTGTTTCAGCCTTTAGTTATGATAAGGTCCTTATCATTGCCTTCACGGGACTAATCTAGGATGTCATTGATTAAACTCCAATAACTACAGGTCTAAATAAGGCCATTTCCGCACTACACTATTATAGTGCTATTATTCCACTTTCAACATCCTATGCAATCCTGGGGCTTGCAGTTTAGGGAGGGGCCTTTAGAATTCTCAGCCAGAGAGTTCTTTGGCCTGAGTAAACTACAAACCCCAGAATTCCACAGGATGTTGAAAGTGGAATAATAGCACTATAATACTGCAGTGTGGAAATAGCCCAAGTCTTGCTGAGAAAACTCTATGATAGAATTGCCATAAGTTGAACTCAGCTTGAAGGCACAGAACAAGAAGTGGATAAAAACTGGAAAGAAATACATTTGCAGTAGGATTCTTCTCACCTCCAGCCCCCTGACCCCCACTCAAATCTAGTGACAGGAAGGAAGGAGCTGCTCTGATATGTCCTTGAAGCAACCATTACAAAGTTGATGGTTTGTGTCATTACCACCAATTTATCAAACCTAACATTGTGACTAGAATGTATTTAACTGCTTACACAAATTAACTGACTAAAGGTAGTAAACCTCATTGTGCTTGATTTGTGCATGTTTGTTGTGCATTATGTGTTCTGCATTTGGCTTTCCCCTAATACGAACAGGTTATTTAATGAGAAGCCTAATGGCTATTTGGGTGATTGGTTGGTGATGGGTAGATTATAGTTTTTCCATTGCATAAACAAAAGTCCAAGAAGAAAGTAGTCCAGGATATAACCTTTTTCAAAAGGCTAGAGGGCGCTCTATTTCCTTTGTGAAACTGGTGGAATTCATTTCTTTGCTAGGTGCATAAAATGTAAAAAGGAAAGATTACAGCAGATCTCTTCTCAGATGATGTTTCACAGCTGGGATGATGCCAGAAAACAGGCAAAAGCCTGCATGTGTATACAGTGCCAGAATGGCCATATGTGAATAGGTAGTACTCAGCTTGTGAATCTTCAGTAAGATCTATATGGTTCACATATCACTTCTCTTGCATTTGATTGTTTTGACACTACAAAAGATTTCAGATCTTACCATCTTTTTCCCCTTATTTTCCAAAAGCATGTTGGAAAAAAAAAGGTGGATGACAAAGTTTCTTAAAGTAATGCAATCAGCTATCACAGTCTTACACATTTTCCATCTAGCATATTTATATCAAGCCCTGACATTGTTGGGTTGGGGGGTGGACAGTGTGTTGCTGTTTGTTTAAAATATTTAAATAAACTTAATTAAAAGTCAACATTTCTTCATGCACATGCCCTTGTACTAAACAATAATCATTCTAGCAAAAAAAGCAAAGTAGTTAAACATATTAACAGCAATAAAAAGAAGGAGAGATAATGAATTGATCTATCTTGGTTTTGCCGATAAGCCTGTTCTGTGTAGTTTCCATAAAAACCAGGGTTTTTAAAACACACACACACAAAATTCACATTAAAATATGCATTGCTATTAAATATATAAATGCTTTTTTTGGCAGATGATGATAATGATGATGATCCCATCCATCAACACATGCTTCCTGGGTGGCTTACAAAAAAAAATAGTCTAATATTAAATATAAAGCAATAATTTAAAAATGTACCATAAATGTTCCTTTCTGGTAGAGAAAGTAAAACCACTTAGAAGCTGAAATTTGCAAACACAGGCTTCATATAGTGTCCTTTTTTTTTTTTTAAATTGTAGCTGGTACTACTATTAGGCAGAGTAAGGCAGCAGCCTCAGATAGTGGATTTTTGATATCATGAAGTACAGCAAATAGTTGTTTAATTTATTCTGGTGGTCCTCTAACTCTTGAAAGGGGAGGTTTCTTGTGAGATTTTCTGCTTTGTGTGCCAAAATAACTTTTGGCCTAACAACAGAGTGTCTTGGAAGTCTCTCAACCATAGTGTTGCCATAGGTCAAAGCCAGTGGTGGACCTTAGAGTGTATGGAGGGGGGACATGAAGGGATGGGGCTACAGCATGAGGGGTGTGGCCACTGTGCATTGGGGCATGGCCAAGGTCTCAGGGGCATGGCCAGGGCGCACATGGCATGGCCAGAGCATGCTGGGGTGTGGCTACGGACTGGGATGCCCCAAAAACATTGCCACCCAGAGTGAACTGCCGACCCAACCCCCCAACCGCCCCATCCCTATGCGACTGGTCAAAGCTGAATTGATAGTAATTTAAAACAAAGAACAGACTTTGTACTCTAAATTTGAGGAGGGATATACATTTATTGGCTGTAATTTTGGCAGGTCCAGTTTAAAATGCAAGTTGTTTAAATTGTGTGGGTGAATGAAAAGGTCTTCCTCTTACTGGAAAGCTAATGAATCATGCGCCAGGTGAGTTTCACTGAAGAGTCCACGGCTGTGGTGCCATCACCAAAAAAGCCCTTTCTTTAGAAAATGCCCACCTAACTTCCCTTGATGGGGCACATGAACTAGGACCTCTGAAGAGAATCAAAAGGTCTGGCTAGCTACATGCACATTCTAAAACACATGTTGACACTTTTTTTGGGAGCTCAGAATTGCGTGAGAAGATTTGGAGACTGTGAAAGCATATGGATAATATACTTCAGATTTACACAGTAGTCCACGAGGTGTTGTTCAAGTCAGTTGATACAGGAATGTATAAATTCCTCAAGCATCCCTAATAAAAAATGTATCTGATGTGCCCCTAAGTCTGGATTCATCTTGGATCTGCATGTGCTTAAATGGTCTCTTGGGAGCAAGTTCACTGAAAACTCTTAGAAGAAATAAGGTCAATTTAGATGTTGTAGACTTGTCTTTGTCCCTTCCCTGAATGTTAGCAGTAAGATATACTTCCCTTTTTTCCCCATTTTGTACAGTGCACAAGGGATCTATATAATTCTAGACACCTTATAGAAATACACACCTGAGTTTAAGACAGAGGTAATAGCTCAGGAAATATGTCCTTTGTGATCAGCAACATCCCTGTCACCACAACTATATTAAAACCAGAATTTAATTTGCTTTCTAGAGAATAATTCTCCAGAAAGGGAGATCCTTAACTGCTTTGTTGCATTATCTGAAGGGGGTGGAATTGGAAATATATGTATGCCAAGTAGGCAGATGGTATAAGTACATCAGAAATTTTTGGCATTCACTTAGGATCTTTAAGCTTTCATTCCTTATAAACTTATCTTAACACCAGTCGCATGCTGATCTAGAGTGCTGATTCTACTTTTTATAACTTGTGCCTGTTGATATTATAAAGCACAGTTTTGGCTTTTTTTTTCTTTTCACTTCAGTTGCTTTGCTTTCATTGTATTTTTAAAAACAGACAAGCTGTACACAGACATACTCTCCCCCACCCCCTGCTCTCTCTCTCTCCAAATGACATTGCTGACATCCTGGACTATTTTTCTGGCAATTCCTGGCAACATTTTACTCCCACCCTTGAGTAGGTTCTTTTTTGATTCTGAAAGCTATAAATGCAAAAACGTGTTTTTCTTTCCTTTGTCTTGATAATTAGAGTTGTATCAGTGAAATGGCACTTCTGCACTGTAGCACTATAACTTCAGAGAGGAGAAAATTTGTCCTTCAAACCGTTTGTCCTTCAAACCTCAGCAAGCCATGGCTCATTAAAAAAAAAAAAAAAAGAGTCATGCTGCAGATTCAAGAAATTGCTACAGAAATCTCCCCCCCACCGATGAAAGGAACAAAGTACATAGATGTGGAGATGACAACTATTGGCAAAAGCTGGCAAGACCCAAGGTGCTGTATCACAAGAACTCATACTTCTTTAGACCAATCTGGAAGAGTCCTGCGTTTCTAAGAGGAAAACTGTAAGAAAGCATGAAAAATCCCTTGTTCCCTTAGGTTCTGTAACAAAAATTCCTTCAAATTCCCTATAATGATTTTTCTCAACTCATTTGTCATTAGATTTCAATATTCTATACTGTGTTGCAAGGGGAAGCTAGTACTGATCAGCTGGCTGACTCTTTCCCCGCCTCCCCAAATTTGTATTGCTTGTTTAAAGTCTGGACTAAACCCTGGAGCCAATTCAATGTCCTACTAACACTGCCCTACCATAGAATGTTCTCCATAAATGGATCAGGAGCCAAAAAAGGCCCTCCAGTTTTTCCAAGACTCTGAGGACTAACTTTTGTCTTGCTGAATGGGCTGCTTTTTAATCTTACTTTTTCTGATTTTATTGATTTATAATGTACTTTCATTGTATTTACATTTTCATTCATTATATCCTTTTGTATCCTGTCTTTTTCCAATAATGGGACTGAAGCCAGCTCACAAATTATTGAAACAAATGCAAACACAAAAGTAAAAACCATATAAAACTGTACAAAACTGTAAGTATGTGTGTGTATTGTTTAAAAACAATAAAATAATCTATAGAGTTGAAACCATTTAGAATTAATTTAAAAAATTAAAAGCCCAATAAAATAGCAAACCACTAAAAGCCTATTGCGGTCAGTTCCTTAAAGCTTGATGGTGTACAGGAATGTTTTACTTGTTGGTGGAAAGAGAGCAGGGAAGGACTTAACTTAGCTTCCCAAAGTCTGGGAGCAGGGAGGGACCTAACTTAGACTCCCAAAGTCTGAGAGCAGCCATGAAGAAGGCCTTATCCCTTGTTGCCATCTAATGACCTTCAGAAGGTGGTGGGAAAGACAGAAGGGCTTCTCCAGATGATTGTATGTAAACTGCCCTGGGAATTTTTATTGAAGGGTAATCTAAAAGCAAGCAATAAATGAACAGATCAACCAAGAACATAAGATGATGAATTAATCTTGCCCTTTTATAGTGAATGTGACAGGTACCAGAAGCATACCCTCTAAATGTCCTGTTTCAACAAGGACAAGTCTTCATTATTCTCTGTTCCACAGGGTGGGAGCAGCCACCAAGAAGGCTCTCTCCCATGTCCTCACTAGGCAAGCCTCGGATAGTAGCGGGACCGAGAGAAAGCATTCCCCTGCAGATCTTAGGGTTCTAACAGGTTTGTATAGGAAGATACAGTCTTTAACACTGGGATGGGAAAAATTTGTCCTCCCCCCTCAAAAAATGTTTGTCTGGCCCTTGACATTTCCAGAATCCTCAGACTGACCTTCTTCTGACCCCCCCAAAAAGGGGTGAACTACTGCTCCTTAAAGCCTCCAGGTGCAACAATTTCCCTGTTAAACAGGTTGCAGGGATTCCCTGTACTGTGTAACATCAACATTATAGATTTTTGAGAAGCAGAAATGAATTTCTGGCTACTTTGCCTTTTTTTTAAATTTATTTTTCAGTAATCCATGTGGTCCCTGCAGAGTCTCTTAGACCTGCCAAAGTCAGCACCATAGTTTATACCTTTATCCAGGTGTACTGTCATCAGATGGCATCATTCTTCATTTCCAGAAACATGGTGATTGGCTTGTGGGAGGACTGGTAATACCTAACTTTGTATTCCAAAACTGCTAGGCAATGCCATGTCCTTCATTTTCTGTAATTCGCTTTGACAATGAACCTGTAAGGTAGATCAACATGACCTCGCTTTTCCAATGGGGCTGAGCCCTTGCTTTTTCTTTTTTCTTTTTGGAAGTTTAACAACTATGTCTGATTGTTTCAAGGTGGGGCAATGAAGCAGATGCTGGTCTCAGTGTTCTTGAACATCTTAGTGAAATGACTTCTGATTATCCAGTGGGACAATCTCAGAAAAGAATTATTCTCATAGACGCTGTGGTATCGATAACCTGGAAAAAATTCAAATATATACAGCCTTCAAATGTAAAAAGTGTAATTCTTTAAAAAATGTTTTTAAAGTGTTTTTTTTTTTAAAAATAGCAAGATCAGATTCCCCCAAAGAAGAATTATGCATGCCCTTGTTGATTTAAAGCTTGGGTAGTGAAAAACAGTGCCTGCAGCCAGCATGTGGCAAAGACCTTCCCCACTTTTTTTTTGGTGGCTTTTACTGAACTAGGTGGTATGCTACTGAAATGTGATGACAAAGTGACATGCTGGTACCCCTGGCAGCACAATTCTTCTTTAAAACAGGATGTCTGCTCCTATGCACCTTGCTTTCTAGTTAAACTGCTGCATTTTGGACTGTAAGTGCATTTTTTGCACTTCTGCCACCAACTTTGGTGGTAAGCAGCAATGAGGGGAGGGAATACAGTGCAGGTAGGTAACAAGGGAGAATTCAACTCACATTTTGTCCAATTAAATGCATAGTTTTTGCCAAGATGCTGTTGGGTCAGCTACCAGCAAGGCACTGGCTTCTTCTCTATTTATTTACCTAAGATTCTTCTGGACTTCAGACTTCTACTCAAGTATATGCAAATCAAATCTTATCCATTGACCATTGCAATTATAAGCAATACAATACATGCCAGCTGACATGACCAACTAAAAGCTTACATGTGTTAACACTAAAACAATCTTATTTCTAAAATGTGTTTCCAGTACTACAACAGATATAAACAATATCACCAAATGCATATAAGATCATTGAGTTTATATATAATTTGTGCAATTTGAAACTCAAGACTTGACTGTAGCCCTTGTTTAATAGCAAATGCTATATAGTAACATTTTTTTTACTCTGTTTCCACACTCTCCTTCCTGCTTCGTGTGTGCACGTGCGTTTTTTTACCCATCACTGCCAATTAATAATTTTCTTTTAGAATGCAACAGTTATTATTTTAAGTCATGCTGAATCGTAAAATTTAGAAAATTTAAAACTGGCTCCAAATACTACCTTTACAAAAAAGGGCGTTATTGAACCAGACAACAAATGTTATTTAAGTACCAGGAATGTCAGATGATATATGTGTGAACAAATCTTGACTGTATCCATATGACTTAAAAAGACAAATACTAATACTTTTAAATAGATTAGAACTGAACCAGGAAATACTAAGGGTCTATATTCAGTCATCAAGATGGTGAAGTATGCTATTTAGCAAACATTTTGCTACATTGAACTAAGACTAACTTCTTTTTAAATTAAATAGCAGGAATCCTTAAACAATAATGTAGCAGCACAGCTGAATCCCCAAATGAAGCAAAGTAAACTATAGTGCTGCCTTGTGGAATGCACAGTAACCTTCTAACAATAAACAGCATCAGGTTGACAACTGTGTGTGTTCCTTCCAGTGTATGGCAAGGTTACCTTTTGGATGACAACTTCCAGTATCCCCCAGCTGGCTGGGTGTGGGAGTTGTAGTCTAAAAATAGATATGCCAAATTGTAAAAAGGTTTGATCTTGGCTGGACTAAATTCTCCCACTTCCTCTTCTTCAGCCTCTTGACTATGTGAGGTCACTGGAGACTGCTGTGAACCTTTTAAGGCATTATATAATTTTTGTCCAAAGTGTCAATGAAACAAAAATTATTTGACTTGCAGAAAGAGGAGCTAGCCTTTGTTGTTCAGTTTAGCCTCCTTTTCTGGGTTCTGTGAAGTATCCTCAACACTGATTACTTTAATCCCTGCCCCATAAAAAGTTTTTTAAAAGAGCACTTTCTTTTTCCCTTTGAAATACACTTCCTTGCATTTAATAGCAGAAATTTATAAAGGGGTTCTGCTATTTCTCTGCATCTCCAGAGTGATCCCCCAGTTCCCAGGTTTTTCTATTGTGCAGGGCTCTTATTGGTTATAAGAAATGTAACTTTTCAGTAGTAAACAGCTGAGGGTTTACTTATCTTGCTGAAAAGCATGACACCACCACCTCCCTCTGGATTTTGACTGAGTTGGATTAAACCTGTTGACATAACAGGGTTTGTTTGTTTGTTTGTTAATTTGCATAGGAAGGTTCAGCATTCAAAATGAAACTTTATCAGATGCAACATGTTTTCCTTTGAAATTCTATCTTTTGAAAATGCATGTTTTACAAGACAATTTGCACAAATTTAAAACAAGCAATATCAATTGAGAAACAATTAAAACAGAACTCACCCTTCCCATTCTTTAAGAATCTGCTACACTTAGCTGTTTGTTACGTTGGCTTGCCTGCTTTAATCAGATTGTGACAGTTTGCAATCTCATGTATTTCTCATGTTTCGAGGGAAAAAAAGTACATTCTTCTGCAGCAAGCTGGTGGAACTCCTAAGGCTGATTATTAGAAATACAATATTTCAATGTGTGATATTTTGGTATCTGGCTCATTGCCCATCCAAAACAACGGCAAAAATGTGTCTACGCATTTCCAGTCCTAGAGTGACAGCATGATCTAGTGGATACAGTTTTGCAATGTAGCCAGAGAAGTCTGACTTCGTATTACAGTGGGCCCTCAATATTCATTGAGGTTTGCCTCCAGGATACCCTCTCCCGCCCAAGGGGGATGATAAAGGCCCTTCCTGCATGTGGGGGGGGGGACGCCTGAAAACAGAGCTTACCGGCTTTGTTTTCTGGCTGGCCGAGTCCGTCACCACGAGGAGCAGCGCGAGCTCGTCGCTCCGCACCCCTCCAGCGTCCTAAATGGTGGCTTCCGGTTGGTGGAGGCTCTCCACTAACCGGAGAAGCTCGCCAGCCGGAAGCCCGCCCCCTGCAGATCTGCAGGCACGCACTTGCCCGTGCATGCAAATCTGCTTTGGAGCCGGGCTCCGGAGCAGCATGGGGTTGCGCGCACCGTGCTTTTTAAAAACCTCTAAAAAGAGGTTTTTAAAAAACATGCCGCGCGACCACTTCCGGTCGCTCCGGAGTGGACTGAGGTATGGAACTACAAAAAGTAGTCCGCCCCAGTCCACTCTACGGTGCAGAAGACCTCCGTTGGAGGTCGCTCTGCACTGTTTAAATAGCCTGCTGTGGAAAAGGCCAAAATCCATGAATGCTCAGTTCTCATTATTTAGAAGGGCATAGTATAATAGTGATTATGTTTGACATTTTATATTAATTCTTTTATGATTCTTTTATCATCTTGTATAACAGTTTCAGTTTTATATGCTACCTGGGGACAGTTTAGCCCTAAAGCCAGCCCTAACAGTAACAGAAATAGGAACACTGCTTTTAGCATCACTCCGTCCTCTTTGCATCGTGCCATATCTCTTCTTGTCCAAAATAGATCTTTTCTGTTGTAGTTTGATCCAATTATGTCCCATTCTTCTCTGAAAGCACATAAAAAGGAAGAAGTGTCTGGCTTCCTTCACCTAGTCTTTTACATATGTGAAGAATGCTATGTTATGTAAGGCTGAGCTAAAAGTTCACTGATAAGTGTTTGTGGCTTGAAAGAAAGACTAGGGAGATCAGGTAAAAGGTTTGTGAGCTTAGTGGCAACTCTTGCACTGCTTGTAAAGGAACACGTATAGCCAACTTGGAAGAAACAGGGTACAATGTTTATTGCTTACAGCTGCCTATAGGGTTGTCACTTGCATGGGTCTGGATCCAAGCATTAACCACACAAACTGCTAGTCAATGATCCACATTACCCAGGTCTCTCAAAGACCATGACAGATCTGGGATTTCACATGGGTGGATGCCACTGTGTGGTTCCATCTGCCATCTGGGATCAGGGTAAGGCTAAGCACTTCAACAGTAGATGTGAACTTTGCCCTTGCTCCCAAAATGCCCTGGTGGACCCCTCTTATCCTTCTGCTGAGTAGTACCAACACTGTCACCTTCTTCCTAGGTCTCGATCCCATGCCTAAACTGCTCCAACAAGTTGTGTCAAAAACAGCAACCCAGTATAAACCAGCATGCAAGTGTCAGAAAAAAAGAGGGAGGTAGGATAGGGCCAAAATCCCAAAGCCAAATGATGCAATTGGGACACTCAATATATGCTTCTTATTCCACTAGAGAGAAGCCTTCAACCCAGGCTTCCCCAGTCCCACCTACCAGCTAAGGATTCAAATCCTATTAGCTTGCATTTCTCACTCCTGATTTGCCATGCTAGAACATGGCAGCCGATTGTTTTGCTCAATACAAGTCTGCAAAAGTGATCCCCACTATGTTGGGGAGCACTATTCACGAAGCAGCTTCCTTGTTCATATGAAAAGAAAAGAGAATCACTATGCATCTTTACTGTTTCATTAGCACCACCACCTTCCAAGAGAAGTTGCTTTACTGCTGTTGAGGGAGTTCACACTTTACTGCCCTTCATCTCAGTCCCCACATGGCCAAGAGGGGAGAGTGGCTTCTGCCTCCAGATTAACTTAACTGAAAAAGAAGCAACTTGTGATACCAAATGTAGGCCCCTGACACTAATGCTATCACTTTTCTTCTCCTGTTTGATTTTTAATGTCTTTTGCCTGATGAAGAAGCTAGTGGAGCTTTGAAAGATGGCACAATGTATTTTGTGTCTTTCACTTGGCCCTAAAAATTGGTATTGTTGTTTTGTGGCTTCTGTTGTATTTTGCTGCATGGTCAAGATGGCTGCCCCTGAATACGTTTCCTGTTTTGTGGTGGTGACTAAAGTTTTTTCCACTGCTGGCTGGCAATCATTTTAAAAACCCACAGAAGGCCAAAATGACAACAAGGATACCCATCAGTCTTATTTGCCTTTAGACTTCTTTGTACATAGCCAAAATGCATTAGTCCTGTCGTACATCTCACAAAGTCCTGTCAGAGTGAGGATATGCTTCCTGCCATCATTCTGCATCTTGTGAGTGAGGAAAGAATGGTGCCGAGCAGTAATAAGGAGTGTTATCGTTGCTGGTGGTAAATAGTTACCCTGTGTAAAGTTTCTGAAATCCTCCACACTTTATAACTGGCCAATAAAGTAGTGCTGTAGGAGGAGCCATGTTCTCATTCTTACAAGGACTCACAATGAGCAATCCTGAACAACATATGCTTTTTTTCCCCAGCTGGCAGTGCCCATATTAAACATACAAAGGGAAAAAACTGAAAGAAGGTACTCGGTTAGCAGTCAAACCAAGCACTGTACAGATGTCTCAACCTACAGACAAATTATTACTCAATATTTACTCAAAACTCCATATTTCATCAAGGGTGCTTAAAGTGACCACTTTCACAAAAAAGGGGGACTACAATAGAGGAGAAAAGAGAGGGTTGCATAAACTCTACATATGCTAATCTACACATGTAGAAACAAATTTGGAAAGAATCTGTGTAATTTAAAGAGAAATATAATATGTCTTACTTCAGTGGAGAAGACTCTGACCAACTGATCTTGACCCACTGCCTCCTCACTCTGCTGTGTACTAGTTAAGAGTTGATGGGCAACTTAACTTCCCTGCTCTCTTTCCTTAAGAGTCTTTTTTGTTATTGTTGGGTACCTTGAAATCATTTTCAACTTATGGTGACCCTAAGGCAAACCCATCATGGGTTATTTCCTTGGGGCTGAGAGCGTATGACACAAGGTAAATACATGCCACTGTAACTGAATAGAAAGAGCCAGCATGGTGTAACGGTTTGAGCATTGGCTTATGACCCTGGAGACCAGGGTTTGGTTCTCTGCTCAGCCGTGGAAACCCACTGGGTGATCTTGGACATATCACACTCTCTCATCCCCAGAAACCTCTGTGATAGGTTTGCCTTAGAGTCTCCATAAGTTGGAAACAACTTGAAGGCACACTACAACAAGAAGTTGAATTGAGAGCCAGCATGCTGTAGCAGTTTGAGTGTTGGTCCAGGACTCCAAGAAATCAGAGTTTGAATTTCTACTCAGCCATGAAAACTCACTGGCTGGCCTTGGGCAACTCACATTTTCTGAGTCTTAGGGGAAAGCAATAGAAAAGCCTCCTCTCAAAAAGAATCTGGGCAAGAAAACACTATAAGAAGATCAACACAAGTTGGAGGTAACCTGAAAAACAACGTGGAAGTAGATCCCTTAGGTGTCAACAGACTTGACCAAACCCATTGCACAATTAGCAATTCATACCTCACCTACCACATCAAAAGCCTGAGAAGGCTACATGTGTGCTTGTGAAACTGACTGCATTTATAAATGCGGTTGTGTACCTGTAGGGAAGTACAAACATTTTGGCAACTGTGTCTTTAGGTGAATGTAGTGCCCCTTTGTCTGGCCTTTATCTTTAAACTGGACATTGATTGGGCAGTCCTTGAAAGCAGGAGATGTCTTCAAAGAGATGAATTTTCACTGGCAGCCTAATCAAATAAAGTGATGCTGTCTATAGAGCAGGACACATGGCCACCCAAAGTCCCAATATTTTTAAAATTGTCTTTAAGTAATATTTACCTTGACTTGTGTGCTTAGTGAACATGGAAGATTTTATTGGCAAGATTTGTTCATGGGGAGGAATCTACTCCCCCCCCCCTCCTTGCTTCCACAGGTGGAGTTTTCCTATTCATCCAGTGACATTCACAATCTTTTCAGCATTTTTTTGAAATTATGTTTATTTTTTGGTTTCCAGCTTTGACGAAAGATGGAACATTCCTCAAATCCCAGCATGGAGGTTATTTGATGAACTGGTTTGTGTAGTGTATCCAGAAGTTGGAGTTATTTGCAAAGAAGTTTATTGTCCAAAAATTTATGGCAGCAATATAAACTCATGAGAGTCAGTCTTTGTTGCAAGGGATTGGCTTCAGTAGCTGGATGATGGATAATGTGACAAAGTGTGATAGTGAGTACAGCTGCAGGGGAGAAGGAGAAAAAAATAATCTTGAAAGACAAAGTTAAAATGAGATAACTGATTTTATTTTATTTTTTTAAAAAAGAAGTTTAAGTTCTAATTAATGCTCACCTTCTGCTTTTTGTTTAATTAAAAAGAAAGTTTTTCTTTGATCATATGGATGATTCTATGAAATTTACTTACAGTGACATCTTTTTAACTTGAACGCTATTTCATTCTAGGAGGCTTTAATAAGTTAAGTGAAATGTTTATACAGCAAAGCCTTTGGCTTAAAAAAATATTAAGCCATACTGAGAGAAAAAAGTCCTAGACAGAACCAGTTTAAAGGTCTCAATCCTGTTCCTACTTACTTAGAAGTAAGTCCCATTGAGTTTAGTCAAACATACTTCTAAGTAGATGAGCTTAGGCTACCAATGTAAATAAATCATGACATGTAGTCTTTGCTTTTGGTGGCAGTGATAATAAATATGGTGAACATTAGTAGAAAAGAAGCAATATGATTGGAAACATGTACAGGTGAATAGGATTTTATGCTTAGTTGAACTGATGGATGTTTCCAGTCTGTTTTCAGTCTTAAAGCTAAGCTTGCAGGTGCTCCTTCATAAGTCTGAATGCAGTTTTGAATGCATAAGTATGAAACTTGTTGATAACTGCAACTGGTGTAAATTCACTGAATCAACTGCTGCTGAGCATTGAATTATTAGACATACAAATCCTGTTGATTCAGTGGGTTTACTTTGGTTGATACTAACAATAGCATCCAGAACCTAGACTCACAAAATGCGCTTTTTCTAAGTATATTTTCTCTAAATGTTTCAGCTTCCAAATATTTGGTATTATAAAAACCATACTTTTCAACACATTGTGTTACATTTTTGAGCCAAGATCTGTTATGTGAAATTTGGAAAAGAATAAAATTTTTCTACCTAACTACTTTCTAATACTACTTTCTAATCAGTCTGTTAGTCTGAGGTACATGGAGCTTGTCAGTTTGCGTTGGAATTAACTAAGAACAAATCCTCCAAACATTCCTGCTAAAAGCAGAACTGGCTTTCTAGTTGGATGTAATATTCTAGATTGCATTAAGATATAGGAAGCCATACTTTTGTCCCGCTGAAATCCATGGAATGAGTTAATCATAGCTAATTTAAGTCAAGATTCATTCCAGTGGGACTGCTATGGACTTATGTATGGATCCAGCCTCTGAATCTGAATCACACTTTAATCTTTTGAGGTAGAATGTTTTGGCGTTTTTTGGGGGTGGGGTTTGGTCACTTTTGATAAACAGGTTGATAATAGGACTGTCGAGTTTGAAATGTGGGTTTTGGTGTGCAAAGAGCCCACTATATACACAGCTCTTTTTGTATTAAAGGATTTTCACCCTGCTCCAATCTCTTTCTCTTCATTCTGGGTCACAGTAGTACACCAGTAGTGTACCAGTAGTGCAGGAAATTAAATATAGAAGTTGTCAACATTTTTGGAATTTTTAGAGTAATCTGGACTCTCTCTCACACACACTCACTCATTCTCACACACACTTATTAGGAAATCACTATTTTAGAAAATAACCCTCTGCCCCAAAGTGGCATTTATGTTAGCAAAATGTCCCCCAACTAAGATCTTGAATAAACTCTAAAATCCTGAATAATCTCTGCTGGCATAAGGATGTTACTAACCTATTAGCAATTGGAACTCTTTTCATTCAGCAGTCCAATCACATGTGGAACGTGAGCATTGTGCTTCACCCATGCAAGCGATTCATTCATCTGTGTGATGTGGTGAGTTATACTATCTGCACAAGACAAGTTGCAGTGTTAATGGACGGGTTCTCTAATGTCACATTGACCAATTACTCTGGGGTCATCTCTTTGGAACATTTCAACTGTTTTAGTGTCAGACTCCACACAAGGAGAATTTCCAGGCAGCCAGACAACATACTAGACTGGTAGTTGAAATATCACCTTAATGTGTAAAATGGAAGGTGCTATAGCTTATGGTTATTTTGCCAAGGTATGAACCATATGCCGTCTTAAATTCAGAACTCTGACTCCCTTGGTCCAGCAAAGTACTCAGTATACAACAGCAGTCAAAACATGGAACTTCTATTTGATAAAGTGGTGATGGTGGGACAAAGTAAGGTGTTGTTTCTCCAAATCCATTAGTAATTTGCTGAGCTTTCGAATTGCATATTGTTTCTAAATATAGTTTCAGATATTTTACTGGATTCACAAAGTTCTGCTCTAATTCAATCATTACTGTTGAAATACTGGTTTGTTCATACAGAAAGGGAACATTAACAAATCTCTATTGATTTAATTAAAATATTTATAAGCCCCTTTTGTTAGTAAAACGTCCAGAGGAGTTTCTACTGAAAACTGGTACACACATGCACATACACTAAATGGAAGCATTTTTCAAAGAGTGGCAACAGTCTAAAATTCAGAAGTAATACAGGTCATTGAAATATGCTGTCACTCTCAGCAGAAAACATCATCATTCCCTCTACGCACAGCTGAGACACAACACTTCCTAACACTTTCTAGTTCCATCCAAGGCAGCAAATGAGAATTGGGAGACTTATAGAGGCATTCTAAGTGGCTTCTCCACAGCTTTGAAATGCATTCCCTACAATATCTAAACGTGCTAGATTCTAAATACTGCTATACCAAATTTAATTGGTGATGGAACAGCGAATAAAGTTTCTGCTAAAAGCAGTTGACCAGTCATGTATGGGACCTATTAGGTAATCTCTTCCTAAAATGTTTAAGGCTTTGTAAGCAAAGAAAACCTTGACTATGGCTTGGTAACTAATAGGCAACGATTGCAATTTTTTCAACATGGTTGTAATGTGTGAATAGTGTGGTGTTCCATTAACCTATGCTATGGTTTTTAAAATAGAACTTCAGTCCTAGTAACTTCCTCTGAATTGGGATCCTTGTATTTTGTAAAGGAGATACTGTCTGATATTTTTCTTGCCATTTTCTTGCTACTCAGTTTGGTTTCATCATTAGCTAAAAACTTGAGATACATGGAGAAAAGGAGCCCTACAGTACAATTCCATAATTCCTTGGAAAACTCAGAAATAACAAAATTGCCTTTTGCCTATGTGTGAATGAAATTTCTCCTATTGGTCTATTAAAATAATATTCAACCAGGCAATCGGCCACTAGGTTTGCTTGATTACTCAAGTTAGCTGAGTTCACTGCACAGTTACTCCATCTTAGTTATTATTCCTTATTTCATGGGACATTTATAAGGCTGCTTTCCATATGTAGGGAACTGTAGCCAGCTTTTTAGCATGCATAGAGCTATAGTCAGTATTTTCCACAGGCAGGGAATGGAAGCCATTAGCCCGGTGTGTGCATGGCTGTGTATATATAATGTGTATGTTTAGGCCCAAGAACCCACTGGTGTGAAACCTGAGAACATTATCAATGGCTTGGAAAGTCTTTTAAAAATTAATTTTGAAGGAAACATTAAAGAGAAATCTCTGTGGAAATTTTTCACATTTTCATAAAATCCTTCTCTTGGAACTATAGTGGTGGTTCACAATTATTAACACTGCAGAAGTGTTATTTTAAGGATCCATTCAGCAATCCCTGAGAACATCTGGACTATCAACACAATCTATAATCTGCAGGTAGCCCTGGAATGTGTTGAAAGAGGGTAGAAGAAACTGTTCTTTTTTATTGTCTTCTATGAAGGCAATTCTCAACAGGGCATGGACATGAAAGGCTGCTGGGAGACACCTTAATGCCTGAGCACTCCCAATCTATCCAAGTCAAGGAGCATAGTATGCCAAACCAGGCAAATCATTTTTACACTTGAGCCAGAAAATCCTGCAGGCACTTCTGCCCACCTTTAGCAATAACAATATATAAACCATAATCAGGTAACTAAGCATTTGCTGCTTTTTTGTGATATGGGTAGCTGCCTCACTTTGGTGTCAGCCCTTTAGACTTGCCTCTAGATTTAAAGAATGGCTTGAAGAGTCCTACATAATCAACAGAGATTTTGGGCATTTCCGCCCTACACAGTTACAGTGCTATTATTCCACTTTCACCATCCTATGGAATCTGGGGTTTGCTGTTTAGAGAGGAGCATTTGGAATTCTCAGCCAGAGAGCTCTTTGGCCTCAGTAAAATGCAAAGCCCAGAATTCCACAGGATGTTGAAAGCGATTGGCTAGAGGGTGACATTGTCCCCTCAGAAGGCCTCAGAGGCCACACCCCCATCACACTCAACACAAAAAAGTCATTTTTGCCCCAAATATTCTCCGGGGTGGGGGCATGGGAGACAATTGTGCCATGTTGTTGTCCCCTCTGACTCTTTAAAGTCCAGAAGAAGCTTCTTTTTTTTTTTCATTTTTCTTTCAAAAGAAAGTGACCTGGGAATTAACTTTCTGAGACTTAACTTTCCTGCTAGAGAAAGATCCTAAAATGGCCCAGAAGGGCCCCAAACATGGCAAAATTGCTTTCCATGCCCTCTGGAAGAAGAAGAGGAGGAGGAGGAGGAAGAGGAAGAGGAAGAAGAAGAATGGATCCTGGACTATGCTGTGGCTGACAAAACACCTTTAGGGTTGTTTGTGGTCATAGACTGTATTTTCCTACCTTTGAAATATACACAAATGTACACCTCCAGAGTCACCATACTCAAAAGACTTTGTAGTAGGATAGGGACACATTAAGGCCATTTCTGCACTACACTTTTATAGTGCTATTATTCCACTTTCAACATCCTATGGAATCCTGGGGTTTGCAGTTTAGAGAGGGACATTTAGAATTCCCAGCCAGAGAGCTCTTTGGCCTCAGGAAACTACAAACCCCAGGATTCCATAGGATGTTGAAAGTGGAATGATAGCACTAAACAGGATAGTGTGAAAATGGCCTAAGAAATGCCTTGTAGAATTCTCATATTCTGAGAGCTGTAGTTTCTTACTCCTTTAGTTCAATAGCAAAGCTCACATTGCCCCTTTCTTATATATATATTGAAAGAATATATGAGAGATCTGTGGAGCCAAGCTGACTCACCCTGCCCCCCCCATCCCATTATTGATTTGAACAGTTTCCGTACCCCTGCCTTCCGTGCGTTTGAAACACATAAGGAGATGCTCTACAAACATACTGAGACAGAGCTCTGCAACAGTCCCTGTTCATGTGGAGTTCTGACACATTCCAACCACAGAGCCATGCTGCCTAGGAGATATTGGGAGTTGCCACAAAGCAGCTTTCTCCAAATATGAGGACTGCCAGCCATGTTATCATTGGAAAATGTGAGCAGTATCTGGAGCTGGCCTGCAGGAACCCATGACTTTCTCATTTTGTCAGATTCACTGTACTTCTGTCTTTGTTAATGGTCTCTTTGGTATCTGACAAGAAATCCTTCCTTGACTTTCAGCTATATTTTACCAGAGTTTGCCAGGTTATTTTGGACTACAACTCCAAGCTCACAAGGGGGATCTTGGGACTTGTAGTCCAAAAATAATTTCTCAAAACCCTTAATTTTACCACATTCTGCCTACATATGGGGTTTGAAAAGAAACAGAAACCATAAAGCTGAGTGAGAACGGGCAAAGTGAAAACCTGTTCATATATTTGGCTGCAAGAGAGCTATTTCATAAGTTTCCTACTGCCTGGGCTGTGGCCTTTGGCCACTTGAAGACTCTCAGTTTTAGGAACTTTAAGCACGTTCTTCTCTTCAACCTTGCTCACAGATTTCCCCTAATTGATAAACTTGCCTGTGATACTGTTTGATGTGTATGGGAAAGATTTGTTGTATGCATTGGCAGGTCTTGGGATATGAATGGAAGAAAAGAAGGGGATGAGACTGAACCAGATCTGAAAAATATGTGGGAAAGAAAGAGAAAGAGAAACAAAGAAAGAAAGAATAATATTCTACTACATTTCACAGCCAATTTGTGTGAATGCATTAACCGCTTGTATTCTCTAGGCAGGGATAATTCATTTTGTACATCATTTATAACCAGCTATAGTAATTCTTGAGCTAGCCTGGTGTAGTGGTTTTAGCACCAGGTAATTATGCTGGAGACCAGGGTTCAAATCCCCATTCAGCCATAGAAACTCAGCCACTGGGTGATCTTGGGCAGGTCACATTTTACCAACCCCAGAGGAAGGCAAAGCAAACCACCTCTGAACAAACCTTGCCAAGAAAACCCTGTGATAGGTTTGCTTTAGGATTGCCATAAGCCAGAAACAACTGGAAGGCATACGACAACAACAACAATAAAGTATTACATCTCTTGAACATAAGGTTGAGAGATAAAGCCACGGCTCCTGAAATCCTCTGAAATCTCCGACTTGAAAAACTCTCATTTGCCTTGACTACATGCAGTTATTTCTTTCTCATGGTTATACTTTATGTGGTTAAAGCAATATCTTGTGGTTTTCTGGTGGTAAGCAAGGCCAAAGTCATTATTTTCTTGACCGTTATTTGCAGTCTCATCCTGACCATCTATTGCTCCCCAGCTATGCTGGAAAAGCTATGAACAAGATAAATAAAATTGAAATCAGAGGACAAAGATTCTTAAACAAACAAAGAGGAAAAAGTGTTTATAGTAACACACCAGGAGTCTAATTCAGATTTGAAGAAGAATGACAATTCATTAACAGGGGAGCAAAATACTCATGAAATATCTAAAAGCCTGTTCTAGGGTGAATTCAGTGACTAAGGCCATTTCCGCACGAGTCTATTATAGCGCGATGATTCCACTTTCAACCTCCTATGGAATCCTGGGGTTTGCAGTTTTGGGAGGAGCTGGCTGGCCCCTCCCAAAACTGCAAACCCCAGGATTCCATAGGAGGTTCAAAGTGGAATCATCGCGCTATAACAGACTTGTGTGGAAATGGCCTAAATTGCACATATTAATCAATATATTTTAATGGATAGTTATTCTAACTTCTATTTTAAATTTAATAATAATTATTATGGTACCCCAGGTAAGCTTTTGGTTGATAAATGCCTATATATTTATTATAGAAACTGTGTGCAGTGGTTAGAGATTCTGATTAAGGAGCAAAGTCACCAATGACTTGGAGAAACGAACCAAACGCTTTATTATGAGAACTCCATTCTAAGAAAAGTTATTGAGAATGCTAATCTAATCTAGCTTCTTTCCAGGGAAGAGCTGAGAGAGGACTGGCAGGAAAAGAAGAGGCAGAAAAAACACCCTTAAGAGTATCAGTTTACATCACAGAGAGGTCAGGATAGGTAGACAAGAAAAGATGACACTGTCAAACTGTTGAACCCTATTATTACTGCCTGTGCTGAGGCATTCTTGATTCTTCAGTGCTAAGCTTTGTTGCACTTCTAGAACCCCCTGTCAATGACATGTGTATAAGTCCACAAGATTCATCTTCTCTTGCAGAGCTTCATAATGGTCCCTGGGCAATGGTTTGGTAAGGACATCTGCAATCATCTCTTCTGTTGGGCAATATTCCATCTTAATAAGCTCTTGTTCATGTTCATCCTCTGTGAAATGATGCTTTGTTTCAACATGTTTAAACTGAGGACTGATCTTCTCTGTTTGTGAGACCTTTATACATTCTTGGTTCTCTTCATATATCTCTGTTGGCATTGGCTCTTCTATTCCAAAGTCTAATTGTAGCATGTGTAGTCACTTTAGTTGTTTGCATGCTTCTGAGAATGAGATGTATCCAGCTTCTGCAGAGGTTGCAACTACCTTCTGCGTCTGTGTAGTCCAATCAATTATTCCATCCCCATAAAAGAATAGATATCCTCTTGCTGTCCTTATATTCTTGGATAAACTCTTTCTTAAGAAGCATCTTATTCAGCTTTTCATTCCATGTTCTGGCAGCTTGTTTTAATCCATAAATGCTCTTCTGAAGTTTGCACATGAGATACTTTTCTCCATGTGTCTCTTTCATTTTCTGGCATCTCATCTAATTCAGCCCATCTGGATGGTTTTGGTACTTCTTCCAGTCTTGCAAGGTAAAAAAGACATCTGAGTGATTTGCCTTTATTATATCTGTCTGAACATCCGAGTTCTGCATCCCCTTCTTGTGGGTTAGGTGTCTTGACTACCTCATTGGTAAGCTTCAGTGTCACACTGGGTTCTTCTGCTTGGTCATCTAGAACTGGAGTAGAGATTTTGTCATCCAGCACTTCTGTGCATGGCCTCTCACTCTCATCAAAGTGCACTGTTTTGGCTATGAGAATCTTTTTGTCATCATTTGGGCATAGGATTCTGTAGCCTTTACATATACTCCTGCATTGTTGTCAAGTTTTGTACTTTTCTCTTTTGGGATATGTACATAAGCCTTGGACACTCTCAGGTGTCCCACATTTGGCCTCTGACCATTCTATAGCTCATAAGCTGTGACCCTTTTGACTTTTGTTGGCTAGCCTATTTTGTAGATAGGTTGCTGTTGCAACTGACTCTTCCCAAAGTCTTGCACCTAAAATCATGCACCTTAACATTTCCACTAGAATATGATTTTCCTTTCTGCTACTGCATTCTGTTCTGGGATGTATATGACAATTGTCTCATGTTTAATGCCTTGCTTTCTTAAGAATTCACCTGTGAATTCACTTACATTTTCTGTTCTGAGAATTTGTGGCTTTCTGTTAAATTTGCTCACTGCTGCCACATAATCTTGTAACTGTTTAAGTGCTTGGCTCTTTCTTTCTTTCTTTCTTTTTTTTGGATCAAATAAGTGATATCTGTGCATAAGTGCATATCCGTTGCAATCACCAATAAAAGTCAGCAAACAGTTGCTCCCACCAATTGGTTTTGCTTTCATGGGTTCACAGACATCACTGTGAATTAACTCTAGAGGGTGTTCTTACTCTTCATGGGAAGTGGGGGTCTGGTCACTTTTGCCTTAAACAACAAAGATATATTGTTTCATCATAGCAATCTTTCACATGTAGATCTTTCCTTAAATTTGCCTATGTAAGTTCAATTATGACATTAATATATCTATGTATCATCTTTCTGTGCCACAGTCTAAGACGGTTCCCATGCTTGTATTGTTAGGCAGCCTTTGTACATTCAATTTTGCAATCAACAACTTACAGATTTTCAGTTGAAGTTGTCTGCATTATGGGTTTCCCATTATAAAACACAATGCAGTCTTTCCCTTTAAAGTTAACTTAATAGTCTTTACTTGTTAGGGCTGTAATGGATATTAGATGGGACTCCAATTCTAAGATGTTACTAAGTTATTTGTTTTATGTTATTTGTTTTATGCTGCTGAATGAGGCTTTGCAGAATAGACTAATTCCTATTCCTTCAGATTTAAGCCTTGTTTTTCTTATTCCATGCACATGAACCTTGGTGCTTTTATCTAGTTCTGTGAAAAATGATCCAATCTGACACACAGGGGACATTACCCTGCTTTCCAAATTGAGGGTGTGGCTTGCAAAGAAGACTCTCCATAAAAATCACCACCAACATCTGAGTCCTGCATCTCTCTCACAGCAGCCAGCTTGTCTTGCCTTGGTTGCCTTCCTTGCCCCCTTTCCTCTGAGCCTTGAGCCTTTGTTTCTCAAAGCAGTTAACTTGTAAGTGTCTTGTTTTACCACATGAGAAGCATTTAGTACCAAAAAAATGACTTCCTCTGGTGAGATCGGAACTGCACTTTGTGTGATAAGTGATGCTGCTATGATTAAGAAGCAACTGATTGTGCATGGAACCAAACCAGTGAGTGGGATAGATGATGCCTCTGAGATCGAGGAGCAACTGACTGTGCCAAGCACTGGGCCAGGGAGTGAGCAAATCAACCTGCAAACATCCCCGGCACTGGAAAGTCAAATAGAGACAGAGTTGCCCCAGCCAGCTCATGACAGAGAGGGAACCAGCAGTGATGCAGAGGAGTGGCAGCCACCTGTGCCCATCAGCCCTCAATCACGAAGAAGGCTGAAATGGACTGCTGAGAGGGAGGCTGCATGGGCTAGGTTGAGGAAACAATAACAAGCAGCACCAGTTCACAGCAGCTATTTAAGTCTGCTGGCATGGCTGCTCTTTGCTTGCAGCAAATTACTAGCAAGCCCTCACGACCTTTGTGTCTCCTGCTCCCTAAAACCCTCCAGATGGATCTCTGCCTCCTGAACCTTTGGACTGGACCTTGACCTGGCTCAGCTTGTGTTTTCCTGGTGTTTGGTATATTCGGACTCTCCCTGAAAGTATTCAGGACCTTCCTCCTCCCTTGCTGACTGTGGCTCGGCAGGGAGAGATTCCTGACACTTTGGCTCTTAAAGTTGAATTTGTTGCCAGAGAAATGTTTCCCTTTTTCACCCTCATATTTAGCATCAATTTACACATCATTAACATCCAGTTGCAATTTCTCCATTTGACCTTTAAAGCTGTCAATATTTTTTAACAGTCCTTTGAAAATGCATACATTGATCAGTTTTTCATCCAACTATCACGAGTTACATAGAGATGGGGGGGGGCAGAAGGGTGGTTTGCCTTGGGTGGCAATGTTTTTGGGGTATCCTGGCCTGTAGCCATGCCCCTGTGTGCCCTGGTCACGCCCCCACATGCCCTGGCCCCATGCACAGTGGCAACGCCCCGTGCACCATAGCCCCGTTCCCCCTTCTGCCCCCCTCTCCACACTTCAAGCTCCGCCACTGACTACTGCTGAGTATTCTTCCATTCATCAGTGTTATTATTTATGCCACACATATATTCTTCAATTGTTTCTACAGATTCCATTCAGACACAAATGAATTGCTCTTGTGGTCAAAGACGCTGATTGGCATCTGATTTCTCGTGCATCTTTTCAAGATATTTCAACATTGATTTAGCAGTTTTCTCATTCTGATTGTACATGTATGTCTCCTCAGTAAGAGCTCTGGCAAAGAGACAATGAGCCTCAAGGTTCTTAGTCTCCTGGGAGCTTCTCTACTTCTGCCAGTCTCTGTTCCTTGCAGACAACCAGGAGCTGGATTCTTGTTAATTCAAGTACCATTCTGCAAATCTATGTTGAGAAGTTTTAAATTTGGGAATTGTCAATTTAGCAATCTGAGAGGTCATCATGCCTCTTTGTTCTCACATGTGATCAGATTCTTTGATCTGCCTTGATCTGAGCCATTTCCGCATGAGACTGTTATAGCATTATGATTCCACTTTCAACATCTTATGGAATCCTGGGGTTTGCAGTTTAGGAAGGGGCCAGCTGGCCCCTTCCTAAACTACAAACCCCAGGATTCCATAGGATGTTGAAAGTGGAATCATAGTGCTGTAACAGTCTCATGCGGAAATGGTCCTTTTCACAATCTCTTAAAAATGAAAATCTAGACCCATAACCTGATAGAGAGTGCATGCAGTGGTCAGAGATCCTGATTAAGGAGCAAAGACACCAATAGCTTGGTGAAACAAACTAAAGGCATTTTTATGGGAATTCCATGCTAAAATAGGAAAGTTACTCAGAGTGCTAATCTAATCTAGCTTCATTCTAGGGAGGAGCTGAGAGAGAAGCAGGATCAGAAGAAGTGGAAAAATGTTCCTAAGAGTATTAGTATATATCACAGAGGGGTCAGGATAAGTAGACAAGAAGGGAGGACACTATGGGTCACACAAACTATCTAACCCTATTACTACTAGTAAAGTGCAAAGTTCTGCCAAAAGTTACTCTGTGTCCATCCCATGCATACAACTGATGGTGCTGCTCTCAGTAGCCAGGCAAATGCAAATGTGGCCAGGCAGCATCTGGAGATTTAGAACGATGACTTCATGTGCCCAATTGCAGAAAAACAGCTGGATGCTTCCTGGCCAATCCTCACCCTCCCTCAACCACCAAATGGCCATGGGGTGCATGAAAGTGGGTAATGTCGGCAGTGGGTTGTTGTGTGAAGGAGGTGCTGGATTTCTCCTTCTACAACAATGATTGAAAGACATCTAGGAATAATACCTCTGTTTAAATGATAGTAATTATTTCCGAATTTGCAGTTGTGCCTGCAAATTACTTTATCTAAGTTTCATCTCAGTTGATTCTCCTCCCACTTCTCCTCCTCTTCTTCCTCCTCCTCTTCCCCACCTTTGTTGATGTTCTTTCTCGGCAACCCATATGTGGCCACCTTAGTACCCCTCTTTCCCACCATCCTAGAGCTCTCTCCACCTTCCCTGGAACATATACTTTTTCTCCAGTGTTCTGGCAGCAGTTCTTAAGCAGAAGTAGCACATGGGTGTGTGCGCGCACACACACACACACACACACACACAGAGCTGACCTTGTCGAGCTATTATCATATGGAGATGTGCAGGAGTAGGATTAAATTAGTCCCTTAAATTAGCCTGCTGCCTCAGGTGTGGTGGAGAATATTGTACTGTTAACTGCCAGTCCAACTTCTGATTTTGGAATAAAGGAAGAAGGGCATGCTCTTCGTTCCCTGAGACAAAATATCTTTGTTCAGCCTGGGCATTTTCTCTGATCCTCGTTTCTTCTTCATACCTAAGAAGAGCTTCACTATCCTCCAGATGCAATACAATATAAAGTAGAAATTATCTTTCATATTGTAGAATCCATGAATTTTGTGAGATTTCAAGTGAATTTCAAGAGTACAGTAATTTTGTGACATGACCCTAACTTGCATTTTTGCAAGATAAATCAATCATGTCTGCAGCATGTTTTACACTGAAGTAGTTATAAATGTATCTTTTGAGCAAGACAAACAAATGTAGAATGATAATATATGGGCTACGGTAATTAAAGAACATTCCTTTTAGAATTAGCTTGGTATGGCCTTAAAAAATCCAGTTGTTACTGCCACCAAGACTCATCCACTGAATCCATGGGAACATGGTAAGTCAACACTTAATACAAGTTCCATTGATTTGGTGAGTCTACTGTGGTTGGCATTAAATATGGAGACTTGTATTTCCTAACTACAGTGGTGGCCAGGACAGTTTGCTGCCCAAGGTGCAGTAACAAATTGTGGCACTTCCATCCTCTAAGTCAAGTTAGGTACAGGGCCTAAAGCCAGGTGAATGTTTTTTGCACCTGAAGCAGAAAATCCCACAAGCACTTTTCCCCATCCCTGGTTATTAAAATACAACTAAAACAGGCAAATCACCACCAATTTTCTGCTCTTCCTTGTTATCTTAAGCTTGTTGCCTGAGGCATCTGCTTCACCTTCTAGCAGGACTGGCTCTGCTTCTTCAATTTGAAGTTTTTTCTCTCTTTCCAAATTAATTTATGTAAAATTGCTGAATTCATTGTTAGCTCTGTGCCCTATAGAAATATTTCATATTTCAACAGTTCCTGCTCTTTCCATCCAGCTCTCAACACTTTGCAGACTTCAGGAAATTTCATATCTCATTAAGCTATTTGTGGAGGTCCTCGTACAATTGTGCAATATCTCATTACATTAATTTTCCATTTCTTCCTGGCACACTCTGATCTTGTAATTGGAAATACTAACAAATGGAGAGTTCTCCAAATATGGTGTATGCATCATATTTCATTCCTCAGAATGTTCCAATCAGGATATTTTGATACCCTTTGGTTATATCAGGACCACTGGAAAATTATGTGGAAATTGTGAAATAACGTCAAAAATATCAGTTAGAATGGTGCAGAATTTTGCCAATACGATTTTAGGGCACATTTCCATTTCCATAATTCTAAAGCTTAGAATAAAGACTCCCAGAATAGATTCCTCCTTGAAATATATTATAAAAAAGGACTACTGACCACTAGCTACAGTCTTGAAAAATAAAAAAACTGAGCATGTTCTTTCCCTAGTCTAAGGCCCAAAGCCTGAGTGACAAGTTCAAAGAATCTCCCTTCACTATCTTGTCAGAACCAGTTCTGTCATTAGGCAGAATGAGAAGAGTGCTTCTGACAGCAGATTTTAGATGCCATAAAGAACATAAATTCATTAGTAGTTTTTTATTTATTTTTTTATATATATATATATATATATATATATATATATATATATATAAATAAAATAAAAATAAAAATCTGGTTTTATCAGCAGAGATGGGGAAAATTACTATTGGGATTTTTTGCCTTATGTGCCAAAATAACTTGGCTGGGTACTATGCACCAAAAGACAGCAGGCCAGTACCAAGGAAACAATTCTCTCCAATCTACCCGGCACTGCATGTTATTTGGCATGACAATGGCAAATGTCATAGAAAGAGACAGTTAACACTCTTGTGAAGACAATGACTGAAGACATATTGGTCCTCGGGGTGATGGCACTGTGGCACAAACTGGAATTGACAAAAGTTGTATAGTGATGAAAATCATTACAAAGCCTGGGGGTGAAAATCCTGACTTTTAGGTGCCAGTGAATCTATCAGCCATGGGACAAAAGAAGCACAGGATCCAGTTGACAATACTTGCAGCAATGTTGCTGAATCCAAAGACAAATCTTCATGCGTGTATCCTCCTTAGTCACAGATGGAAAGTGAGGTAGTTGGCCTCAATAATATTAGTATAAGGTTATAAAAGCTAAAAGCTAGCAGTTATTCTTTAAATTGTCTGTTTACTTTTTTTCCCCTTATTTGTTCTGCAAAATAACCTTGTTTTAAATTAAAGTCCATATTGCCAACTGCACAAAAGCCTATTTCATGCCGCAGATTGTATTTTTCTACTGCACAATATGTGCCCAGTTGCACATTTGTCTCACTGCATGGATGGGTAGTGGTTCCCATGTTAGTGAGGTGTTAATTCTCTTTTGGGTTTTAATCAAGGAACTATCCAAGGTGCTGCACCTATTTTGGAGATGTCTTACAGCACCTTGAATGGCTGATTTGAAATTCAGACTAAAATCCAGAGCAGAGTCACTTGTCTGCTGGTATGCAAGCTACCCACTGCCTCAGATGCCAAGTCAGGCACAGTTTCTTGTTGTTCCTGAAGTAGCAAAATGTCTCAGGTCAGTCCTGCTACTTGTTCCTGTAGAGACTTGCTGTTGTGACCTGAGTAGCAACATGTTTTGTTTTGGCATCTCATATATGCTATTGATAATCTGTCAGGTCACCTTTGCTCTCCCTGCCACGGTTTTAGGTAGCTGCTTTGTTCTGATGCTTTGCGGGCTTTACTCTGCTATGAGAGGATGATGAGATTGGCTAATGAGTTGTGTGCTGGGAACATGGGGGTGTTATTGTAGCAAACAGATAACAGATCAGATGCAGACAGACAGACAGACTTCGCTGCAAGGTCAAACTGTTGGCAAGCTGACGGGGGGGGGGGAATACCCTGAGAAAGGTGTCGTTACAGGTAGCTATCAAATGGGGTGTTAGCATGTGCAAATTTGAAATGTTATATATTATAAATTAATGCAAATCTCATGTTTCTTTAGTCTTGGCAATGCCAACATATGCTGTTGTTTCTTCAATGTTCCTGAATAAAGCTTTTGAAACCTCTAAGCTCAGTTCCTTGAACTCAGAGCTATCCTGCACTACATAATCCCTATGAAAGCACACGTTGTTCATCATCCTTTCCCAATGATTAATAGGAAGAACATTCCTGTTCAGCTCTTTCATGATCTGCTGCTCCTGTACTGTTACCAAAGGACATGCGAGTGAGTTCCAAGACCAATGAAAATGGATTGGCTGGGTAATGGGCTTATATATTTTCTGTCTTGTAGCTGTACAGCAGTGTCTATAACTCCTGTTCCTTTCCTTAGCTGGACTCAGGACCACCCTCCCCTTCCCTTTTTGGGAATGGAAGAGGGGAGCAGAATTTCTGGGCACTGCTCTTCAATCTCCAGCAGAGGATTATGAAAGCTTTTTCTTCTGTGGAACATATCAGAGCAAAGTTCCTGGCAGACATTCACCGTGTAAGCCTGTGATTTATAAATAACTGGGAAAGTTTATCTCTTTGGCTTACTGAAAACAATTTGTCATTCAACAATTTTTTGCGATTGTAAATACCATGGCTGTATTAGAAAGATATACCCTGGGAGCATTAGTGTGAGTCCCACTTGTGTGTGTTTCATTCTAACAGCCCATTTATATGCATGCTTAAATCCCACTGAATTACTATAAGGGTGCATTGGACTAAGTCCCAAATCTTAGGGTTCCCCAAGTGCTGTAACATCTGAACACCTACCAGTATTTTATAAACAGAAAAATCAGATTTTATTCAACAGCTTGAGACTAATGATTTAGAATATAGAGTTCATATTTGTAGCTAATCTCCCTGTAACTGCAAATTGCATTGTATTTTGATGAAGATTGACAAAAGTATTATCAACTGAGGGATATAATGAAATCAATTAATACTGTGTCATTGATACAAGGGCTAAAGTTTTTAGACTCTAGAGAGACCAAGATTGACAGTCCCAGTCAGGGACAGGAACCTGAACCTTAGGCCATTTCCACACAGGTTAAATAAAAGGGTGCAGTGCGTCCTCCACGGAGGACATCTGCACCTTGGAGCAGACTGGGTCCGGACTACTTACCGTAGATCCGCACCTCAGTCTGCTCCGGAATGACCCCAAGTGGTCCTCCAGCGTATTTTTGAAAAACCTGATTTTTCACGTTTTTCAAAATGCTGGCGTGCGCCATTGCGTGCCTGCTCTCCGATGCAGATTCACAGGCTCGTACCAATGCTAGCCTGCGATCTGCGGAGAGCGGGCTTTAGGCTGGCAAGCTTCAGCGGTTGGTCGAGACCCACAACCAACTGGAAGCCGCCATTTTGGACACTGGAGCAGTGCGGACCTATGATCATGCACTGCTCCTCCTCACCCTGGACCGGACCGGACCCAAAGAAGATCCGGTGAGTAGCGGTAGGGAGCGATTTCCTCACTGCGTGCGGAAATGGCCTCAATGTGACTTTGGGCCAAACGCTAAGGCAATTTCTGCACTGCAGTGTTATAGTGCTATTATTCCACATTCAACATCCTGTGGAATTCTGGGGTTTGTAGTTTTTACTGAGGCCAAAGAGCTCTCTGGCTGAGAATTCTAAATGCTCCTCCCTTAACTGCAAACCCCAGGGTTCCATAGAATATTGAAAATAGAATAATAGCACCATAACAGTGTAGTGTGGAAATGACTTAACCTATCCTAGGGTACAGTTGTGAGGATAAAAATGGGGCAGGGGAGAACACTTGTGAAGTCAGTAGCTGGAAACCTATGGCCCTCCAGCTATTCCTGAACTTCAGCTCCCATTGTCCTTGATAGGTAAGAATTTAAGTTCCATTTCAGTTGAAAATTTCTTCATATTTGGGATAGAAAGAACTTGAGATTTCTAAAAATTGAAAGAAGGAAAAAGTTAACACATTCATCTATCCAGCCCTAGGGTTTTCAGTAACTCTTTTTGAAAAATCTGTGTTTGAATCCATGAAGATTCAAATTTGTAACTATGTTAGCACAGAACTTGGGCTAGAACCTGGCAGCTTCTCATCTTTAACACCAGTTTAACACCTGGTTCAACATGCCAGGAATAGCTATACCTGCTGAATTTGGCTGGTGAAATTGTAGGATAATTTTGTTCTGACTTACTTTTGGAGGGGAAAAATCCAAATTTACAAATTTCTTCACATTTGAGATACAAAGAACTTGACGCTTATCAAACTTGAACATGGAGGAAATGAGTCTGATACAATTACCCATTCCTTGATCATTACCCATATTACAACTTCTGAGTGGCCAGAGGTTTCACTCTCCTGTTCTGTGTATTTTGCCCCGGAGTCCTTAGAGGAAGTACAAGGTACAAATGTAAAAATAGATAGATGGGCTGTCATATCGAAATGATGTGTTTGTTGAACATTGTAGATGTATGTTGACTTCAGCAAGGCTTTTGATGAGGTCTTCCATGCTCACCTTGGGACCAAGTTGCAAAAAAATATGGGGTGGACAACATTGTTGTTAGATGGATTTGTAGTTGGTTGATGGACTAAAGCCAAACAGTAGTCACCAGTTTTCCCAATCATAGAGAAAAGTGACAAGTGGAGTTCTTCAGGGTTCTGTCCTGACCCTGGTGCTATTCAGTATCTCTATAAATAATCTGCATGATTACTGGTAGTGACAGTGAACATCACCAAATAGGGTAAGATAGCTAATACCTCAAAATCAGGATTAAAGATGTCTCTCACAGAGAACTTGGCTAGACAATCAGATTTAATTTCGATAGGAATAATTGTAAAGTTCTACTTTTATGCAGGCAAAAAAATCAGATGCACAAATATAGAATAGGTGGCATCTCACCTGCCAAAATTAGATTACGATCTAAACAAGAGTCAACAGAGTGATGTGGTAATAACAAAAGTTAATGCAATTCTAGTTCTCATCAACAGAAGTGTACTATCCAAACTCAGGGAAGTAATACCATTCTGCTTTGGTCAGATCTCATTTGAGGTACTATGTCCAGTTCTGGGCACCAGAGTTCAGAAGGCTGTTGACAAGCTGGAACAAGGCAACTAAGATGGTAAAAGTCTGGAAATAAAATCCTGTGAAGAATGGCAAAGGAAGTTGGTATATTTACCCTGGAAAACCAAAGACCAACAAAAGATAAAAATAGTCATTTCAGATAATTGATGGTATGTTGTGGAAGATAGAACAAGCTTGTTTTCCTTTATTCCACAGGGCAGGACTCCAGTCAATGTGTTCAAATAACATTTTAATGCAAAATTAGGAAGAACTTACTAATAGTAAGAGCTGTTCAACAGTGGAACAAACTACCTCAGAATGAGGCAGATTCTTCTTTGTTGAAGATTCTTAAATACAGGTTGGATTGGCCAGAAGTCAGGAATCCTTTTGTTATAAATTCTTGCATTGGCAAGAGCTTGGACTAAATGAACTTTAGGATCTCTTCCTACTCTGCAATTCTATGAGTCTGTTATTCTTGAATACAAATCTATGTTTGAAGTGTTTAGCTTAACCATATGGACCTAAACTGCAGTGAGGTAGACTTGAGTTGATTGACTCAGATTCAAGTCGGATTTATGTCTCCTCAGTGACTCGACTTGGACTCGACTCGGCAGAAAAGATGCACTGATTCTACTCAACTCGAGACTTATATATTTTTTAGTGATCGACTTGCTGTCCTTGGTTCAGTAACATAATACATTCATCCAGAAACCTGACTACTTTGAAAAACGCCTCCATCTCTTTTTGTCTACTGATCACACAACAATCTGTCTCAAGCCCATTGTGGGCACATTTCGAGCCAGTGGGCTTGTCGTGGTCTTGAGGTCTGCTCAGCATCCTGTCCCTGCTGCATATTGGAGGAGCCTTCTAAAACTTTTCCTAAGAGCAGAAAGCAAACTTGTCCCCAAAGCATAGGATATGTTTCTCAGAGAACAGCAAGTGTATTAGGCAGTGGGCTTGAGGAGTAAGGATCCTTCCTTCTACAGCTTTTGAAGCTTCAGTAAGAAGGATCTTGTTCCCTACTTCTGAAAAATCCTCCAGCTTCAGAAATGGGAAATAAGAAGGATGCTATCCCCTGTTTCCAAGGCTGCAGACTCTTTTATGCGCATTGGCACAAAAGCCTCCAGCCTCAGGAAGGGGTGGGGGATAAGAAGAATCCTATTCCTCACCTCTGAAACTGCAGATGGCAAGATCGCGAATGTGGAGGGCCAATTCTGCTTAAATTGTTAAACGTGACTTTATTCGACTCTGTCCAGAGTTTCTGGAATATAGGTTGGGGTATAAAGTTGGCTCCCAGACTTGAGACTTGACTTGAAAGTATCTTCAGGGACTTGAGACTTCACTTGATGCTTGGAGTAAAAGACTTAAATTCATCACTGCTAAACTGCTTCTTAAAGTAATTTGCACTGCTTTGGTATCCAAATATTAATCATTAATATTGTGTATTATGCAGCTGTTTGCACCAGGTCCTTAAATGATAATGCAATACTGCGTTATTACAACAATTTGCTGTAAAGGTACATTACAAATTATTTTAAAATATTGTGGCTTAGAACTTAATTCAGTTTGTGTCATTGGGTTAGAAAGGAACACTCCCCTTCATCATCCCTACAGCAAAAGACTAGTCATTCAGGTAAATAAAATAATAAATTGAAGCTACTTAATATTGATAAGCAAACTGTTGTTGTTTTTAAATGGGTCGCTGGTAAATGCTTCTGTGGGCCTTTCCACCCTACACTGTTCTAGTGCTATTATTCCACTTTCAACATCCTGTGGAATTCTGGGGTTTGTAGTTTAGTGAGGCCAAAGAGCTCTCTGGCTGAGAATTCTAAATGCCCCTCCCTAAACTGCAAACCCCAGGATTCCATAGGATGTGGAAAGTGGAATAATAGCACCATAACAGTGTAGGGCGGAAAGGCCCTGTGTCTCATTATTGGGGAAAGGCTATATACAAATGAAATGGAGGAGGAAGAGGAGGAGGAGGAGGAATGACAACGGAACGAATGAAGCCAAGTAAATGACAGACTGTATCTGTGCCTGCCCAGAGATCCTGCCCTGAGATCCTCAGCAAAGGCTCTTCACTCCATCTCACCACTTTCCCAGGATCTCTTGATAGCAACAGGAGATAGCACCTTCTCAGTGGCTGCCCCAGGCTCTGGAACCCCCTTCTTAGGGAGGCTAGAATGGCCCTTCCTTGATGTCATTCTGTTGACAGATCATTGGCCATTCTGGCTGGGAATGATGGGAGCTGTAATCCAACACATCTCAGGCTAATGCTGTATTCCCCAGTCAGACTCCTCTGATTGGGGAATACAACATTAGCCTGTTAACAATATAAAACAAAACTTCAGCTGCAGTGTTAGTATTGGAACATTGTTATAGCAGAAATGTTTGTGCTGCATCTTTTAAAAATGCAGAGAGGGTTGTTGTTTAATTCTTTGGTCTCAGAATGGCTGAACAGATATGAAACTGTTTTGCTTTTCTAGAAGCAACTATTCTGACAGGAGTATTGGGGGTGCAAAATCAGTGGGTTATTCTCTCTCTCTCTCTTTTTTATACTTTTTTTGCTAGTTTGCTTCCTGATTAAAGAGCTTTAAAATGTGGTTTTACTCTGCTCTATTATCTTCTAACAGGTGCTGGCTTGGATTCAAATAAAAATATACATTGAAAGCTTTTGGCCAAGACCAAAGCTTAATCAAGACCAGAACTCTTTCTGATTCTACCATTGCTAATTTATACAGTAGTACTGTAATGAATACTGCCTTGGTTAACCATAATCTTCATTTACCTCATACATCTTTCAATTGAGTTAAATCATTAGGGGAGGAACATAGATTAAAGAATGGAACCTACAGTGGATAATCTCTTGACTGTTGAAAGCAGCAGAGCTAATGAAGCCACGGCATAGGATGGAGGCTAGTCCAAGGCCTAGCTGTCAATAAGGTGGTAAAACTGCATCTGGGCTCCACCACTTCAGACTGAGGGAGCAGTGGTTAACACTTGAGGGAATATTCTTTGATTAAAAAAAAAAAAGAAGTCCTTCTACATAAAAACAAAATGAAACTAGTAACCAAGGAGAATCCTTGCCCAGTATTTTCCCACAACGTCCAGAATACCCTATTTGGTGAGGACAGTCCCAATTAATCTTCTATCATCTCACTTTTTCAGCTACTTTTAAATGCTGCCTTAACTGCTTCTGAACTGTTTTAATTACTAACGGTTAGGAAAGAGATGGAAATGACTTATATGGTGGCGTAGTCCAAGCTACCTCACCCAACTCTAATTTGAAATTAGGTGGGTGTGTGACTCTCATATTAACATTGTCCCTTTTTGTGTGGCAAATCCTCTCTGGTGGTTTTACAAATGTTTGAAACTAACTCTTTTGTATCTTGTTGTTGTGTGCTTTCAAGTCATTTCCAACTTATGACAACCTTAAGGTGAACCTATCATAGGGTTTTCTGGGGCCAAGAGTGTGTGACATGTCCGAGGCTACCCAGTGGGTTTCCATCGCTGAGCAGGGAATTGAAGCCTCATCTCCAGGGTTGTAGTCCAATGCTCAGACCACTCCACCAAGCATGGATAGTTTCAAGCTCTCAACAGTTCTAGTGTTCTCTCTATATATGTAGTAGCTTGGCAATATGAAAACTGGATGGTCTCAGTTCTTCTAATGATTAGAATAATCAATGAGTGGAGATAAGAAACCAGATGTTCTTTAAAGGAAACTGCTGCATGCATGGCACTGAGCATACGTTTACCATGTGGGACACTGCTGCATGGAATTTATCTCTGGTTTGCATCCTGGGAATGGAGTTCCAGCTTTCAGCCTGTGAAGCTACTGCGTGGAATTGAGTTCTGATTTGCGGCCATGGGTTCGAATGACTACCCTGAAACAAAAGAATTAACTTCCAATTTAGGGATGTGGAATTAGATCCATTTCAGACCTCAGCTTTGCAGCTGTAGCAGTAGCATAGGAACATGGGGGTGGAGGGGGCGATTGCCCTGGGTGGCAATGTTTCTGGGGCATAGCCATGTCCCTGTGAACCCTGGCCATGCCCCTGTACACCACAGCTATGTCCCCTCATGCCATAGCCACGCCCCCCTCGCGTCCCCCCTCCGCACACTCCAGGCTCTGCCACTGAGCTGTAGGTACAGATGACTACACTGAAGTAAAAAAACTAAGGCTATTTCTGTACTACAGTGTTTATAGTGCTGTTATTCCACTTTCGATGTCCTATGGAATTCTGAGCTTTGCAGTTTAGGGAGGGCCCTTTAGAATTCTCAGCCAGAGGATTCTTTGGGCTCAATAAACTACAAACCCTAGAATTCCACAGGACGTTGAAAGTGGAATAATAGCAATATAACACTGTAGTGTGGAAGAATAATCTCTGTTGTACTGTTGTTATTAGATGAGAAATTATGTAAATGAGATCGCACCAGCCCAATTCAGACTTGAGGTTATGATCTAGCACTGTGATGAGCAACTGCATGGGAGCTGGGGCAAATTTTCACCCAGCACCCTCACAAGCCATATGCTACTACAGCAAGCCCAAAGGCCTGTAATCCTTCAGCACTTCAGAGGTGAAAATGAGAGCATATGTGGCCCAGTAGCATCAGACTGCGGTCAAGATGGACAAAGGTATTAATGAGGAAGTCTACAAGTTAGGAAAGGCTGCAGCAATTTGCTCTTGCCTGAGCCTACTGGGAAGGGCAAGATTCTGCCCCTTCCTCTCCTCTCCCCACTCTGAATTGAGTGGAATCTATTATTGTACTTGAAATCAGTTTGCATAAGCTGAAGTAAGATGAGAACAAAAAAGGAGAATGGGGGGAGGAGAGAGAAACTGGGACATTTTGAAGGTAGTTGAAAAAGTGAAGACAACAGAGGATTAATGTAGACTGTCTCTTCCAGATCAGTTGGAGGGTAAGATGCCTCTCTTTCTCTCTGTAGTCCCTCTCAAAATGGAAACAGAGGCCATTTCTGCACTGACTGTTATAGCGCTATTATTCCACTTTCAACATCCTGTGGAATCCTGGGGTTTGCAGTTTGGGGAGGGGCTGGCCAGCCCCTCCCCAAACTGCAAACTCCAGGATTTCATAGGATGTTGAAAGTGGAATAATAGCGCTATAACAGTCTAGTGCAGAAATGACTAGAAAGTGACCATTTTCGAGACAAACTGCAGAGGACAATTGAAGTATTGAGGGTAGTTCAGGGTTCTGAAGTGTGTATGAGAGTGAGGTGGAAGATTTTTGTGTGTTTTCATGCATTTGGAGTCCAAGTGGTTTTGGTACAAAAATTGCCTGAAAGTTACGCTGAAATTTTGTGAAGAACTTTTTTGGGGGAAGTTGAGGGGAACTGGGGACTGGTAGGGTTCTTCAAGGACTGTAAAGGTGGGGTCCAAGAGCTGCATGCATCCCATAGGCTCCCATTTGCCCACCACTGATCGCGCAGGAATCTCTTGCAAGCACAGAGTTAAACAACTTGGTGCCTCTACCAAGTGAGCATGTGACTTGGGATTTTTTACAATTGTACAGATCACAATAACTCCAAAGATAGGCCCCTGTGTGGAGAATATTTCATAATGCCAGAAGCTCTACATGGTCACCACTGGTTTGTGCGCCTGCCAGGGGCCACCTATGCTTTCATGGTAGATCATATGGGGGCAGCTGTTGACTGTCTATCCGAGCTGGAACAAGGGATGTCTTTCCAAAGCAGAATCAGTTGTTTTTCTGGCACCAACCGTTTGCAACCTGAGTAACGAAAAACTGTGTAGTCGGCACTTTTTTCCTCCCAAGGGGGTGAAGTTCAATCTATTCACTCCGGGAAAATGGAAGTAACAGCCAAGGCACTTTCATGAAAGGACAACAAAACATGGCAATGACTGACATTTATTTCACAGTGTGTATTTAAGTAAAGTATGGATGTGTACATAACTGCATGCTAACACAAATTGAAGACTGGGTGGCTTGAGATGCATAATTGTTTCAGTGTCTATTTTTTGCTGTCAGATGTTATCCTAAGCACGTTTCAAGTCATAAGTTATTCATCAATCTGAGAATCAATCAGCACATTTTATTGTGGCTGTATATCATTAGTATGCTATTAATCTTAGTTAGGTACAGCATACCTCTTCAAATATGTGCTTTGCTTATTCCAGAGTCTTAGAGTCTAGACTGTACTTTCTGAATCCAAGAAAACAAATAAATCTGCCTCAGCGGTTTACCCACTTGAGTTCCTAGAAGAATCGCCTTTGGCTATGCTGGCTGGGACTTCTGATCGTTGGCCCAATAACATCGGCTGATCTGACTTTGAGAACCACAGTTCTATGTAATCACAAACTGGGCTTCAGCTCTTAAAATCATATCTTCACTTGTATGGAATACGGATGAGCAACTTACTGTTCACCAGATGCTGGACTCCATGATCACTTATTAGTGGTTGTGCTGGATAGGGCTAATAGGAGTTGCACTTCCAAAAATCTTGAGTACCATGAGTCACCCACCCCTTGTATAGCATCTATACCAAGGGTGGGTAACCTGTTTCAGCTGGAGGGATGATTTCAATTTCAGAAAAGTTATTGGGGACCACATTCCAGCAGGAGACAGGTTAATGGGTGGGATGCTAGATACCGGCATATTTTTGCATGAGGCTTTGACTGACAGAAATGAGGTCTTTTGATTGGCCTCTTGATGTCTAGAATGAAGCGGGGGGGGGGCAGGGACAAAATCTGGGAAACCAGCAAATGATGCTGTCTGGGGAAAAAGGAATTGGTTGTCTAGGGAACCCTAGACAGATTGAAGGCTAGATATGACCCCAGCTCAATGTTCCTCACTGCTGGCCTATGCTCCTGCAAGATATCTAATCCTCTAATATGCTCCTGCAAGACCTCTACTTCTTGTTTCCGGCAACTCAGCTCTTCCTCTGTGAATTAGAGTAGCCATTTCCAAAGGCAGCAGGTATAACAATCTACCCTACACCTTTTGGTACTATAGACTCTAATGAATCATTTGTACAAGCAGGAGTGACCATCTAAAGAAAGGGGAACTGCAGAAAAACAAAAAAAGAACAGGACTGCATTTGTTCCTTCAGACTTTGGCCATTTCCGCACTAGACTGCAAATCCCAGGATTCCATAGGATGTTGAAAGTGGAATAATAGCACTATAACAGTCTAGTGTGGAAATGACCTTTCTTATTTTTCCTTCTTTCAGGTCACCACACATCAGTTTCTTGCCTGAGGCAAAGGGATAGGTGGCAGCACCCCATTTCATCTACCAAAGCTAGCTAGACTAGTCACTCCGTCATAGGGATGACCAGCCTGGTGCAGCCAACCCTGCTGTTAGTCAAGAGGCCAAGTGAAGACCAGATGTGCTAAGATTGTGTTTGTCTCAAGAGCAAATTATTTTGGCTTTTGTGCCCTCAGCCAAGGTGAGAGGCATTTTATCATAAATAAGATGGTTTTTGTTTTGCATTAGTGAGGAAATTCCACGGAAAATAGAAGCAAGTCCATAGGCCTAATATTATTACATGTGTGTGTTTGTCAGGACTACCGACAAACACTAGAGAATTTGACTTACTTCTGAGTAGACCTGCTGGTGAATGTACTCTATAGCCTAGACGTTTGGGGTCATATCCAATATTAGCCCTACTTAAACCAGACACATCAAAATCAGTTGGACTTTAGTTGTTTGAGGAAAGTTCTGTTCATTTCAAGAGGTCTACTTTAGGCAGGACTAACATTGGATTTACCCCATATTTCCCCCAATACTTTTTTAATGCAAGTTTCTGTATTTCTTTCCATTAAAGTCAAAGCCTGCCTTTTCTTTTATACTTTTGAGCCATTTGATCTATCAATTAATAAGCCTTTAGCCAAACACTGTAAAGTGGGGGGAACCATCAGAAAGGCCTCAGCCCTTGGCTGGGATTGTTAAGAGTCACTGTGAACAGCTGGCTCTTTACAGTCCTTGTGATGCAGATTAAATGAAAATAATACATGGCAGAGAAAAAAAGGCAAAATCATTTGAACTTCACAAGTTATAGCCCGGAGCCATTTCACGATAGCTCATTAGGGAGTTTATGTTTATACCATAATGCCTTTAAATATCTCTGATTTTTCTAAACAGGGTTTTGTAAATTAGAACATTCCCAAGGGGCTAACCCAGCACAAGCTGTTCTTGTTGGACTGCAGCCTGAATGAATAGGCTACAGGCTAGAAGAAATGGATCAGAGTTGGAGGGCCAGGCCCTGAATGGTCCTGGGCTTTAACAGGCTCAAACCTCTCTCAGACATGACACTTGCTGGGTGGGCTTGAGCACTCCAAATTCTGTCTTGGCCTACTCTACCTTGGCAACCTGTCCAAGAGCAAAACAAGATGTACATTGAAATATAAATGATCAAATGGGTTGTCCGATACAAGAATCACGTCACACTGTCAACTATGACTCCACACTTGAGAACTGCTTTTCATATCTTATGAAATGGATGTTACGTGCATATACATTTAAATAATTTGTATGAGTAATATTTGTTGTTGTGTGCCTTCAAATCCTTTCTGACTTATGGCAACCCTAAGGCAAACTTATCATGGTTTCCAGAATTTGTTCAGAGGGTGTTAGACCTTGCCTTCATCTGAGGCTGCAAGAATGCGACTTGCCCAAGGTCACCCAATGGGTTTCCATGTCCAAGCAGGGATTTGAACCCTGGTCTCCCAGTAGTCTAGTTCAACACTCAAATCACTACACCATCCTAGCCCTCATGAGTAATGTACCATCAGTCTAATATCACAGTCCTGGCACAACAGAGCACTGGTATCATGACTAGGCAAGGATCAGTACAAGTTTCTGTGGATCTTGGCCTTTGATACTGTTGAGGTTTTGAGCTTTACTCTCAGAATTCCTGGTCATTGGTCATGCTGTCTGGGGCTTCTGGAAACAGAAGCTGAAACCATCTGAAAGGTCAAAGAAGCACAATCTTAAGGAACTGGCTGCTGCATCAGCTGTATGTGAAAGATCTCTACATCTGAAGCTGTTATTTCACAAGATACCAATGCCCTTCAGACTCTGCTTTGCAGACTTTGTACACTCAAACTGATTTTAAGACATCTGAAACTGCTCACTACCACACTGCTACTTACTACTGGGCTGTGCTGGGATGTGTAAAACTATCCGGCAGAAAGGGACCATGAAAGCTGTAGAGGCAGCCAGCTGCCTTTTTGTGTCTAGTAAATCTAGGCTTTAAGATTCTATATCCTAGCTGCAGGGAATAGTCTGAAAATAATGAACCTGAATCTTTTCTGTTGTTAAATCTAATGGAATTCTGCTAGATCAGAGCGGTATGAGGAACGCAATGCAAGGTGTTCTCAATTCAGGGTGAGATATAAAATGAATAATAGACTTCTTTTGGGAGGCAGAATAGTACAATTGCCCTACAATCTGGTGACAATCAGATTTCTTGAACATTGTTGTTGTTGCTTGCCTTCAAGTTGTTTCTTGTTTACGGTGATCCTAAGTGAACATATGGGGTTTTATTGGAAACATTTGTTCAGGAGGGGTTGTTTTTGCCTTCCTCTGAGGCTGAGAGACTGTGACTTGCCCAAGGTCAACCAATGGGTTTCCACTGGACTCCAAAGTTGTAATCCAGTGCTGAAACCACTACACCATGCTTGCTGTTGAACTACAGCTCCCATAATCCCCAGTGGTATTACCAGGATGGCTGAGGTGGTAGGAATTGTGTTCAGGATATATGGAGGGTACTAGATTCAGGAATCCTGGCAGAGAGTCCAATTAGTGTCAAGAAGAGGTCTGTTCAAAGAGACCTAAAAAAATTAAAACTTTGTTATAAGATTTTCAACTGTATAATACAACACAACTTAGCAAACAAAAAGAACAAAGATAATAACAGAGGGGAATCACAAACATTTGGGGTCTTGAAAATTGACAGGCAATAGACAGACAGTTATAGTTTGGGGATTTGCAAAGCTTTTAAAGGTTAAGTTTGAATTAACAAACTGTGATGATGGTGACACCTAAAAATGTTCTTCATATTCAGCAAATTGTACAGCAAAGAGTTTGGAGAAATAATGAACATGTACTAAACATCTGAGAAATAATCTCCTCTATTTTCTCCTGGTCTGCTTTTAGTTCATAAGTCAACTTTTTTAGTAGCACTGTTGTCCACCCATGGTCTAGCTACCATCTCACACAAAGACCCTCCAGATGGTCAAAATTTATAAATCCATTCTCAGGTACAAAATTCACTAGATGGTCTTAGGCAAGTCAGCCTCTTTTAACCTAGACAACCTTACAGGTATGAGGATAAAATGAGATATCTCCATGCAAACCACATGGACCTCTTAGAGAAATGTAATGAGAATAGTAATCTAACAAACAAGGATAAGCCATTGAACAAATACATTTTAAATACATCTGTTTATATGGTGTATGTTAGGAGACCAGTGTCTCACCAGAGGCTAACTTAAAACTAAACGATTTAATATCTTCTGAGTTCTTACAGAAATAAGTATGTATGTGACATTCCCAAATCATTTCTTATTCTTGTTATACTTCACAGTATCAATTTTAGAGATGTGATAATCTCTCAGTCTTGATTCTGCTGTTTCTTCAAATCTTTTGCTCATATCAGACTGAAAGATACCAGGTTTTCTTCTCACAAATGAATTAAGCCAATTCCCCCACACTTAATTTTATAAATGTTGTACGTGTTATTGGCCAAGTGAACTGTAGCCAAGACCCTGCATCATACTGGTGGATCATAAATTTCCACCAGGCCAATCTTCTCGTTTTCTGCCTGGGCATCCCTTCCTATAGCCATTCAGTGGCTAGTGGAGGACAAGGGAGAGATGAGTGACAGCTAGACAGCCAGCCAGCTCTGTTTCTGCAGCCAGCAGCAGGAAGATGTCATCCTGATGGATCTCCAGAGAACCTCCAAGTAGTCCAAGAAGGTTCCTTTTTCCACGCTGATGTTGGCAGCAGGAATGAAACCAGCTGGTGGCTGCTAGCTGCCTTGATCTATTGTCTTCCTCTGGCCATTGAGCCAGAAAACAGATAGGTGACTTCAAAAAGAACTTGTGGCCCTTTCTGCAGGACGTCGCTGTCTCGTTTCTGCCACAGTATGGTAGCAGTCCGCAGGTCATGCTTCCACATGATGTCATTGCCGTCCTGCTGCCATCCTGTCGCGGAGCATCATGCTTACGCAGTTTTCACAAAATGGAAAAAATTTGTTTTGCATCTGTGATTACGCGGTGCTCCCGTCACTTCTGGCCATGTGGAAGCTACGGAAGCGCATTGGCGACGCTTCCTTATGTAGCGCAGCAATGGAAAAAGCCTGGCTGCGCTGCGGAAGGAAGACATGGCGCCATTGCATTCTCTTCTGCATGGACCGAGGGGGTAAAGAGGAGAGTGTTGCTGATACGCTCCCTTCTGGACCCGGGACTGCAGCGAGATAATGCATAAGAGAGTCGTCGTGCGGAAATGAGCTGTGATGGATGGAGGAGCTGAATTCTTCCACCCACTACAATCAGGAAAGTTACAGATGGAAACATAGCCTCTTTTAAACTTTCAGTTGTGCCTGCGTATGTTACAAACAGGATGCCAGCCTATGAGTGCATGTTGTGTACATTTTTAGCCTTCCCATTAGTTGTATACGTTTTTAGCCTTCCCATTAGCTACATGTACACATGGTTGTATGTGTCTTTCTTTGCCTTACATGCCTTGCAGGTCTCACAAATGTATGATTTTCTGAGACAAGACATACTTTGTCTTACAGCAGGAGTGGGCAACTGGCAGCACAAAGGCTGCACGTGGCCCCTGGTGTACACTAGATTCCCTGTCAGTCTTCCTGAGCCCACAACTCATTCTTTTTTAAGAATAAGCTTAATTTTCAGGCCATTTTTTTGGGGGGGGCTTAAAACCACATGGAAAGTCCTTCAAACACGTACCAGTGCCACCTGTTTCCTAAAAGGTGGGAGACGTTTGGGTCCACCTGCAATGCCAACATCTCCTTAGAATTTGGGGGAATTATAGCTCAAAGGAGACCTTCAAGAAGAGAGGAAAAGGCAGGATCTTTCCACCTATGCGTGCCAACACTAACTGTAGAGAGGACTCCAGTTAAAGTTAAGCAAAGTATTTTATTTGAATTGACAACATGCAAGAAATCAGACACTCTTAAGAACCATACTAGGCTATCAGCAAGAGTGAAAGTGATAGTTACTAGTCCTGAAGAAGGGGTCACAGTAGAGGGATTTAGACAACATCTCAGGTTGGCCCAGAGAAACAGTAGTCTGGACCACTATGTACTACCATTGACTGGAGTTATTATACCCTATTTTACACCCTGAAGGGGTACGTTGACAAAGCTGTAATGGCTTTTCCACAGGATTGACAAAGAGGTCCAGAATGGGCTGATTGCTTAACTCCAGAGTGACAAAACATTGATGAGACTCATGACAATCTCTTAATGTTTGGCCTGGAAGGGTGTATAGGGAAGATCTCCATAGGGTAAGTCAAGGGATGGTCTCTGATTGCTCACCAATCTGGGCAGTTAGTCTTTCATTGTATTCAAAACTGCCAAGAGCCTGAAGTAGTGAAGGGATTAGCACAAACTCATCAGGGTTGGGTTTTCTGCATAATCCTATCTGAACTTTCATGATCCTGAACACATCTCCAGCCAGCGTAACCCTGATCATGTTCTCTGGTCATTAACAAATCCAATTTATGAAAATTGCATATCTCATTGGAGGTGCGGCAGGGTGTTAACAACACATCAGCTACAATAGAACTCCCCCAGAACCAGATACTCTATTTTTGTCAGAGTCTTTCTAAAACTAGTGACAGGAAGTGACGTGACATAACTTCCACTTGCCATTTTGGGAAGGATTCCAGCATTGGTAAAGGTATCTAAGAGCACTGTAGGGGGGTTCATTCCATGGGAGATTGAGGGAGAATATTGGTGCTGGCCCCACACCCCCACAGAGTTGGCTGAAAGAAAATCTTTCAGTATGAGGTGTGAATCCAATTTCAGAGTTTTATAGAGGTGAATTCCTATCGTGGTATGGAGCAAAGACAAAAGGGTGGTACCGAAAACACTGGCATGTGGTGGCCAATAATTAACTTTGGGAGAGACATCTCAACATTTTAGAATGGGAAGAAAATCCAAGCAAAAGATAGAAAGTCACCAAAATATGGTATCATAGGAAGGGCATATGGCCTTCTGGAGAACCCCCAAGTTCTCCACACCATCTGACATGGTTCAGGAGGCAACTTCTGAAGAGAATCTTAACCCAAATGGAATTCTTTTCCATACCTAGCAAATGTCTTTATCCAGAAAAATATAAAAAGCTGACACTATTCACACAATTCAGCAACACATGGCTTCTAGACTTACAACATATAAAAGTGCAATTTTTCTCTTACAGTGGTAAATTATTTCTACAGAAAGTGTCCTAAAAGAAGCTGAAGAACTTGACATTCTCTCAAGCTTACTTCCATTTTCTCAAAGTAACTGACAAGAACAAAGACTGCAAAGAAGTTATTTTATTTTAGTTAAACCAAATGGGCATAGCAACTTATTCTGCTTATCTCACACTGCCTTAAGATGGTGGAGATAGGCCCCAGTACCAAGCTAAAGTTAGCACTTACTATATACTATCATTCAAAATTGTTTAGACTTTTTTCTTTTGATTCATGCCGTTGCCATATTTTGTACATCCTCCTGACCACTCTGAGCAGCTGTAACAACACTTGTGGTATTACCAGTAATTTGCAACTTATCAAACATGATTGAACCTTGTTCTTTTGTGTAAATGAAACAGAACTCTCTGGTTAACTTTCTTTATACTTTGGAAATAGTGCAAAGGAAACCAAAGCTATATTTGCATGCCAGACAATGAAACATAACACACAGTGTATACATGCCTTTGACATTGTAATTACTAGCTGTTGTTTAGATTCCATGTATGGTCACTGGCTTTGGCTGTGTTGAAATCAGCTGTATCAACATTTAATCAAAGTCTTTTAGATTTGGGGTGTATATTTTTGTAATGTCAAAATGGAAATACTGAGACTAAAAAATAAGTTTGAGTGGGATGAAGATGCGTGCCTGATAGGCTGCAAAAATAACGAATATTTGCAGTCTAATAAGTAAAACCCTTATGGAAGTTTCATCCTTAATGAAGCAAAACCGAGTGGGCAATTTTCAGCTGGAATGCCTTTTCTCAGGTCACAGTAACTTTTAATTAGTTCTGCTGGGATTCAAATGCAAAGTTGGATGGCAACGCTGTCCCATGTAGCCAACTGCATTTGCTTATCTATCATCCAGAACATTTTTTAGCAAGAGATCATGAGCTGATGCTGTCATAGCTTGGGTTAAATCATATCTGAACCTTTAGCTAATTGCATTTGACAGGTTGAACCTCATGTCTTCCAATGTGAAGCATGTCTCCCATGAAAGACAGGGTACAGACTAAGCACTAAATCCAGTATTGATACTACCTAGATGTGGTCCATTGAAATGCATGGGGCTTTGTTAGTCACAGGTAACTTAAGTCCAAAATAGGTTTACGTCATCCCTTAAGTTCAAGATTTGACCTATTGAAATGAATTTAGTTAGTCATAACTAAGATAAGTCCAGAATGGATATAGGTAGAACTAGCATTGAATTTAGCCCAAGTTTGAAATGCTGTTCATCCACAGTCTTTATTGTGGATGTACATGCCTGTACTGTTCCTTTCATGCAGTTCTAGTAGTTCATTTACAAATATGTAAGGCTGTATACTTAGCAAGTGTGATTAATGTCCTGAGTAATTATTTTTATGCCCGTGTTTAGACTTCTTTAAAATGGAAACACCAAAAATTGTAATTAAATATATATTCAGAAATTTTTAAAAAGAGCACTGGTAACAATTGTTCATAGCATAAATTATTCTTTGGGTATAAGCAGCTCTAGGTATTTCTTACTCATTTAATTTATTTATCATAAGATTTTGAAAGAAAAACACAAGTAACTTTCTGTGTGACCTAAAACCTTACTCATACCTTCCTCTGTACATGTAAGGTTTTGTTAGACCTTCCCCAACTGGCTGTCTTCAAAATCTTTTGGCTAGCAGCTTTTGTCATCTCAAACCATTGGCCATACTGGATGTGGCTGAGAGGGATTATAGTCCAAAATGTCTGGTTTCTCCTCTGTGATTTGGTTGCCAGTTATCTAGGGGAGCATATTCTCCTATATGAGCCTGCCTTTGAGATCTTCCAGAGGGGCCTTTCTTTCTTTCCCACCAACCTCATAGGTATATCTGGTGGCAACATGGGACAGAGCCTTTTCAGTGGCTGTTCCCAGGCACTGGAACTCCCTCTCTGGAGAGGCTAGGCTGCTCCTTGGTGTTCCTCCAGATACAGACAATGATTTTTTGTATGATTGTTTCAGCACTTTTCACACCTAACTGCTGATGAGAAAAGGTAACAACTGCATTGTCTGTATTTCCAGCTTTTCAGTGGGTATGCTTTCAAATTGCTTTTAACACTATTGATAGCTTAATTATATTTTAATTTTTGTATGATTTTAGTGGTGTGAAGTTTTGTCTGCATTTGTTTAATTTTAAGCATCCTTTGAGTCCCAGTATCTGCTTTGAGTCATTTTGAGTCCTAGTGGAGAAAAGGTGGGAGATGATAGATGGATGGATTGATGGATGGTTGCATAGACAGACAGACAGACAGACAGACAGACAGACAGATGCCCATGGATTTAATAAATGGATGTAAGCCTTCTTCAGACTGCTCAGACCTTGTTCGCAAAACAACAGAGTCCACTGCATGTACAGTGTAAACTTCTGCAAGGAGAGAGACTTCAAACTTACAACTGTACGCACAAAGTCTTCAATGTTACCTGGAACCCTGAATAACTGGGGTTTCAGATCATGTGAAAACATTATTTAGCACCTTGTAGTGAGTGAGGTCACTCTGATCTGCGGCACTGTCATACTACACAAATACAATACCATGATTCCACTGTAACTACCATGGCTGCATAATACTGAATCCCACATTTTGTAGTCTGATGAGGCACAAGAACTCTCTGGATGAGAATTATAAATACTGACCCTGAACTGTAAATTCCAGGATCCCATAGGATGGAAGCACGGCACTTAAAAGGGAATCATATCAGTATAACTGTGCAGTGGGAAAGAGCCTCTATTCTTGAGATTGTTTGGGTTCAGACTCCCCAAAATGGAAACCACAAATGCCATTACTTTCACACATGCAGTTGTATGTGCAAAGATTCTCTTCCTACAGATATTTGCATTGTACATGTGGACACCAGAATGGAGCTATGTTCACATATTCATAGAAGGCATTTTCGCGTTGTCTGATTAAATGAATACTTCAAAGAAATGAATCTTTGCTTACTATTTGTCAAAGTCTATTCAATTATGTGAGCTTTCTGTTGTTTTGTAAAATCACTGTGCCACACTGTGTATTAACAATTACTGTGTATACATGTTGCCCTTTCATTTCTTTTTGCCTTACTCTTTGATATTTGAGTTTACATCACGACATGGTAAATGTACCATTGTTCTTTTTATCACAATTTATAGCACATCCCAGTTTTCTACTCCATGTATATTTTTTATGTATTGTTTGTGTATGATTGCATTTGTCCTTTTGCTTTTTCTTCCTTGTTTTTCTTCGTGTCATAATAAGAACAAACACAGAATAGAATTAATGTCTTCTGTTTGACCTTGGTTCAACTACTGGCTCATAGAATTTGTTTTTATTGTTGAGGATCATTATGGTTTTGGCTAGTTGGCGGAACTTCCTTTATTCTGTTTATTTGTTATTACATGCTATCTTCAACCCTGGAAAGATGTTTAAGAAATACTAATAGTAGCTAAATGAATGAATGAATGAATGAATGAATATTCTGCTTTAAAACATATTTATCATGCCTAAATCCAATTATTAGTCCCAGCTAAAAAAAGACCTACTAAATCATTGAAACTTATGTTAAGTGCAGATATGTTGCATGATATCATTTATTCAATAAATAACTGGATGTGGGCTCGTGAATACTGCAGGGAAGACAAATCCAGAACAGAGTGGGTCTTCTAATAGAACTAAAAGGTAGGAAATTCAATACAGCATAGTGGAAATACTTCACATGCAGTAGCTTACAGAATTCATTTCCATGAGATGTGTTGATAGCACCAAAGTTGGAAGATTCTTAAAAGGGATTAGACAGATTCATGTAAGATAAGAGTATTGATGATTGGTTACTACTCTTGTTGTTGAGACAGTACAGTAAAGTGGTTTGAGTGCTAGACTAGGACTCCAGGAGACGAAGGTTTGAGTCACTGCTCAGACATAAAACCCACTGGGAACCTTGGACAAGTCACACTCACTCAGCCTCAGAGAAAGGCAATGACAAACCTCCTGAATAAATCTTGCTAAAAAAACCTTAGGATGGGATTGTCATTAAGTTGGACTCCGCAAAACAGCAATACCTTTATTGGCCAACCAAAATGCACAAAATATATCATGCAAGCTTTCAAAGCTTCACTGGCTTCTTCATCAGGCAAAGATGTTATAAATCATGAAAGAGAAGAAAAGTTACAATGTTAGAGTCAAGAGGGCTACATTTGTCTCAGAGGTCACTTCTGTAGTCAGTTAAGATGGCAGGGACCACACTCTCTCTTGGACATGTGGGAACTAGACACAAAGGACAATAAAAGACATGTAATAAAATTTCAACTTTATTAGCAACAAAAAAAGTAACTTTCCTAGAGATCTAGGCTGTCCCAGTCCCTGTCTGCTATTTTGTATTATTTACTTGCCTTATTGCTCTTGTTCATTTTAATACTTTGACTATGTTTCCCTTTTGAATATTGTTCTCATATTGATATATTGTTTGTTACTCTTTAAATAGAATAGATAAAAATTATTTTCATTATCTATTTTGTCTTCTGAATCCTATTTTTCAGCAGTTATAAGGTACATCCCTGACTTTTGTCCAAACTGAACTGTTTGGAAGAAACTCAGAATTTGGAAATAAGATGTGCTATTAAGCGAAGACCAGGGCTGCATTAAGGTTTTCATAGGTCCTAAGCACTCTCGTATTCAACTCGCTGCCTTGACTTGATGTAACACTAAGGATGTTTTTACAGGCCCTAAAATCCTGTCTTCATAGGCTCCAAAATTTTTGTAGGCCCAAGTCACTGTGCCTAAAATGCCTAATGGATAAGTTAGTCCTGGTGAAAACTGATATGTTTTTATCAGTATGAGAATGCTTTAAAAATGGGAATGGAATTTCTATTCAGAGTAGTATCTTCATACAACAGAGGCCCTTTCCACATGTGGGGGGGGGGAATGGGCGAAAACGCCCAAAAACGGAGCTTACCTGAAGCCGGGTAAGTCCGTCGCCATGTGGAGCAGCGCAAGCTCGCTGCTCCGCAGTCCTCCGGTGTCCCAAATGGCGGCTTCCGGCTGGTGGAGGCTCTCTACCAACCGGAGAAGCTCGCCAGCTGGAAGCCCGCCACCAGCAGATCTGCAGGCACGCACTTGCGCTTGCCTGCAAATCCGCTTCGGAGCTGGGCGACGGAGCGGCACGGGGCTGCGCGCTCCGTGCTTTTTAAAAACCTGGGGAAAGAGGTTTTTAAAAAACACACAGCGCGGCTAGTTCCGGCCGCTCCTGAGTGGATTCTGGTGTGGAACTACAAAAAGTAGTCCACGCCAGTCCACTCTAAGGTGTAGAAGAGCTCCGTGAGAGGTTGCTCTGCACCGTTACAGAAGCCCAGTCTGGAAAGGCCAGAGTTAAGCAAGAAGATGTAGTCTGATAGCATAGGAAACAAAAAGTAAGGGAAGACAATTTGACCAAGGCCTTGAGCAAGCATGCTGTGCTTAAAAAACAAATCTTGCTTAACGCATGGCTCTCTGCCTGTTAATTTTTTTTGCACTGATGCTAGGCAGCATTGTATATATGTGGCACATCATGAAGGGCCTTCTTGTGGGTTTGAATGAAATTGTCTTCTTCAAAATCAGGAAGGAGCACAAGAGAGAAAGCCAAACCAGAATTTCAGCTGAGACAAAGGTGAGTAGGAAAGGCATTCAATGTCAAATTGTTTTACAAGGGCTCAAAGGAGATGTCTGCAAGGACTACGGTGTTACTGAAGTACACACTCGAGTAATGTGAGTGTATCACATTCACTGGCCGTGAGAGAAAAATGAGGTCCATAGAATGTGCTGAGAGGTGTGTGTAATGGCTCTGGGCCAGCTACCGAGTACTATGGAAAAATGTTTTTGATGCCAACAACTGGAGTGATTTTGGTCCCTCTGCAAGATTTGTGAATGATCCGCAGAAAGATTTGGCAAGAGATGTTGAAATACCTGCACGTCACATGTGCACAGCTGTGGGTGAGTCTTGCCTTATTGACCCTGGAGGTCAACTCTAGGGCACTCAATTTGAATAGAAGAGGATCAGCACCATACATTGGTTGACCATTTATGTCTTCCTTTTTTTTTAATTAATTTGTTCTCTCTTCCCTTACTCAGGGACTTCAGTTATGGTGGAGCAATCTGTTAAACACAGAGGTCTTTTTCCTTGCTTCGTAAAAGTTTGCTGGCTAGGCAGTTCTCTCCAAATTCAGGCAGCAATGCCATAATTCTGGTCTGGTCTTCCAGCAAATCAAAATGGCTGACATGAAGGAGCAATCAATCAGATCACTTCCTTGGGATATATAAAATAGGTGCATGCCAAGGTTCTTAACCCATAGCATTAAAGCAGCTGCAGATTAATATTCAAACTGCAAATATGTTAAATATAGTTTAGAGTTCGCAGCATTTGCAGTTCCCATCATCAAATGAATTTTGCAGGTGTTCCAATACATTGTTAATCTTGGAGGAATTTTTTTTTCCTTTTCCAGAAGGCTATGAGCAACATTAAATTAAAACTACGGAACACAGGGAAACTACCTGGAGAAAGCAAAAAATCAGTAATAAATGATATATCTTGATGACTTAAAGAATAACAGAATTGTTTAAAGTAATCCACGCCCCCTTCCGAGCACAGGAGAAGCAACAATTTTAACTGGCTTTTTGTCTGTTATGCTGTAATATAGTATAAAGACAGTGGCATTTTTTTTAAAAAAAAGGGGTTCTTTTTTGTTAAAAGAAAGACCTTATAAGTCTTTAGCTCTTGCAAGTAAAAGGTCAATCTGGCATGAAGTTACAAATTCCTAGTCAGACTTGAAGCAGCCAAATAGGGAAAGGATGTGTGATTTACTGCTTTATAAGCCCAACCAAAGTCCTGTTGCTATTTACTAGTTCCCATGTATTTGTTTTGCCTCCTTTAGAAGAATGTAACAATTCCTTCTCTCAGTGAGTGGGGAATGTGTGGCCCTCTGCATTTTTGGACTGCGATCCCAGCACTCCACACTAGGCTAGGTTTCATAGGGCTGATGGGAGCAGCAGTCCAACGACATGGAGTGCCACACTTTACTTAAAAATAAGGGTTTATAAATTACATATTACTTTCTGTGAAATACTTAATACAGTACCTGATAATTATTACAAAATACATTTTTCTCCATGTTTCTGCATTAACTATTTATGCAGGTTTCATTTCTGTTATAAATCCAATATGTCTAATGACACTAATGTCAATTAGCTTATTCAGAGCTCGCCATTTGTTCATATTTCATATATCCTCGATATTTATATCTTTGCGTCATATTTTTACTTGCACATTAAAATAACTTGAAATTGCATCCAGCAATAAACCTGTCTTCAAAAATTTACTCTTCTAAATTTTTAATAACCAATTTTTCCAATTTCATTTCCCGTATTTGAATTATACAATCCAAAGGGGACAACTATGTTGTGATGTGGTGACAGAAAAAGCTCATTTCCATTAAGGACAGTAAAGGGATTAGATTTCTGCTCATTCCTGTACTAAATAAATCAAGCAATAACTGGGGAGATCTAGGGTAAAATCTCCATTTTGTGATGTACGTTAAGTGTATAATCTTAAACTTGTCACACTCTCGGCTCCTGGTTGGAAAGGACCAAAGGCATCCTGAGCTGTTTGAATCAAGGGTGTATAAATATTTAAGTATAAATATTAGCTAAGGTGAACTGATCTACACCTCTCTGACTAATGTGTGGGCTGGAACTTATCAGCCAGATTTATTATTTCATCAAATACTGTTGTACAGTTCTCAGCAGAGACGTATGAGGCATTCAGTGGATTTTCAAGTATATGAAAATAAATAGTTTGCATTTCCCTACCCTTTCCTCTGATCCAAATGCAGACCAAAACACAATTTGGGATAGACCCTGGAATGTTTACAAGTCTGTTGTACAACCTGTGCAAAACAACAAGCTCATAAAATGTGTAGGATCAGAAAAAAAGTGTCCAAAGCATTATACTTCATGAAAAATGAGTACTGAAATATATTGTGTGAGCTTCACTGAGGGAAGCAACTGCTCAAACTTGCCTGTAGATGCAAGGTGGAAACTGGAGAATTTTGATGAGCTCAAGCTTTACTGATCCATCCATCTGTCACATGTTTTGCACCTTATCTTTTTGCACAAAACTGGGACTCAAGAGGGCTTTCAAGGTATTGATTTGTACATCCTCAGTTCTCAAACATTCAAACCTGGCATAATACGTAGTTAAATCTGTATTTCTTGGAATGTATGCATTCAAATATGTTTTTAACAGAAAATGCATAAATCAGGTATTTGAATGAATGACTGAATGAATGCATTGCGTAAACAGTATTTTGAAAAGATTGGAAATCACAAATTAATGAATAAAAGAATTGGGAGTATGCATGATGCAAGCAAAAATGACTTGCAGTGGAAATACACCTGCAACCTTCATACTATCCTAAACACATCTGATTTCATCTGTTTTTGGAAGCTAAGCTGGGTCACACCTTGTTAGTATTCAGATGGGATACCACCAGCGCATAGGACTAGAGGGGAAAGTCCTCCTACCTGGAACTCTGGAGAGCTTCTGCCAGGCAGATTTGATATACTTGGGCTAGATGAAACAATAGCCTGACTCAGGATAGGACAGTTTCCTGTGTCCCAGTGAATTTTACTTCATGGCTAGAAGATCCTTGGAAAAGGTCCTGATGTAGTCTTCCCTCGGATATTCTAGATGCAGTCTCTATGCACCTTTGTAGTTATTCACTTTGGGCAGAATCCAACAATGGACTTCCAATAGTTCAGTAGTGAAATCTAGTGAAACTGGGAGGAGGCATTTACTTTTCCTCATTTTAGAATCTTGTGCTCCCCTACATTACAGGGGTATCAAACTCCATCTCATCTTGGGCCTCATCAACATTATGGTTGCCCTCAAAGGGCTGGTTGTATCTGTAAGACTGTATAAATGTATCTTTTCTTTTATCATATTAAATAATTGCCTCTGCATTTGATTATTATTGGTTTTTTAATTGCCTTCCCTCTGCATTAAATTTTATTTTCTTGGACATTTTGGGGCTATTTGACCAGCCACAGCTGAAGGATAGGCGCAAGGGCCGTATGTAATGGCCTGGTGGGCCAGATTTGGCTGGCAGGCCTTGTGTTTAACACATGCACCCTACAAGATGGGGTGGGAAATTCTCCAGAAACATTTTATGGGCACCACAGAGGGCTGCAGGAAGGAAATGAGAAGAATATTTAATTGCCACCACCAACGCCATGTTGGATTTAGCTTCTAACCCCCAAGTTGTGTCCAGGGTAACTAGTAGCTAATACTATCATTCCTTTCCATTATTTCAGTATGTCCAGCAGCACACCACAACAGATTTGGAATGTGTCTTTACTGCTATTGCACTGCTTTAATCATAAGGTGAATGCCAAATGAAATGAAAATCTTCTGAAAACTGTATACAGCAGCTGTGACTTGTTGAGTCAATCACAACACAGGATATTTTTAAACCTGTTTTAAAACAGTATATAAAAGAACCATCTGGAGGATATTGAGTTTCATAACAGGCAGGAATTATTCAATAACCATCTCACAAATAGGAGTAGTAGCTTCTGGTCCTTCAAAGAAAGACAATCAGCTTCAGTGAAGACTTCCTAGGTTGTTAAAATGGGAAAATTAGCAAAATATGCATCTTTCTTTGGTCAGCCTTAAATAGGCTGTGGACCAGGGGAATGACCTCTGTAGCTGCCAAAATTTACCTTATAACAGAGAAGAAACCCCCTTTCTCCACACAAATAAAGGAACTCTGAGAGATATACACTCTTGTGATCTATCTCATTAGCAGGTCAAATGCTAACATTCAAATTTAGCATATAATCCAGTAAAGGTCTTTCACTCTACATTTAGCACTGACATTCCTATATGAAGAATGATTGCAGTGTTTGAAGACTGGAGTGGTGGTGTAGTGAAAATGTGTGGAATTATGCATAATGCAGGGACATGGTTGGGAAATACTTCTGCCTATCTGGAAAGGTTGCACTGAACAGTGTCCATCTGCCAATGGAACAGACACTGTTGAATGAGTGTCCACTCACTCTTGTACCCACCATGGGCCTAATGCATGCTCTAGAGAGGAGGATATTCCACTGGTGCAGATTTGGGGAGCAGAGTTTTGACGAGCAGAGAAGAAATGGAAGTCTCCTTTTGTGATGGTTTCTCATGTGATGTTGGATGCAATCCATAAGAAGAGAATCTGGAATCATGCAGTGAAGGTGAATGGTTGGTTGTTCAGGATAGACAAAAAGAATACTTCTTCTGAAGATTTTCCTATTGCAAGATTTGTTGTTTCATGGTATCGTTATAACAATAGAGACTGATATACTAACCAACCTCCTCTGGTTTCTCATAACTGGGTCACCCTCTGGGCAGACTTTCAGCTTCTAAAGTCCAATTTTATTTTTAACTTTCTCTGTAGTATGACCAGAGGTTTATTTTGCCATAATCATGATTGTGTTGTTCTATTATTATTGCTGTTCTGACATATGGATGGAATGATACTGACTGACTAACAGTCTTAATGGCTAACAATGGCCATTCCCTTGGACAGCTGTGGAAAAAGATTAGACAAATTCATGGAGGATAAGGTGGAGGATAAGGTGGTCAGCACTTACTAAGGGTGACAGTATGCTAGCACTAAGATCAGAGTCTTTCTGCCTCTGAATACCAGCGGACATGGATGGGACAGGGTTATTTCTCTTGTGGTTGCTGGTGGGGTTTTGGGAAGTATTTAGTTAATCTTCTGGGAAAGGAATGCTGAACTAGTCTGATCAGTTTGATCCAGCAGAGCTCTACTTATATTCTTACTAAAACTTGAGTAAACTTACTATTTTGGGCTACAACTTCCAGAATCTTCTGGCTAGCCAGGTAGGTTGGGGATTCTGGTGGTTGTAGTCCAAAAGAGTGGCTTTTCCAAGTGAGTTTTCTTTTTTTTCCTTCCTTTTTTTCCTTTTGTTTGTCTAGCGCTATATGGTCTACTCTCATAAACAATGGCTCTTTGCAGTCAGAGGGACCAATCCTTCCCAGCCCTGTTACTTAAGAGCCTGTTAGGTGGAACTATAAAATCCTGAGCCAGTGATCTGATGCCTTCAGAGCACATTCTCTACCATTGAACTGTAGCCCCTCCACAGGCAGAACCAACTCTTCTGATCATAACAGGATTGGCGCTGCTTTGCTTCTGCCCATGGCTGGCTTCATTTTAGAGGAATTACAAGCATAGTACTTAGAAACTGGAATGACTTGCACTGCTGAACTCAGTTAGCAAAGCATTACCTAATGCCTATTCTGCTAAAAGAGCATCAATGGGGTAATAAAGTGAGTTGGAAGAAATGGAAACCATAAAAGACCAGTGTAACTCTCTTTTAAGAAATCAAGTTCCTCAGCATGTTGGGGAGCTCAGATTTCTTGCACAGCTTACAAAAAAGATATAAAATAGAAGATCTGCTTTTGAGTATGGTATACTATACTGCAGTGTGTTGCCAGAGGCTTGTGGATTTTTTTTTTTTTTTTACCAAAATAATACAGACTATTTGTATTTTAGAATGCAGAAGTTTTGCTCATCATTAGGAAATACCTTTTTGGGGGAAATGACTCTAAAGTCATCTCATTTGGCATACTCTAGTGCATGAACTCTTTACAGAAATGACATTTTATCAGTTTGAAAGGATACTAACCTTTTGAGTAAACACTTATCTGTAAAAGAGAGAGAGAGAGAGAGAGAGATTACTCAGTTAATAACATTTAATATTTTGGTATCTCAACCCTCCTGTGTAGATTCAGCTTGGGATAGATATGTTTATTTACTTGCTGCATGTGAAAGTTCATTCTCAGTATCAAGTTTGTTTGGTCCACTAACTTTGTTAACCTTTGCATTCACTTGTGTTATTTGGTGTCCTTCTCTGAGTAGCCTGGATAGAAATGGTTACTGCAGGGTTAGAGGTCATAGCTATTATGGGCTTTCAAGTTAAAATACATGGCGCTTTTTGAGGATCAGAGTCTGTTTATGCTTAATTATTTTCTTTGTGAGAATTTCTATGAAGAAGATTATTATAATATATAAACCATCTGGTTGAGCTTTAATGCCTACCTAGTTCCTTAATGAAATAACAATCCAAACTTTGCTGAGAAAGAGCTGAAATTTCAATGCAAGTGGCAGGGCTTGATATTACACAGTCACTGCTGCTTATGGAAATTCAATTAACCAGAAGTGGGAAGAAATCAGTGTATCGTGCCAATATATTTATTAAAAGTGCTGCCATTCTTCATATTGCAGTGCAAATGGAGAGTTTTACAATATTTCAAAAGGATTATTTTATGTTGCATTAATATAGCTTTCAAACACACATGACCACGAAATTCCCTGCTGTCATGCATCGCTGTCGAATGTAATTTTCTTTTTTCTTTTTTTTAGTCAAAACACCAAATAACATTTTAAAAGTCTCATAAAATGATATTTATATCTTTAAAACACCGCATTCCTAATCACCAAGCTGAGATTCATAGCGCTCGAGAGACACTGAAATCACTGCTTAGAAACAGTATTTGCTGACTTCACCAGGGTAACAGTTTAATCCTTAAAGTAATCAACTTTCACCCTCATCTTTGGGTCTCCTTAACTTTAAAGTTCTCCCTCATCTTTTTCAGAGGGGGGAAAAAGAGCCTTGGTGCTAGGCGACAGCTATTATTCTCCTCCATGGGATAGTTCACTTCATTCAGACAAGTAATATCATCTTCTATTTACACTCATTTGAAGCAAGTGCGCCGGGTCACCCGCTGCAGTGCTCTGATGTTGCCCCAAAGCAAAAGGAAAGACACGGCAGCAGGAGACAGCGAAGTTTTGAAACCAGAACAACCTGGGAAGCAGAGATTGCATGCCTATTTCTCTCTTTAATTTGATCCTTCAAGGAAATAGAAACAGGGAGGGGGAAGCCCCTCTGGATTTGTCTGAAGGCCTTTGAGGATCTGCCATTGGGATTTGGATGTCCCAGTGCCAGATCCTCAAAGGATTTCAGACAAACCAAAGCACGTTAATGAGGAAAAAGCAGTACTGGGCATTAATCTTTTTTCACCCCTCTTTTATTTCTTGCAGCTCATTTTGGCTGGTGGAGACTAGATAAGACAAATGTGAAATGTCATGAGCACAAAATGACATCAAAAGCCAAAAAGTCAGGTCATCAGTTCTAAATAGGGAGCAATTGTTTTAACTAAAAATATTCTATGCAAAATTTATTTATTGGCTATAGTTATGTTCCAGCTTTCCACCAGTGAGCTTAAGGTGCCATGTGTGGCTCTCCTCTTAGCAACCTTTAAACTCATAATGACCCTGTGAAGTAAGTCAAGGCAAGAGAGCACAATTGGTACAAAGTCAGGCAGGGACTTCTGTGGCTCAATGGGCACTTGAATCTCCATCGCCCAAGTCCCAGGCCAACATTCTAACCGTTACACTACACTAACTGCAGTGCAATTTCCAAAATGGTATTTGCATCCTGAGCTGGGATTTTACAGTAATTGGGTGCTCTTTCTCTCTCATTATAAGGACCAGTTGTGGCTCCTCTTGTTGGTATTGATACAGTGATAATGACATTGGAGGCAGTATTCCATCATGACAATAATCAACATAGAGCTGGTATACATTCAAGAAATAAATGAATATGCTCCATTGTATGATCAAGTGAGGTTGTGTTTATGATGTTTACTTGCCACCTTAAAAAGGGAGGTAGGCCAGGCAAGGAGATAGTAAGCAGCATATGCCCAATCAAAAAGCTTCATACCTGAGCATGAACATGAACCCAAGAGTCTTTCGTCCATGACCAACACTCAGACAACTACATCACACTGATAAACATGGGGAAATATTTAATACAGGGAAATCATTACCCATGGTTCTAGATTTTAGAATGTTACCTTTAAAAGATAATTTATTACCAATTACTTATGAGTTCTATGTGTAAAATATATATATATACACAAACTGCTTCAAATGACCAAAAATCCCCCCAAATATCTCCCCCCCATGTTTTAAGGCTAAAGAGTAAACATCCTCAATACACAGATGCAAACATTAAAGTAATCCCTTTACCAGATCACAATGTTTCACTACACTCCCCTGTAACGTTATTCATCTTGAAAATTCGTTGACCTACTGTAATTAATGTTGCCTCATCTTTTCTGTTCAGGCAGTCCTGAATGATATGGCTAAAACCAGGAAAGAGAAGTCTTGTAGAAATGAAGAAATCACGTCTTCGTTACAAATTTTTTATTATGGCTAGTCTTAGAACAAGGTGTCTAAACAGTAGCCCTTGGTAACTGAAGCACATTAATTCTAAATCTATTTTGGTCCATGACAATTTACATAAAAAGCTGACAATGTTTTTCTTTTTAGTATGCCACTATTCAAACTGCATTCACAACTTCAGCTGTTCCAGTTGTCCCTTTTTGTTCATACTTTTTATTTATAATTTGTAAACCTTGAGTACACTTCAAAAGTTACCATTAAATAGGTGAGCCAGGCAATTGATTGGCATTATTCATTCACTGAAGCTGCAGACTGAAGCATAATTACTTGGAAGATTAAATACTATGGAAATTTATGGTCCTTCTTTCTGATTAAACATTGATCAGATCATAATATTCAGCAACTTAGTACTTCGTAATTTCAATTTTGTTCATCCTCACAAAATCCTTGAAACATAACAGATATTCTTTAGAAGAAATCCAATAATCCAATCCTGTTCATGTCTACTGAGAAGTAAATGGGTTTTAATCATAGGTGAACCAGTATAGGATTGCAGGCTAAAGGAAATACCACTTCTTATGTTGTAGACATTAAAATCTACTGACCTTATATGCCGCACCTTCAAGACTTCAAGAGTCATACTCAAGTGTTTTTCTCTTACACAAAGACATATATGGCTTTCACAATTTCTCCATGTGGTGTATGCCCAATCTCAAGAAATTCCCTACTGTCTCAAGTTAAATTGCTCTCAAAATGTATAAAATGGAAGTGACCAGCACAATTTACACTATAAAGAGTGTTACCTTAAGAGGTGGGGAACATTGGAGACCATCTGAATGCCAGCAAGTACTTAGAATCTGGGGGAATTATAGTTCAAAGAAGACCTGCAAGAGGAGAGTAATGGCAGGATCTTTCCACCTATATATGCCAGTACTAACTGTAGAGAGGACTCCAGTTAAAGTATTTTATTTGAATTTACAAATGTATGAGAAATCAGATACTCTTAAGAACCATACAAAGCTACTGGAAATTGAGATGAGAAAGGCTGGATAGAGAGATTAGGGGTAAAAAGGGTGATAGTTACAAGTCTCGAAGAAGAAGAAGAGGGCTCAGACAGCATCTGAGGTTCGCATGGAGGAATGGTAGTCTGGGACACACTATGTACTACAATTGGCTAGGGTCAAAGCTAGAGTTTTACACTCTATTTCACACTCTGAGGGGATGCATTGGCAAAGCTGTAATGTCCTTCTCACATGACTGACAAAGGGGTCTTGAATGGGCTGATTGCTTTAACTCCAGAATGAAAAAAACATTGATGGAACTCATGACAATTTCTTAATATTTGGCCAGATAGGGTGTATAGGGAAGATCTCTGTAAGTAAGACTGAAGATTGATCTCTGTTTGCTCACTAAACTGGACAGATCAACTTTCACTGTATTCAAAAATGCCAAGAGCCTGAAGCAGTGAGGGGATTAGCACAAACCCATCAGCATTGAGGTTTTTTGCATAATCATACCTGAACTTTCACAAGCTGAACATGTCTGTGGTTAGCGTGACCCCAACCATGTTCTACAGTCATTAATAAGTCCAGTTTATGAAAACTGCATATCTTGTAATAGAGGTGCTAGGGTATGGAAACAAGAGAATCCCTTCACTGTGATCTGTACTTACAAGACAAGAAAATAGGGCAAGGATGGTACACAATGCAGTTAAGACGTTAAATGTTTTCATCCAGCCAACATTCATTGATACCACTCATGTCTGATAGGCAGAGAGTCCCAGATTCAATCTTGATCATCTTCATCAGTTAAAAGGCTCTCAGCCAGACACTGTTCATGGAAAAAGCATTTGGTTGTCCTACCAAGACTTTGCTGGTCAGAGCAGACATCAGTGAAAGTCTGATTCAGTTTATGGCATCTTCAGACGATCATAATCTTATGCCTTCAACATCCCCATAGCATGGTCACTAGGGTACAGTTCAAGAGCAGTGAACTAGCCAGCTAGACCATTTGTTTTGGCAGCATAAACTACAAGCTGTTTTAAAAAAGACGTCTGAATATGGTGTGGTAGAGCTATCATCTCTCATGGTATAAACACTCATGCCGCTTGACCTCATCTTTTACCTAATCAGATGTTTCAGTTTTTTAAAAAATACTCTGAAAATGTGAGTGATAAGAGAAGATAGTGGAAAAGAAAAGGGGATGGTTTTCATATAACGGGCAATGAGGACCTCTATAACTCCAAATATGGTATTATCTGAGAGCCAGCATGGTATAATGGTTTGAGTGTTGAATTATGACCTGGAGACCAAGATTTGATTCCCCACTTGGTGATGGAAACCCAAAGAGTGATCTTGAGCATATCACACACACTCAGACCTCAGAAAACCTCATGATAGGTTCACTTTAGGGTTGCCATAAGTTGTAAGTGACCTGAAGGCATACCACCACCACCACCACCACCACAATGCTATTATCTGCCATTAGCTCGTTACTGGGTGTGGTTATAAGTAAAAAGTAAGGTTTTGTAAGCAGCATATGGGATACCCTAAGAAACACAAGTTTGTTACTTAAGGCAAAAGGTAGACGTCTTAAATAAGTCCAATCTCACATATTCAGGAATGTTGACCCACCATTTTGTCTTCATCCCAATAGCCATAAAATATAAATTATACCAGACAGAGAATAACCTTTAGCCTCATGCCAGTATATAAGAACATGGAAAGAAACACATTAAGGCTTACACCCACTAGGCTTTTCCTTAAAGAGGAAACAGCAAATTATGGGAACCTTTTGAATACTGCTGTTGCATAATTTCATCCCCAATGATTCCAGACTGAAAATTGCAATACAGTTAAAATATGGTTTTCTTTGAAAACCAAGAAGCACAATTGCATTCCTACTAAGAAAATGAAAGGATAAAAAACAACAACAACAACAACAACAATGTTATGATAAAATCATGGTTAAATAAAGTATGGCTAGTACTGCAGCTTCTTGAATTAACTGAAATGGTCAGATTATATGACGGAATGAAGCAAAAATGAAAATTTAAAGACAAGTGGCACTCATCAGAATCCTTATTTTCAAACCTGAGTTAGACCGGATAACCCTTCAAATAAATGACATCTTTAGTTAAAGAATTGTTTTCTCTTAGATACACAGTCATTCTAAATAAGTCTCAGCTTTCAGACCTACTTTCAGTTAATCATAGTTTGCCATGTCAACTGGGCTTAGAATGGTTGTTAACATCTTCAAAAAACATATTTTGGAGCTGGCTTTTCATGGGGAAAAAGAAAGTTAATGTTAGCAACAGACTGATGCCCCAATTTGCTTAAGAAACTGAAGTTAACCAAACATGCAAGCAAAACTTTCCAGACTCCTCTTAGTTATACAAGAAGAAGAGTTGGGAACACATAAGCCCAAGGCTCACTATGGCATATTTTTTATTCACGTACCTTGTGCCATAACATAGCTTACTGTATTGTGCAAAACCCAACCACTCTGTGTATTCTATCTATATCTATTATCTCTAGAGAAATGACAGATAAACAGACAGATCAATGTATTTCCAATTTTATAGTGACAGAGTTAAATGAGATAGGGAGTTAATGTTTCCCATAGGTCTCCTTTATTTTTGCACATAATGAGAAAAAGTATTTTCATAACATGTGAATGAGCAGCAGTTTGCATTGTAAAAGGGGAACATTTAAGAAGGAGGATACCTGGAATTGCTGACATTGCCTTGGGAGTATGGAATATATTTCGTATATTTTCTGATTACGTACTACTACTAATAAAAAAAATTAACTGCAGATGTGACAAGTTTGTGGTCATTTGGAATTAACTTTGCACTTTTTCTATCACAGGCTTACAATACAATCCAGAATGCATCTACTCAAAACTAAGTCCCATTGAGTTCAGTAGGGTTCATTCTCAGATAAGTACAAGTACTTTAGCCTTCAATATTTTCCATACTGCCTGATTTAAGAGCTCTGTGTAGCCTAAAAGCTTGCATACATCAACTGCTTGCCTACATTTTATGTAAATATATCCATTTGCACACTTAATCTAAACCTGATCTCCTTCCCAAAGATCAAGTTTGGATTAAAGCATGCAAGTTGATACATTTATATCATTATCTTTATATATCCTGTCTGAATTCAAAAAAGTACTAAAGACCTATCTCTTCTGGAAGGCCTACCCAGTCTATTTTTAATTATGATGTAATTATGACTTTTTTAATTACAATATATTTGTATTTTAAATGGTTTTATGTGCATTTTCAGTGTATTTTAACCTACAATGTGCTTTTAATTGTATTTTAATTTATGTTGTACCCTGCCTCAAGCCTTGGGGAGAGGCAGGTAAGAAATAAAACTCATGATGATGATGATGATGAAATAAGACATAATTTTGGTAGATTTGCATAATAAATTCTGAAGACAGAGTGCTTGGGAATTTGGGAGGGGGGGTGCAGGGGAATTTGCCAAAAAGTTTGGACTTATTTTTACTTTTCTTAGTGAATATGAAGAATTTCTTTGCCTATTGTTATTGGAAAGGCTAGAGTTAGTCCAAATAAGTAATATATTTCGCTTCCTCACTCAAAGAATGGAGACTACAGAAGCAAGTTATATAATATTCCTTTTACTCAGGCGTAGCATGTGAAGTACAGTATGATGGGCTGTCACACAATTCTTTGGAATTTAACCTAAAAGGAGATGCTGCCTGTGTGTTAGTAAAGTTAGATTTAATAGGTCCAACATTCTCTTGCTGCTTCTTGAAACCAGTGGCAACCATCCGTTGCCAAATCAATACTGAACAGGGTGTGTTGCAAACTGGAAAGTCTCTTCTATAAAGTACTACTGTGTTTTTGAGATTTATTTTCATTCCTAGTTAGGGTGAAAAGTTCACAAAGTGGAGAATTTTATGCAGAAGAATAATATCAAGAGGGGGGAAAATTACTTTTGTCTTGAGATAAACTATGCACTGTACTTAACACACAGTCATGCAAAGCAGCAGGTTGAGAACATCTGAAAGAACATCCCCTTTGTTGTCATTTACCTTCTACCTTGGAGTTCATTGTGCTGGAATTCTTTGAAAGCTGATGGTATTAAAAGTTCAACAGCAGTTAATACAGATGATCAGAGTCTTATTAATCTTTATAACAGAGCTGGGGAACTTGTGGTCTTTCAGAAGTTTTGGACTACATATATCATAATCCCTTACTCTTGGCTAGAGTGAATAGAGACTATGGGAGTAATAAGCAAAAACCTTGGATGACTAAAAGTTCTCTGGTGCACATATATAGCCTGGAATAATGAATGAAGAAAAGGAGTTGGATTACAAAGTCCCTGGGGTCATTCACACTACACAGAGTGCTATTGCTTACTTCAGCTGTGTTACTCCACTGGAAAAACCCTATCCCAGGGTCTACAATTTGACATTAACTTTGATTCTGTGTGCCTGAGAGGTCGCCTGGATAAGCACGTAGGCAGCCACGGTCGAATGACCGAAAACCAGGTCAGGCTAGTAAAATCCCCAGTCACGTAGCCTCAAGAGACCTCAAGAGGTGTAAACCCACAATAAACAAAGGGTCCTCAGCCCCGAGAAGCCGACTTGAGGGGATTAGCGTGTTTGCCCCAAGTTGAGCAAATATCCTATCCAGTGAGGACCATTTACATGAAGTCACACCATAACCCAATGCAGCCGAAGATCCTGAGACTTTGGCAACACCTTGTAATCTCATCATGCAAAGGAAGTAACCATTGTGGAACTTCTTTCTCATTGCAACACCCATTGTTCTCCCCAGGAAAGGATTAGTCCTCCAGGTACTTTCCCCCCTACAAATAGTCCCAGTTTTTGAGCGGTTCTTCGGATCATTCCCAGTCATCCCAGCAGACTGTTGCTCCTGTCAATGTCAGGCGGCGGCTTAAGCAGAAAACGGAGGCAGGAGCCGAAGTGTATGGCTTTTAGTTATAAGTAGTAAAATAAACAAGAGGTTACATCACCCAAACGAAAAGAGGCAGCAAACTCAACAGCTAGGGTTGGCCTGGAACAGAAAATACAGGGTGCAGATTTCGCGGATGGAAGACGGTTGTTGCCCTGTGCCCAACTCCCCCCAGCGTCTGACTTAAATACATAGTCCTTAACCCAGATGGGCTGATCAAGCGTCCGTTGGCCCAGCTCACAGCTGAAGGCCCTCAGACTTCAGACGCTTCTCTTGCAAGCGTTTTGATCTGCGAACCGCCTACTTCTCTCGCCGCCTCTGGAGGAACGTGGGGGGAGGGTCTGCAGCAAACTCCAGGCTGGAGTCAAGAACAGCAGCTTCTGTCGAGGCCGAAGCACTGGTCTCATCTGCTGCAGGTACTGGCTCGGGACTGCTGTGGGGTCGCTGGCAGGCCCCTCCCTTGCCTCTGCAGGAGCCCCCTCTCCCTTCCAGGGATCCACCCCCGGCTGGGGTTCCCCGTCTAACTCAGAGTCCCCGTCTGACTCGGTAGCATGCTCAGCCGGGCTCATGACAGCTCCGTCCGCTGAGTAATCCCCTCAGCCCTCTCCGTGCTGAGTCCCACTCCTTTGCTGCTTTCCCAGACCACAGACTTCAGGAAAAGGTGCAGTATTACCCCAGCTACACCCCTTCAATATTCTCCTATCCAGTTTCCTCTCTTTTGCTTCTTAATAGGTCTTGAGTGAGTGTGTGAGTGCATTGGTGCGTGAGACTTTCATTCAATAAAATCATTTATTGGACATTTTTGTTTGGTTTTTGGCTTGGCCTGACCCCATAAAAACTTCTTAAAAAGACCCCGCTAGGTTACCCCACCTCTCGCATTGCTACTGCTCGTGCTCTGGCTAGTTTCCATTCCCCATCACATGGAGCACATTGAGGTGTCCCCCAAGGGACCCCAGAACTTGGGGTAACAGCTGCCATGGCAACATCCTATGGAATCCTGGGCTTTATTGAGCTACTAGAGTTCTATGACTGATAATTCTCAATAGCCTTCTCTAATGTACTAGGCTCAGGATTCCATAGGATGTTGACATGGTAGTTAGAGTGGAATACAGCTCTATAACTGTGTAATGTGAATGTTCCCTCTGGCTTCTTCAGGTACTTCTTTTGTTGTTGTTGCTGCTGCTGCTGCTGTTGTTGTGTACCTTCAAGTCATTTCCAACTTATGATGACCCCAAGGCAAACCTGTCATAGGGTTTTCTGGGAGCTGAGAGTATGTAATGCACCCAGGGTTATAGTCCAGTGCTCCGATCACTGCACTATGCTGGCTCTTATTTTAGTGTTGGCTAATTTCTCAAGAACAGTGAACTAACCAGCTAGAGTATTTGTTCTGTCATCATAAATTACAAGAATTTTTTAAAAAGCATCTAAATGTGCTAGGGTAGAGCTACCATCTCCAACGGTGTAAACACTCATGTCCCTTAGCTGCATCTTTTACCTGATCAGCTATTTCAGGTTAAAAAAATAATAACTTGCAAATGTGAGTGGTCAGAGAAGATGGCAGAACAGGAAAGGGAATGGTCTTCATATAATTGGCAGTGAGGACCACTATATCACATTAACCACAAATATGCTATTATCTAAGAGCCAACATGGTGTAATGTTGGACTATGACCCTGTAGACCAGGGTTTGATTCCCTGCTTTGCCATGGAAACCCAATGACTGATAATGGGTGCATAACACACTCTCAACCCCAAGAAAAACCCGTGATAGGTTCACTTTAAGGTTGCTGTAAGTGATAAATGACTTGAAGGCACACAACAACAACAACAACACTATTATCTACTATTAGCTTATTGCTGGGTGTGATTATCAGTAAAAGGTAAGGTTATGTAAGCAGCACATAGGACATCCTAAGAAACAAGTTTGACTTAAAGCAAGAGATATATGTCTTATATACTTCCACTCTCACCTATTTAGAGATTGTGACCCACCATTTTGTCTTCATCCCAATAGGCATTGCTGGAAGTAATGGGATGCCTGAACACCTACCAGTGGAATATCAAGACTACACACTCTCTGACTTGAAAGTAAGTTCAACCACATGTGGCTTAGAACAGGGGAAGAGCGTGAAGAACTAGTTGTTCTCCATTCAGATGATTTTACGGTCAACCTTGGAGCTATTAGCTATTAGCTGTCCAGAACTGAGTCATAGAACCATAGAGCTGTAAGAGATCACAAGGACCATCCAATCCAACCTCTTGCCATGCAGGGATACACAGTCAAAGCATTCTGAACAGATGACCATCCAGCCTCTGTTTAAAAACTTCCAAAGGAGGAGTCTCTACTGCACTCTGTGGCAGCTTATTCCACTGTCAAACTGCTCTTACCAGCAGGCAGTTCTTCCTAATGTTTCAATGAAATCACTTTTTCCTGAAGTTTGAAGTCATTGCTCTGTATCCTATTCTCTGGACCAGCAAAAAACAGGCTTGCTCCATCTTCCATAGGATATTCCTTCAAATATTTAAACATCATATCACAGCTGAACAAATCTATTGCCTGGCTATTCCAACTAATAACTGGACCCTTCCTCTAACAAAGACATGCTTGCTCCTACAGGCGCAATCCAGTCTGTCCACACCCATTTCACTCTAGAAGGACTTACAGGTCCAGACCATAATTTTAGCCATTCTGCCCAGCCAGCTTCGCCGGGACATAAATAGGATGCACACTCTTGCTGAAGTATTTAACTTATGGAGTCCTACCCGGATCTCTTTCAAGGAGATCGTCAGTTGTAATAACATTAATTCCTATACTTCCAACTTTAACACATAAGAGCCCATGATGGGGGACTCTGTCTGGATCAACGTGACAGCGTCCTTGATTAGTGGATTGAATGCATTAGCAAGTGGGTGCTGATGGCCAAATTGGAGGGTGTACTTGCCTTCCTCATGCGTGAGGTTCGGGACAAGCATTCCTTGTGACTGGAACCAAATAAAATCTTTGCTTGAATTACAAGCAGTTTGATTCAGAGGGATGAACCAGCTTGGTGGACCATGCTTAGTGAGGTTCCTAATTGCTAGGTAGGACATTTTCCAGGTGCACCCTGTGCCCCCTCTCCTGCCACCGCAATGGGTTCTGTGAACCATACAAGAACAACCACAGTACCATCTAATTTGGGGAATGGGCTTGTAGCCAATGCTTTCTTGAGTTGTTCCTGCATTTTTAAAAAAACAAAAAGGATCTACTTATCATGTGTTAATCTTTCTCCTGTTGTCAGCTACCTTGGAAGCTCTTGTGAGTCATAACAGTAGGATAGTGATATTTTAAATAAACAAATTAATATTACAGTGCTTCATATTATCTTACTTGTAACAGCACCCAAAAATATGTATTAAGGCAGGGGTGACCAAAGTATGGCCCCTGGGCCCTACTTTTGTGGACCCTGGAGCCCCATAGCAGTCCTCTAAAGCCTCCCAACCTCACAAAAAAAAATGTTTTAAAAAATGGTGCAAGTCTTGTCCTAAAATCAGTCAGAAAGCACCTCCAATGCATAGAAAAATGAGGAAACAGCCTCACCCAGAACCTTGTACTACCTTCAAATATCACTGTTTTCTTCTGTAGTACTCTCACAATGGTGACTGAAAGAGAAGACCTGTCACCATTTGATAAAGCCTGCAGAGAAAAATGGTGGTATTTGGGCTTGTTGAGAGGGACATAGGGGTGTCGGGGGTGGGGGGGAATTGGCTCCTCAACTCCACAGAGTTGAAAACCCCATTAATTAATGGGTGGGACATCACCCAGTAAGGATATCATTCAACTGTGCTGAAGATTTTGTTAACAGAGAAGAAGAAAAAAAGTTCTTGTTTTCACTGGTGGCCTTTTCTTTCAGACATCACTTGTGCCTCATACACAATGAATTTCTGGATTGTTATGTGTTCTACGTACTCTATTTTTTTTAAAGAAAAAATCTGTATATTATACTGCATATTCACTCTCCTGTTGCTGTGGTGGGTATCCAAAAATGTCATTTACCAGAAAATTGAAGGCCTTAAAAAATATGAGCCTGTAAAGTTTAGCTTCTTGCCTATTGGAACTGGAACTAGATTTCTTTTTTTAAACAACATGTCCCCCACACTTCTATCTGAACTTTTTCCCAGACAGTTTGCTGTTATCCCTCACACAAACAGCATCAGAAGTTACTTTCAAAGAAAGGAAGTAGCACAAGATAAATGTCTGAAAAGAAAGCTCGCTACTGGAAAATGTACTTTAAAGGTTTCCACATGGCTGTAAAATCTTTCAGGTTTTTCTAAAACAGTGCTAAATCATGAAGTAAGCAATATGGACGCATTTCAAGATAAATCTTCTACAGCTTTTGTGTAGGTGCATTCTTTTTTAGTTAACTTACCACCTTGCTTGCACCTACGAAATTGACCCCTGCTAGCCTTGTTTATAATTCTTTATTGACTTTTTCCCAGGTTTAAGTATTGGTAAGAACGTGTTTATTCTGGTTTTCATAATGTCAGCATCTGTCATATTCCTGCATTTCTCACATTTCTTTCAAAAGGACATGCTGGCCTCTTTAGGAGACGGGCTCCCAGAGCAGCAACCGCAGCAATTGCTCCATGCTTCTAGCACCTTTTTCTCTATTTCAAACTTGCTGAATGCACTTGGTCATTTTCTAAGGGTCTTGTGAAGGTTGAGGGAGAGTTTTGGAGGATACCACTAAATTAACAAAGGATAAGGCTACAACCCATCAGTAGTAGTTTCTTGTGTGCAAGCCCTGTAAATACGAGTGGGAGATGCACAGAAGTGTATATATGAGAGAGGGCATAGTGTAATGAGCTAGGACTCTGGGAGACCAGCATATGAGTCCTCGCTTGGCTGTGAAAACTCACTGGGTGACCTTGGGCAAGTCACACACTCTCAGCCTCAGAGGAAGGGAATGGCAGATTCCCAATGAACAAATCTCATCAAGGAACCCCATGATACATTTGCTTTAAGATCACCATAACTCCCCATAACATGAAGTGAGCCCTACTACGTTCAGTGTGCCTTACTCATAGGTAAATAAGAATTGTATAGCAGCCTGCAGTGTCTTCCTGAACACAATGAAACCTACTCCTGAGTATACGTGCAAAAGATTGTAGCCCTTTCCACAGGTTACCAGATCCCGGTGATGTCCCGCGGGGATCCTGGTAGAGCCTCTCCTGGGAGGGGAGCATGACAGGAGCGCTCCCTTCTGCGCCAGCTGCCTGTGGGAATGGAGGAAGTGCAATGGCCATACCTCTTCTATCCATAGTGGAGCCTGCCACTGTCCCAGACTGCACTGGGGCAGGAAGTGCAACCATTGTGCTTCTTGACCCTCCACAGCTCAGGTAAGTGAGGAAGGGCAGTGGGAGGGCTGCATGATCCCTGGTCATTGATGGGTAAAACCCGTCAATGATTTGCAGCATGATTGCACCACCTGGAGACGGGAGAGGAATAGGACACAGATGACGTCATGCATAGGTGTAGTCCGAGTCCTGTCTTTCTCCTGTCCTCAATGTGGGACAATGACATTCTATGGAAATGGCCATCTCAGATGGGCATTAGCTTAAAAAAAAAAAGCTAGGTGGGAAAGAGAAATTAGAAGAGCCAGTGTAATGCAATGGTTATCTATTTAGTTCTTTGGAATATTTGTCCACTGCTTGATACTGTGAGATCTTCATATTGTTTATATTAAAAGTAGACATACAATATAGTATGTTTTTCATACTATAACAGCAGAAGAACATTTTAAAGGACTCTAAAAATGATATTTTTAAAAAATACTCCAACAGTCACTATAAGGGGTAAACAATACAATCAAGACGTTGTGCTAGGACAGGAGAGATTTGAGTCCAAATTCCCACTCCGTCATGAAGTTTTTCAGAGAGCCTGTATAGTGTAGTGATTTGAGTATTAGATTATGACTCTGAAGACTTGAATCCCTGCTCAGCCATGGAAATCGACTGGGTGACCTTGGGCAAGTCACACTCTCTCAGCCTCAGAGGATAAGAAGGACACACCCCTGCCGAACAAATTGTGCCAAGAAAATCCTGTGATAGGGTCATCTCTGGGTTGCCATAAGTTGAAAACAACTTGAAGGCACACAACAACTAAAACATGAAGTTCTGATCAGGTAACTTTGGGCCAGGCACTGTTTCTTAGCCTGCAACTTAGAGAAGGGCTTACTGAGCTCCTTGGAAGAAAAGGGTAATATAAAATGCAATAAACAAATCCATGTCAAAATTGTAAGAGTAAGGCAAAACCAATATTGCCTGCTTAAGTCCCTTTGAGTTAAAGTGTTCTGAAAGTGTCTCTCAATCAAACTTTTGTAGAGAACAGAATAATAAAGAATCCAACCAGGTAGTCTATCTGTGACATGTTTTTCTACTCTCTTCCAAATAATGCCCCCCTCCAGAGACCTTCTTTGTCATTCTTTGACATCCTACAACTCTGAGCATCCCATACTATTGGCCATGCTGGCTCAGGCTGATAAGAGTTGTAGTCCTAAACAAATGCAGAACACCACACTGGAGAAGCTGGGCCATTTCTGCACTAGACTGTTAAAGTGCTATTATTCCACTTTCAACATCCTATGGAATCCTGGGGTTTGCAGTTTAGGAAGAGGTCTTTGAGGGGCCTTTGTTGAAAGTGGAATAATAGCACTATAACAGTTTAGTGTGGAAATGGCCCCGGATTAATCTCTCTCTCTCTCTCTCTCTCTCTCTCTCTCATACACACACACACACACACACACACACACACACACAGGAGACTGTGCTTGGAAAATAAGTCTGATAGCCAGCAGTCACGTTCTTCCTTTTCTTCATGCTAGAATGCATAATTTTGCAAGAGTTCAAGTGAACTTTCTCCCTGTTTCCCATTTTGCCCCTTCACATTGTACAGTTTAGTTTGAGAAAGAGACTGTTTACTTCCAAAAGCTTGTCCTGGTACTTTTTTCACAATGTGCTAATTACAATGCCTTTGGTCCTCCTCTTGCCGGCTGCATCTGTGTTTACATATCTTCTGTGATCAGTCAGAGGCCTGCTCTGGGGCCTTTCAGCTCCTTTCAAAACTAGTCCTCCAGGAGTTTAACCAAACTCTGTATCACTAAGATCAGTTACTCCCCGGAGTCTTCCCTGGTCAATTTCTACCATCCACTGACATTTTGACATAAATAGGCAGGCAAGCGCTCCTTAGTCCGTAGATATGAAACTTGGGAAAGTGTGAATTCAAATGACTGGTGATAAATTGCTCTATAAGGCCTTCACTATTAATTTCTGTCAGTTGACAGTAAAATGGCACTGGCTGCTCAGTGTAGTTCCAAAAACAACACTGCTCTGCTCTGGAGTAAAGCACACAACACTGACAGATTGGAATTATTCACGCTCAATTGGATATTGAACTCTATCTAAGATTACACAGCTGGGGCTGAACAGAGGCATTGTTCTCTCTCCCGTTTTCGGACCATAAGCGCAGGATTGTGGCCTTCTAATAGGCTTGTGGTGGGGAATTTGGCCTTTCTTTGGACACCACAGGGAACAAGCCATAGCGCCCTATGGAAATTTGCAAAGATGTGAGGGTGGGTGCATCAGGATGACAATTCTTTCAGAGAAAAACAAGCCTCCATTTGTTATTTTTACATCTTGATTTATTCAAATTCATTTCTATTCTGAAAAAAATCAATGAGTAGTTGTGAAGTAAACCCTACGATATCTTTAAGGCATATGTTCACCAGTGTGATTCATGGTATGGATCGGCTTAGAACATTCATACAAAGAAGTATATAAAATTATTTACGGAGCCAATATGCTGTAGTGGGTATACTGCCAGATTGGGACTTGGGAGATTCTGGTTGAAGTTCTCATTCATGAAACTCCCTGGGTCAGGGGGAACCTTTTATCATGTTGGTTTTTAAGATCTTGCAAGCTCTGCTTTTACCAATACAGAAAGTTTTGCAAGCTTTGCTTTGAAAAGAAAAAAAAAAACCCTTTCCCTAGCTCTGCTTTTAACTTTTTTGCAAGCACTGATTTTAACACATGGGAGGTTTCGTAAAGCAAAAGAAAGCTTCCTATGCATTTTCCCCCTCAAACACTGCTTTTGAAGGGTTGATCCCATTAACTAATGCCCATATCTATCTGGTTTTCCTTCCTTCCTTCCTTCCTTCCTTCCTTCCTTCCTTCCTTCCCTCCTTCCCTCTTTCCTTCCTTCCTTTCTGAATCAGGATTGCAGAATCCTCTGCTCTTGTGGTAATCACAATACTCCCAATAATAATAATCATAAGGGAAGACAAAGGAGGAGGAGAGGAGCCTGCTTGAGTTTAATGGGACTTAACAATTTTAAAATGCTAAAAATCCATCATTTGTAGATTTTCTTTTGGAAGAGGCAGAGTGGGAGAGAAAGACAGAGGACAGGATTAGGAAGAAAATAAGTATAGTTTGGAGAAAGGGAAGTTGAAAACAAAAGAAGATGAAAAAGAGAAAGAAAGGGAAGTGTACAGATATTTGGTGAAAAATAATGGGGAAAAGACAGAAATAGTGACTGGAACTAAATTGAAACGAAATTTCAGATCAGACTAAACCTATTAGAATATGACACTATTTTTTACTATGCTTCTTTTAGTATTTATTGGTTGAACAGTTCTGCATATATTGGATAAGTTTCTATTATTAAAAATTAAGAGAAGCAGCTGTGGTTATACCCATTTTACCCTTGTTTTTTGTCACTACTTCATGCTTATTATCTTTTATCATGTTGTTTCCTATACCTGGAAAGCCTGCCATTTCTGTAATAACCATCAAACTCTTTCCCTCTAGTCAGAGACAGGACACTGGTAAATATCATTTTAAATCTTGTTTAAGCAGTATTTGCCACTGCTCTGCCTTACATTCTTTTTCACTGGGAAACTGCCTACTCTGCAACAGGGGAATTTATTGCTATTTGCCAGGGATTGAATTAAGCTTTCTTTATGACAGCAGAATAGTGTGAAATGACCATAACCAAGCCATTAGCTCCAAGCTCATAAATAGATGTCACTAAAAGTTTATCTTTGAGAATGTGAAGGAGGAGGGTGAGGTTTGACCACGTGTGAAAAATAAATTGCAATAGCATGGAAGCTGTGAGACATATATGCGCCAATATTTAAGAGCGATACCAAACCAATTCCATATAGCATATAGAAATGGAAATTTTGCTGAAAAGAATATTTGAGAACATCAAGGACTATTTGAAGGGGAGAAAAGCTTGTGAAGGGAATAAAGCTTTGAAAACAAGATAAATGACTGACTTTCTCCACATCTTCACCCTCCCCCACAGTGTATTTGCACCTGTGTGTACCCCATGGGCCTGTTTCAGCTGCCCCAGAGGTCAGCATTAGCTTCTACATCACACGTAAGGCTTTGATGGGGACAGCTCAAAAGATTTTCATACCCATGCAATAAAGCCATACAGTTTCTTCTTGATTTTTCAAGAAACATGGAAGAAAAGTCACTTGTCTCTGGATAACGGTTAGCTTACTTTTTTGGTTGTATCTGTAAATAGATACAAGCTTTCAGAGGACTGCTGGCAATTGAGGCACATTTTTAAAAGCACATTACAGGAAAAGAATGGAAGAATCTTGACATGAATCTATAATGAACAGATACAGTCTACAGTAGAGCTTTCCAAACTTTTCATGTTGGTGACACACTTTTTGGACATGCATAATGTTGCAACACGGTAATTCAGTAAGTAGAGGCAGCCCCTCCACCCGAGCCTGGCCCCCTGCTGCCCCCACCGCCGCCGCCACCACCACCACCATCAACTGAGCTGGGGTCTTCCTTAGCCTGGGGTGGTGGCGGAGGCGGTGAGAGAGGAAGCCCTTCCACCCAGGCCTGGCCTGCTGCCGCCACTCTCGCCAGGGTTTTCCTCGGCTCATGGCAGGGGCAGGAGAAGCAGCTCCTCCATCCAGAACTGGCCCACCGCAGCGGTGGAAGAGGCAGCCCCTTGACCTGTTACGTTTGCACAACACACCTACGCACTGCAGCCGACACACTTAACATGTGGTGACATACAGTTTGGAAAGCTCTGGTCTGCAATTTATTTCTGCAAAGATCTGAAAGAAGGATATACAGCCCTCATTTCAGTTCCTTACTTTTGTGAAGCCCTTGAATGCATTTTTTCCATCCATCATCATTTCTGCAAAAATAAAAAAAAGAGAAAGAGAAATTCATCTATTTGTAGACACACAAGTATGTTGATACCGCTGCTTCTCTTTTCACTTAGGACCTATGAGTCAGACTCCTGTAAAATCAATTCAGGGATATGGCTTGTAAAAGAATATCTTTATGGGGAAGAGATATGTTTTGTTGTATCTTTTCATCTTTACAGCAAAAAATAGCTGGGGCCATTTTCTTTTGAGAAAATTTCCAAAGGAAAGGGGATAAGAAACCCATCCCAAGTGCTGGTCTTTCAATTTAGAATATAAATTTTATACTGCAGTTTTTGTGGGTGAACCTTTTGGTTTTATTAAAGGGAGGCAGACTTCATGACCAACTCACTTATGTGGTTCATCTGCAACTCTCTCAAATATGGTGGTATGACAAAGCAGTAAAAAGGCAAGGTTTCAGAATCAAAGGCACAATCCTAAATCCAGTTGCTAGTTCCAGCTAGAGTAAACACACTGCACCAATTAGAATGTGAAAAGTCAACACTTGTGTAGGTTCCATTAATTTAATGGTCCTACTCTGGTTAGGATTAGCTATGGATCTACATCTGAATATTTACATTTTCAAATACACACTACATTGTTTGATTCAAGCTTTTAACAGAAGATGGTCCACTACCAATTATATGGGGGTTCCAGCCCAGACAGTGGTCTTCAGCAGGAGTCCTAGCATGCTGGACAGCTCCAAGTAGACCTGAGCTCCAAGAAGCCTAACTCAGGCAAGCTCAAATATTATTTGAGCTGCAGGCAGCCATAGACTAAGACATAAATGGGGCTGTATCTTAGTTTGGGTGGTTACCACTCCTTCCACTTGGAGCAAAAGGTATCCTGGATGCTTCAGAGCTGCTGGGCTTCAATGGTTTTGAGGAAACTGTGTCCATTGTGGTTTCTGATCTTCAGTGACTTTAGCCTGAAAGTGCAGCCTCCTTAGGCTGGGCTGGTGGTGTCAAGATGGAACTCAAGCAATGGAAAATCCAAGTCTTCCAAAGTTAGTGCTGAGATGAATCCTGAGATGAATCCCTCCACCGCCATCATCCATTCCATCACTGCTTCATAGTTTATGGAAGGGATCAGCAACTGTGGAGGGCCTGGGGGGGATCACTAGCTCCATAGGAAACCTTGGAGGGCAGCAGCACCCCCCTCCACACCTCCACTGCTAAAAACAAGGGCATGGGGGCATTTTCACCATTCTATCCTGTGCCATTTTAGGTCTAGGAGAGACCTTTTTAACAATAGGAAGTCACCTCCTGTTCCCTTTGTTTTTTTTAAAAAAAGGCTTCTCCTGGGCTTAAAATTCCCCGGGGAGCACAAAACATGGCAAAATGTCCTCACTTTCCCTAGAAAGTATTTGAGAACAATTTTGGATTCCTGGGAGCCCACAAAAACAGCCCTGGGGATCTGCATGAAGCCAACAGGCCACACTTTGTCTGCCCCTGGTTTATGAACTCATCTCCCCACACATAGGAAGTGTGACTGTGAGGTCATAACACCAATGTAATCCACATATTACTTCTCCCTTCTGGCCATGTTGTTTATATGCAGTTGAAATAACAAGACAGAATCCTGATTCACATTTAAATACACCTTTATTTTCCATAGTCCTGTTGACTGGGACTATTTAGTGGAAGATAACTGGAGAAAGCTGCCATTGAGGGGGGAAAAAGAGCAGAACATGAAACATCTTCTGCTACTAAGGGATATTGCTTTTAAAGAAGCAGAAACGGTACAGAGGACACAGAGATCCCAGTGCCAGTGTGGCAAACTGATCTTCTTACAGAAGGAGTTGTATATGTAAATTGATTAATTGATGAGAAAAATAATCATTCCTCAGAAAAAACCAAGACCAATTTGAATATTGGGCAACTGACTAACTTTCCGAGGCAAAGATGGCTAAGAGAATTCCCCCCAACAGCTGCAACATTGTAAGACATCCTCAGTGCAATGAAATCGTTCTGAAGAATAGCTTTCCTGAAACTAATACCCTCCCAGATTTGTTATAGTACAAATCCCCATCACCCACAACAAGCATCATGCTGTCTGGGTACGATGGGAGTTCTTACTCAACATATCTTGAGAACAAGAGGTCAGTATTGGGAAGGCTGCTCTGGAAAACTCCTGGTAATCTCTTATTCCTTACCAGCCTGAGCTGGATTCAAACCATTAGCATTAGTGCTCAGTGTTAAACATATAACCCACACTGCTTCTCCAAATAATAGCTATTTTTTAAAAAGCAGTCTTACTTAATGAACTCCGTTTTTAACTGAAGGGATTTTAGAGGGGGAAAAGTCCATAATGGGCATATTGGCACATAGCTGAAGCCTTTGCTGTAATCAGTCCAATCTCAATAAATAATTGCTAGGGTTTGTTTTAGACAAATCACTTGATGGGACTTTTTTTGTTATTTTTAGAATTTGCCATGATTAAAGAAGTGAAGACTGGAAACAGACGGCTTGGGCTAAAGGCAGTCATGCTTTCAAATGTGAAGGAAAAGAACAATATGAGAGCCAACTGCGCACCTACAAAAATAGCCCCACGACAAACTATCCTTGAAATATTTCACCTACTGTTTATTCTGGGTTGTGGGGTGAAAAGACAATTAATTTGCCATGACCTCTTTCAGCATCCAAAGATATCAGTTTGTTGGCACATTTTAAACTATGCATGAGCAAAAGGGTCACATGAAGTTATTCTGCAAGGCAATATTGATTTCTATGAGTTAAGGCCAATTCCTAATCTCAACTAGAATAGACCCACTGAGTGAATGGAATTTAAAATAAATGTTGTCCTATTATTTGGCAATTGAGTCAATGTTTCTACTTAGCTGGGGCCGGCAATTGGATTTAGCCCTACGTATTGAATCAGAATTGATCCAAATGGGGAAGAATGCAAAATGACAGAGAAGAACCTAGATTTAAGTGTAGAAAACTGGGTTTGTACATGCAGATTTCCTGCTCTTTCCTGCTCATAGCAGCCCATCAAAAAAGTTACACAGAAAGGCAGAGAATTCTAATGTTACCTGTTAAACTCTGAACATTTGTGTTTTCTTTTCATTATGTTGCTACCTGTATATCCTTGCAGCTGCTGCTATGACTGCTTCTGAACTAGAATATTAGCAGAATGTTAGATTTGAGTATCAGAAATATATTCATGATATCTTACTCCACAGTTTTACAGATGATCTCACTCAGAAGCTTCATATAGATGTTTTATGCTTGCTTCAAAGCCATGGAAAGGAAATGTATCACTCCAACCACTTCTGTTCTTCCATTCCTTATATTCAATGCTAGGTTCTCCAATGATTCTACAGATCTGGTGATCTGCTTTTTTGAACACTACAGAGAAATCTAGAGGGACCACTATTAAAAAAAACAACACTTTATTGCCTTCGTCATTCATCTGATCATCACTCAGATCTACCAGCCAAATACCAAAGTAGCCTTTGTAACATAGTCATGAAATGAGTCAAGGGAAGCTGTTTCTTCTAGAAGAATCTGGATTCATGTCTCAAGAACACACTCTTCCTGCCCATATGTGAGATTTGAAAACAGAGTAGCATTTCCATCACAACATTCTTCAAGACAACAGTGACACTTGAGAAAGATGTTAACGACTGCCTCAAATTATAAGAAGCTCCTATATCAAATCAGACTGGTGGTCCATCTATCCTCACTGTAACCACACTGACAGCAGCAACTCTCAAGCATTTCCAGCAAGGATATTTCACAAACCTTATGTGCAGATGTTAAGGACAGAGGGCCCTTTTACACTGCACAGTTATAGCAATATGATTCTACTTTATCTGTCATGACTGCATCCTATCAAATACTGGGATTTGTTGTTTGAGGAGGCAGTAATGTTCTCTGGCAGAAAACTCTAAATATCCAGCCCTAAAGTGAAAATACCAGGATTCCATAAGATGTAGCTATGGCAATTAAACTGGAATATAGTGTACAGCCATGTAGTGTGAAAAGGCTCAGAATATGATACCACCTGCATGCAAAACATTCACACTACCACAGCAATATAGCCTTTCTGCATACAAATTGTCTTCAAACTTAATTTCTCCCATCTTCATTCAATATCCTTCTCAGAGACATGAGATGCATCTTTCCCTTGTCCTTTTGTGTAGATCATATCCTTTACTTTTCCTTATCCATCTCTGCACTACTTGGCTGTCCTCCTTTTTCATGTTGAAAACAACCATCCCACTTCGAAAATCTCATATCATACTGGGCTTCTGTTCCGTGCCTTGAAGTTCCAGGATCGAGGGCACAGGCCTTCACACCATCCAAGTAGGCCAGAAGTAGATGCAAGGGATACGTTCTACAAGAATAATACACAGGGACAACATTGTTAGATGAGTAGTAAATCTATGGCTAGAAGGGACGAAACAAGTGCACAGGAAAAGGCAGGTAGCAGTAAAATTATGAGGCAGCAACTGGGCAAAAGGAGCAAGAACAAGACAGAGATGGGTTGCTTAGACTGCCGATCCAGTTCTCAAGACAGGGGACTAGAATTAGCCTTTAGAAGTTTGTTGGCTAGATGCTTAGGCTCGATGCTTGGGCAAACTGGTTTTGTAACATATATCAAACCTGTGAGGGTTGGAGTTCCATCCTTGTGTTAAGAACAGACTGCTAGCACTAAAAGCCCCAGTTCAAGTTCAGTCTGGCATCTTATGGGAAAAGAAAGTACGGGGCCAAAACCACTCAGGGCTAAGGCCTTTGGGGTCCTGTTTAAAGAAAAAATATCACCTCCTCTCTTTACTTGTCCTAGACTGTAAGAATTATAACCAGTTATTAAACAGTGACGTTATGTTATTATATTGCTGGAATGAACACAGAAGCAAGTGAGGCAAGCGATGCTATGATATATTACCACTTCCTTCAGGTACTTGTGGAATGATTAAGGATTGCACTCTGTTTTGTGGTTAACATCTGAACATCTCCAGATGTAACATCCATGAAAAATAGTCTATGCTGACAAGGCATACCCAAGCTCAAATTGCAGTGAGTTATGTGTCTGTGAAGGAAGCCTGAGATTAATTGCAATTATGATTATGACAAAGAAAGTAAATATATTGTGCCTCATTTTATCTGTTATCAGGGAATGTTTCTGATGATGATGTAGTGTCTCATTCTTCCTTGCTATTTCGCATAGTGTTGCTGCAGGCTCTTTTTTTTTTTCAAGGCCTCCTTAAAACACATTTCTTATGAAGACTTTGGGTCAACCAACTCACACGTTTTTAACTGGCTTCATCTGTGATGTCCTTCATGTTCTTGTTTTTTCTCCAAACTCCCTGACAAACCTTCACGGGCAAAGCTGTCTTGAAGGTATATTCCTTTGAATTAGTTCTTTCAACAGTTTATTGAAACAGTTTCAAAGTTATGACTCACAAAGACCAGTAGTCATGAGGTGATGGGCAATTTTCTCATAATAAATTTCAAGCATCAGCAACGCTCTTTATTTTCACAAAAGGAATGAACTATCGTCCCCTTCTCTAATGTTCTTTGGGCTTCAGGATATTCCCTCTCTATGTAGTAGAATGTACAGGTAGATCAGAACTAGAGGCAATACAAAACCTACAACCACTTCATAGTGCCTTCAGAGTACGGATGGGTGAGAATATCATTTGAGCTGCATTTTTAAATGACCCAACTCAATGCAGAATTTTTGGGGCCGATGTGCATATGCATTTATTTAATAAGTGAAATTAATTAATTACAAATTAATTAGTTTACTAACTATTTATAACCTGTCATATATTCAAAGGATTTTAGGACAGTATACAAGTAAAATGATTTAAACAGATTAAAAAAATTTGAAATGATAAAAATGATTTAAACAAACTAAAAACAATTTAAGAAGTTATAAAAGGTTCAAAGGGTTCAAAGAGTTTTAAACCATGTGCACTGACATTTTAGAATACAACAGTTAGGTCCCAAAGGTTTTAAACTTGGTGCTGAAATCATTGTCATCATTGGTACCAAGTAGGCATCCACAGGGAGGGTATTCCACAACCTGGTTACCACAGCTGAGAAGGCCCTTCCCACATCCTCACATAGCATATTGAGTCCACTGGCGAGACACAGAGGTTGGCTCCTCCAGGAGACCTCAGTTCTCAAGCAAGAAGAAGTACTCTTTCAAGCATCAAGATCTCAGTGTCCAAAAAGAGAGACTGTCCTTACCAGCACCTTTAATTTAAACCAGAAGTGTATATACAGAAAGGTCTATTTGAATTTTGTGATTCAGTTCTTGGCTCATAATTGTGTAAAAAACATGGTATGCTGGGGATAAAGTCTATATCAAAAACCATATTTTAAAGAAAGGTACATGCACAAATGTGTATGTGTGTGTGTGTGTGTGTGTGTATTAGTGAAAATTGGATACAAAATACATGTATTTTGTATATATAATATCATAGTTAATTTTCCTACCTCTAGTATAAATGTAGTTGAATTAGATTTTTTGGGTAATTAATGATTAGCTAAACACATTAACCTGCTTTGAGTAGCATTCCTGTCTCTGAATGTGAGGGCTGGGCTCACAGTTCCCATGGAGACTCTGAAATGGGGTAAGAGTACCTTTTTAAGGATTTGTAACACAGAGAACTTTTAGTCTATAAGGAAAATCTTAGAACAGGAATCGCTAACACAGTGGCATAGCTTGGCGTGAGTGGAGGGGGGCGGAGAGGCAGGGCAGGGCGATGCGGAGGTGGGGTGATGATGCAGGGGGCAGGCAAGGAGCAGCGGTGCCCCCAAAAAAGTGCCACCCAGGGGGCACTTCCCCGTCGCCCCTTATCCCTACGCCACTGGGCTGTTGAAGCTTGTGGGTCTGTTTTAAACTGATGACAGAGAAGCATGAACTTTTACAGTTCAAACCCAGTTCATTTCCTCTAGTGCCTAAAAAATGTCTTCCTCTTTCTCTGAATACCCAGTTAAATCACCTGTTCCTTCCCAACTTTGTGTCAGTGGGGTTGCTGAAACCTAACAGTACATCAGTTGTCTCTGAAGTGCTTTCAAAACTTGCCTTATGTCCTAACTATACAAGGTCACTAATGACTTACCTAGTTATTACAGGTATATGTGGCAGAGGCACACAGGTATTATCTGCGGGAGGCACTCATATCTGAGCCCTTTGCTGCTCCTCCCATATGAGTACGTGAGATCTTCTTGCCCAAGGTCACCCAGTGGGTAGGGACTCAAACCCTGGTCTTCCAGAATCCTAGTCTGACACTCAAAACACTTCACCACATACCAACATTTCAAAACCATAAGTAGATTTCCAACCTCTTCTCTCAATATGGGAAGATTTTCTTTGCAATTTTGGGAAATCCATTCACCCTGTGGAGGGCCCCAAATGCAGAAAATTGGTGTACAGCCCAACACGGTTACCCACTCATGATGTTGGCACTTCAGATGATTAGAATCTTGGTCTCGTTGGAGACACCTGAAGGATAAAAATCGTTATAATCTAATAAAAGAGCAAAATAAGACAAGCTAGTGAAATTCCTCCCAGTGGGAATTTCATGTTGTGGTGGCAAGCTAGTGAAATACCTCCCAGTGGGAATTTCATGTTGTGGTGCTATCACCAAAATACCTCTGTCTCTTGTAGCCAGCTTCCTGTTTCCAGCTTCCAGAGCTTGGGAAAGTAACTTTTTAGACTACAACCTCCACTTTCTAATCTTGGGGTTTCCAGGTGTTGTACCCAGACTTTTGCAAACTCTGCTGATACCAGACAGAGTCAGATTGTGCTCTGTCAAGAGGAGTTTTCCTCCTCTTCATGCGCTTCTTCCTTCTGCATCAGACCTAACCACTTCCCCCAAAGATCTGGCTAAAGGAATCAAACTCCATCCCAACCCTCCATCCATCCACCCGTCAATAAGGACATACATACACATATACCTAAATAATTATTTTAAAAAATTAACTCATAGATGAATAGGAACAGTACTGGGGAAAAATAGCAGCTCATTTAAGAATCATTTCTGGCTCTGAAAATTAGCTTGTGACAAATAATAAAAACAGCCTCATAAGTTACATTTTCCTACAGAAATGCACATATTCTTTCAAGACATTCTTTCTCCTCTCTTGGCCACTTTCCTCTCCCCTTTTCCAGTGTGTTAAATAAATAAATGTCCTTTGGCTCCATGTTAATCATGCAAAAATTAGAATTGCATGAAAAGAGCTCAAGGTTCCACATTACTCGATCTCAGAAACTGTCAATGTATCAGCTTTGAGAAGTATAAGGGGTGCTTTCTTTTTTTAACCCTGGGTACTTAACTTCTTGTGTCTTGAACAAAGAGCCCTTTAATGTTTCTTCCCCCTCACATGTTTGTTTAGTTCTGCTGGTATTTGCTTTCTCCCATTCCATGCCCACTTCAAAGCTCAGCCTTTGTAATAATCTTTCCTTGTAGTGAGATTACTACTGTTCATGCAACTCAATGTGCCTGTATTGCTTTGATTAACATAGAAGGCAGCATCTTCTGTCACACCAGAGGAATTTGCATTATATCCCTTCTGTGTAACAGAACTAAATACATGAAAAACTGAAAAGTAAAGTAGGAGGAAGGGGGAGATCCTGCTCAGAATGCCTGCTGGCATTTCCTTCCCAACATACCTTAAAACTTACGTGTGCCAGCCATCTCGTGTCTTCTAGTTCTTCATCTATTCACCTTGCGCCTCCCATATGTTTTGAGCCAAAACCTCCATCAGCCCTAGGCAGCAGGCACCTGGGAGTGGCCATGTTGATTTGGACATGGGAGTAGCCTAAGCTTGATCTAGATTCTTGCTCAGTGCAAAGCATCCGCAAAACAGGATGCAACTTCAGCATCACTGAGGGAAAGCTGTCCGGCTCTGCTTAAATACTTCTGGTGAAGAACAACTTACCTTCTCCTCAGGCAGCCTGGTTTTCTCTTGATCAGATGTAACACAATTCTCCACTTTGTTTTACTTAGCTAATAGGATATACCTGTTCCTCCAGAATTAATGATTTGATGATATTTTCTCTGCAAGGATTCATGGATGATTTTTGCTTGGGTGGTTATGCTGGTGAAACAGACTACTGATGTTCGATATTACCCATTCTTGGGGAAAAAAGATCACAGTAGGGTAGACAGATTGTGACATGGCAGGAATATAATACCAGCACTCCCAATACAGAAGTTAGAGGAGAAATAAAGGATGAGGTAGAAAGAAGATTGCACCAAATAATATATAATATATATGTATGTGTGTGTGTGTATATATGCATACACACACACACACACACACATTCCTGACTTTTTCACAACCCTGGGGCTGAATATGGCTTACAAAAATTAAAACATATACCATAAAAAGTTCACATTATCCAAAAATTAAAATACATTTGAAGTATCAATTGCAGCTGAGATCCTGCGTGCGGAGACAAGAAGCTGCAATAAAATCAACAAGGATCCCACTCACTGCCTGTTGCAGTGCGCACTGCTACCAAGAAAGGGCTAGAGTGCATCATTGGTCAGCCTCCCACTCTCTTTGGAAATCCTTCTGGAAACTGCTGGGCTTCAGAGATAGGCTTTGCGGGGGCACTTTCAGTTGTTGCAATGATACAATGCCATGAAATGTCAATTCCAATAATTTCAGTGTTGTTAAGTCTGGCCTATAGCATCATTAATATCAAACAGGAAACCAACCATAACTAAAAGCATTTTTTTTAAAAAATATCCATTTAAAAAAGAAAATGCAACACATTATAAAAACCATTTTCTCATGAGCTATCGGTCCTCAAAGTCCAGCTGAAACAAAGAAACAAAAAAGGGTCTTCATCTGCCTAGTGAAGGATAGCAAGGAGGGTGCCAATCTGAACTCTCCACAAAGGGAGTTCCAGAAGCTGGGGGCAGCTACTGAGAAGTCCTTCTCCAGTGTTCCCACCAGACATACCTGTGAGGGTGGTGGGACAGTGAGAAGGACCTCCTCAGAAGATCTTCAAACATGGAGAATTCAGATATCCTGACATTTCTTTTCTTATCTAACCAGAAGATATAGAAAGGCCACCTAGTTCTTTCTTCTATTCTTTGCATGTTACTACCAGGCAAAGTCCTTGCACCCAAGCCTTCTGTCAGATTGACTCATAGAATAACAGACCTCATTATGACCATTGACAGTATACTGCAACCAAAGACCAAGAGGGATCAAAGTGAACCATGTCAGAGGTGTCTATATGACATGGGGATCTTTTTACAAATGAAACCCCTAAGACCCAGAAGATGCTATGAAGAACAATCAATTTGATCTAGCAGAAACATCTTCATCTACAGCTTCTTAGCTAATACGGTATGATTCATGAGACCCATAACATAACAAGCAAAATAGTCCAGGCCCCAAGGAAGAAGAGGTTGTGTTTAAAAATGGAACCACTAGCTTTAGTTCCTGTCCTTTGGCATGTGGCTTCTCACTGTCTCTCAGTCAGATCACTCAGTACTTACACACCTCAGCAGAGTCCATATGGGGGTGGTACTGTAGGAACGAAAAGCAGAAGTGGGTCCCCTAAGTGCTTCTCCCCATTGCCACCACTACCCCAGAAGGGCTTATGCTTTATTAAGGATTTTTAAAGGACTCTCGGTTATATAAAAATCACTGCTTTATGATTGACAATTTTCTGATTTGGATCTTTCTCCATTGCTATATGGGTGTATGCCTCTAGGAACAGGAATAATTCATGCAAAGTAAACAAAGTCTCTTTTGAAATCACTCCCTGCAAGGGTTCAATTTTAATTCTGATCTGGCTGGCCTTTTATTAGCTGAATAGATTAATAATGTTGAAAAAATATGTTTTACTTGTATTCTTTTACCATTTTAAAAGAGGTGTGGAGGGTGAATGAACAAAAGATTGACTGGAATTGGCTCGTGCATGTTAAAACCATGTGTCTTGATTCCTTCATTCTATAAAATTTCAAATGTAATGCCTCCCCAGATGCTTAGCTTTGTAATTCATGGCAGAAATTCAAAAGGAATATGAGCTGCTTTTCTGCCACTGAGTAACATGTATTTATTGGACATCTTTGCTTTCATACTAATTCAAATCGCTCTCTTCCTCTGTGTGAAGTCACAGTAGATCTACCTGAGTCTATGGCTGTTCTTTCTCCTCTGTACTGTAGAAAACTAGAGTGAAATTCCAGAGAACCCCGAGCAGGACATAAACAGTTGAGGCTCCTTGAAGTCCTATAAAAGATGCTGAAAGTGATGGTTTCCTTTCATTCGCACTGAGGCAGTGACAGACAAATCAGTAGAAAAAGGCGAAAAATACCATTTACTTACTGTAACAGCAGGAAACCAGGCAAAGAAAATAATCAGGACTTGAATTCTTGGGCCTTTAACCTGCTAGACAGACAGTTTTTCTATAGTTTCAACTCTATGCACGTTTGTGTGCTGGTGGAACAGCAAAGGGGAGGCAGAGGAACTGAAGGCATGTGAGACTGGTGGAACTCCCACCGTTACGAGCGCAGCTGTACAAACATAGGCAAGGCTTTGTTAAAGTAGGGTGGGCAAGAGGCTGACGCTCTTGAGCCGATCTGACCTATTAAACCCCTCGCAAAAGCCCTACCTGAGCAAAAGCCAGAAGTTATGTGCAAATGTTTTAAATGAAGCCAATAACCATATATTTCCTCCCTTTGCAAAAATAAAAAATAATAAAGTTGGGGGGGAGAGGGGGGGCTAAACAGAAAAGGAGGGGATGCTGGAGTAGCTAGATAATTTCAGAAATTGGTATAAGTAGGCACTTGAAGTGATTCAGTGGTGAGCGCTTGATTACCTGCCAGCAGGAGCAGAGGAGAGGCAGATAGGAACTAATAACTCAGTTAAGTCCCTTGGAGAGGTTTAAAGGCTATACAATAAATTAAGTGGAATGAAGAAGGCAGAAGCTGGATTCACAGGGTGATACTTGGGAAGAACTTAGGAATATTAAGTAGAGAAGGGGAGACAAGGACTGTGAAAAAACTTGGTTGGCTTATAGGACACAGTGCACAATTTGGTTTCTTAAAAATACAGTGCTCAGAAGAGGACTTAAATGCCTGCCTAAAAGCCAGTGCCTATGCCATGGCCCAAGTTTGGTAATTAAGTCTTTAGCAAGTGTCGTATAGTGGTTTGAGCACTAGAACAGCACTCTGGTGACCATGGTTTGAATCTTCACTCTGCCATGGAAACCTACTGGGTGAACTTAGACAAGTCATACTCTGTCAGCCTCTGAGAAGGACAAAAGCAAAACCCCTCTGAACGAATCTTGCCAAGAAAACCCTGTGATAGGTTCACTTTAAGGTCACTATAAGTCAGAAATAACTTGAAGGCACACAGCAATGACAATAACAACAATAATAGGTTATAATAAAGACACGTTATGATTGTAATGTTTGTAATAGGTAATATTGTTAATAGGCCAACAAAAAAAGAGAGTAAAAATAGTGCAAGCTTTTAAAATCACCAGATCTCTTCATCAAGCTACATGTTGCCAAATAAATAAATAAAAAGGTGGGGAGAAGGGGAAAAAAGGGAAGCCAAAAATCTTTTTTTTTTTTCAAATAGCAAGATCAATTCTATTTTAATTACTTTTGAATAAGGGTATAGGAAATAGTTGTTTAAAATGCAATTACTATGTTAGGGGCTTCTAACAATGATTAATGCCTTTTCCAAAGGAACTTTTTGAACTTGGGTCCTGGCTATGTGTATTCAGTGACTTGATTTTCACCATGGAAAGATAATACTCACTCCTAGGCGCAGAATTCCTCAATAGCTCATTGTTGCTATTAATTTTTCTTGTACCTCTGAATATTTGACTAGAACTGGAAGAATTCAGGCTGAAATCCCTCAACAGCCCTGAAATTTGGCCGGTCATTATCTCACAACTGAACCCATCTCACATGGATGTTGTGAGGATGAAAGGAATGGAGGGAAAGAATTGTGTCTCCTTGAGTCCCCCTGGAGCTGCTCTTGCTCAGTCAGTCATAAAATTCACCTGTTTTATGGATGGTTTTATTTATGCACAGATTGTTGGCAAGCTGCAGGCCAGTTTCTTGAGAGATAATCCAGACAGCATGAGGGATATTGGCTATTTTAAGACAAAGTCATGAAGTAAAATGGAACACTATGAAGGCTTTTGCCTGCTGGAAGTAGCCGTTGACACTATCAAGTGTATCATTAATTGTTCCAGTTTTTTTTCCCCACTTTCCTATGACTTTTCCTACATTGGACTACCTTTTTGGAGTTGTAGTCCAAAAACTTAATTTTTCAAAGCTGTGATCAGGGCCATGATGCACTGGAAAGGAGTAGGGTTGCCCCTTAAGCATTGCCAAAAAGGAAGAAAACACCAGCCAAATCGTATGAAAATCTGTGTCACTGTTTCACCACAAAAACATGGATGAAAGCCAGCATGTAGTAGTTTGAGTGTTGGACTATGGACTATCTCGACTCACTGATCGTTCTAATCATTAGAAGAACTGAGATCATCCTGGTTTCAACCTGCCCAAGCTACTGCATATAGAGAGAACACTAGGACTGTTAACACTAACTTTGTATGAAACTATATGCACTTGCTATAGTGGTTTGAGTGTTGGACTACAACCCTGGAGATAAAAGTTCAATTCCCTGCTCAGCCATGGATTCCCACTTGGGTAACCCTGGACACGTCACACACTCCTAGCCCTAGAAAACCCTGTGATAAGTTCACCATAGGGTTGCCATAAATCAGACTGACTTCAAGGTACACAGCAGCACTTGATATGAATGAATGCACATTCAGATGTAACTACTATAAAGAGAAATATAATAATGTCACTCAAGTGGGGATGACAACTTTTTGAACTGTGTGACAATGACAATGACAATGATCCCGTGACCTGCTTGGTTTTCTGACCAATTCTTAAGTGTTGATGTGCAACCTCAAGGCCCCTGCTATTCCTCCTTTCTGCGATGAATTACAAAGTAGTATCTCTTCCAAGAGAGGAAATTCTTCTCTAACAACCCAAGTTCAGAGAACAAAATTAGAAACTGGGTTTTATTTACAAGGTTGATTAACTTTTTCATATACAGTGGGCTTCAGTATCCACTAGGATTTGGTTCCAGGACCCTGGTGGATATCACAATTTGTGGATGCTCAAGTCCCATTACGTACAATGGTGTAGTAAAATGCCATCCTTTATATAAAATGGCAAAATCAAAGCTTGCCTTTTGGATTTTTAAAAAATTATTTTCAAGCCATGGTTGGCTGAATCTGTGGATGCAGAACCCACAAATATGAAGGGCTGAGTGTGTCCTTAAACCAGAATGTCAAACACCTTTTTTTTCCTAAATGAGACTTAATAAAATCTAGAGAGTGTATTCCAGGCAATGATATGAGAGGGAGGCATCTTGGTTGCCTGCATTGTCCCTCCCCTTTTACTGCCTCCCCTGTAGTCCTCACCAGAGTTTTTCATTCCAGGGTGCCCAGATGTGAGAGGCAAGCACAACTGGCAGGCCATTGAAGAACAAGAAGAGGGAAAAGCAGGAATAAAATGTTCATGCCATACTGCCTTACAGTGCAGTTCACACATATGGAAAGGCAGGGAGCTGCAGAGTATGGGTCAGAGAGAGCAGAGGAGGGAGTGGGTGCAGAGATATGGGCAAGAGGCAAGAGAGAAGTGGGAGAGGAAGTGGGGGTATGGAGAGAGACAGAAAGCGGGGGGGGGAGGCTTTTGGGAAGACAGAGAGAGAGAGAGAAGAAGAAGACAAAAGTTCCAGGACAATGTATGGGTGCAGAGGAGAGATGTTCATGACCTTGTCACACACCTGAAAAGCTACTGAAGAGGTGAGGAAGACAAGAGTGGTAGATGGAGAAAATAGAACGGGCCAGATGGGTGACAACACAAATATTACCAAAAAAATCAGTGGTGGAGCTTGAAGTGCAGGGAGGGGGGTGGGAGGGGGGCTACGGCACGTGGGGACGAGGTTACAGCACGGGGCATAGCTATGGGGCATGAGGGCTGGGCTACAGCATGTGGGGGGGGCAAGCAAGGAGCGAGGACACCCCCAAAAAATTGCTGCTGGGAGCGAACCACCCCCATGCCCCCCGTCCCTATGTGACTGCAAAAAATTGGAGAGGAGGATGACTATGAAAGGGATGAGCAGCTAGAGAAAAGACAGGGAGTAGAAACGGGGGGAGGAGGTTGAAGAAGTGTATTTTTGTCCAAAAAAATTAGAATAGAATATTTCTCTCTCTCTCTCTCTCTCTCTCTCTGTGTGTGTGTGTGTGTGTGTGTGTGTGTGTGTGTGCGTGCGTGTGTGCGTGTGTGTGTGTAGGTATGGATGTATATAATTTCAGATGGATATTCCCAGATTGGACATTTTAAAAAGAAAGGTATTTTTGTTCCCTAAGGACTTGAGCTGTTGTGACTATTACTAAATTAATTTGTTTTTGTTGGGACTGAGGAGGATTAATTTTTCCAAACATAATCCATTCGCTATGTCCAAATGAGTATTAAAAATACCACAGACCTAATAAAGGAATCATCCACCTATGTGAAAATATGTATAATTACTAATTTCAGCAATGGTATTTAAAAAAATGTAAATAGTTATAGGAATCTCTGTTTATTTTAGTACATGCTTAGAGGGTGATAATTATTTATGAACATTAGAAATCAGTAATTTAAATGAAAAAGAGATTACTCTTATCTTCCTTCTTACAGTTGTTGTTGCTGTTTCTGTCCCAGCTATCAAGCAAGAGACAGACAGAAGGACCTTATAATGTTGGCTTGAATAATCTGGTAGCCTGGAATAGGAATGTAATAGCAATAAACCTTCTAACCAGCAAGGGCCAAAGATCTATTGGAGAAGTGTGACTCCTGCTACCAAGCAATATATACAGTCATGTGTGTGGAGATTAGCTCGTCAGTGAATGTAAGCTTTGCTCAGAGTGATCATCTTCTCCTAGATTGCTTTTAGTTTTCATATACAGTCATGTAGGAACGCGGAGGCAGGGCGCAATTCACCCCGGGCGGCAATGTTTCTGGGGCGCCCCGGCCCATAACCATGCCCCCGCATGCCCTGGCCACGCCCCTATGCGCAGTGGTCATGCCCCCTCCCCCCCCTACACACTCCAAGCTCCACCACTGTTCATATAACAAAGAAAAATACATTTGGTATGTTTAATGTCTTGATTAATGTGATGTGTTATGCTTTTGTTTCTAATTTTATTTCACAATTTTTTAGTTCTCTTTTGTCTCTCAAACTAAAAGCCTGGAAGGATATCTGGAGGATCATTGGAAAGAGAAGGGTATAAAGGAAGAGGAACTGAACAGCAGTATAGGGATGGGTCCCAAGTATTGCCAAATATTGCTCTTGAACTTTCTGACACAAAATCCATTGAGACTGATAGATTGACTGACTGACTTGACTGACTGACTTTTTCACTACCTTGGGACTGAAGGGTTGAAGGCACAGTTGCAAACCATTCCAATGAGGAAGAAAAGTGGGAGGAGTCTAAAGAAACCAGGGTGGACATACAAAGAACTTTCAGGTGACCCAAGATTTTAAAAAGGCAAGTATAAGAAATGAAAGGAGGGAACTCACCAGAGTGGAATACAAATGAATAGCTAGTACTTTTAGCAGAAAGACTAGAAAAGTTAAAGTGCAGAATGAGCTCAAGCTTGCTAGAAAAGTTAAAAATAATACAAAGGGCTTTTTTTGCCTATGTTCGGAGCAAGTGGAAGAACAAGGAAATGGTAAGGTCATAGAGAAGATGTGAAACGTTAACAAGGGACAGAGAGAAGGCCAAACTCTTCAATCATTTCTCTCCCTCAGTCTTCTCCCACAAGGAAAACAGTGCTCTAACTGGTCAAAATAGAATAAATCATGTAGTAAAAGGACTGTAGCCCAGAAGAGGTAACTTGGTAGTAAACAAATACCTACTCTAAATGAATTCAAGTCTCCAGGGCCAGATGAACTGCATCCAAGAGTACTAAAGGAACTTGCAGGTGTAATCTCAGAGCCACTGTCAATAATCTTTGAGGAAAGATTGGAGGAAAGGAGATACTACAGCAAACTAGACGAGAGCAAATGTTGTCCTCATCTTCAAAATGGGCAAAAAAGAGGATCCAAGCGACTATCAGCCAGCCAGCTTGACATTCATAGAAACTGTTCTAGAACTGATTATTAAATAGTCAGTCTGTGCACACTTAAGAAAGGAATGAATGCTATGATTACTAAGAGCCAGCACGGGTTTCTCAAAAGCAAGTCATGCCAAGCTAATTTTATCTCTATTTCTTTGATAGAGTTATAAGCTTAGTAGATCAGGAGAGTGCTGTGGGTATCATGTATTGTGATTTCAACAAGGCTTTTGACAAGGTCCACCATGATATTATTTCAGACCAGCTTGTGAACTATGGACTAGGCAGTACTACAGTTCAGTGGATCTGTAATTCATTCCCTTTCAGAGGAAGGAGCATCTTCCCATAAATCTCAAGAGTGCATTTTCTCTCTTCTGTCTATGGACACCTCCCTCAGGGTTCCTTTGACAAGATCCTCCACATGGGACAGCTGTGTAACCAGTCCAACTGCACTTACCTAACTCAAATCATTCAGTTCAATCATTTATTTTTCCAGTTCAATCACTCAGGTCTGATGTCAGGTATGCTCTCATCTCAACTCATCCTTCCTAACCAGGGACCCCTCAGCTAACATTTACCCCACCTGCCATCCAGTGCCTGCCCCAGACAGAAACAGAGGGTAAAACTTACCCTGTTGCATGCTGTTTGCCTCCAGATGAGGTAGAAGGGCGAGAGGTGGGGGCGCTGTGTCAAATATTGCAGACATAGCCCACAATTGTAGGATAGACTGAAATATCAGTCTACCATGCTTTTCCAGGTGAAGCATGGAGCTGGATTGGGGCTCTGAACCAGGTTAGGAAGAAGTCTCACTCACACACACACACACACACACACACTACTTTTTGCAAAAAGGTTCCTATCCATCAGAACCTGCCCTCAGCCAAGGTGTTTAGATGGATAAAGTTTATTAAGAGCTTCAGCAATAGACTTTTGGAGTTACACAAACATAGCAAACCACACATGCCCTTTCTTTGAGGCTGAGAGAGTATGACTTGCCCAAGGTTACCCTGTAGGTTTCCATGGCCAAGCAGAGATTCAGACCCTGGTTTCTCAGTGTCCTACTCCAATGCTCAGACCACTACACTATGCTGGCTCTCCTTATGTTTCTGAAGCCCTGCCTAAAACTCAGAGTCTGAAAAAGTTACCTTGTTGAAGGATAATTCCCAAGAACCCTCAGAAGCCTGGGTTCTTCTTTTTATTTAAAAAAGAAAGTGATTTGAAATAATTTCCAAAGGGGCAACCCTGTTAGTTTGTTGCAGCAAAATAACCAAGAAATGTTTTGGTCTGAGGTGATGTGCTGTTCTTTTTCAAAGCATTCTGTGTTAAAGGGTTGAATTTTGTTTTTTTAAAAAAAACATTAGTGTTTTTTTTTTGCAAAAACAAATTTGAATTTAAAATTTAGGATGGATGAAGCAATCGCATTTATTGGAAGGAGATGCTTATAGCAGTTTATGCAGAAAACTCTTGCTAGCTGCCGCAGGAAGCAGTTTCTTTACAATGGTAATCTACTGCTATGGGAAGTTATCTTCATTAGTCACAGGGGACATATCCGAAATGCTCAGCTGAGTGTCCTTCTGACAGAGCATCCTCTGAATATCAGCTATTGTGGAAATCACAGAGCTGCCATCATCAAGCTCTCCTCCCCGCCAAAAGATCTCTCTAAGATTTCCCCCCTACACACACACTCTTTCCACCTCTTTTCCAAACATTTCTGAACTCTGTGTGACCTCTTTTAAAAACCGACTGCCATCACCTCCAAATACACAGTGGAGTTCCAGCGTACAGAGCAACCCGTTAAAAACAAAAGGAGGGAACGTAATGGGACATGAAACGTACCATGCTTGAAATGAAAATCAGGTGGCTTAAACCCAGAGAAAACTAAAACAAAACACATGGATTAGAGCATGAAACCCAGAGCAAAGCGATGCCGTTGTTCGCAGCCTGCGCCCTCTCTCGCACCCCAGCGTATCAAGCTTTCCAAATACACGAGGGTAATTTCACACCTGGGATTTATGAAACAAAGTCGATGAGAGCAAAGGGAGTCACGTCACTCCCGTAAATGATCAAAATCTACCAATTACCGGAAGGTGTTAATCCCCCACTGACCCTGTAGTTGATGGGGTAGCGTTTGGAGTCAACCTCAAGCAAGTGGTGTTTAAAGATGTTCCAAAAACCTTTCAAGAAGTCAAGGTAGTTCATCACAGCTGACTCCAGGACCTGGCAGCTACCTCTGGAGGAAATGAAGTTAGTTGCAACGACTCTGTAAGGTGGAATACTACTGTTCGTTCCATTTTATAGATTAGAAAACTGAGAGATGGTTACTTGCTGAGTTTAGCTGTTAACTGAAGTGCAAGTAGAACCCAAAATGATCGCAGACCCATTTCCAATTTGCTGTCCACTGAATACATGTTGTGCAAATTTTGTGAGAGTTCTTAGAATCAGACCAGTTTGGATTCAACAAAGTGCCTCCACGATCTTTAAGCAGTAATTCTGAAAAGTGTTAAAGGCTTGCCTACATAAAACTAATTGCTTAATCTGGTCAAAGTGAGATTTTGGGGGGGGAAATACAGCCGCCACTTTGGTGACATTGGCCATTTCTGCCCTACACGGTTATAGTGCTATTATTCCACTTTCAACATCCTGTGGAATTCTGGAGTTTGTAGTTTACTGAGGCCAAAAAGTTCTCTGGCCGAGAATTGTAAATGCCCCTCCCTAAACAGCAAACGCCAGGATTCCATAGGATGTTGAAAGTGGAATAATAGCACTATAACAATGTGGTGCAGAAATGGCAATTGGCTCTTTCAAAGGAATGAAAATGAGTTGCAGCTTCATTTCTGAATGAAATGAAATACCTAAGTTCTCTCAAAGCTGCTGTTCTTTATCCTGCAGTTATCAACTGTCACACATATTGCTGCTTCATTCTTTAACCAATGAACTAAAGACAGGAAGGCACTATGTTTATAGAAAGGACAAGTAAACCTTTGGAAATGCTATAGAACAACAGATAGTGATGTGATTGTGTTAAAAATATATTAACATTTTTCAAGGGTCAAGTTTCATAAGAGAAGCAATGTTTTTCTTGGGGAACTTTAGCCCAAGTTCAAGTGTTTGAAATTCTGCCTGAGATCTGTGTCGTGTCTGTACTGTTAATCTCCCATCTACTTTGATGTTTCCCTACGGCAAGGCTACCTGAGACCATTCAGAATCTCATAAAAAGATGAGAACCTCTAGCATTGCTTTTAGTTGATGGTGGAGTAAGATGATGCAGTGTTTTAGTAAGCAAGTGAAATGTATGTATGTGGCCACACACACAAAATCTCTACATACAGTACATTCAGATCACGTAAACTGTTCCTTGTGTATCCTTTTTTTCATCTTGCCCATTTTACCCGTACCTTTTTACCTTACCTCATGTCCACCACCTTTTCTTTAAAATACAATAAACTGTTGGAGTTACACTTTCCCCACCAGAACATCTTGTAATGATCACAAGCTGAGACAGTTTTGAAAGCTTTAGATGGCTTTAAAAAGAAGTTGATAGAGTTTTTGGGGGACAAATATCTTTTGAGACTACAACTTCCAGAATCCCCAGCCAACATAGGTGGCCATGCAAGGTATTCTGGTAGATATATTCCAGAAACTATTGTTTCCAAACTTGAGAGGTTAGTCTTGTCATTGGGTAGTTAAAAGACTGCTTGGTTGTGGCCTCTTTGCTCCAATGGCTGCAGTGTGATTTCTTGCACTTTGAGGATGCCAGTCATCTTCAATGATTTTTCCCCCTCTTATGTAGTCCTGCAAGCTACTTATCCTTACCAAATACTAATGCTCAGCCAAAATGTGCTCAACTGAAATAATATATACTTCCTCTGATTCACCTGTGAATCCATCATTTCACATCCTCTATTTTTCCCTTTTATTATGAATCACATGCGTGGTATACATTAATATATACTGTATTACAATTTTATTACAGGAAAAAATGTTTTTTAACAGCAACATCTTTTCAACCTATCCAACACCCCACCCACCAAACGGCTTAACAGAGGATCCAGACACCATTTGTATCAAAAAGCTTTTTCAGAGATATGGGATATAATCTTAATCAAATTTATCACATCTTCATACGCTGATTTTTCTTTTACTTTCTCAATCATTATTTTCCAGTTATCACTCCATGAATCTTTTCTACATTGTCCACTATTCTTTAACCTTCTTTCCCTCAGAAAGTCAAATAATATAGCTTCTTTTATACATTTTATCAAATAAAACTCATTCCACTTTGATTTCTTTTTCCACCCTAAAGCAATAACATTTAAACATTTAAATTTGTTTTGTTACATAACCTTCATCCTTATTTAAGCCTATTATCCCTAAGTTGAGGGTTAAACAATTTTCTTTACTTAATAGAACCTCTCTCCCTATTATTATATTTATTTGTTTCTTAACCTCTTTCCAAAATTCCTGAATTCCTACCACCACATATGTATATAAATACCTTTAGCTCTACACCCATGCCAATGTTTTGGTGAGAAACTGCCATTTATATATACTATTTGGGAGTGTTCTGTACCATCCACCAGTCATTTTCATGTTGTTCTTTTACATTTGTATTTTTATTTTTAGCAATTTCTTGTAACCAAATTTTAATGTCTTTTCTATCTATCGATATATCTTTTCCTCAGCTAATTGTCAACCCCTCTATCATTCTATACTGGACTGTTAACAATTTTTTTATAAATTTTCCCTATTAATCCCTTTTCTTCTTTTATTTTTCTTTTGATTATTTCCTCTAAAAACACATTCTGTTCTATTGTGTTCAATTTTATTTCCTGTAGAGGTTTAATAATCCCTTTTATCTGAATCCAATGCTGACCTCCAATCATTGAAATCAATAATTCCTCCTCTATTGGTTTCCCAGCCCCATCATATAAATCTTTGTCACAATGTGAAAACGTGAGTGCGAAAGGCGCACCCAAGCCTCGCACTCAAGGCCTACCCAGCCTGACACCTCTTTGTGATCAGAGCTGAACAGCCAGGGGGATCTCTGAATCAAGCCAGGGCCAGGACAAACGGGTCTGCCTCAGTTCTTCCTTTCTGAGAACGCCGTCCCTTCCTCACTCTTGTCCCCGCTTGGCTTCTTCCTTTCAGGACTCTCCCCCTTTACCGCCTTCCCTAAATCTGCCCTTCTCCCAGGTGTAAGGTTCAGCAGTGATTTATATTTTCCAAGACTGTGGTACTGTTGGCACTAAGGTCAAGATGTTATTATTGGTAGCGTGTATATCTCAGGATTCAAAATAAGACTCTGTGACACTATTTTAAGGAACACAGAACTTCAAACATTTATGGTAACACTGTTGCTTTAAATTTGTTTTGTATCTAAATGTTTATAAACAGCACACCAGTCTTCTCTCTCTCTCTTTCAATTCATTCACTATCTTTCATACACCCAATTTCTGAGTTCTCTCTCCCACACAGTTCTTCAAATCTCCGACCTTCCCCCAAACACACCACAAATCACGCTCCCTTCAAACACACACCAGACCGTTAAAATCCGTTATTTTCCCCTTTCCACCAGCCCCTCCCCTGGGCTATCCAGGGTTCCATTTCACCAGCCAATCAGCTTAAACACTCTCAGTTGCCAAGGAGGCTCTGTTGTCAAGACCCCCTCCCATCAGGTTCGTCACAATCTTCAAAAATTTTAAGTCCATTTGCTTTTAATCTTTTTAAAATATTTTCCCAAACTCTTCATTATAACACCTATTTAAATATTCTGTTGGCAACCATTTCCCATCTTTAATACCTGCTCTCCATCCTCTATTGTTTTCCTGTTTCTAAGTTTAGATTGTAACCTCCTTTGGGATGGGACCTGTCAGGAGTTTGAAAAAGTTGCCTTTTTGAACAACCAGCCTCACCCAAACGGCCACTGGCCATGCTATTGATGGGATTCTGGGAAATGTACTCCATATAGTAATGTTGGCTGAGGATATAGTAAAGTCAATGTGATAACAAAGAATATTGCTCCAGCTTTTAGTCTTCCTATACCTCTTGTTTGGAAAACATAGGGCACAGAGATGCTGCAATATACCGTAAATGTAGCAACGATGTTAAACAACAGGAACGTTAGTGCTTCTTTCTATATATACCTGTCCTTTCTATATATACCTGTTCTTTCTATATATACCTGTCCAAAGATGGTGAGACTTTTCTCTGTATCACAGCAGTGGAAGCTATACACTGTGGAAGTATGTGGAAGAGGATCTTTTCCACTGTGGCACCTCAATTGTAGAATGCATTCACTTTAGAGGCCCAAGTGACACTAACGTTGGTGTCATTCTGTCACCAAATAAAAACATAGTTGTTGTTGTTGTTGTTTTGCAATAAACAAAGTGAAAAAATGTCTTACTCTGAAACTTGTGAAATTGATTTATTTCAATATGGGTGGTTTTCTTATGTTGTCTCATTATCAGCTAGTATTAATTATGGTATAGAAAATATGGCAAAAAATACCCAAGTGGATCCTTTCCTTTCTTCCTCCTTTCTTTTCTTTTACCTGAAAGCTAGAGAGACTGGACTGGAAGAGTACTGAGGTAACTCACAATTCTGTGTTACATTTTGAGCTCTGATTCCCAATAGATGCCCTCCCAAAGAAGGTTGAATGCAAGGGGAAAAGATGTTTTAATTGGTTCCACATGAAACAAATTATTTTAGGTGGAGACAAATTGAGGAGGCGGTTAGAGTTCTGGTCCTGAGACTGCTATAGTAAGCTTTGTCAAGGAAACACAGATTAATGGCATCAAAATTAATGGGAAATAAATTCTAGTTCTTTGCTGATGGAGTTGTGCTTGGCAGTACTAACACAAATATTAATTAATTTTAAATTACCCTGCTGTTTTTTGAAAATTTGTTTGGAATTTCCAAACAGACGCATGTAACATTTCATGGCCCCATAGCTGGCTGTTGAAACCGTGCCTTGTTTGTCATTTACACTGTTTACAATGTGCATTTCTTCTGAACTATAATGTTCATTTATAGATCCACTTCAAAAGTCAAACATGTATCATGCCTTAGAAGCTTGACAAATCGATGACTAATGCTTTCCATTCTTCAGACTGCAGACTTTAGACCGCAAAGTTCTGTAGAACTCAGGATTCTTCCCTATAGGGTTATACATGCATCAGAAGATCTGACTTAGCTAGATAAAAGAGATGAACAATTGGAAATCCTGAATATGCGGAAGTGAAGAAACCAGGAAGACAACGCATGGTTCTAACATCTGGAAAGGGTATCGTGGCAGCCTTTGCTGAAGTTCAAAGAGCATACTTTGCTGGTTCTGTAACCCTATGAGTGTTGTAAAAATGCACAACTGTGAACTAATCAATAATACATGTGCAATATATTTAGTATACTCTTAGGCAATGTTTTTTGTCAGGACCATTAAGTACATATCCTTCAACATTTCACAGATACAAACTGGGACACATGTGGCCATCCAAAACCAGAGTGAGGTCAAGGTGGCAAAGGCTGTTAAAGAGAAAGAACACACAAGCTAGGAGTGGCTGTAGCAGTTTGCTGCTTTTGCCAGAGCCTACTGGGCAGGGCAAGTTTCCACCCCTCCTCACCTCTCCACCTTCCACTGAATTAATTGAGTACAAACTACTTTTGCACTTTGAACTCTTGTAGCAATTGAAGGAAACTGAGGACAAAGACGAAAGTGGGAGAAGGAGAGAAAAACCCAGATATTTTAAAAGGAGCTTAAAAACGGGGATGGCAGAGAATTAACTGCCCCTGACAAATTGGGATAGTTAGAGGTATGTGGAATAATGTGATATCTGAACAGCAGATTACCAAGATTGCACTCTCTGGCTTGGAACTGAGTTCAGCCATAGTCCTCATGGCTCAAAGACAAAAGAGAATTACTCAGGACCTTCCCTGTCAAATCAGGAAATTGGGAGGGTATGTAATGATCCTAATCCATGATCACGATAAACAAAAACTATCATAGCTATAGACCCACAATTTTGCTTCAAAAGCTTATGCTCTTATAACTCTTTGGGCAACCATGCTTGTGAAACGTTTTGGGAAGCAAAGAGGCATGAAACTTGGAGAGGAATTTGGACTAATGCTATGGTAAGTGAGGAAAGAACTGAGCATTCCTACCAGGCACTGTTTATCAGTGAACAATGGCTCTTTTGATGACCACTATTCATTAAAATAAAAACTCCCAACAGTTAGATTAGACAGTTTTGAACCTAGATTCCAGCCAGATTCATTTAAAAGAGACATTTTTTACAAGAATCTCAAGTAAAAGTCTGAGTTTGATGTTCCTCACATTGAAAAGGCTATACAATAAATGTGTTATATGTAAATAATAAAAATATAAGGAGTGCACCAAGGCCTAAATCCAATTACTAGTAGATTCGTTGAATCAATGGAATTTATAGAATTATTACCATATCAGGTTTCTGTTGATGCTAGCTTTACTTATATGCCATCTTTCCCTCAAAACTGGGAGTCAAGGTGGCTTACAAATTGAAATAAAAAATGAATGAAAACTCAGTAAAAGAAAAACGCAAAAAATATAAACAGCTGACATTCAGTATTGTGATTACAGATTTGTAACATATAGTTAAAGATTTGTAATTGCTCTGTATTCAGTAAAACTATGTGATCTTAATGTAAAACTGTGTAAATGCCACGCCAGCCCACCTTAAGGACCAGCAGCCAGGTTGGATGAAAGAGGTCTGTTCAGCTTCAGGGTGCAAGGGGGATGACATTTTCCCCCACTCTTGCAAGCAAACAAGGCTTCAACAATCAGAAGTAGGATCTCAGTGAGAAGTCCTGCTTCTGACTAGAAACAGCCCTTGTGCCCCTATTGGAAGCTGAATGGACTTCTTTTGACCGATCCAATGAATAGTTCTTAGAGTAGAGTGGGGCTGGGTTCGGTCAGGAGAAGTTACATAATTACATAAATGTAACTAAGAATCTAATGTAGAACATCTGTGAACATTTAAATGGAATTAAACTACCCAAAACAAATTTTAAAAATTGAACAGACAATTAAAAATGATAAACAGCTGTTAAAACAGTACAATAAAAACATAGAAATAGAATAGCACCTTCTTAAAAGCCCCATCCCTTTTTTAAATAAGCCTTCAGTTTTCAAGACACTGTCAAAGTAAAAAAAAAAAAAAAAGTCTGCCCGTCAATGGAAGGAGTGTGAGGAGGGGACCCTTCTAGTCTCCCCAGGAATACAGTTCCAGAGCCTCAGGCCAGAGCCTTCCAACTACCAAGAGGGCCCTGTCATGCGTCCCTACCACTCAAAACTGTAAAGGTGATGGGACTAAAAGAAGGACCCCTTCTCTGGGCCAAGAAAGCAAGGGTCTAGCAGGCATCTGGTGACTCTCACTTCTTAAAAGATCCTTGCCACATCCTCAGGCTGTATGACTTGAAAAGAATCCATTATTGTTAGAGCAGAAAGGGCTGAGTTACATCGACTGGACTGTATCAACTATAAAATCCAAGTCTGAATGGATCTGAGCCATTTTATGTGCAGAGCGCAGTGTAAATTCATCACAGTGGATGTTGAGTGATCTGTGTTATCTTTTCAGGTTCAAGAATGTGATTGACCTATGATCACTCAAAACAGCTCCAATATGCATATCTTATTGCAGATGCAATGGAAGCAGAAAAGAATAATTTCTTTACAGCCCACACCAGCATGGAATAGGCCTTCAGAGAGGCTCTAGCCTGTGTTAGACAAGACTTACTCCAAATCTTCTGCCAATGTCACTCTAAGTCTCCATCTCAATTGTTTCATTGCTACCAGAAACCCAGCTATTTGGTTGTATTCCTTGAGATCTCTGATCATTTCCTCACTTCACATGTCAATCAGGCTTTTGATAGGATCTCCTGCTGAGGTGACAGGAAAATCCCCAAGAGTCATCAGGAAACCATCCAGGCCCACAGCTCCCTAAGGCAGATTCACTTATTCAGTCCCTCTGACCTGCAGTTGTTCTGTGCCCTTGTGAGTCTATACCCAACCAAGTAGTGATCTAGCCATGACAATGCAACCGCATAAAGTTCCTCAGAGCTAGATTACCATCATTCCATCCAATCTACAAAATCAGGCCCAAAGCATGCCCAACAGTAGATGTGGGTCTATGGCTGTCGTGACAGCCATGAAATCCTGAGCCACTCCCAAAAGAGAAGCCTCAACATAGATGTTGAGGTCTCCCAGCACTATAGGCTCTTGAGACTCCAACACCAAACCTGAAACCACCCTAACTAACTCATGGAGCAGGGAAACCATTGAACCACAGACTAGGCAGTACATCAACAGAATTCACATTCTGTCCTGACCACCCATCTCCAAATAGACACATTCAAGCAAAGCTTGAGTTCTGGAGGTTCCCACTGATTCAATAGGCCTACTCTCATTATTAACAACTGAATTTTCTCATGACACTTGGCAAGCACTGTACGCAATAGTTTACTATTGTTTAAAAACTTTTCATCTAGGACCTATAAAAACTGATATCTTTGGACCTGAGATCACAACTACAATTATCCCATACACAGTGAGAAAGATATTTTAATAAGCTTCATGTGAGCCCAACATTCCTCTCCTTCAAAGTCATATGGGCAAGTTCATAATAATTAAGCAGCTATGACAAGCAACCCATGCTGTACGTGCACCTTTCTCATGTAATGTGTATAGATACGAAAGTAACTTGCAGTAGTGTTTCTGAATAAAGCAGCCTTTATACCTAGACTTTTGTCCTGAACTATATCCAAAATAGCCCATACTTTAATGAAAAGAAAGTTATCCCGTTGATATTGTGTGGATGAACCTTGTTCGTTCTACGAAAAATGAGATCAACTTGTGATTCATCTAAAAAGCAGTGAACATCATTGCCTCCTGACCACCATTACATCAAACTGTACATCAAACTGTACATCAAACCATTTGGTCCTCTTGAGCAATATACTTGTCCTCCCCCTTTTCACAAGCTCCCCACTAGGAGATGGCAGACATATTACTGTGGTGGTGTTATATCCTCCAATACTATATTCAAACAGAAGAGCCCACACCTTTGTGCTGTTGGCGGCATATAAACCATCTGGTGTGCAGCCAAGAATCCGCCTCCAACGGTCTGGCTATAAATATTTCCCAGCCATACTTTGACAGAACAGACACAAGTAAGAATGTAATGGCTTTCCATAAAAATGCTGAATCAGGAAGCAATATGAGAATTCCCTTTTTGGTTTTAAAGCATCCTCCCCACCCCAATTTTAATCTGGAACACTTGGAAGGTATATGTATAGGTATTTGTTATGACCTGCTAGTTGTTTGCTGCTGTGCCAAGAATGAGAAATCAATGCAAGAAAGCAACGTAGTTGCAACCCTGCTATATGCAACCAAATGTGGTATAGAGGTTTGAGCATTGGGCTGGGACTCTGGAGACCCATTGAATTACCTTGGGAAAGTCACACTTACTCAGAGGAATACAAAAGGCAACCCTTCCCACTGAACAAATCATGCCAAGAAAACCACATGGTAGCTTCACCTAAGGGTTGCCACATGAAAGTGACTCAAAGGCACACAGCAGCAACAAGAACAACAAGCCAAAGGGGAAGTTGATCTAAGTGTAAAGCAGAGGTGGGCAACTGAGGAAGGGGGGCAATTTTTAACACTGTGCTCCTCCCAGGGAGTTGCACTGGCCTGCCACAGCCCCCAGGGCCCCTAAAAAAATAAATTTCCAGGGGATTTTTCTTTGCCCCCCAAGCCCCCTACTTAAATGTAGCAGTTTTGCTCTTCCCAAGCCATCCACATACCTTAAAAACCTAGCAGAATTCTCGGAAAATTGTCCCCAAATTGGTCAAAGAAACAGGTAGTGAGTGATGTCAGGAAGAGAGTCTTGTGGGGTGGGGAAGCAAAACCGCTACATTTTGCTGTGGTTTTGAACATTTTGGCAGGTGGGGAAAAAATTAGCCAATTTTTCTAAGTAGATGAAAACTCTTAATTACCACTCGTACTTCCTGTACTCCTCTCCTTCATTTCCTTGTTAGGATATTGCTGTGTATCCCATTGTGCCCCTTTGCTAGCCTGGTGCCCTTGACACACTGTGGCAGATGCTGTCTATTTCCAAAGGTGAACTAATATTGAACTGTAAATTCAATTGACTTCTTTATGTAGAATGTAGGATGAGCACCACTTGGTCCTTTCCTTCAAAACAGCAGTATTTTGAGCCAGCCCCATATCAAAGTAATGTGAACAAATGGAGAAACATAGTAACATACATCAAAACTTTTTATTACCAATAGTAACTTGCACAGTTTTCCATGTAGGAATCCAATTCAGAATCTACATCAATGCAGAGTTCTAGATCAATGGCAGCAACCCCAAACAAGCCTGTTAATCTCAATGTGGACTGGGCAATATATGCCATCTTTGGTCTTCTTTGTCCGGTTTTATGGAGCTGGTCCTCAAGTGATGAGCTGCAGCAGTGATGTATGTAACTGTCAGGGTAACCACCTGGAATTCACTTGGAAGTCCAAAAGGAATTATTTGCTAGCCATATCAAAACTTTTCTTTTTCAGGACAATATATAAATGTGTAGATTGCAAAAATGCAATGGCTGCAAAGACAGCAACACGTCAAGTTCATATTTGTAATGGTTTCCATGTGACATTTACATTTACCAGAGCATTCTCTCTCTCTCTCTCTCTCTCTCTCTCTCTCTCTCTCCCTCTCTCCCCCCCTCTCTCTCTTCCTCTCCCTCTCCCCTCCCTCCCCTCCCCTCTTCTCTCTCTCTCTCACACACACACACAGGTAGTACCATACATAACTGATGTGTGCTTGGCAGTTATTTGGAGCAAAGCATTTGTGTAGTGGTACCTACTATGAGGAATGATCTTCTATCTGAACTTTAACAGTATCTTTATTTTTCTGTACATGTTAAAAACATATTTAGCTATGCAACCCTTCCCTACCCAATGGAATCCAACATCTTCCTTGGACTTCAAAAAGAATATGGGCATTATATGTATTAGTTACACGTCTCCCCCACTTTTTTCCTTTTTCTTTTTTCCCTGTTTCTTCTTTTTTTCTCACTTTCTTCTTCTCCTCTCTTTTTCTTCTTTCTGCTTCTTTACTTTTTGAATGGGTATTACTTTGATTGTAAATGTGATTGTGTCAAAAATTAAATTAAAAAAAGAATATGTGTGTCACATCCTGTATGTTTGTGTACTGTGAATGTTTCACATTTTAATGTGGACACCACTTTGAAATGTTGAGATATAAGCAATATTTTGTTTATTTTATTTATTAAAATATTTTCTTCCTGCCCTATATTTAAAGATCTCAGGGCAGCATAAGATAAAATGAACTAAACCAAACTGAAGCAGTGAAATCATTTAAAGAGATTAGATATTAAATAATCTGATGAGTTAAAACAAGACAGCATAAAATGCATTAAAACAGTTTAAGACATGCTAAAACCAATGCACATGTGCAGACTTGGAAGCCAAAGACTTGTGTTCTTTTTTAGTGCTGGAATGTCACCAGCATTAGCTCTGATCAGTCCTCCAAGGAAAGAGCAATCCATGTTCGGGATGCCAACAGTGGCAGAGCTTGGAGTGTGTGGAGGGGGGACTAGGAGGGGGTAGAGTGTGGGGTGTGGCCAGGGCTTGTGGGGGTGTGGCTAGGGCTCACGGGGGCATGGCTATGGGGCAGGATGCCCCAAAACATTGCTGCCTGGGGCAATCCACCTCCATTGCCCCCCCATCCCTATGCGACTGGATGCCAAAGCCAAGAAGGCCCTCTCCCACATCTTCTCACAATGTATTGGCCCCACTAGCGGAAAAAAACTGAGAGCACCTCCAGCAGACCTCAGTGTTTGACCTGGTGTATGCAGAGACTGTTTGCAATCAAGGCCACCAATCAAAAGAACTTTGATAGACCAGGAGGATGTTTCAACATGTTGAATAGGTGATCCTTGGACAAAGATGTTCTCATTAATGTGTTCTGCATGTAAACCAGTGACCCATGCGTTAATCAAATGCTTTTGAATACTATGAAGTTAAGATTATTCCATTAAAAAAAACTTTTTAAAAAGTCATTGTGAGTTTGTCAAGGAAAAAAAATCCTCAAGGTAGTGTAAAATCTCATCACAAAGAAATATTAGGCAATCTTGAACATTCCTATTCAAATAAATAGGCTGGTGGGACCCTATTGGGTCAAACAGAAATGCATATAGTTTGGACCCAGGTATTGAGATAGTGTAACAACTGTGTTGTGTTTAAGGCTTTGGCACTGCAATATATATGGTTGCTTGCATCTGGAAACAAGCAAGGCAATAATTTGGAAGGTCACTCTTAATGTGCTGAAAGAATGAAGAACCAAGGAATGATCAAGACAAGCCTGATCTCAGAAGAGCTATCCAGCTTTCAAATCAAAGATAAACTGGTGAGTTTGAGTATCCATCCTCTAATCCCGTGGGATTCCATCATGATTTTTTTCTATTGCACCTTCCTCTTTTATGTCCTTCTCCTCTTCTTTTGAACGAAACAACCTGGTGAAGCATTACATCACTCAACAGCCTCTTTATTTTCTTCCCACATATGTTCCTTATGTGGCCCACGCCAGCACCCCCAACACTCACACACATACATAAAAGGACTGTTGAAGGATGAATCAGCTCAGTAGAATTCTCCATCAAGAGAATAAAGGAGTATACCCCACAAACAAGTTAAAGGAGGAAAATCTCTAACTCAAGAAACAGACATCAGTATGACTCCACTGATGTAAATCAACTAGCTTGAACTAGCTTTTGAATAAGGTTGTAAACATCAAATACGCGTATGTATGTACGTATGTATGTATGTATATGTATGTATGTGTGTGTGTGTGTGTGTGTATCTATCTATCTGTCTATCTATCTGTCTATCTATCTATATCTCAAAGGTGTTTTTGTCTGATGTTTAGTAAAACTTTATGAGGTATATGTCACTGGCTAAAACAAATGTGTTACCTAGAATAGGCTATCTTGGGACTTTTAAAAGAAACTGGACTCGATATTATTTTCAGTGACTGAAAGATTCAGGAAACAGTCTAGAGATCTGTATGCACAGCACTGTGCTGCATATTCATCAGTACTCATAAATATATCCATATGTCCACCCCTTGGTTGGATGAATGACATTATCAGCTTTGTCAATGCTGATCAAATCTGATAATGGAGGTAGGCAGGAGAGAACTAGATTTTCCTCAAACAGGTACTCCACACTGTCAGAGAAGACAATGACATCCATCTGATTAGATCCATTGCACACATTAACCAAAACTGAGCATGAGCAACATACTCAATCTAAAACGCTGACTGTGGTGATCCATTGGTGTGAGCCATGCCTCCAATATCCATGTGATGGAAGTTCATTTCTCATGGGATCATGGTGGATACTACCACTGGAAACTCTGTGGTGAGTGTGCTTGACAGGCCAGATTTAAAATGAAATATGCGGTTTGAATTTAAATATCCTGATTTGTCCTCAGTGATATGCAGAACTGGCCAAAGACATGTTGTGCCCTGAGATGAAGGAAAAGATGGTCTCCCCACCATTCCATCTAAAGGAAACCATACTTTGACGCTCATCAGGGTATAGTGTGCTGCTCTGTGCAGTTAAGTTTAGAGGATTCTGGGCAGGCCCGCTGACGTACATGGCTCTGTCCTTTCCTGTCGTCCCAGAAGTTGTGCTCCTTCCAGCAACTGCTGCCGAAGACAATTGTTCCACTTTTCCTAATGGCTAGGCTAGGTTGGATGATGTGTGCAAGGAAACAGGTTTCTCATCAACTAAATCACCTTCCAGGACCAGATCCCATCCTGCTATGGCCAGTATCTTGTGTTCAGTGTGGGTAAACAGTATTTCTAGACAGCAAAACAGATTATAAGAATTTTAAGTTTTATTGAACTTGAAGGTTCTCTTTTCTTCAGGACATCTTCATATACAGTAGCTAGATGAAAGGATCTTGAAATCTATGTGTCTAATGTATGTTAAATGTATGTGTCTAATGAAATGTATGTGCCTAAATGTTATCATTATTACTGTTATTATTATTAATTTTATTAATATCTATTTATATCTCACTTTTTTTCCTCAGAAAGACTCAAAGCAGCTTACAGTACCTCTAAAAAAGAAAACACAGTTTAAAAACCGTAACATACAAAAGTTAAACACAAATTAAACAAGCAAAAAATAATTAAAACAAAGTTAGAATACATATTAAAAACAACTAGCAAATCACAATTAAAAATAACCAGAACAATTATCTGTCTGTCTCTAAATCCAACTCCCTGCCTATTAATATGAGCACCTTAGCATGACAGTTAGTGAACATTTACATACCTGGAAGTCACATGACACTGCATTAGTAAAGTGAGACAAAGTTGTATCTTGTCAGTGCCTGGGTGGGATACCACTTAGGGAATCCATGGGTCCATTGATCCCACCTTAAAGCAGAATTTAAGTGTCTCACGGATGGGGGAGAGAGTAGAGCTTAACTGACCATTGAAAAGGAAGCTAAAACAGCAGAAACACTAGTTCTTTTCTTAGCTAGTTCCTCCACTGACAGTCTGTTGGACTTAGACATAGTGAAACAGAGTCTATGAGATCAGTGGTCATCACCACTGATGACCATTGTTTTCAATGAGTCTAGTAAAAGGATGACAAAATCTGGATTCCATCCGATGTTTTCATGGTTATCTACTACTGATAAGATATCAGTAAATGCCATTTAACCAAAACCTATTAAGAAACAGGACCAATTATATTGATTATTCTGTTAATGCAACCATATATTGTTTTAATGTCCCTGTTCAATGTGATTTTAGTTGTGTTTAAAATTTTACTGTTCTGGTTTTAGTTGATTCTTTTCATGAGCTGTTTTGGGTCCCACTCTGGTAGAAAAGCAGCATATAAATGAAACAAACAAAACAAACAAATAAATAGTCTTTCAAGCACTGTTTATTATTTGCAGATGCTTCATATAAAGCTTAAGGCCATGATTTCATGCCTTCTTTCTTGAGTAGAGATGTAATTATTTGCTAATTTCACCCATGAAAGAAACAATGAGTAATTTTAGCAATTTTTCCCGTTATGAATTCAGGGCTAACTCTATGCAACATTCCATGTGATTTTTTTCTCCCACAAGAAACACCACTTTCTGCACTGAAATTCAAGAAACACATTTTTCAACCATTTTCCAAATATTTTGAAATATTCTTTCTATCTGTGCCTGAGAGTGAGCTACGCAAAGCTTACTTCTCAGTAAACATATATAAGGTTACATGAATGCAGAGGGAGCTGTTTTGACCATAGGAGAAATCCCAACATGGTAATTGAAGTAGGGTTATACAGTACTGTTATTTTATAATGTAAAGTATGTTAGTTTGTATAGAGTAAGGTTTCTATTTTTACTGATTTGGAAAAAAGTCATTGAACATAAATAGACATAGATGCCCCATGTTCTAAACAGGGGGTTGGGCTCCACCTCAGATTTTGAGGTGACCCCCCCCATCCTCGGATTACAACCTGCTAAGATCCAGATTTAGTCATGCTTAAAGCAGACTCGCTCCTCAAGGAGATTTAAGTTAATCAACAGAATTTAACTTATTCATCTCTTACTTGTCTCCTTGATTACGTGGGGTCTATTACAAACATGCTTTAGTCTGAACCCAATGTATTGGAAATGGTTACTCTTTCAACAGCCATTCTGATTCTTCTCTTGGCTTTAGGCATAGCAGTGATGTCAGTAAAAGCAATTTTGCAATTTCCTTTCTAAAGTAGAATGCCAGTGAGTATTTGGACAATTTACATTAGAGTTTACTGCAGGGATTAGAATCATGGAGCCATATAGCTGTTGCCGGACTGCAAATCCCAACCATCCTAGCCAGCATAGCTGATGAGGGAGGATGTTGAACATTGCAGTCCAAGCAGATTTTGGGTCCTTGCTAAAAAGAGACCTCAATGCATCTCATACATGTGGTGGGAAGGAGTGGGAAGGAGTGGGTCTTCCTGGAGGCTGCTCCCAGGCTTTGGAACTTCCTTCTAACAGAAGTTAAACTGTCACACTCCTTGCTATCCTTTTGTAGGCCAGTGAAGACCTTTTCATTTCAACAGGCTCTTGAAGGCTGGTTGCTCAGGGAGAAAAGGATCTTTCAGAATGTGCTGGGCTGTTGCTTTGTTCTGTTTTTAATGGTCTTGCTTTTGACTGCTTTTAATTCTATTGCTCGTTTAATTATATTTTTAACTTTCATATCATGTGAATTTTTTAGCTGTATCTGTTTTAACCTCTGTAAGTTGCTTTAAAAGGAAAGATGTAAAAAAAAAATCGTTATCATTAATGAGGTATTGCAGAGAGACCAATGTTGGCTACACCTTTTTGATCTGAAACTTTTCAAAGGGTACCAGCCAACGTCTGAAGAATGTGTAGGCTCGGGTCCTGCATGTTAGCTGTAGCTATGATGATGGAGCTCCATCATCACAGCTACTTCTGCAGATGCCAGCCCACAAACTTACCTCTTCCTCCCCTCCAATATTTTGCAGATTTCATGGAGAGAAGGCTGATCTAATCCATGTTTCTATTGTCAGTTCAAGCTTGAATCAAAACCTACTAGCCCTTTGTTAAGGCAGATATGAATAAACTCTCATACACTCCAGCATTTCACAGATGAAAACCAAGACACATGTGACCAAGCAGCATCAGAGTGCAATGTTGTTGTTAATGAGAAAGTTATTAATGAGGAAGAACACAGAAGCTAATAAAGACTTCAGCACTTTGCTTTTTTCCTCTGAGACAACTGGAAAGAATCTCCACATCCTCCTTCTGCCATTGCTGAGTGGAGCACAATCTACTTTGCACACTGAATTCAGTTTACAGCAACTGGAGTAAACTATGGACAAAGGGAAGAAGTGGGAGGGGAAAAAAGAAAATGAAACATTTTAAAAGTAAACAAGTGCCACAACAGATGATTAACTGGGACTGTCCCTGCCAGTTCAAGACATTGTAAGTCATAAGCCAGATTTACAATCTCATAACTGTTGTGATTTACCTTTAATTGGGACTGTCCTTGCCTGTTCGAGACATTGTAAGTGATAAGCCAGCCTTAGACTCTCATAAGTTTTGGGATTCGCCTTTAATTGGGACTGTCCTTGCTAGCTGAGGACATTGTAGATCCTAAGCCAGACCCACAATCTCATAACTTTTGGGATTCATGTTCACTTTTTCTATTAGGGCAAGGATGGCTCATCTATACATTCTTCTATTACTGCTAAATAAGCAGCGGACAACTTGTGGTCCTTCAGATATTGTTGGACTACAAGAGCAGAGCAGCTTAAGGTAGGCTCATTATCTTCCACCAGTGGCTATACTTGCTAAGGCTTTGAATGCAGAGAAGTGTTCTGTTTCAGCTAAAATAATAACAATATTTGCGTCCCTTACTTCTTCAACAGGCTAGAGACCAGAGCAGTGTCAAAAAGTGTAAATCATCAAAATGTGGAAGTGAATAGACTTGGCACCATCTTTTTGCTCAGTGTACAGACTGAACAAAAAGATGATGCCAAGTCAATTAAGAGAAAAAAAAAGTGTGTAGTTGTTTTTTGACAATCTTCTCTTTCAACCCTTTTCAAGTACAACCAGAACCCATATATTTGATGGATGGTTGAAAGAGTGGACCACATGTCTTGATATATGGGCTTTAGTGTTTCCCCCAAATGTGGGTGACTGAGGGGTCCACCATGGTGCCAGTACCGCCACATGACAATGGGGAATTAATTAGGTCAAATTAGGAGGCCTGCAGGAGAGGGGTAACTTAACAAGATCTTTCTACCAAAGTTCATGGGATCTTGCAGGAAAGAATCAGCCTGAGATTCCAAAATAAGCTAAAACGTGTTTTATTGAAGAGTTCAGTCATGCACACAAAAGATCCAAACATACACACACTTGCACAAGAGCTAACTGAAGGACAAAGGGAGGAAAGTTGTGGATAGAGGAGTTTTCAGGGAATGGGTGATAATTACCAATCCAGAGATCAGCAATGTGGCTTAGACTAGTGTCTAAAGACAGTACTCAGTCAGAAATCAGAGTGACAGCGTGGTATTCAGCAAGTGAGGTACTGCATCAAACTGCTCAAAATGGAGGGTTTTTACACCCAAAATCTGCCTTGAGGTCATGGATGTGAAACGCTCTCTGGCCAGGCAAACAATAGAGGTTGCCATATGGGCAATGGGATCCAGATGGAATTAATGGTCTTAGTGTTAGTTGATAAAGAGTTAATGGCTGTCGTAACAGCTCTGTAATTGTGGAGAGGTATGGGAACAATGCAGGGAAACATCCAGGTGTGAGGAGACAGGGCTGAAAAAATTGGTGTTTTGGTGGGAACTTCCCTTCGCCACTGTATGCTATCAGAGAAACTGCAGCTTAAGCCTATTATCTCTGGAGCTACCTGGTGATCTGTCTGACAATGAGCTTGACTATGCTTAGAGGGGATCTTCTGACCTACTTTGCCATCACATGTGTTCAGTCAGTAATTTTCCTCTGTCCAGCTTGACCTTCAAGTCATCTCAGGTTCCATTTTATATCAACGCCAATTAATGTATTTTGCCAATTAAATGATATTTTGCCAATTAAACCATATCAAACCTGAGGGGTGTGCAGGCCCAAAACAAGGAGTGAAAGAGTGGATCGTTGAAAAGAAGATCCTTGAAAAGTGGCATCTATGAACCTCCCTGACAAGAGGTTCATAAACCTATAACTCTGCTAATTCTAAGACACTCTGGACAAATCACACTTGCTGCAGCATAATGGTATTTGACCTGTGTTATTACCAGAGGTATTGTAGAACTGCAAAATATGCAAGGCACTCAAATTCTTAATTTCTAAGCCCTGACAAATAATGTCCTGGGAGATGACTATATATCTAAAATATAAATCCACTTTCCAGTGTATAGGTAGAATAGGGAACCACAGATAAACCCAGCCCTCAGCACAATTGTTTAATTTGACATTCTAGAGACGTGAAATCATTTTTAACCAACTGTAAAGCAACAGGCTTTGAAGAAAGACTTCAAATGTACTGAGTCACTTCCTGAATAAAATAGAAATTGACTTTCAAATCTGTCATTACCTAAATCTATCATGGGTGCAAACATATTTCAAAGGCAAACCTTTTATGAACAGATGAACACTGAAAACAGATACAGCCATGGTCTGGACATTTCTTTTATAAAATGCACCACTGTAAGTCTAGGGTTGTATAACTCATTATACAGGCAATGGTCTTGATCTAAAGAATCTCTTGCCACTACTTTCCTGAGAAGAAGCACAGAGGGGGAAGGAAAAGACTGCTTTGTCTTAGGACTTCACAGTGCCTCTAAGGATGTGCTCTCTGCATCATGATCTGAACAAAAGCATCCAGAACGGGTGTTAAATGAAATAAATTATTCACACAGTAGTGACTGTATGTACAATCAGGGCTAATGAAGAGAGGGGAAGCTCATACAAATTATTAGGGCCTGGAAATCTGCAGGGGGGTGGTAGTGGTGGTGGTATCCAAATATGTTGCATATGTTTTTGTGTTTGTTGATAGCATCACTACTTGTCGATTGTTTTTGACATCCATTGTAAAATCAGTGGATTTCAAAGAAAATAATAACTATACAAAAGATATGAAATCCCATGTAAAGGGTTTTATCCAGTTGCCCAGTGGCTCATAACTGCTGCTGAGTAGGCCAGGAAAAGAAGGAGTCACTCCTATAGCTTCCAAGTGAAGTGGTCAAACTGGGGGAACAAAGGAAGAAAGTCTTTTTACTTTCAGACAGCCAGGTTCTGGGTTGCTCCTGGCACCAAAGATCTTCCCCTGCTTGCCACCACCCCACTGCAAATGGTTGACTCAATTCTACCCCACTCTACCCCACAAATCTCAACTGCCTGCTCACCTTCCTTGCCACCAGGAATGCAGGAGACACATTTTCTAGGATATGTCCTCCACCCCAACAGGAGGTCTTTGGAGTCTCTTCCTGGGTTACATAAAGTCATATGAGGAAGAGAGCAGGAGAAGAACCCCTTCCTCAGATCCCATCCCTTCATTCACAGCCAGGTCCTCTTTTCTGTTCTGCCTGAAGCCACCAGCCTGGCCTAGAGGCAACTACTCAGCCAAATACCAGCCAAAACCCCCACTCCTTGCCACACAGCTTATATTCTGGAAAACAGCTCAAGGATACTCCCCGGATTTATTCACTTGGTTTCAGACCTGCTTTTGGTAACTTTGTATACAATGGGGACAATTAATGCTTTGAACCATGTTAACATACATAGAAGTTATCTTCTAATAGTCTCATTAGTATTACTCTTTTATTGCCAGCACATTGCCAAGGATTAACAGTCAATAATAAGAAGAGACAGGGAAGCAGTACCAATGGTTAACATCCCATTTTGTCATAGCATTCAGTGCACAATTTAATATTCATAATGTTTTTTAAAAGATAATATAACTAACAATACACAGTAATATGTTTCCAGACCTGATTGTTAGGTAGCATTGTGTTTTATGACCTTTGGGTTTGAATCATTGCTACCTGAAACACTGGGGGAAAATTTTTTAAAATATTGGATTGTAATGTGATCATCATCATTTATTAAGAAATATTTCTGTGGTTGTACTAAAATGCTCTGGTTCTCTGATCACAAAAACTGCCACTGATGTTTCCGTCAGGATTCAGAGGGCAATGCCCATACAATACTGACATAAGAATATAACTAAGCCAGACACAGTAGTAGGTTTTTAAGATTATTATTCTAAGATATCTTTCAGGTTCTCCTCCCCGCAGCGATCTTCGTTGCTTCCCCTACTCCTGAGGGATATATAAAAGACATTTCTTTGAAAGAGATCAGGAAAGAATCGAGTTGTATGCTGACTGATTTCACAGAATAGCAATACTAGGAAGGACAGGAAATAGAAAGCCAATTATATGCTGATTTTGGTAATGTTATTTTTCAGATTAAATGCCACTTGGAGTTACAAAAACTAGCACTTGAAGCTGTCAGTTTTCTGATTGCCTTCACATGAAGCTCTGTCATAGCAAACAGAATGTTGGATAGTTCAGCTCTGTAGGGGGCCGGCAAAACTTTGACAGAGGTTTAACAGCCCTTGAAATTATATCCCCAAATCTTTGAGAGCCTGCTGATTCAATGGGAAAAGACATAAGCTACACAAGTTATAAATAAACGCTTTTATCACAGGCAATACTGTCTTGGTGACTTCAAAGGCCAAGCTAAGGATATACCAATTTCTCTGAAGTTCTGCAGACAGTAGGAACTTTATTGTGCTGGACAAGCAGGTTTCACATCAGGACTGCAATCTGATAATACCAAAGAAGTCTTCTTCTTTCTCTCCCTATTACATTGCTTTGATGTCACCACTGGAAAGTCTGATGAAATGAGATCACACAGCTAGATGTGGGTAAAGATGGGTGGATCTGTTTGTTTCACATTTTCCTACATTTGAATTTTTTCTTTTTAAAGAAAAAAAACCTCAAGCTCTTTTCACCCATTTATGAAGAAATTTGCACATTTTGGAAAGCGCATGTAAAAGTGGATCAAATACTGTTCTCAGCCACTTGCGGTGTTCAGATTCAAAAAGGTACAAGTATGTTTAACAGGGCAAGGGCCTTGTTTTGCCTACCTGCCCTGTAGCCATCAAAGATAAGTCTGATAAATGAAGTGATGGTGACCCTAATTCAGCATCACAAGTACAATTGAATTAAAAAAAAAATTCAAACCCAGATTTTTAAGAGCCAAGCACACAAAGTCCTCTTCCTGGATGAAACAATTATACAGCTTCCCTTTACCCCATATGCTTCCCACTGTTTTTATAGAGAAATTTCTTCATTTTAGAAAGATTTTTCGTCAAAGATTGAACTGGACAGAACATTCACCCGTCACTAGTTGTGTATTTATCATGATCTGTCAAATTTCCAATGCAGAATGAACTGATTCTTAGGTCTTTATTTTCCATTGTCTGCATTTATAAAACCGCTAGTTTCTATGAATTGGTTCAGATAATCTCACGTTTTCTACTAAGCGGTAAAGAAATGTCATAGCATCCACTTATTGTTGGAATGGTTAGTTCATAGCAGTTGGATGCACAGCAGATGAAACAATTAGATCTATATTGTGAAATGCTACAGAAGATTCATCTGGATAATCTCTTAATCCAGGGGTGGGCAAACTAGGGTCTGTGGTCTGTACACAGCCCCAATGTCTATTTTTATGACTCCCAGGCCCCCTCGGGGTAAAAAAAAAAGATTTGCAAAAAAAAATCAGTTTTTGCTCCAAACTGCCTAAAACTGATCTCTAGAAGGTGTGGAGGACATTTCAACCATGTTTGGTGTCCCCAAGGAATCCCGGGGCCAAAATGAAATTTTGATCCCCCCCCCAGAACTTCTTTTGCCTCAAAATGCTCCCAAATACCCTCTAGGAGCCCAGGAAGCCCCCCTGCCACTTCCATGTATCCTAGAGGTGGTCTGGGGACATTTGGGGCAAAGCTCTGATTTTTTCTTTTTTTGGAGGAGAAGCAGCATGGGACAGCCCTCTGATGTTTCCGGGAGGGATAATGAAGCCTCCCACACCACTGCCTTACACCCATGTTGGTTATTTTCATGCTGTTTATTTTTAATTGTGATTTGTTAGTTGTTTGTAAAATGTATTTTAGCTTTGTTTTAATTATTAATGCTTGTTTAATTTGTGTTTTAACACAAGAAATGCAAGAATTGCAAGAAAAGCAATCCAAAACACTACATTTTTGTGAAAATTCATCACTGTGCAAACATCTACATCCATAGGGGCATGCTGATGAACTTGTCTATTTAAAAAAAAAATCAAAAGTCATAGACGCAATATTATCTCACACAAACAAAAATATGAATGCAACGAACGGTAGTTGAGGGGGGAGAAACCAGTCAATGAATGTCATAATCATACCTTCCTGGTTAAGAGCACCTTCCAAAATGGGAAAATACAGATTTATTAGCAGGTAGAAAGGCTCTCACTTGAAATCACTAGGAGTTAGGCCATTTCTGCCCTATACTGTTATAGTGCTATTATTCTACTTTCAGCCTCCTGTGGAATTCTGGGGTTTGTAGTTTACTGAGGCCAAAGAGCTCTCTGGCTGAGAATTCTAAAGACCCCTCTCTCAACTGCAAACCCCAAGATTCCATAGGATGTTGAAAGTGGAATAATAGCACTATAACAGTATAGTGTGGAAATGGCCCCAGTTATAAGCTGTTATGGAGGGGAAGTGGTGGTGAGAGACAGACACATTGATCAAATTTTGGGCATTCACTGTAATATATAAACATGTACATAGGTACTAAAAATTTTTGCTGAAAATTGGTTATTAACAAGACTGAAACCCTTTGCACTAAAATAATATGTTTAATTGCACATATTAAGAAAACAATGTATTTTATCTTTCATTTGGAATGGAATGTGTTAATAAATGTGCCCTTCACTCTCTTTCTCTCTCTCTCTCCTTCTTTCCTGTTAAAATCCAGTTTTAGGGATCCTCCCTCTTCTACAATTCCACAGCCATCTTGTCAATTCTTGCAGCATCTTTCAATTCTGCAAACTCCTTTAGATCCAGCAACTCAAGTTCAAAACCTAAGTTAAACTGACACACCCCAGGAAATTACTCCCTTTCACAACCAATTCTCAGTAGGAGATCTCTATATTTTAATTCCCCAGACAAAATAATAACAGTAGTTGAGTCTGGTCAAGAATGCAATCCTCTGAACATCAGAGAGACTTACTTCTCATTAAATACATAACCATAAGCAGAACTTCAAGACAATAGCTTCCCCCTCCCTGGTGTTTATTTGACTTTATTTAAACATTTAGTTGACCCAGCAGGGCAAATAAATACAAATATCAAAATAAAAAGATGACTTCATAAATCCTATTGATTTGTGCATTGAATCAATTGTTGGATGGTATTCTGATAACATAAGAAAATCTCTTTCAAGCAATGGGTTTCATTAGCCAAGACTCGCAATAGGATTCAGGTTAATGATAAAATGTTGACAGATAAAAACACGAGAAACAGCTACAATACAAGAAAATGCATTCCAGCCAATATTTTTTAAAGGGAAAACAAAAACAGCAATAAAACATTCAGAAAAAGCAAACAGACTAATGAAAGACATAAATGACATGGCACACAAAACAGGTGGGCTTTCAAAACCTTTCTAAATACCAGTCTGAAGGGGCCAGCTATATATCCCTTGGGGGAAATATCCACAAGGGACCCCTGCTGAAGAAGTCCTGTCCCTAATGCCCACCAATGAAACTTCATGTATGTGAGTGTGTGTGTGTGTGTGCACACACATGCATTTTCAAATTCGCTGTTGATTAAGGGTGACCCCATGACCTTTATAGGTGTTTTGCTATTGATTTTTTCCTATAACTTATAGTACCCTGTATTCCTTGGAGATCTCCCATCCAAGTACCAACCAAGGTTGAGCCAGCTTAGCTTCCAATATCAGATGAGATCTGGTGTCTTTAGGGTATTTAGGCCTCAAAAAAATTGGTTAAAGGTGAGCTGACGAGTAGGTGGTCATCTCTAATGGTGATTAAAAAACATGGACAAGTTGATATGGTGAAAACATAATATACTGCAAACTATGTAGTGCTTTAAAAAATAAAGCCCATACCTTGAATTGGCTCCAGAAATGCACAAGTAACCATGGCAGTTGGTATAGAACAGCTGTAATGTGTTCTGTCTGGCCCCAGAAAGGAGACAAGCAATCACATTCTTTGGTAGCTTTGGTCATTTTAAAGGCAGCCCCCAACAATAGGTATTGGGTAAACTTTTGAACCTGAAGATTCTTCAGAGGTTTTACCACAGAAAATTCAAAGTGCAGATTGAAACCTCTAAAGCAAGGGTGGGCAACTGTGGAAGACCAGAGGATCACATTAGCCCTCCAGAACAGCTTGGAGGGTCACCATCCCACTGTATCTGCTCCCAGAAAAAAAAATGCATCTTCCAACATCCTCCAGAGGATATGGGGATATGTTTTGTTTTGTTTGTTTTTGACCTTCCTGCATCCCTAGAGATTGTTTAGGGTATTTAAGGCAAAAAAAAAAAGTTTTGTTAAATTTTGCAAAATTTCATTTTGACCCCAGGAAGCTTCAAACATGGTGGAAATGCCCTCCACCCCCCTAGAGTTGAGCAAACAAATTGGGAGACCTTTTGGAGCAAAGAAAAATTGACCTCTGGGTGGCCCTCGTAACCACAAAAACAGCCCTGGGGTCTCATGCAGGGTAAGCACTATTTAACTTGGATCCAGACCATCTGAATGAATGAGCCCACAATGCAAGCCTGCCCAGTTTTTAAAGATCTTTAGGGAGGCCATCTTTCCATACTACTTGCCACCTTCACAGGTGTGTTCAGTGAGGACACAAAAGAGGACCTTCTCAGTGGCTGCTCCCAGGTTATTCCTGGAAACCCATCTCCTGCCTCCTGACCTTTCATCAACAGGCAAAAACTTTTTTGATTAAGCAGGCAATTCTTTCTGTTTTTCAATCATGAAGCCATCTTGGGTGTTAGAAGCAGACAAAGGGCAGCATAGAAATAACATAAAATGAATCAGGCATAATAGGTACATCTAGAGTCAGCCTCTATGAACTGACTTTTTTTTTTTTAGAGTCACCTGAAACTTTAAAGTCAACCACCATCACTTTATTGTTTGACACAATTTCTTTTGCCTTATACGGAGAATTCCTACCTTTTGTCTGCTGTGACCATACAAAACTTGACTTGAGGATGTGAGTCAGGGCTGAAAGAACTGAGATGCAAAATAAAATATACTTTAAAGGAAAATAAAGAAAGAAATGTCTCTGGAACTTTGGTATCAATGCATTCTGAGCATGACACTACTGGAAAGACAAACAGTACAGGTCGCAGCTCTGCCATTTGGAAAAGAAATTGATTCTGTCATAATTGCTCCATTTCATTTTGGACATACATTGTCAAAGGCAAACAGAATAGAGGACCTGCAGCTTCACCTAGCCAACTATGGGGGAAACAAATCTCCTGACTTTTCACACAGACTTAATTTTAAAAGGTCATTGACTAATGCAGAAACAGGGAGAAAGGAAGTAAAGATTGGATTAGATGGCAAATCGATAGGACCTGAAATGCTCAGATTCATCTATTTGTATCAGCTGTGCACTGATAACCAGCAGGGGCTGGTCTTTTGTATTAGTGAGCAACAAATCCATTCCCGAGGCTAGTCTAAACTTTAAAGGAACAATCCAGGGCACTGAGCCCTATCCCTAACCAATTTCCAAAACAGATTTCAGCGCAGTCAATATTTACTGCGAGAACACTGAAAAAAAATGCAAGCTTAGCAGCCCATCTAGCATGTCAAATTGCAGACAAACAGATATGGGGCATGCTTGGCTGAGGGCAGTCTTTCCATTTGAGAGGGTATCCAAAGAAAGAACATGTTTAATCACCCTATGTCCATAGAGGACTATTGCTCTGAAAATGACAGATAGCAGAGCAATAGCCTTAAGTAACAAATTTGCAAAGGACAGGTGTCAGAAGGATGGTGTAGCCATTTAGGAGGAAGTCCTAAAAGTTTGGGGGCAGTGTGATTTTCCCCCCTTCCCTTTCCTGTAGTTTCCTGGGACAACACATAATAAAATCCAAAACATCACACAGATGTCCCCAAGTAAGAAAACTACAAGGATAGGTGCAGCAGCTAGTTACAGGTGCTGGAATGCTTTCATATTCATGTAAAAAGCCAATTCAAGAGTGTGTTTTTTTTTAAGTGAACCACTTTATACATTAGGAAAAAGGAAACAACTGTCAATGTCTATTTCTTTTAATCCCTGTTTTTACTTACATTTTTAACTTTTGTATGCTTCAGTTCTGGTTTTGTGTTCACTGCTAGCTACCTTGAGCATTGTTTTTGGCAGAAAAAAACAAAAATAATAATTATTTTTAATTAACTAAAAATGAATAACACAATACATTAAAACAAAAAACAAAAAATACCCTAGTAGTAACCATCAAATCAGGTTCTAAATATTTTGGTTCAAGGTCAGGATTATACCTTGGAACCAATTTAGCAGGCTGGATAATATTAGGGGAAAGAGTTATTCCCATAAGCCTCAATCATTCCCCACACATCACCAAGACCAGCCTCATCCCTGACACCCATTTCAAGTTTCTCTGTGGAGAGAAAGACATAGGGCTTTCCACTCTACATTGTTACGGTGCTATTATTCCACTTTTAACATCCTGTGGAGTTCTGGGGTTTGTAGTTTACTGAGGCTGAAGAGCTCTCTGGCTGAGAATTCTAAATGCCCCTCCCTAAACTGCAAGCCCCAAGATTCCATAGGATGTTGAAAGTGGGATAATAGCACTATAACAGTGCAGAAAGGCCCATGTAGTTGCGTGTTTTTTTTTCTCAGAGAAAAGTACATGCAGGGCTTTTGGTGTGCACACTATAGGAAAGGCAGGCAGAGATGCCCTCAGCTATGGCCACTTCCATACCGGGCTTCTGAAACGATGTAGAGCAACCTCTCACTGACCTCTTCTACACTGTAGAGTGGATTGGCATGGACTACTTTTCGCAGTTCCACACCAGAACCCACTCAGGAGCGGCGGGAACTAGCCGCGCTCCGTGTTTTTTAAAAACTTCTTTTTCGAGGTTTTTAAAAAGCACGGAGCGCGCAGCCCCATGCCGCTCCGTCGCCCGGCTCTAAAGTGGATTTGCAGGCGCGCGCAAGTGCGTACCTGCAGATCTGCCGGAGGCGGGCTTCCGGCTGGCGAGCTTCTCCGGTTGGTGGAGAGCCTCCACCAACCGGAAGCTGCCATCTGGGACACCAGAGGAGTATGGAGCAGCAAGCTCGTGCTGCTCTGCGTGGCGACGGACTTACCCGGCTGCGGGTAAGCTCCGTTTTAGCGTGTTTTTGCCCGTTCCCCCCCCCCACATGTGAAAAGGGCCTATGCTGAGAAGCCAGCTCTACACTGGTCTCTGCCACCAAATGGTAGGAGCTATTGCATCAGAGTGTAGTCTGGAGTGGAGATGATAAAGTGGGACTGGTAATTTGTTCAACTTCTGCCTGCTCATTACTAAATACTCTGCTGATTGGGAGACTTATTACTAAAAATCTCTCAATTCCTTAATGAAAGGAAGCAAAGGGGCTGCTTTGGGTGGCATCCTGTTAGTAAAATACATGTCCATAAGTGTGGCTTTATGTATGTACATCTCATTTTGGACGGAGCACAGGGAGCTATCCTCTAGCCCAGGGTCTCCCAACCAGGGTCTCCTGCAATGCTTGGTTCCTTGAGAGGTCACTTGGGGTTCAGTGACAGATCCTGATTTTTATAAACAAAGAAACATTGTTGAAGCTGCAGGTATAATTTTTATACAGGTTCCCTGAGACCATAATTTTTATGCAGTGCTTCCCTGAGACCTGAAAATTACTTCGAAGGTTGAGAAAGGCTCCTGTAGCCCTTTAAGCTCTGTATGAACACCGTACTCAGCAGGTCTGAGAGACAGCTATAATTTTGAGCAGGCCTGATTTTAGAATTAGAGCTTTATCACACCATACCTTAATACTGTGTTGTTCCATTGGAATCCCAGTATAGCCATTCCTGTGATAGTATCAAGTTAACGCTTTCTATCGCATCCTTTTGACATCTGCGGATAAGTAGTGTCATTCACATTGTTCTTCTCCCTGCATTGCAGCATCATTGCCAAGTCCTTTTCCCCACCCCACACCTCATGATTGGTCTGGAGGTTATTGGGCAGAGATCTCCGTGGGAGTAGCTAAGGGAAGGACAACTTGGGAATGCTCACACCAGCTTGGGAATGCCCACTAATACATCAGCTAAAGAAGGAAGCACTATGAGGAACCACACTCCCACACCTAATTGGATTGTTGCGGGAAAGGGGGTAATTAATGAATTATTTACAGCATGCAAAAAGGGCACATTTCAAACTGATTGCAATACAATAGCTTCTGGTGAGCAACGACGTCATGTGATAGGACTGATCCCAAATTAGGAATAATGCATTGCTCTGGTGGTATGACATCTTCACATTATAAGATCCTTAGATAATAACCCTATTTTTAAAAAAATTATATAATATTGTATTCATTTCTGATTATGTCATGCATATGCCTACACACACACATAGTGCATTAACTTAGTGACTGTTCTTTTCTTTTGTGTTTTTCAACCTTTTGCTAACTTCAGTACACAAACCCCATGGTTTCTCTGCTTAAAATAGTTGTGTTGTGTGTTCTTCCTGTTTAATAATGATTGCCGTGCTGCTGCCTGGTCACACTCCTTGGGCAGTACTCTGATGTTGCTCAGCTGCACATGTCCTGGTTTTCTCCTGTGAAATTCTTGAGGACATACAGTTAGAGCTTCATTAAGATTAATATAAGAATCATAGAACTGAATGAAAGAACTGAAAGGGATCACAAGGGCCATCGAGGCTAACCTGCAGCCAAAGCCACCAAAACAGCCATGAGAGGTGACCATTCAACTTCTGTTTAAAAGGCTCTCACAAAGGAGAGTCCATCACCTTCCCCAGTAGAATATTCCATCAGGCATCTCTCCAACTGTGATAAGTGATCATGGATCTGTTCAACAAGCATCTGGTGCTAAATGGAAATTTCTTCTGTGTGTTTAGTATGAAACAGAGAAATGCAACCCAGTGATCTGCACAAGCATCTTAATCTCTTGATTGTGTTGGCATTCAGAATGCAAACCATATTGTCAGTGCTAAGATTTTGTTCTGAGAGAATTGTTGCTGCTGCCATGTGTGAGCTATAGATGAAACTGACTTGGAAGTGAAACCTGAATCTTCTGAGGGTGTAAGAGGCTTCTTCAAGTTCATTACTTGGTTTTCAGAATGATGATAATTGTCAAGAGCCCAATTTTTGGAAGGATCCCTTCCCAACAACTTAAAATTTATAGCTGTGGCTTACATAGTAGCTCAGCAGCTCACATATGGCTTATGTCAATGGCAGAAACCATGTTATTTTCTAAATCACATTGATTTGTTATGTGGCACTGAAAGATCTTAAGCAGAATCATTGGCTGTAAATTATAGGATTCTAGTGCTCGACATTCTTATCTGGGCTTCAGATTTGTCAAAATGAGTCCGAGAGTCAAGTCTTCTGTGTACACAATGCTACCAGTCAAAGAATAAGAACTAAGACCATTCAATTTCCTCCCTTCTTGGAGCACAGCCAGTCTAACATTTTCCTTTCTGTTAGTTTTGGCAAGAAGAAGGGGGGGGAGGGGAGTGAACCTCACTGCTCAGTTACTGATGTGTGTGTGTGTGTTTTGTTTTTTGTTTTTTACAAAAATTGTTTTTATTAAAAATGTTGAAACATGGGCTCTGTGTCAAAATTACTGTATTACAGAAAACTGGGTGGGGTGGATGAATGCACTGGCAGCAGTTCAGAAAGCCATTAATGGTACTGATAATAGTGAATCTCATTCAGCCTCTACAGTGTAGCAATGCTTAATTGCAATAAATTTTGCTGCAGTCTAGTGACTGATGTGCATAGTTAATGAATCGGTCCTGACTCAAAGGTTAATCTTCTGGGAGGTAACAAGCCTTGCCCATCTGATATTGGAACCAAAATACAATATTTGTTAGTTACATGATGATATATTTTGGGCAATGAACAAAAAGAGCCAGTTTTTATTGGCTGCAGATTTGTTCGGCCTCTAAGAGCAAAATATTGAGGGGGGAAAAAAGCTACAATCCTAAATAGTGAGACTTGAAGCAAATACAACTGACATATATTAGAGGGGAAATGTGACCTGTCGAATAAAATATATTGTTGGACATCAAAGGAGTTTTATGAGAAAGAAAGTGTTTCATGAAGAAAGGACTCACAAGCATGTCAGAAACTCCTCAGGCCACAACCAACTTTCTTCCCTGTCAAAAAACCAGAGCTATTTATGAATTTTAAAAATGGACAGTGTTCTCCTTAGGGCCAAAAAGGTAAGAGGGGAGGGTTAAGACAACTTGAACATTAGAAAACGTAAATATTCAGAACTTTTGGATCCACACTGACTCCACTGATGTGAATACAATTAGTACTGCACCCTGCCTTTCCTAAATGATTGGATCTGAACACCACATTTGCCAACAAAGGTAAATAGCAGGAAGAAGACAGAAAGCAAATTGTGGTCCACTGGACATCACTAGTTGATTGTTGATGGATCCATAAGTGAATACTGAGGATGGGATTCTTCCAAACATCTAAAACAGATTAGGATTTATTTATCTGAAGGATTTTAATTCTAATTTTGATTAGTTTATTAAGTCATTTATTTATTAATTAAACTTCTAGCCTGTCTTTGCACCAATGAGCTCAAGGAAACACAAGTTGCGGTCCAGCAAAGACTGGGATGTTTCTAATTGTGTTTGTTGTGTGCCTTCAAGTCAATTCTGACTTATGGCAACCCAAAGGTGAAACTATCACTTGAGAGTTCTTTTGGCAGAATTTGTTCAGAAGGGGTTTACCCTTGACTTCCTCTTAAGTCTGAGAGAGCGTAACTTGCCCAAGGTCATCCAGTGGATTCTATGGCTGAGTGAGGAATTTGAACCTTGGTCTCCCAGTGTCTTAGTCCAACACTTAACATGCTACAACACACTGGCTCTCTAATTGTGTAGCATGTATTAAACTGGAGTGCTACTAATCCATCCTATGCAAAGACAGATTCTACTGTTTTCCACTCCAATCAACTTCCAAAGAGGTAGGATCTTGCCCATAGTTTTCATAGACAGTTGCCATGCACGATTTATGTCATATGAATTTTTGTTTGAATGTAAAAGCAGTCTGTTTCACGTGCAGTAGCCTTTAGCAGACATAAAAACACTAAGGCACTCAGACAAAATCGTAGTTTTTTGTAGGCCATCACAATCAAAATACTATTATGACTCAAAATTGCTTGCCCATCCTGTCTGCCATATTGACACATGATTTGTCTGTCTGGTCTTATCATCTTGCACCAAGGCTGTTTCTGAACTTTCCAGACAGAAATTCTCACACTCACTGTGATGGAGATTTATTCAGGCATATGAGAATTTATTTCCGTTGTCTATTATTTTTCTCAGTTTAGAAGCACAGGAAGCTGCCTTACCAAATCAGACTACTTGAACAGTCTGTGGGAGAAAGTAGAACTGACAGATTGACCCATCCAGGCATGCTTAGAAAGTCACTTTTAAGTAGAATGAATATCATGGCATGCAGAAGACATCTAAAAAGGATCGGTGACGGATAGATTCAGTCAAGGAAGCCACAGCCTTGAATTTGCAAAACCTTACCAGGGCTGTTAATAACGGAGTGTCTTGCTGGTCTCAGATTCACAGGGTTTTCAGGCTTGTTTGGTGGAAACGAGGGAGAATGGCTTCACAATGGCTATTCCCAGTCTTTGGAACTCCCATCCCAGAAAGGTCAGGATGACTCCCTCCTTGCTCTCCCTCCATCATTGGCAACGGAAAACATTCTTGTGCCACCAGGCTCTTAGAAACAGAAAAGCCTGCAGGCCAGGCTTTTAATGATGGAGGTTCTCCTGTTTTAGGGTGGTACAGGCTTTTAATTAATTTTAATGTTTGTAATATTTAATGTTTTAACTGTATAACTGTGGAACGCTCTTCCATGGGAGGCTGGGCTGGCCCTCTCCCTGCTGTCCTTTCGCTGACAGACAAAACCATTTCTCTTTAAACAGGCTTTTATGTGAACTGGGAAGCTTTTTATTTATTATTTTGTTTTTTTGCTATAGGCTTTTATAATTTTTTTGTTTTTAATAGATTAAAATTCTTTTTAATGTTTTCAACTTATTTTTGGAAGCTGCCTTGGGTCCCATTCTGGGAGAAAAGGCAGCATACAAATATCATTAAATAATAAATAAACAGCTTTCTAAAATAACCTCTCATTTTATACTTTTATTGAAGTATTGTATAGTTTTTAATCTGTGTAGGGGTTTTTTCTGAATATGTTTTTAACTCCCTTGCGTCCTATTATTGGCAAAAGGTGAGATATAACAACAATAACAACAACTGATGTTGAAACAAACAAGTTGAAGCTGACTTCATGTTAATTAACAACAAAACATCAAGATAATGCTCCAGCTTAGTAGTTTAACTGCTAACACTTGGGTGTACTTTCATAGATAAGCACCCTATCGCAGAGTGTTGTTGTCAAAATTTATTCAGAAGGGGTTTGCCATTACTTTCCTCTGAGAATGAGAGAATGTGACTTGCCCCAGATCAGCCAGTGGGTTTCCCTGGTGAAACAGGGATTTGAACTCTGGTCTTCCAGAGTTGCACTCTAACACTCAAACCACAGCACCATGACAGCTTTCTGTTAGTGGGTGTACGCCAGAGGAATTAGGGGGAAAGGCTGCATTGTATTAAATAAAATTGAGTAGAAGCAACAAAAATGTTCAGAAACTCCATTGATTTAATCAGTAATCGTCATCAAACGCTTTCATCCTTCTGTCATCCAAAGTCTAGCAACCGGTGCAAAAGAAACTAATAAACTGCCCACAGACAACTTTTAATCAAAAGGTAAGCAATTTCTCTGCACCGAGTTCAGTTTTATCTCTATTAATCTGCGTCAAGGACTTTCTAATTCTTACTTCACTTAGCTTTGGGGATAACAGAATGATTTATTGTAATTAGTATTTCCTGGTCAACATATGATCTAAGAATTCTGTTGAGGCAATAGGGTTTTTGTTTTTTGTTTTTTTGGTACTGTATTGTGGACTTTGGCCTCAGAATTTAAAACAAATAAGAGTGAACCTCTTCTGACTGCAGCTACACTATACAACTATTTTCATCTCCCCTCACCCTGAGCAGAGACATTTCACAATGGTTACTTTGTTTCAGTCATTTGGTATTGCTGACATTAATGTAATTATTTTTGACAAGTTGAAAATCTTCCTGTAATTGAATTTCAATTTGACTTTAATGTTTGCCCCCATTTAGAAGTCCCTGTTAAAAGATTTTGAGTTGTGATAATAATATTTCCTTCCCATATTATCAAAAAACTTAATCTGTTTTCTTTTGTTCAATCAGCACTACCCTGAATAGTTCGGAGACATTTTTAAAGGTGAAAGTGCTCTTTCAAGTGGCCTGCTGTTTTTTTGGCAGGTAACTGACTGATATATACAATGGAATAAGAATATTAGCACATAAATCGAGGATGTCTCAAGTGCATTACTGCTTTGACTTTGAGACTGCAAACGTTTCTGCACATGGCTCTAAAAAATATACATTGAACTTTGGAAACCTGCAAAGGGAAAATAATTCCTACACCGAGAGTGGGAAACTGTGAAAGGCTAGAGGGGCACATTAGCTGCTAGGAGACCTTGGATGGCTGCATTCCACATAAAACAAACAAACAAACAAACATTGACTCCAAAGATGCTCTAGGGGACATTTTCACCATGTTTGTAGATCCTCCCCCAGCCCATTTTAGGCCTAGGAGTGACCTCTTCTTTTTAGGGCCGGTATAGTTTAAGTGTTTAAGTGTAGTTTATGTGGTTTAAGTGTTTGAGTATGCAGAGGCGTACAGACGGGGGGGTGATGGTGAGCCGCCCCAGGCAGCAATTTTGGGGGGGCTCCTGCATGACACGGCCACACCCCTGTGTGGCGTGGCCACGCCCCACGTGATACGGGCACACCCCTGCGCAACACAAGCACACCCCTGCACGATGCAGCCATGCCCTCATGTGACGTGGCCATGCCCCCACACAATGTGGCCGTACCCCACCTCTCTGCCCCCTCATCTTGCCCCCCCCACACACACCAAGCTATGCGGCTGCGAGTATGACTAGATTCAAATTCCTGCTCAGCCGTGGAAACCCCTTAGGCAAGTCACACTCTTGTCTCTGCCGCAGAAGAAGGCAATGATGAATCTGCTCTGAACAAATCTTGCCAAGAAAACCCTGTGAAAGGGTTACCTTAGGGGTGCTGTAAATGAGAAATGACTGGAAGCACACAACAACAAGAGGCCTTTTTTAACAAGTAGCAGTAGTTACTTCCTGTTAACTTCCTGTTTCAAAAAAGGCCTTTCCCAGACCAAGATTGGCCCAGGGGGCATACAAGACATGGGAGGAAATGCCTCTGCACCCTCTAGAGCAGGGATGTCAAACTCAATTTCATCTTGGGCCGCATCAGCATTATGGCTGCCCTCAAAGGGCCAGTCGTATCTGTAAGACTATATAAATGTATCTACTCTTTTATCATATTAAATAATTGCCTCTGCATTTGATTATTACTGGTTTTTAAACTGTCTTCCCTCTGCATAAACTTTATTTGTCTTGGGCATTTGGGGACTATTTCATCGTAGTTTATGGTCCCTGTACCTCTGTAAAGTAACACAGAATTGGTCAGTATATCCAAAGTGTGCCTCTTTCTGCCCCCAAGGCTCGCCAGGTGGGGGGAGTGCCACTGCTGCAGCAAAGGTGCAAGGGCCACATGAAATGGCCTGGTGGGCCAGATTTGGCCCGCGGGCCTTGTGTTTGACACCTGTGCTCTAGAGGGCACTTGGGGGCAATTGTGAAGCAGTGTGTTTTGCAAAAAACAAAGATCCTTGAGGGCCCTGAGGCCCTGTGTACCCCATAGACCACCTTTGTTTTATGCAACAATTGAGCTAGACATAAATCCTATTGCTCTTCCTAACTAAAACAGAGCCATTTACCTACATGTTGACTCACCACTCAACAACTGAGTCAACAGATCTACTCTAGTTGAAACTAACCTTCAAGGAACAGAATTCTAAAGAAGCCAACTGAAGACTTTTTGAAAGACTGGAAATGGCTTATGTGTTTGTTTGTTTTTTGAGCAATAAGAAATCTAACCATGAAATAATCTGTAGTTATGGTTATTAGTAATTTTAGTAAGATGATTTACAGAAATTGGATCTGCAACAATAGAATATTTTTTCTATTTCCTTTTCTTTTCATTACAGTCAGGATGGGGCAGTCAGAGCCCTACTGTGCTATTAGTTATATGTCTTTTTTCTTCCTTCTTCCTTCTTCCTTCCTTCCTTCCTTCCTTCCTTCCTTCCTTTCTTTCTTTCTTTCTTTCTTTCTTTCTCTCTCTCTCTCTCTCTTTCTTTCTTTCTTTCTTTCTCTCTCTCTCTCTTCTTTCCGCTTCTTTGTTTTTGAATGCATATTTCTTTGATTGTAAAGTACATTGTTCATATTAAAAATCAATTTAAATAAAAGGAGAGAAGCTAACCAACAGCTTTCCAGCTGTGGATGCCACAAATGTGTGCAAGCTTTTGAGTAGCACACTTTTGTAGCATTGCTTAATCAAAGTTTTACCCAACAAAACTGGACCAGCATGGCTGCCTTTTCTTTTTTATCTGCATTCAGTTCTGCAGTTTGCTTTGAAGAAGGAGCCAGGAAGGGCTCTGTAAGAAAGAGAGACCACAGAAGCTGCAAAGCAAAGGCTGCAACACTTGTGCACATGGACAAGTTGTACTTACAATGTTTATTTATTTATTACTTATGAAAACACCTCTGTCTCACCCATTATAGCGTTCACATACCATACCAGCTGATAATGTTTACATACTATACTATGTTACTCCTTTAGTATTTTCAACATCCTATGGAATCCTGGGCTTTGCAGTTTAGGGAGGAGCCTTTAGAATTCTCAGCCAGAGAGCTCTTTGGCCTCACTAAACTACAAACCTCAGAATTCGACAGGATGTTGACAGTGGAATAATAACACTATAACAGTACAGTGTGATAGAGCCTTAAGTCTTAGGAGATGCACTCCAGCCTTTTACAATGGGAAAAGAAAACTTGTACAGAATCTTTTTAAACTACCGAACAATCACTCTATGGGAAAATTGCTAACCCCTAAGTAATCCCAGAGGGCCAGTTTTGGAACACAAGAGGATGAGATTTGACTCCAGAGTTCATCATTCCCCATCCCTGGTTTACATTGTTGCATTTCTGCAGAAATATATTTAGAACTAATTAGGCACTATGGCTTAAATTTAACTTTGATTTCTGATTTTTTGTTTGTTTATTTTTAAAGTCATCCCAAGGTCTTTAGGACAGTGAAAATTAAAAAAAAACCCTATATTGGTAAATAAATAACAAGCTGCTTTCTTTCCAAGGGAATTTATACAGCTTAATAAAATCAGAATAGCTCAGAATACTTTCAGTGAACAGAGAAGTAAAACTCTTAACCATTTTGAATTAAAAGAAAGCAAAGAGAAATTCACACCCATTTTGGAAAGCAAAGAGAAATTCACACCCATTGTCTCAAGCACTTTTATTCGGTGGGAATCACTGAAATATTATATAACAATTAATCATGGAAGGCCATTGTAGAACCATTCCTCTTTTATGCTCTGATTTCCACAGATGGCTGAGATATCGACCACCCCAATGTTTAGCTTTGCTGCCCACCAGAGATATTTGCTGCTATACAAACCACAGTATTAAGATGGATCTAAAGATGGATGGAATAATAGCATTATAACAGTGTAGTGCAGAAAAGCTCTTGATCTGAGGCTGCTAATCAAATATGCTTTTTGTCTGTTTTCAGTGCTAAAACTCACAATTGTACCAAAAAGATAATCAGTAAACACAGACAGGCTAAGTAGGGAATAGTTCCTTAACAGTATTTCAATGTGGAGTTTATATATTTTGCCAATACAACATCTAAGTTTGTTTTATTTTTCTCTGTCTCTCTCTCTGTCTCTCTCTCTCTTTATGGTAGCATAGGTCACATGTTTGTGGATCAGGGATAATTAATTCCTTTACTGAGCTTCACCACCACATTTTGAATCATATCCTCACAACCTACTTCCCATATATTTAGGATATATTTTTAGGCATTGCCTAAGGGTATGTCTTGTAAAACCTAATGCATAAGCTGATTTATGACAACTTGGTGGCGGTATTATGTAACCTAAAGTCCACAAACCATTAAAAATCTGTGGGGTTTTTTTTAAAAGAATGACATTTTACACAGTAGATGCTGCAAAAGCAGTTTCAGGATACACTCCACCAGAAAATTGTCCATGTTTTTGTGATATTTGATAAGGCTTGCAGTGATGAACTGTTCAGCAAGATGAATCCTTTATTTTTATTTATTTATTTTAAATATATATATTAATCTGTAGGATCTGGCTAGATCATAAATAAATATGAATTATTGCATATCTATGACTATTGATTGCATAGTGCTTATACTGGGCATATAAATGTCACATGAACAACATGGTACATCCTTAAAAGGATGTAGCTGTGACTGAAACATCATTACTGCTCTGTAAAATTATCATGTCAAATGCTGTCGTATTGCCATGACAGTTAATATCCTCCTGTAGTTAAATTTGGTGGATTTAAAAAGTCAGGTCTGGTCCAAGATATTTTGCTATCTAAAGCAAAGGACAAAAATGGCACCCCTTCCCCTTTCAATGTTCAGTAGGTGAGTAGGCTCCTAACTGAATAAGAGCATCACATCTGAGGGCAGCAAGCCAGTTTACATTATGAGAGACCTTGAGGCAGAAAAAGTCTGGCCTTCCAGATCTAATGAACTGCCTTCCTTTACTGATTTAGGCCCTTTCCACAGTACCCTCCCATCACGCAATGGGGATGGGAGAAGGACAGGACCATGAGGATATTTCTGCATTATATTGTCACGGTCTCATCCTTCTCCTGTCCCAAGTGACACAATTGTGGATTAAATCATTGACTTGTTTTCCCCATCAATGACATGTGATTGCACTACTATCTCACACTTTGTTGTCCTGTGGATGCTGCAGAAGCACAATGGCTGCAATTCCTGCCACCGTGCAACCCTGGAAAGTTGTGATAGATGATGATGCTGTGATTGAGGAACAACTGATTGTGCAAGGGGCTGAGCCAGTGACTGAGCAAGTCAACCTGCAAACATCCCCTGCACTGGAAGGTCAAACAGAGACTGAGTTGCCCCAGCCAGCTCATGAAGAAGAAGGAACCAGCAGTGATGCAGAGGAGTTGCAGCCAGCTGTGCCCGTCAGCTCTCAATCATGCAGAAGGCTGAAACGGGTTGCGGAGAGGGAGGCTGCTTGGACTAGGCTGAGGAAACAATAACGAGCAGCACCTGCTCACAGGGGCTATTGAAGTCTGCCAGCGTGGCTGCTCCTTGCTTGCAGCAAATTATTAGCAAGTCCTCACAACCTTTGTGTCCCCTGCTCCCTGAAACCCTCTGGATGGATCTCTGTCTCCTGAACCTCTGGACTGGACTTCACCTGGCTTGGCTTGCGTTTTCCTGGTGTTTGGTACATTTGGACTCCCCAAGTATTCCTGGTCTCTCTCCTCCCTTGCTGGCTGCAGCCCGGCAGGAGAAATTCCTGACAAAAGTACCCAGCTGTGCTGAAGAAGGAAGAGGAAGGAAGAATCATGCTCTCTTCCACAGGGAGCCAACCAATGTGGAGGGGAGCACTCCTGTCGTGGTCTCTTCCCGGCAGAGCCACTGCTAGGATCCCCACCGGACAAATTTGCAAAAAGGTAGGGTGTGGAAAAGGCCTTAAGGTCCCACAGGTCAATGATGTTAAATCAGGCCTTAACAACTGGCAGCCAAGCAAGATGAACACAGCTCATGCACCCTGTATAGCAGTCTTCTAGCAGCTCAGTAAACTTCCTGTCTTATGCTACCTGACTGGAACTGCAGAAACAATGAAGCTGTCAAGTGATTTTCGGCCATAGCATAAAGTTTGAGAGGGGTAGTGAACATTTTCCTAGCTCACAGTCTGATTTCAAGTACCACATTCCAGTAGTGGGCTACCACTCAAAGTGGGTGGAGTCACTTCCTTTCCTTGCCCCTCAAGCTGATTTTTCTGGGGAGTCACTGTCCTATCTCAGTCCTGCACAGCTGATAAATCAAACAAGCAAACAAACTGAATATCTCCCGGCTTGTTGCCGTGAGATTGGGCAAAGAAGGTATATCCCAGGCAGTAAGCAGAGAGTCATAAATAAAGTCCAAGATAAACAAAGCCCAGCAGGGTTTCATGACAAGGGAGTGTCCAAGGTCAATCTGAGTATTTGTCAAGGCAAGGTAGCAGGTCAGATAAGCTTTAACATTTAACATCCTGGAGGATGCCAGCTAAATAGACCCAAAGCCTGGCACAGCTGTGCCTTGATTGATTGTTTCCTGTTATAAATTCTGAAAGAGCGATGCTGAGTCTCTCTATGCTGCCTGTGTTGTGTGAAACTGGGTCTAGGTAAGTGTTCCTCTATATCTGAAGAGGCAGGACTCTCTGTTGGAGCTGGCACCATCCCCTGTTCTGTTTCCAGCACTGTAACCTCTCTCTGTACAGCAGGCCCTGGCATGCCCTCTGCTTCAGACTCTGAGTCAGAGTCCATGTTCTGAAAGCAGGGCATGACACCCACAGACCTTGGGGAGCCCAAATTTTAAACAGATTGAGGGGGTTGCCTCAGACAGTAGATTTCAAATGTCATGAAATTATAGCAAAATATTAGTTGTCTTACTGTGATTGTATTTTTACTACCAGGAAAGGGGAGAGGCACTTCTGAGAATTTCTTTTCCATGTGACAAAATGCCTTGATAGGTCAAGAGAACCATGCATTTTGACTTCATAGAGTAGTGAGTGCCATTCATTGCTTTGGGCCAATCTAGATACACATATACGCACACATACAGGGTCTTCTCTAGTAGACCATAAGGTGCTTAAGCAGAGAGCAATACTGATACTGGCTGGAATTCTATATTGCATACTTAGTTACATATACAGTATGCATAAGTAAATAGCATCTCCTGATCTGACTGCCCCCCCCCCCCATTACTTCACCAGGCAGCCATGAAATTGGGCAAAGGAGATATATTCAGCAGGCAACTGGGATGTAACCGTAAGAACGAATTCCAGCCATTATGGACAGGAGCCCTTTCCACACCCTACCTTTTTGCAAATTCGTCCGGTGGGTATCCCGGCAGCAGCTCTGCCAGGAGGGGAGCACGATAGGAGTGCTCCCCTCTGTACCAGATGTCTCTCTGCAGAAGGGAGCACGATGGCCGTGCTTCTTCCGTCCGCAGTACAGCTGGGTACTTTTCCAGGCTGTCCTGGGGCAGGAAACGCAGCCATCATGCAGGACAGGTAAGTGCGGGATGGTGGCACAATTGCATGTCATTGACAGGGAAAACACGTCAATGATTTCATCCACGATCATGTCATCTGGGGATAGGAGAAGCAGAGGATGACAACGATGTCATGAAGAAGCGTCATCACAGTCCCGTCCCTCTCCCGTCCCCATTGCAGATGCTGCAGAAAGGGCCAATGAAAACTGCTCATCATTATTAGTGAGGGCAAAAATGTCAGGTATTGTGTACTCCTTCACATTTTTACTCAAAAGTATGACTGGGTTGCTGTATCTCCTGCTTGGTCGGATTTTATCTGAGTTCTAGGCATTCTGCCTGGTAACCATTGGGACCATTATCTGGCCTGGATTCTAAGCTTTCATTGTTTAAAAAAGTAAGTCTCTAGCCCTTCAACAATCATAAGCAGAACGCAGAAAGTACAGCCTCACTTTTTTGCAAAAAAAAAAAAAAAAAAGTCTGTTACTAGCTAATGAGTGAGGTCTCACAGCATCATTGAAATGTAAATTGACTTTCTGCCAGGTATCTGTTGCAACTGGTGGTGGTCAGCATGGGAACAGATATGAAGAAAATGTAACAGGACAAATGGTGAAGATTTCTGGTAAGTAGTTTCAAATAGTATTAGTTTCATTTCTGAAATGAAATTAAGGCTGAGCTCATGCATCAGGGGACAAATCTGTCTCACATGGCTACATCTCTCTACATCCATCTTCTGATGCCATCCCAAATCCATCTAATAAACAGCAATGCCCCTCCCAAAATGGCCATTTCTGGGTTGTCAGACAGCAGTGGCAGTGCATCTAATTATTTTCTTTTAGTTGAATGTGTTGGGAAAGGTTCTTGAAAGAACCTCCAGGTGTCCTTGCAACATCCATACAGTTGATGTCCTTGCAGCACATTCAGATAAGGAAAATAGCAGCATCACCACTGTTCCCCAACAATTCAGAAATGGCCATGTTTGGGGAGCTACACAGTTTTCTTGGTGGATTAGAGGGAGGCTTTTGATCCTTGCATAGTTGAAACAGACTTCCAACCTACACAATGACCATAAAAATGTTGGACTAGTGTAAGTCTGACTTATGCCATCATAACAGGATTGACACCATTACTAACAGAATGTCAGCCTGAGTCTTTTTGGAAGAACTAATTCCCTATTTCTTTGTCTTGAATACATGGTGTAGCATTTTGAACATTTTACTTAGACATATGACTTACTAAATTAAATGGTTCTTAGAATGAAGTAAATATGCACAGGAGATTTACATATTTGTGTTTATTATGATCCCATTCCCTACTGCTATGTACCGGCTACTAGGATAGTCTGCTGTAACCTTTGTGATCAGGCAGGACTTTGAACTCAGGTTTCTATGTTCCAAGTCCAGCATCCTTAACTGTTAAAATGAACTGGCTCCCTCAAATCAAAGGTTGCTGTATACATGGTGTCAAGGATTAAACATAGACATAGAAAAACATTTCAACAATTAGAGTGATTCATTAACATAATATTAAGATTTGCAAAATATGTTTCATTTGCATATTGTGCAAATTTGCATAATATGCAAATTATACTACCCAGATTTGCAAATTGAAATATGGCAACCCAAAGTCCCACTGAGTTCTATAGGACAAGTCTTCGGCTATAGTCTTGTATCTATTGACCTGAGAATGTCAATTAGTTCTATGTACACCATGACATGTACATGACTTCACTCCTAAGCTATATTTACTGATTAGTTTCAGCCTCAGGTATGCCTCTGCCCATCCTTGGTCTGGGATCACCTGATTTTCTGGGACCCTCGCTCATGTGAGCAGCTTCCATGGATAGCACAGAATTTCTTCTCCAGATTGTCACCCTCCGTGTGTTGAAGATGAAGGGAGTGATGATGGAGGGGACAGGATTACTGGACATCTCAAGACAAAGAGAAATCTATTTTTCTCATGAATTATATTAGCATGAATCAGTATTTGCATCCATAGTCTGACATAATAATATACATGAAAATCTGTGTGTGTCTTCCAGATTGTCTTCAATTACTTTGTAAATGGATGCAATTGTAATATTTAGGGATCAACATACAGCGCCCAGTGTTGAATTCCAAATGTGAAGCCTTAGATCCATTTAAAAAACATGAAATGCAGGACTATGTCAATAGTATAATGTCTGTATATGCATTGTGTCTGTGTGTGAAAGAAAGAGGGGATGAACAAGAAAATTACATGGAATGAAACTTTTATCTGCCTTGACCTAAATGTAGGATTTTCCAGGAAACTCTTTCCAAAACGAGTATTCTGAAAAGCAACAGGAGTTAATGAGTAATTTTCAGAGCGGGCGGGGGGGGGGGACAGGGAAAGTTCAATTCACAAAAGCATTCACTGAAAATTGAGAACGCTTATGTAAATATTAGTAAACTTACGAAAGAACAAAGCATGCCACGCAATGGGCTTTAAATTAGGGCCACACAGCTTTATACAGACGGCTTACTACTAATTGAAAATTAGGCAGAACTGTGGTTAGTTTAATGACAAGGCGAGTGAACACATCTAGGGCCTGATGGCACAGAGACCTAAATCCAAAGATAGACAAGCTTTGCTTGATTATAGTGATTACATCATGCTCATTAGAATTTAAACTAACTAACCCAAACACAGACATCATATCTTTATTTGATAGCTGCAGTCTAGTAAATAGTGGGAAAGGATGTTATGTATGGGTTAAGCTTGATGAAATAAAACCAGACATTCCTTTTGAACCTGTCTGGCATTGACAAGGAAAACTTCAAAATCAGGCAGTAAAGTTAACCCGTAAAGACAGAGGCCTTTGATTGAAAAGCATCTGCACAGTATGTTTTCACCATGTTTTGTTTTACAGGAAAACCACCTCAGCAACTGGGTATGAGACATCTGTGCACGTTGCTGTCATTGCATAAGATGTCTATGGGAAAATAGGAATATTAGCAACATTCTCTTTTATACTCCATGGCAAGAATGAGCTCCTCGTCCATTGATGACTCATTGTTAGCTGATTACTAAATAGAGCAGCCTGGACCAGCAGTGATAAAGTGCTATTAAGATGTTTGACAAACCTAACTGCAGTCTAAAGAACCATCTTTAACACATTCTTGTTTTACTTTTCCCTATCTATTTTAAACCCAGCATATAAGGCATGCATACTGTTAAAGTCATTAAGCCAATGTGGTGTAATGGTTTGAACAATGGATTAGGACTCTGGCACACCAGAGGTTCAATCCCTGCTCAGAAGGCAATGACAAACCACCTCTGAATAAATCATGCTAAGAAAACCCTAAGAAGATAGGGTTGCTGTAAGTCTGAGCTGTCTTGAAGACACATTTAAAAAACCAAGCTGCTTAGTCAATGGTCAGTATTTTAAGGATTTCAGGTCTAATCTTAACTAGAGATGTGAAGGCCTGGAAAAAAACCAGAAAAATTCAGGAAAAAAATGAGTTTTTTTTTTTAAATTCCTGAAGCCTTTTTTATTTTTTTCCAAAAATTTGGAAAAATTGAAAAAAGGAAGAAAATCAATTATGGAATGTATTATTTTAGCATGGTGAATAAAATCTTTAAGACAAGCTGTTCATGTATTCTCCAAATCATTTCTAAAAACTTTGACGGAAACTGATACCGTTAACTATAGCTCAGAAAATGAGTCCGATTAAATTTCATGCCTATTTATTGAATCTTAGCCCCTCCCTCCTCTCTTCCACACACCTTCCCCCCCTCAGCTCTTTTTATGGTAATGGGTGCTTTATGTTTATTTGATACTCTAGAGAGGAAATATAAATGATTTTCTTTGTTACTAATATTGATGATTTCTTCTGTTGTTGGTTTTTTTATTGTTTTTTTGCCCGCTCCACATAAACTAGCAAAACCGAAGAGGTTCCGTACAGTTCAGGAGATTGTTGCTCCATTTGATACAAATAATTTTTTAAAAAAAATACAAGTGAATTACATTTGTAATAATTGTTTGAATACATTGTATCTTTAATATACCAATTGTGATAATTTTATGCCAAATCAAATAGTCATATTTTATGTTCCTAAAGTAACAGTGATTTTCAATCTGTAAAAAGTGCTAATGTTACATTTTTTTTCAATTTTTCCAAAAATTTCCATTTTTTCTGGGAAAAATGGAATAAACAGGTTTTTCCATGGTTTCAACATTTCTGGAAATTTTACCTCTCTAATCCTAACCATGGTCTGTAAAGAGATTGAAGCAGGTATTAAAATGCATGTGTGCTCAACAGAGATACACATGAAGAATGGGAGCTCACTAGCCCTGACTCCCCGGCCAGTTCTATCACCTTCAACATACGGTGGGCAAAAGTCTGAAACAGAGATTTCCCCTACCATCCATAAAGGCTCTTCATGAGAACAGAACTACAGAAAATCTGCCAGTTGTGTCTAGAAAGGAGAAGCCATACACTAATAATTAGCTTTAAAATGGCCACAACTTTATTAAATTGAGGTGGCCTTGAGAAAAAAGTGAGAGGAGAGAATCTGGCATGCTCATGTCCAATCATGTAAATTCCAATTGGAAATCCAGTGGCACTTGCGTAAGCATACCCACCTTGTCTCTAATGCTTGCCATTTACTGTAAATGCTTTCCATGCGAGGGCGTTGCAGTTAAAGCTTGGATACACTGTCCAACGCTTGCCAAAATATATCACGTAGCCATCTTGTAGTCCCCATTCATCAATCATCAATGTCCTTCCTACCAATTTGTGGGTCACCATTTCCACTCTGCCTTTCTTACTCACCCCTCATGCCCATGTGTCCTACAGAAATTCATTCTGGTTCACTCTTCCTGTATTTTTTTAAAGTGGCGAATAAATGGGAAGCTATTACTAGAATGAATGAGATTTTTATTTCAGTTTTGGTTGGCATTTACCAAAATTTGCAAAATTTGAACATGAAAGAAAATGAAACTGACACATTTCTGACATTGCTACAATAAGAAACCTGGAAGAGCAACAAGAACAAGATTTTTTATAGCATGGGGCAAGGAATTTTTTCAGTCTGAGGCTAAATTCAGTCCATTTCCACACGGGCTAAAAAAAACGGTGCAGAGAGTCCTCCAAAGAGGACGTCTGCACCGTATAGTGGACTGGGTCGGGCTACTTTTTGTAATTCTGCACCTCAGTCCACTCCAGAACATCCAGAAGTGGTTGCGCAGCGTGCTTTTTAAAGACCTGTTTAAACAGGTCTTTCAAAAGCACGGAGCGCGCCACTCCGTTCCGGTGCTCCAGTGCAGATTTGCAGGCTCGCACCAGTGCGAGCCTGCAGATCTGCCGGGGGCGGGCTTTAGGCTGGCGAGCTTCAGCGGTTGGTGGAGAGCCTCCACCAACCGGAAGCCACCATTTTCGTCCCTGGAGCAGTGTGGAGCGGCGGCCACGCACTGCTCCGGAGCAGCCTGAACTACAGCGTCAAGCCAAGAAGTCCAGTAAGTACCAGCACAGGGCGTTTCCACCGCCACGTGTGGAAATGGCCTCAGTTTCAGAGTTCTTGAGGAGGATGCATTCCAGATGTGGGTGGGCAAAAAGCAAATGGATGGGACTGAAAATGTTGACATATTTTAGTCTAAAGCTGTTACTGACAGTAACTAAGCTTTCAGAGAGGCATTTCAGTCTTTTAGAAGAAGGAAGCCCAGTATAAAGGTTGGGAAGCCACCAAATATTTCTACAGTGGAGTACCCAAGAAGGCTTATCCTCCAGCCCTCATGATTTGGCAGGGACAGTTCCAATTAAACCTTTGTCAATCCACTTTTTCAGCTAATTTTAAAATGTCCCGGTTTCTAGCTGGCAACTGTTCGTGGAGTATCTGAAAAAGTGAAATTGGGAACTCTGACGGATTCGAATGGTAATGAGATGATAAATTATAACAACATAAGTAAAATATATTATAACGATATAAGTAAAATATGATTAGAATGGCCAGCTCTTAGCTTATCTAATACATCACAATTCCTCAATTTTAATTTAATTAACATTTCAAAATTAGGATTAAGCAAAGATTCTTGTGAGAAAAAGTATAAAACAAAATAAAATAAAAGTTGGAAAGGTCTATAGCTTGGAAACTGCGATAATACTGGAAATTTTTTGGTTGCTATGAGAGAGTGGACTATGTGTTAAAGTGTGAAGAAGGAAAACCTAGGAAGGTTAAAGTTGTATTTTTGATCCAATAGTTATGATCTAAAACTTGAATAATGATGTGTTACCTTTTTTTATCAGGGTTGGACTTTATACCTTAACTATCTGGAATAAAGTATAGCGTATATCCATCCAACCTAAAATGTACAAAGCAAGATTTATAAATGACATAAAGAGATATAAAGAGAATTGGACTACTTGATCGCAACATACTATAGACTTCTTGTAAATGCATACTTACGTTCTTATAAATTTTTAATTAATTTTCACAACTCCTAAGTTGTTATTTCCTCTCATATAGGACAGGAAGGTGTAAAAAAAATCATGCAAAGTATTAGCAGTAATGTCCTTCTCAGTGGGGGTGGTCTCTTTAAGTTGACGTTCTATGTGGTATTGTTTATATTACTAGACCATTTATATACAAGAAACAGTAACCTGGTTTAATAGAATATTAGAAAGGTAATAAGATAACAAAAGTTAAAAGGATGATACCAAAGAAAACATTGAGAACCACACAGTCAAGTGAATGTTTTTGTTATTACCTTTATTGTACAATTTGTTAGAGATGGTATGTTTTTTGTCCTTTTTTGGTATATGATTTTTATAGTATTTACTATTGTTTGCTATATGTAAATGCATATATTTCATTCTACGGTTAGGTATAGACATGAAGTAATTTATGTGTTATTGATAACTAATAAATATTGGAAAAAAATGTCCCGGTTTTTCTCTCCCCCTCCCACTGACCCCCTTTGTCCTTGGTTTTTTTCAGTTGCTGCCAACCGAGTTCAAAGTGCAAAAGTAGTTTTTACTCAATTAACTGAGCAAGGGGAGAGAGCAGAGTTTTGCTTTCCCTGTAGACTCAGGCAAGAGCAACCTGCTGAAGTCTCTGCTAGACTGTGTGCTTCTACTCACTATTAACTCTTGCCATTTTGACCACATTCTGGTGCTGCTTGGTCACCTGCATCTCAGATTTCACCTGTGAAATGTTGTAGGGTATGAGAAGGCCAGATTGTAAGCCTGAGAGGGCCAAACTTGGCCCTAGGGCCGAAGGTTCCCTACACTTAATATAACTCTTTCAGTGTTCAAAGCAACTTAGACATCTGTTTATCTGGTTTAAATTCCTTATAATATAATACATTGTTTTTATTGGAATGAACTGTGCATCCAAGAACACAGTCCTAGATTTTTCTCGATACTGACACTGTTCAACTATATCACACAGTAAACAGGAATGCTATCTATATTTTCATTTCTCCTGTTTTTTGGTTTATCTATATTGCTTCTTTGGAAACATAACAATTAAAACATCATTAACACACCCTGAAGCCAGGTTTAATAAAGCCTGTGAGGTATTTTTGTTTATTTCTTGCTAGAATCTGTGAGCCCAAGCTATATGTAAAATACTGGCTATTGTGGATGAGATGCAAAACGGTGGCTCAAAGGATGGAGCTAACAACCTACTCTGAAGCATGAATACTGGGCTGATTTGCATATTTACATCCAATTTAGTATAAACTGGGAAATTCTAACAGCCTAATTTAGGATATGAGAATCTTTTTACTGTTGCTATGGTTAAACTATTGTCTGTCTTTGGACATCCTTTCCAGTTTACAGTAAATCAGCCAGTGGGAGGGGTTGCTAATACCCCAGAGGACAGGATCAAATTTCAAAATGACCTTGACAGATTGGAGAGCTGGGCCAAAGATAAAAAAATGAATTTCAACAGAGACAAATGTAAGGTCCTACATTTAGGCAGAAAAAATAGAATGCACAAATATAGGATGGGGGACACATGGCTGGATAGCAGTACATGTGAAAGGGATCTAAGAGTCTTGGTAGATCACAAGCTGAACATGAGTCAGCAGTGTGATGCGGCAGCCAAGAAAGCCAAAGTGATTCTTGGTTGCATCAATAGGAGTATCGTGTCTAGATCAAGGGAGGTAATGGTACCACTCTATTCTGCATTGGTTAGGCCTCATTTGGAATACTGTGTCCAGTTCTGGGCACCTCAATTCAAGAAGGATGTTGACAAGCTGGAACGTGTCCAGAGGAGGGCGACCAAAATGGTGAAGGGTCTGGAAGCCATGCCCTATGAAGAACGGCTTAGGGAGCTGGGTATGTTTAGTCTGCAGAGGAGAAGGTTAAGAGGGGACATGATAGCCATGTTTAAATATTTGAAGGGATGTCATGTCAAGGAGGGAGCGGGCTTGTTTTCCACTGCTCCAGAGATTAGAACAAGGAGCAATGGATTCAAGCTGCAGGAAAGGAGATTCCATCTGAACCTCAGGAAGAACTTCCTGATGCTCTGAGCTGTCTGGCAGTGGAATATGCTGCCTCGGAGTGTGGTAGAGTCCCCTCTTTGGAGGTTTCTAAGCAGAGGCTGGATGGCCATCTGTTGGGAATGCTTTGATGTGTGTTCCTGCATAGCAGGCGGTTGAACTGGATGGCCCCTGGGGTCTCTTCCATCTCTATGATTCTATCATCTGCTAGTAGATTGTGATTTCCAGGTATATCTCAGTTAACAAAGTAGATGTGACCCTTCTTTGACAGAAAGTTTGGTACTGTGCATAGAAATAACATGGAAGGAATAGAGTTAGGTTCCCACACCACAAAAAAGAAGAGCAGTTCAATCTGTTTCAGCAAACCTTTTATCTAAAACTAACAATATGCACATGTGAAAAGGAATGACCAGGTCCAGTAAGCCTTCGATAAGTCACTAAAAACATTCTGATTCTTCTAAAGACCACTTCAAGGCTTCTCTCAAAATGCAACCAGGAAGGTGGTTTCTTTCTTTTTTTAACCAGCCTCCAGCGTTCTTATGATTTCTATTGTGGTGGTAAACTTATAGAGCTATGCCCTTTTAACATGCTGGGCAGGGCAAGATGGTTAGGAAGGTCTATCCATTTCCCCCGTTCCTCTATACTTTCCTCTCCACGCAAACTTAGTGAAAGATTCTGAAGGCAGCTGCTAGTTACTTTCTGTGCTGCAGCCAGGCACACACAGCTACAGTAGTGTTGGCTAGAGCAGAATCCCGCTCTTTCTCAGCTCGAACACTGTTTCGTGTGTAGTTTACTACAAATATGCTATTGCAACCCAACACCAAAAGTCTGTGTCTCTTTAGCCCTCTGTCACCATCTTCCCAATGTTGATGTTGCCAAACAACTTCCAACTATACACTTCAGAAGAAGGAAAAGGGGGCTTGGAGGATGTAGGAAGGCTTTGTAAAAATAGCTTCTGTGTCAGAGGCTTTGTTCATTGGAGTATGCCTGTATTTTCTTTCCAACCCTGCAATAGTCACCCCAATGATGGATGTTTTCCTAGAAAATTCTAATAAATAATAATTAGGTCAGATAGGTCTCATCTGGTATGTTTAGTGGACCCACTCATCGAATTCATCTTGCTAGCTTGCAGTGAGTCTTCTGTGAAGAAACAAACATATGAGTTACAATTTGAAAGGGAAACTAGGAAATACTTTCAGGTTTCTCAGTATGGTTTCTTGAAAAAAAAGAAAAGAAAGAAAAACCAAACTAACCCCCACCGTACAAATGTTGAAACAATAACTGCAATGTTTGTGAAGCATAGTAAGAACTGAATGAATATAAAAATAGAAAAGTGCCATGTTCGAAACTTTTGCTGGTTCTTATTTTAGAAGATGACTACACAAAGCTAACCTACGGAGCCAGATTACATTTCGCATTTTATTGGCATTTGGGGAAACTTTATACGCTGTCTCTGGAAAAATCAGAAAGGGAAGTGGTTGTATGAAATCCACATAATAACGTATGGGAAAGCCAAGTCGGATTTACAAGGGAGTGGACTGTGCTGGTAAATCAAAGTGCGGCCAGATCACATGGTTCACAATTAATAATAGAGAGGTGCTCTTCCTGAAAGCTCTGTTTCCCTCTCCTTTATTACCATTTCATTCTCACTTAGGCATGAAATTACTTTTGCTCAACTACTGGTGCAAAATGAGAGGACTGGGTTATAAGAGAGCAGATTTGTAAAACAACAGCTCAAATACGTCTTGTTGCAGCCTTCTATTTAAAAGGCGAATAAATAACCCAGCCTTTAAAAATCTGAAGTGAATTGTTTTGCTTAGGTAGGAAATAATATTTTATGGCTGACTGTTATAAGACACCAATTCTTTGCGAAAACTGGCGTTTCTGCGGCTGAGTTGGGAGGCTCATTTTTAAGCCTGTGGAATAAGCTTACTAGATGTGCTTTTGACTGTGTTCCAGTTTTCCAGCTGTGACTCCCAGTAAAGGATGTTTATAGACAACCACTGACAGAAAGGATTTTGTTTGAAAGTCTTTTCTGTTGCATTCCAAAATGCCAGATAGCACACGTGTCAGCATTGTGTCGGACCATGTGACTGGACAGCTTTGGGCTGAATAATGTCGCTCAGCAAAACAGACTGCCTTATAAAGCAAAAAAGGAATGCAAACTTTTGTCTGCAGACTCAGAATATGCTTTGCCCCAGAATATAGAGCAAAGATATGGGGGCGGGGGGGTATTGCAGCTCTCAGAATCTTCATGGTCATGTAGCCAAGCTTCGTAGGGATTCTGGGAATTATAGTCAAGAAATGTGGAGTTTTTTTCTATATTGTTTTTCTTCATGTGGAGAAATTTGGGATAGGCTAGTTGGTTGAATCCCTGTCCATATTTAATTGCAGTGTGGTGTAGAAGACTGTCAAACAAAATTTCTATAATCTGTAAAAGAAGAGTAGATAGAGGAATAAAGATTTCATTGAAACTAGACAAAATGTTGGGGCACCATCACAATTATGTGCATTTCTTGTTCATATTTCCTATGGGATACCTAACTGAAAACAGAGAAAATTCCACAGAATAAAACTGTAATTCCAAAACAATGATTGCCGTAATTATATCTCACCTATTTAGGAAATCCAAGCTAATGTCTCAGGACTGGTATTTTTATCTTCCCAATGACCAGCTGAGCAATTTTATCTTATCCTTTCAGTTTAGTAAACTGAGAGCATGAAGTATAGTCCTTCTTCCACATTTGTGGGTCTGACCTCCACGAATTTGATTATTTGTGAGGAACCTGCATGTGATCCATCCCTGCTCTCAGGCAAATGAGAAGAGTATGGGAGGGGAAGCAGGGAGAGAGAATGTATCTTCCTTCCCCACACCCAGGCAAAAGGCAAGGGGAGCCTGGGGAGGAAAGGCACATTCTCTTACCTTTTGCCTGGGCATGAATGCCTTCCTTCCGCAGGCTCCCACTCCCACTCTCTTGCTGGGTGCAGAAAAGGAAGGAAAGCATGCCTGGGCAAAAGGCAAGTAAATAGGAAGAGGGAGCCTGGGGAGGAAAGGGAAGGTGGAGCGTGGGGAGGGAAGGTACGCACATGCATTCCCTCATTTGGTCACTTGGGAGGGAGGAGAGAAAATATTCAAGGCTTTTCAAGTTTTGTGAGGGTCCTGTGCCCTGAACCCTCACAAAGGCGGAGGGGCCACCGTACCTAGAATGCCCTGTTAGAGAGCAGTAATCCACTTTTCTGAACAACAGTTCCCAAAGCACTCTGAGAAATGAAAAACTGTGGATTAAACTACTTTACTTTTGCAATGTAGGCAGAGGTGCAAGGTTGCCTAAACTTGAAGAAATTATGAAAAAGTGAATGTGATATCATGGGTTTGTATATAAAAGTGTTGCTTGATTTATTGTATGAATTAAGTAGCTTTTGGGAAGGGGGGCGTATGGAGTGGTGAAGTGAATGCCAATTGGTGGAATGTTCGAGGAGATTTCCATGGGACATTTGGTGAATGGCAGCTAGAGTCTGATGCCATTTCCGCACTAGACTGTTATAGCGCTATTATTCCACTTTCAACATTCTATGGAATCCTGGGGTTTGCAGTTTAGGGAGGGGTGTCCCAAAACTGCAAACCCCAGGATTCCATAGGATGTTAAAAGTGGAATAATAGTGCTATAGCAGTCTAGTGCAGAAATGGCCTGAGTTTGAATAAAGAGCAGTTTAGCCTGGGGTTTAGTAAGAGTGCAGCAAGAAAAAGTGAGAGGGGTTTGAGCTAAAGTAGGGTTGGAGTGAGAGAAAGGAGCTTGCATCCAGTGAATGCTAAGGGTCTGCTTTCGACGAGAATGTGGTGTTTTAAATGTTGTGTGTAAACAAGCTGCCATTTTATGTTTAACTTCTGTAAATAAAGTTTTGTTTTTGCTTTTATGCATTTTTGGTCTCTGGAATTGCTATCATTCTGAGAGCTTGGTTTCATATACAGAGTCTTGTGTGGCAGCATTGAAGGGTGGAGTCTTTTTGGGGATAAAAGTGATATAAATACTCATAGGAAGGGAAAGCATTTATACTGGTTTCATACAAAGGGAACAGGAGGAGGTCCTTATGCATAGTAGAGATGGGGACCAGGGACAGCCCTTGCATTGAGTGTTTGCAGAGAACATCATAGAAGTCTTCACATTGGGTGGGTTAAGAGTAAAGATCTCCTCATTTGGCCACAGTGGTGGGATTGCCTAAGGGGATCTTCTTTTGTAGCAGGATCTTCTGCTCGATCTTGACTCCATCTGTGAAAGGAAAGGTTGCCTCCATTCCCATTTTCCATTCCCAGATGCCTGTTAGGCTCCAAGCCAATGTACTCCTCAGGCAACAACATTGGACACAAACTTGTACATTTTTCCTGCCTCATGAAGTGTCCTCGGCTTTTGTTCAAAAAAATGGTTTGCAGATTATGAAATGATACCTCTGACAACACAAAGCAACATGAAATAAATGAATGAGTGGAAAAGGCAATACGTTTGAAGAGGGAATCCAAAGGTGACAGAGAACCTGGGAATAAAATAAAACATGTGCTTTCTATTTTAGTGTGTACAAAGATTAGCATCAGATTCTATTCGCAAACAACAGAGCAGTGGTAACCATTAAAGGAGACATAAAAATACCATAGAGAGTTAAGACATAATATATTTGAAAACTGCCCACTGGACCAGCCTTAATAGTGAGATACCATTAAAACCAGTGCCAGAAGTAATTGTCACAGTCGAATAGCAACAGGCGATGGTTTGCCCCTGGTGGCAATGTGTTTGGGGTGTCCCATTTCGTAGCTATGTCCCTGCATGCCGCAGCCACGCTCCGATGCACCAGAGCCATGCCCCGCGCACCGTGGCCACGTCCCCCCTTCTGTCCCCCGTCCACACACTCCCAGCTGGTCGGACATTTTGTTTTCACATGGAGCATACAACAAATGTGTACGTAAGAAATTCCCCTTCCTCGATCAGTCCCATGACTGTGCTCCAATGCCCTAAAATGGCTCCTGTTAGCACCCAGTCTTCTAACAGCAGGATGAAAAAGCCACTTCAGCTTCATTCAAAGAGTTTATGAACAGTGAAAGCACAAGCAAGGCATTCTGGAGACCTTATTTAAGCCCATAGGTTTTGTGGGTTCCTTTTTGGCAGTGAAAAGTCCTTTAGAGCCAATGCTTCATTGCAGTGCCTTAAGAGATGTAGCATTTGTGGCAGCCGGTTTACAGCACAGAATCTTAAAATGCATTTTCAGCCTCATAAATAAAACAAAGTACCACTCATTTGTACGTCTGCAGTTTCAGAGGCTGACCATCCAAATGACTATCCAGCCAGCAGTGGCTTCCCAAGTAAGATGGGCAGTCCATTATTATATAGTACACGTATAATTATGGGCAGTAAATTTGTTTTGACAACACTGCCTACACTGGCCTGAGTAAGCCTTCTCCCAAATCTCTGCACACTTTCCTTCTGACAGTCTCAAGAATTCACTGACTGACATCTTTTCTAATGTGACATGGTGAGACTGAACAGAAATTAAATTCCTTATAGGCTGTAGCGAGGTTAGTGCTGGTTCTGATTGAAAGGAATGTAAGGAACACACTGAAGAAAGTTATTTCAGTTTTCTTATTTGGAAGAAAATCACTCAAATCTAAATATGCTGAGAGTTTCAGTCTAAAATTTCAAAGGTGATTGCACAGTTTAAAATCTAACAACAACACAGACACAGATACATGCACATAGTTTCAGTCTAAAATTTCAAAGGTGATCACACAATTCAATATCAAGCGACAACAGTACTGAGACAGACACACACACACACACACACTTGGAAACATAAAACTATCACAAAATGGATGTTGTTAATCTGAGTAAGGCTGTAATCCCATACATGTTCACCAGGATGTAAAACATGCTGATCCTAATGGGAATTACTCTAGCATAGACATGCATAGAATTAGGATGTAAAAGGATTTGCTAAATGACTTTCCAACACTACAGGTATGGGGAACCACTGTCCATCTCAATGCTTCAGACTACACCTCCCATAATCCCTTACTCTTTGCCATGCTGACAGGGGCTTCTGAGAATTGAAATCGAAGCATTAAAAGAACAAAGGTTTCTCAGGCCATTTCTGCACTAGACTGTGATAGTGTTATTATTCCACTTTCAACATCCTATGGAATCCTGGGGTTTCAGCCTCAAGGCCCCTCCCTAAACTGCAAAGCCCAGTATTCCATAAGATGATGAAAGTGGAATAATAGCGCTATAACAGTCTAGTGCAGAAATGGCCTCAGTCTTGCATTAATAATTACTGCCATAGCTTATTAAATTAATTTGATTGTTTTAAATTAGCTTATTAATTTGATTAATTCAAAGTCCCCTATAGCTGCACAACTTACAAATAAATCTGAATCTTCCACTGAAGCACAGTGAAGCCTCTGCCACAGTTAAAACTACTACTAAGCTATACTGGCTGATGGTGTCAGGCAAGGGGCAAAGGGGGTCATGGATGGCATAAGTGGATCATTTTAGAAAGGAGGTCATTTTGGCCAGGGTTATGTGCACACAAACCAGTAAGACTGAACAGACTCAAACGGACTGAGAGGCTTATAAAAGTTGACTACTCCAGAGACCCATAAAGGCACAGAGAAGGGGAAGCAACACAAACCCGTTGAAAGACAGAATGAAGGAGCGCCTCCAAATATGAGCTGGTGAACAGTCTTTGAGAAACCTCTTCCTGCTTCCTTTTATAGAAGCTGCTGAGTATTTGGTGCCAAAGAAAGCAGGGGCAGTTTAAGGGGCCTCAAAACAGCTTCCATTCCAAAGCAGGAGTGGGTGGGGCTTTGGAAAAATAACTTTTGTTCTCCTTCACTAGGAGAAGAAATTGATTCTTAAGTCAAACAGAAGTTTTCGTACATCCAGTTTCACTAAATTCAAAATTTGCGGGGGCTGGCACCAGAGTTTTATGCTGTTGGCCAGGGAAAATGGTAGCTTTCCGGGCTCAAATACACTCCATGATATTTGGAATTTAGCATGAGACAATTTTGCCTACAGGTTCCTATGGGGGGGAGACACCTGTAATTTCTATTTACACAGCAAGCCTACACATGAAGAAGGAACATTCAGCCTTCCCAATATTGGTATATTACAGTTCCTGTCAGCTCTAGACAACATTGCCAGTGATAAGGGATGATAGGTGTTGCAGTCCACCAGTCAGCTACAGTTCTGTGCAAACCTATTTGGATCAGTCCTTTTAAAATCAGTGAAACATATTACTCAGTAACCCACAAAAACCCAAAATTAAAACGACCATGATTTTATTTTTTATCTGCTAAATGAATATACTGTCCAACTGGCAAATGCCACAAAGTAGTTGACAATTATAAAAATCAAAAACATTAAAAAAAAAATGAAAGTGACCACAACAACAAGATGTTTCAGTGGGATCAAGGGTTTTTCTATAGGAATCAATGCCAGAGCTGCCATGATAGTACTGTATTGAGGACTTATTGGCTTTACTGCTTTTAAGTGTTGTTTTTGTGTGCCCTCAAGTCATTTCTGACTTACGGGAACCCTAAAAAGAATCTTTTATGAGGTTTTCTTGGCAAAAATTGTTCAGAGTGAGTTGCCATCACCTTCCTCTGAGTCTAATGTGTATGATGTGTGCGCCCAGCAGGTTTTCATAAACAAGTGGAGATTTGAACCCTGGGCTCCAAAGTTCCTAATGCAACACACCAACCACTACACCGCACTCACTCCCAGGCTTTAATTATTCATTTTATTTTATTCATAAGCTTTCCGACCATGTCCATGATTGATTAGCATCCGGAATGGAAGAAATTATGAAAGATACATACAAATAGGTGGGGTTGCCAACCAATCACTCCAGCACAACTCTTGTGCCTTGAACAGTGACTCAACAGTTGGCAAGGTAACAGGTTCTCTGTCTTTTATCATTCTAACTTCATGTTAGGAACAGATTTCTCTGTTTCTGTCAAGCATCTTGCAAAGTCTTGCAAAGTTACAGGACTTAGGCTGCAAATCATCATCATTATCATCGTCGTCGTCGTTTATTGATTAGTCAACTGACCATATCAATGCTGCAAATCATGCCAACAGAGTATATGCTAGCAAAGTGGCAGTGTATCTAGGATCTAAAAAAAAATCTCATTCCCAGCAAGTTTGCCCCAGATAGGCTGTGTCAGCATGGTAAAAAAGTGTGCTGAGGATTCTTCAACCCCCGTGACTAAGAGTCAAAGCAAGTTTTCTTTTGGTCATATTTTCAACATCTCTGAAATGTTTGTGAAGCTCAGCAGACACAACATGCCCCAAGAATAAGCTAGTTGATCACAAAATGATCAGCAACATATCCACCACTGCTGTTTGTACTAGTCATACAGCAAGGCTGCTGCTCTTTGCATATTACTATTTTGCATATTTTACAGTCTCAAAAATATAGAAAATTGCTCTGAAACTTTGTTGTTGTTGTTGTTGTTGTTGTTGTTGTTGTTGTGTGCTTTCAAGTCATTTCTGGCTTCTGGCAACCCTTAGGCAAACCTATCACAAGGTTTTTCTTGGCAAGATTTGTTGCTGGTTGAAACTAGCAAAACAAAATTTTCAAAAAGTCACCCTGTCTCATAACAAGGAGAAAAACTCTTGAATTTCCTATTTACCATGGAAGGACAAATCAAATCAAGGTTTATGTCCCTAAGTATATCATGCATTCTGGTGTAGAAGTCATGCTCCTGCCTAGTCTGGACAACCATTAGCCAACAGAAACTGAATATAGGACTGGGGCATACTGTAAAGGAGCATTAGGTTATAAATTAAAATGTCAACTGGTGAGCACTCTATACAGAGATCTCCAAGCAACTCTCCATCAGGGCCATCCCTATCAATAGGCAGACTGAGGCAGCTATCTCTAAACTTCATATATTGAGTGGTGCAGACCATATACTCTGCATCCCCTAAATCAGCCTGATCATCTCTGGTACTATAGAAGACGTTGAAGACCCAACTGTATTATGCTGCCAAAAAGAAAGATCAGTCTTGACTTGTGCTACTTTAACAGTATTGCTTGTTTTCTCCCCACCCCAAAGGAAAGTGCTCTCAAAAGTTCTTCTCAAAATACCATTATACATAAGTCTGCTGCAGGCCTGACCCTACCATTACCTAGAGAGAAGCATCTGCCTTGGAAAGCAAATGTGGAGGTAGCTGATGATCGAGAAACGACAACAAAACAAGACAATAGAGGAGTGAGCTATGTCTTTCATGCCTGAGCCTACTGCCTTTGCATGTGTTAGAAAATGCTGATTTGTCATTGATACAGTTCTGATCAGGAAGGAAGAAGGAAGGACGGCATCACTGAGTACAGGTAGCATAATGTATTGGGCTGGCTATCACTTCTGTTTTTTGACTTTGAACATGGTTGGTTTCTTTTTTGTATACAGAATGAGGGAGGCACCATCTTGACTAAAATGTCTTGGGCCATCACCAGTACAAGCCCATTTCCCAGTTTTTATAATTTCATTTCAAAGATCTCACCAGCAGCCAGGCTGGCTAAAAAGTAATAACTCTTGCACCCTTACCGTCCTACTCTGCCTCCTCCTTTTGGGGTTTTTTGATAAGACTCTTGGACTACTAAATTGGTAGTTCTATGTGTTGTGTTTGGAGCTCTGAGTGCTCAGCAATATGACTATAGGATTCTCAGATACTTAAAAGATGGAGACTATTGTGCTGTAGTTCCTTCCCTATCAAAGGCCACAGGCTAACTGTTCTAGCCTTCCCAGAGACACAGTACAAAACCTGGGATGGATTATATACACCCAGTCCAGAATATTCCAACAAACCTGGCCCAGATCGAGGAATGGATTTGCTGCAAACACTACACTATGGACACTTACTTTTTCATAAGTCCAGAGATTAGAAAGGCGTTTGCAGAGATGAGGGGGACGATGGGCATCAGAATCCTTCACTGGTTAAATTGACTGGGAGCGCTGTGCGTTTTACAGTAAAAATGTCAATGTTTCCAAGCTGAAATCCTGGCTGAGGTCCCACTGAAATCCATCTTACTTCTTAGTCATGATGCTTAGCATTATGATGAAAGTACCCATCCTTGACCTGGAGGCAGAACTATGGCAGTGACTTCAGCAAAACCAGCTAGCAATTGCGTGGTTGCCATTATGCCTAATGGCAGTCCTAGCCTTCTGTCCACCAAACCACAATGTTATTTTTTTTTCCTGAAGTATTTTTGTACTTCTGACAATACTGGAGTTCTCTCAAGTCTGCTTGTATCTCCTTCTTGTGTATCCTTCTTTAGTTAACACCAGCATTATACCGGACAAATACTGGAAATAGGAAAAAAAATCTTTCAGCAGTCACTACGGATAAGTATGCGTCTGAATCTGTATGCTGGGGCTAGACTGATATTTTGGAGCTTGAAGCAGAGAAGCAAAAGAACACTCCCCAAACTGCACATTTGGTACCCAAAGCCACTCAACTTGGTTTGACACTTTTTCCTCTTCCAGTCCGTAGAAATATAGGATGGCATCCCATTGATCAATTACGGCTGCATAAGTTGAATTTATACATCCATGTTTATGATTGTGCCACTACTGCAAATCCCCCCCCCCCGGACAAAACCCTACCTTAAGAGCAAGCAGCCACCCTGAACAATCAACGTCTGTTCTGCTGATGATTGAGGCACTACAAGATGATGTTTCTACTCCCTCCCACCAGAGAGCTATGATGTGACAATCAGAAGCAGGACACCTGTCACAGCTCCTCATCACACTGCAGATTACTGGCAGGAAGTGGCTGGAAAAGTCATCCTGATGCCTCCTGGTTGCCAGCACAACAGTCCTCTGTTGCTCAGTGTGGCTCTTGGCTGTTAAAGTAGGTTTGGAGAGCTGGGTCAGGAGACGATATGTACTTACATATATACTTCATAGGATCTCAGCCAATGTCACAATAAATGAAGTAACTAACTATTCATGGCAGACCCCAAATCCTTTGCCTGAGAGGGTCATGCTGCCAAGGTTAGGGCAAGTCCTTGTGTGTGGAAGTGTTCCTTTCTCAAACACATCTAGAATTTCCAAGTTCTGGATAAAATCTTGATATTATTCTACTCAGCACTGCTCAGTTCTACATAAATCATTTCCTGTTTCAAAACAGTCCTACAATGTTATACTATGACAAGTTTTGGAAATCCATGGGATACTTACTGTCTAGGCTCCCTCACCCCCTAGACCCCAAATCAATATTCATTTGCTCTCAAACCCTTACGAACCTTTTCTGCAGCACAGATACAGAGCAAGCAATTTTAAAGTGCCAACTGTTTCTTTCAGAAAGACGTCAGTGTTCTGCGGAGCACAAAACTGGCCTATTGACTTTTCAGCCCAATCACAGCTTAGAAGTGATGTGGTTTTGTACTTTGTGCCAAACTATCATTTCACCCCATGCCCTCTTCCAAAGCAAATTCCAGTCTTTATTGTTAACTAGCAGCTTTTCTCTAATTAAAGAGACTTTTACAAGCCATCTTTCCAATAACAGAAAAACAACCAACTTGAATATATCCAGCATCTTTAAAAAAAAATCTGGAAAAAAAAAGATGCAAATCTTTGTTTACTCTAGATTTTTTCCCAGAAACTCTCTTTTTGAAGCCAGAGAGAACTGGTACTAGAAATGTAAAGACAGAGATTAGAATTTTAAAATCCTTAGATGAACGCCTGCTTAAAATGAAGGCTTTGCCAATTCTTCCATTACTATTAATATTTTATATAACAAATTATGAGCTAGAGTAGTATAGTGGTAATCTGAGCCAAACCACTATTGCTCACTACCTTCCACCATGGAAATATGCCTAGCCAACTTTATAATGTTGTTGTAAGGCAGGATGGACAAATTGCAACCTCCAAACTCCATTTTTGTGGCCCTTAAAGCCCCCTTCTAACTTTCCTTCTAACTTTCCGGACACTTCAAATGGTGTAAGTTTTGCCCCTAAACCTCAAAGGAAGACCCCCAACACATGTAAGCATGAAAATACCCCTTCCCTACAAGCACCCCAAAAGCCCATGCTATCCCCAAATATCTCCATTTTCCTCTGCAGCACCTATCCAAATAGTGAGAGGAAGTGATAGGACACACTTCCTCTTACAAAAGGAACTGCAGAGGAAAATGGATGTACAGGTTGAGTATCCTTGCTCTGAAATGCTTGGGACCAGAGTTATTTTGGATTTTGGATTTTTGCAGATTTTGGAATATTTGCATACATACATAATAAGATATCTGGGACATGAGACCCAAGTCTAAACACAAAATCCATTTGTGTTTCATATACACCTTAAATTGTAAATTTAAATTATTCTAAATTATATACTGTTGTATATACAGTCCTCCCTCTACATTCCTGAGTTTGACCTTTGTGAATTTGGTTATTAAAAAGTGGCTGCTTGTCTCTCCTCCATTTGCCTCCTCCCGTTCCCCTGCCTTTTGCCTGGACATGCATGTCTTCCTTCCACAGACTCAGACAATAGGCAACTGAATGGCAGTGGGCAGCCTTGTGTGCACAGAAGGCACATGGCTACCCCCTCCCATTTGCTTGCCTATTTGCCTATGTGCCTAGAAGGAAGGCAGTGTGCCCATGCAAAAAACAAGTGAATGGAGGGGAGCACTCACTTGGGCAGAAGGAGTTATCCTTGGGGTTTTTTTTTAATTTTGCAAGGGTTTTGTGCCCCAAACCCATGCAAAAATCGAGGAGGCCACTGTATACCACTGTGTAATTGTTGTAAGTAATGTACCATTCGTTCAATGCAGGATTTGCTCTTTCATCAGGTCTTCTACTCTCGCCTTCTTTCTGAAGGGAACATAAGGAAATTGCAAAGGCATTCCTGGGACTGCACGCATGCGTGGTCGCAAGCAAACCTCTGTAACTGTTTCATATTCCCTATAGGGAGAAGACTGGGTTCTGCTTTTCAAAAGTTTTCGATTTTGGAGCATTTCAGATTTCAGATAAAGGATACTCAACCTTTATTTGGGTTTAGCGTGGCTTTGTGCAGTCTGCAGGAAGGTCCGGGTGAAAAAAAATTGGCCTCTGCACCCTATGCACTTGACCACCCATGTTGTAAGGTATGGTTAGGGAACTTTTCAACCGCCACCTGTTCTGAACTATAATTCCCCTATCACCTTGCCATTGGCTATTCTGGCAGGGACTTCTTGAAGATGAAGTCTAAAATATCTAGATGGTGAAAGGTTCCTCACCCTTGTTGTACACGTTATAAACCTCAATCCTTCTAGAATTCCTAAAGAAGTGCTTCAGTGCTACTAATTATAATTCAAGTAACAACGACATAGAATTAAATAATGTCCCCGTAATGTTCAAAACATGTTTTTGCATTATCCTATATACCAGGGATGGGCACTGGATAGAATTCAGATCTATGTGACCTGTTTTTCATTTTACTATAACATGGGCCATTTCTGCACTAGACTGTTATAGCGCTATTACTCCACTTTCAACATCCTATGGAATCCTGAGGTTTGCAGTTTAAGGAGGGGCCGGCCAGCCCCTCCTTAAACTGCGAACCCCAGGATTCCATAGGATGTTGAAAGTGTAATAATAGCACTATAACAGTCTAGTGTGGAAATGGCCATGGAAGTCTGACAAACACAGCAAGACAGAAATGCTGGTTCAGGGGGTGTTGTCTATTATCTACTGCATATCATGAGCTACACACACGCTTCTCTATGTGTTCTACCACAATAGTTTAAAACTAGCCAGCAGAGCTGAATGAAGTCTTGATCAAAAGCAAGCAATTAGGGCCTGTGCTTCACAGAAAAGGAACTAGGATAACCACATGTCTTCTGTTTGAAGAGCTGCATCATTTTGGTGGATATGAGACTGACTACCGTACTAGAAGCGCTGAGGCTGAAGGATATACAAGTAGAATAAGGCCCATCATAGAAAAGGCTCTTTTTTTGCTCCTGTTAAAATATTTGTTTGTTTAAATAGCTAATGTTTAAATTCTGAAACACTCTCTTAAATATGTATTTATTTAAATACGGAGGTGGTGTGGGTCCCAGTGACTCAAGCTAAGGTTGCATGAGGAGGGAAGGACTGCAAGGAGGTACTGGATATCTCTTTCTGTAATCACCAGAAAAAGTATGTATGTTGGTATAACAGGAGGTTACGCTAGCATACACTGCCTGCAGGATTCATCCAGAATGTTATCACTAAATAGAAGATATGGCTTCCTGAATGGGTAGGGTCTGAACAAGAGCACTCTACATTGCAGCTATGGTAGTGCAAGTGCTGATAACCTCAAGGCTGGACTTCTGCAATATGCTGTACATTGGACCACCTCTGTACCAAATTCAGAACCTTCAGTTAGTTAAAAACATAGCATCCACATTGGGTACTGGCACATCTAGAAGCAATCATATTGCACCAATATTAAAAGCACCTCCAATGAGTTTCCAGGCAAAGTGTTGATTTTTACCTTTAAAGTCCTACAAAGTTTGGGTCCAGGTTACCTACAGGATCACCTTCTCCCATATAATCCAGTCCATTCATTCAGGTTCTCTGTGTGACATCTATTTCATTTGGTCAGAACTAGGGGCCTTTCCACACTACACTGTTATGGTGCTATTATTCCACTTGCAACATCCTGTGGAATTCTGGGGTTTGTAGTTTACTAAGGCCAAAGGGCTCTCTGGTTGAGAATTCTAAATGCCCCTCCCTAAACTGCACATACCAGGATTCCATAGGATATTGAAATAGCACTCTAACAGTGTAGTGTAGAAATGGTCATGGCTGACAACTGTTATTCAGAGGACATTTTCTTTGGCCACCCCCACGTTGTAGAATGACCTGCTGGAGGAGATCTGTCAGGCAGATATGCTGTCAGCAGTAAAAACTGGTCTCATCCAGCAGATCTATCCAGATTATTTTTAAATTATACATTTTAAAGTACTGATTGGTTGGCTTTTATATGTATTGGTTTTACATGCTCTTTTAACTGGTGTTATGTGTTTAATCTGTTGTTGTTCCCTGTCTTGATCCATAGGGAGAGGTAGGTAAGAAATAAATATTGTTGTGGTTGTTGTTGCACTTCCCAATCATTACATTTCTGTGCCATTTTATGAATTTTATTTTAGTCATCTTGACTTTCTGGTAAGGCGACCTGAAAATGTAAGAACAAACTGGGGAAAAGAAGGCATGAGATACGCTAGCGGCAATAAAATTAAGTTTTGCAACTGAGTGCTGAGAACCAGAAAAGCTGTTTGTCCAGTGACTTGGCAATACATGCAACAGTTCTGTGCTTCAACAAGAGCTTCTCAAAATGCACACTATATATCACAATAATGTATGGCATAGTTTGTGAGGGAAGGCTGGACTTTGGTAAGCCTACTACTCAAACTCCCTCTCCCTGAATGGTGGTGTTTCATTACAACAGTGTGGAAATTCATTAAGAAAAAGACTTGGTGGTCCTGAGCACGCACAGGAGGCCGGCTCAGAAGGAGTTACTTTTATGAGGAGTAAAAAAGTTCTGGGTAATACAGTATTTCCCAGCCTCGTTATGAAAAGGCAAAGCTGAGCCTGAGTGGAAAATATAACTGCATACTGTGCATAATGTGTGTATGTGTGCGCTCACATACGTGCAAGAAGGTGAACGAAGGGTTAGTGTGCAGTAACAACAGAACTATAAAACTCTATAATGAGAGTTCCATCAAATCTGGGGGGGATTTCAGCATTTTCTAATGTACTTTTTATACTACGGAGCCAGTTTTTAAGTAACGATTGAAAGAACATTCATTTTTTGTGTGCACACATCGACTGTGGAACTGTTGTTCACAAAATGCTGGTGATGATTCCATCTCACTGAAAGCAATGGTATCTATTGTTGTTGTTGTTGCACAAGTTGCTAGCAGGAAAACTGCTGACAATTTAAATATTGAGAAATGGCCTGCTAAGATTTGGGATCTTGTTATGTGGGAAAAACTAACACATAAAGTTAAAAAACCAAATGGAGACACAGACAACTTTGCCGCAATTTAGTTTGCTGGCATTAGCTGTAGTAGTCATCATAGGGACATGTGGAAACAAGCCAGACAACTCATGGAAACATTTGGAGCAATGCATTTGGATAATGCAAATGATAACTTCAGATGATATTTTGGTTTCTATATATAAGTATTGTGACATAGGCCCTTTCCGCACGCGGCGAGGGAATCGCTCCCCACCGCTACCCACCGAATCTTCTGTGGGTCCAGTCCGGTCCGGGGTGAGGAGGAGCAGTGCATGATCATAGATCCGCACTGCTCTGGCGTCCAAAATGGCGGCTTCCGGTTGGTCGTGGGTCTCAACCAACCGCTGAAGCTCGCCAGCCTAAAGCCCACCCTCTGCAGATCGCAGGCTCGCATTGGTGCGAGCCTGCGAATCTGTATCGGAGAGCAGGCACACAATGCCGCGCACCAGCATTTTGAAATACCTGAAAAATCAGGTCTTTCAAAAACACGATGGAGGACCACTTGGGGTCGCTCCGGAGCGGACTGAGGTGTGGATCTACAGTAAGTAGTCCAGACCCAGTCTGCTCCAAGATGCAGATGTCCTCCATGGAGGACACGCTGCACTGTTTTATTTACCCCTTGTGGAAATGGCCATAGTCTACATACATTGATATTGGTTCTACTCTGTTTTTTAGTGTTTATTTTTATCTATACTTCTTGCCATTACTTCGATGATGATGATTACTTCTACCACAACAATGTCAATTTCACAAATATTCATCTTAATGTTCACCTTTGGGGATGAAAAGGAGCTTTTTTTTACCCTCTCATTTGATGTGTCCCAAACTCTGCGCTGCTTGCTGTATATCAGTGTCCTTCCTCCATCAAAATGAAGATGGAAGCCATTGCAGAGAGGTGAAATGCATGTGCACAATGCAGTGCAGAACTTGGAAATGTTATTGGCTCGAGACTATAACTTCAAGCATCCCCCAACCCCATGCCATACTAGCTGGGAGATTCTGAGAGCTATGGTTTCAAAAAAAAAAAATTCCCCAGGCTCTGGCATACTTCTTGATGATAATGGTGGTGATCTTTACATAAGTGCAGCTGAAGCCCATCCATCACTAGCAAGGTAGTAATGGCTCTTTCATGTCTTCTTTTAGCAACAATACATTTGAGCTAATGCAAAGTCAATGCTTTCTCATGCGGCTTGATCACAGAGGTCCTTCATGCATGTTTCTGCTTGGAAGATGTGTCCGTGTGCATGCGTGCGTGTGTGTGTTGTTCACTGTATTTAAACTTCTCTTCCCTCCATCAATATGGGCAGATGAAAACACAATCAACACTATGGAATACAGTCCCTTTGGGTCTCTTTCAGTCTCCAAATTCCAACACCTGGTCCTTTCACAGACCTGAAAAGCAGAGCGCTTTAAAGGTCCCTGTTCTCTCTAGCAGCCACAGGACTCAAGATTTACAGACTCTTACACCTAGTATTCTGAGCCTTGGCAACAGGAGAGTTCCGCCACCTGTTCTTGTATGCTCTGGATACCAACAACTTATTGTTATAATGGCATATTACTGTTTTTCAGATGGTTGTTACTCACTTTCTATTTTCAGTGTTCCTTTCATCATAAACATGGGAAACAATTAACACATACACCTGAAAGTGCTCCACAGTCTATAATAAAAGTTGACATGAAAATCTGTATGCCAGTTGACAACGTATGAGCTATAAGAGAGGCAGTGTATGAGCAAGTATTTCCAAACTCTCAATGACCTATGGTTAAAATGGAAAGTAGTGGCTGTTAATGGAAGATACATTCCATTGTCTGGCACAAGAACCTCTGAAAAACGCAACACTTGAATGATCTCTAAGGCAAGGGAATCCCTTGACATTCAGGGGCTTTGAACTATAACTCCCTTACTTATTTAACTCTTGGCCACACTGGCTGGGAGTTAAAATCTGGAGGACCATGGTCCTCCATGCCTGCTGTAACAAGTTTCTCTCATGTTGTCTTCTGAGCTGAGATGTTGCTGGAGAACCCTAGGAGGGAAAACATACACAAGTGACATGCAAAGAACCCTGCACCTTTAAAAACTAACCCTTCAGCAGCCAAAGGCAGCTGCTAGTTTTCATGTCAGTGGAGCCATGAATCCACTCCAGGCTTTAATGCAGACTTTAAAGGATGCTGAACCTGTTTGGGAGTAGACCTCAACACTTTGGATGTCTAGATTAAAACCCAGAATGGACTCACCACTCCATTGACATGGCAAACAAAAGCTACCACTGCATACATCCTGGTCCTGTGCTAGTATAGGCATACTTAAATTCATTGAAATCAATAGGTTTTAACCAGTCCGTTTGTCTGTGCAGTCCCATAGGTGCCTTTTCAGTTGTTGCTACATTTGCTTTTATTGAATCCTGGATTCAGTTAGTCATCAAAAGGAGGAACTATGGGAGGTCAGTAAAGTTAACAAACTAACTATAATAAACATGGAAATCAAGTAGGGCCCTAATTAAGGGCTGATAGACAGTTGTGTGTCTGCAGTGGAACATTATTACTGATTAAGGAGCAAAGACACCAGTGGCTTAAAGAAACAAAGTAAAGGGCTTTATTATAGGAACTCCATTCTAAGATACCAAAATTACTCAGGGTGCTATCCTAATCTAGCTGCATTCTTTGGGAAAAACTGGGAAGAGAGAGAGGGGTCATGAGAAGAGTCAGAGAAACATCCGTAAGAGTGTCAGTTTACATCACAAAGGGGTCAGGATAGGTAGAGCCAAGAAGGGAGGACACTTCAGGTCACCCGAACTAACTAGCTCTATGGCCATTTCCACACTACACTGTTATAGTACTATTATTCTGCTACGCTTGAGACCCTGGCAAAACAATGATAGCAAGAGTAGACTATACTGGGCTGAAAAGACAATGATCTGACCTGGTATAAAGTGCTTTTGCACGTTCCCAAATGAACTAAGGGCAAATTGAATGGTCCTGCTGACTCGCTGGTCCTGCACAAAGAAGAATCTAGCTTTGCCATGTTTCAACAGGAGACCTTTTCCTGACTATTGAAGCAAAACTATTCTGATGCTGTTTAAGCTAATTGAACTACAACTCCCAGAAAGCCTCAATAAGAACTCTCAGAAACCCTCAGTAAAGTTCTGCCAGGCTTATTTTTTATTACATGTTGAATGTAGGGAATAAGGTTACACATTTTCCCCACTCTTGACATCTGTGTGTAAGTTCTGAATAGGACTATTGGCACAGGGCTATTGCCATATTCAGAACGGCCAATACAAAGTGCTCTTTGTTTGCAGAACAATAAAGCCAATGGAGGCTTCCCTCCTAGGACTTACACAAGAGGGGAAAGGAGTGGAGTGGAGTAGAGAATCTGGCAGAAGAAGGGCCTGTTTGGCATGGGGGGGAAGCAATTGCCCATTGAAGTATGATTAAACTGTCAGCTTACCTGGATTCAAATTCATCTTTTCTTTGGAGCAGCAAAATGTCTTGGGCTGACCCTGACAGAATTGATGGCAAGAATGGATGTCTGACCCATAATCCCTCTAGAAAAAAGTCCACTTTCTCCTTGGGAGTTGTTCATTTAGTAGAATTTGGTAGTTTAATGTATAATCAGAGTGGCAAACTGACTGAACAGGGCATCTCATCCATAACTCTTTGGCTCTGAGAAGAAATCTGAAATATGAGACTTCTGCAAAACCAGACCTGAAGCCAAATATTTAAATGCTGGCATGCACTAAAAGGAATGTCATACTGTCAAATTCTGAAACACCCATAAAAATTATTTAGAAGTCATAGCTAATCTCAAGATAGCATATTTTTCCCTAGTCCCTGAAAAACTGACTCATCAATATTAAAAGGAGTATATTTTTGGCTACCCTTCTTAGCTTTCTTCAACATAGTTAATATTTACTGAGTCTCTTGGGCTCAACATTACCTCAGTTTTTTGCTTCAGGTCTCCAGCTGCACTTTCTTGCTGTCACCATAGCAATGCATGGAATGTAAGCATTGTGTTTCCCTTTCTCTTAAGAAAATAAGTAAAACTATAGCAGCCAGCTCTACCAGGGGGAAATGCCTTTCTGGGCTGTTTCCATTGAGAATTCAAATGTACATACACATAACTATTTTGAAAATTAGAAATGATCTGCCAGTTTCCATCAGTTATCACCTATAATGATATACAATGTAACTCCAAATGCCAACAATCAGTTTAGATGTTATAGCTCTGTTTATCTAAAATGTATACTAATTAAACATGGTTGGGAAAAACTCAATGAAATATCAGAAGTGTACAAACTTTTAAAAATGACTACAGTTCAACAAACCAACCAGAGTTTGATTTTTGAAGGTGGGTGGTCAAGCAAGTTAAAAAAAATTAAATCTCCTCCCCCTTTTATTTCTTTAGGTAGAAAAATCTCCAAAGAAAAAAGTTGTTTGTGGCTGAGTCAAACCTATATCTTTCATTCAAGCAAAGAATTTTATAGGACAGCTTTCCCTTCTTCCCTTGTATCTGGGATGGAACCTATAGTCCAATCTATCTGGTTGGGGAAAGTCATTTCAATACAATAGGTTAGTGTTGTAACATGTCTTGATTTTTCTTTAATGTGTATGCTTGATAAAATATTCACATATGTATACTGCCTTTTTACTCCATAAATAAGAGACTAATACAGGTAAAAGCAATAGGTTTAAAAGCAATCGAACACACACATATACACTTCTATATATTTTATATTATAGATGAGTGAGAGAAAATAGTCATGAACATCAGATAGAAATGAAGTATGAAAAACTGTAGGACTTAGGAACAATAATAGGTTGCAGATTAGAACAGAATAATAACAGGCTTTATATTTCTGGAGTCAACATTGCTTAGATATTCACTTTTTGCACGAAACATTCTCTTTGTGGGTAACAGTAAATTGTCTTTAGCATGTATTTAGCATTGAAGTATGTCTATCTGTCACTCTCATCTGAACATCAACCAGATTCAGGCAGAACTGCAGCAACCGATTCCAGAAGATTATAGCACATTGTTTTTTTTAAAAAAAAAATAAGCAGAACGCTGGATTGTATTCAGTTACTCTAAATATATATCACTGCAATATAGATTTCAATCATTGTTTGTGTATCTGATGTGCTATTAGTCCAATGTGTGTCTCTGTCATATAGGTTAGTGCACACTATTGTGTGTTTGGTGCCTGTCCATTTGCATTTAAACAGTGCAAGGGATAACAAAAATTTGAAGCTGCAAAAATCACTATTTGCAAAACAAAAATATAGCACTGTGAGCCTTTTGAAGGATTTCTGGATGTGTGTGTGTGTGCGTGCGCGGGCATTATTTCAATGTTTATGTGCTGAGGTTGCAAAGAAATAGTGTGACAAGGAATGTTCTATGCCACCCTGTCCAAATGGTTTCTTATTTATGCCAGTAAATAAATTATGGAAACTTAAGCAATTCTAAATATCAAGTACTAAGTCAGTTGGATCAGATGCCTCTGGGTGAATTCTATAATAAACATATCATATTGAACTTAATCACCTGTGATATCTACAATCCTGCCAACTGGTTGCTCACTTTTAATTCTACACTAGACTGATTTGTAAATCTAGCCTGAGAATCAAACATGTGAAATACAACTGTATGCACAGCAAGAATGCTGCTTTCTGTTGTTGCAGCACTATTTCTTACTGGCAAAAAGAAACAAGTAACTTTTTAATGAAACTGGCTTGCCTTTTTGTCAGTGAAAACAAAATGCAAACGTTTACCTTATCACCTGTTTTGATCCTGGGCTTCTTCGTACTAACTGTTTTATAACCATGGGTTATATGGTCATATGGGTTGTATATAAAAGATATTTCACTTATCTGCTCCATGTCAACTATGCTGAAAATGGGTGGAAACTCATACCAGATCAATGAAACAGCACTAGAAAAAATGACTCCATTTTGAAGAGGAGAAATACGGAATTCATTGTAAGCAATGAGAAACAAAATAGTATGAAGCCAATCCCAGATACTCTGTGCTTCTGAAATTATTGTGGAACACAATCCTATCCATGTTTATTCCAGTGAAATTTCTACTGATATGAGCAAATGAAGTATGCACATGAGAGCAGCCTTAACTTTATATTAACTAGTGTATTTACCCAGTGTTGCCCAGGATTTTATTTTCTCATAGGCAATACTTGTTAGAAATACCTTAGGAACTACCTTATCTTACCTTACCTTATTTTAGGAATTAGATGCAGTTGAAATACACAGATTTGAGATTCTGTGTCTGTAATTCCTAAAATGTCTTGTCCAGTATCTGCAACTTTTCCCCATAGTCCCCAATCCAATCTGTATTCAGAGTTGTTAACATACAGAGGTTTGGTTTCTGAGGGAATACACTGGCCTTCTCCTTGCTGCTAGGCCTTGTCTCCATTGCAACTGGCCTGAGGCCCAAGAGAATTCTCTTGAGAATTCTAAAGGCCCCTCCCTAAACTGCAAACCCCAGGATTCCATAGAATCTACACAGGCAGCTGATCATATGAGGTCTTCTTGCCTGACACAGCCAATCATATGAGGTCTTCGCCTGCCTGATGCAGACGAACAGTTAAACTCATAAACAGAAAAACACTGACTTTTCTATATTAGATGTGAACCAAATTTGAAGACCACTGCAAAATTTGTCCACTTTAGGGACTTAATCATGTGGCACTTATCTATTCTTATATTTTGCTTAATCTCATTTAAGAGATTTATACATTATATGTTTATTTACCTATTTGATTTATGTCCCACCCTTCTCCCAAATGGGATGCAGAGCAGCTGGGATGCAAAGTGGCATGATCTTTCCAATAGATTCCTCGTGTGACTTTGAAAGGTTGTCATTACAAGAAAACAAATCACTGACTTTTACTAGCTAGCTTTTGCCCAATAGATCAGCAGAGGAAACTTAACCAAACCATTAAGAATCACATATATTTAAAAATCTTCAAAAGACTGTACATCAAACACTCCCTTATATGAAGCAACCTCCACAAAGATAGACCATTATAACTGCCTTATCCCAGTGCTGCTGCTGCTATTATTATGTGCCTTCAAGTTGACTACAACTTGTGGCAACCTTCTCATAGGGTTTTCTTAGTAAGATTTATTAAGAGGCGGTTTGCCTTCCTCTGCAACTGACAGAGTATAACTTCCCCAAAGTCACCCAGCGGAGTTCCACAAACGAGCAGAGATTTGAACTGAGGTCTTCCAGAGTCACAGTCAAATACTCAAACCATTACACCACACTGGCTCACACTGTCATTATTGCGTTGTTATGTGCCTTCAAGGCATTTTTAACTTATGATAATCCTATCAGAGTTTTCTTGGCAAGATTTGGTCAGAGATATTTTGCCATTGCCTTCATCTAAGGCTGAGAGAGTGAATCGCCCAGTTACTCAGTGGGTTCTATGGCTGAGTGTGGATTTGAACTCTTGTAATCCCAGAATCCTAGTTCACTACACTATACTGGCTATCACTATTGCTACAATTACTTTGCTGTAAAGGCACAGGGTAAGGATGTTTTACAAATGTTCATTTGCTAGTCTGAAATGGAAAAATCCATTTAATACCCTAATTTTGGTACACTGTTGGACTGCAAACTGTAATCTGAGAAACTCTTTTTCAGATAGTACAATCTTAACACATGTTCACAAAGGATCCAAGATAAAGATCACTCACAGAAGATATGAAAGTAGCCATCACTTATCAAAGGAAAGATGGAAAAAGATGAAGTCAAAGAGAAAAGATCAAAAGGAAAGGAACTATTATAACTGGATTTCCTGATGTTTCCTCCATTCTACTTCCTGTTGATACTGTATCACTCTATAACACTAAGTTTCTTTATTCATCATCTGTGTGTATTTTATCAGCAAAGGGAGGTGCAGAGAAGTTTCTGTCTAAAAGAGTGACCCTCCAAGATGCAGCCCACTTGCCAGGGACAGAGAGCAAAGATGTATTAGCTTGTAAGAGGCACTTTGGCTCTTGCTTCATTCACTCAAAGTGTGGCAGTATAGTCTCATTCTATTGAGTTAGTTGGTTTTCCTGCATGGCAGGGGATTGAATTAGATGGCTCTTGTGGTCTCTTTCAACTCCAAGATTCAATGATTTGATGATTCAATGAATTGCAGCATGCATCCACACTATTTGCTTTGTGTGGAAATGCTTTGCTTCATTCTCTTACCTTTTACTGGGTTATTAACTTGTCATATTTGTTTCCTCCCTTTTTTCCAAGAAGCTTGTGGTACCGTACATGGCCCCCTCCTCTGTCAAGGCTAATTCTCCACCTTCTGCAGACAGTAGAGGAGATGGGGACCCTCAAAAGGACCTTCAACCGCCTTCTTTGGGTGCTGGATTTAATTTTTCTCCAAGGATCTGGCTCCTACTGGCTCTTGGATCAATCATTAACCACCAACCATAATGGATTATACTCTAGGAGGTTAGGACTCCTTCTGTTTATAAGGTGTCTCCTAGTCTACATCGTTCCTACCTTCACTGGAGAAAGAAAGACTAGGTTTTCCAGCAGTTGAAACCAAATGTAATCCCTGAAATATGGATTCTGACATCTTTTTCGTAAATTATGAGGGTGCAGACTGTAAGTAGGAATTATCCCATTGCAACTCACTTTTTTGGTCATTGCTGGGACCAAAATTCTGTTCCAACCATGCAATTACCAAAATCCACTCCAAAACGTACATCACAGAGAGTATGCACACATACCCAGCACAGCCATTTCTGTGTTCTTGGAGAGTACGAGGAGAAGCAGGGACAGGTCCAGCTTTTTTCTTGTAGCTGGATGTGCTACAAGGATGTCATCTGCAGGGACATCCTGTGGACCCCCAGAGACCTTTGCAGATTCCTATTGCCTCATGGCCAGCTGTAAGGTATAATAGTAAAGAGTGAGGGCTACATTGCTTATAAAGTGAGGTGGGGGGGGTAGCATTGGGAGACGTAGCTACAGAGATCTAGATAACATAACATACATCGATCTGCTGATGAAGGATCTCATATGTCATTTCCCTGGTACATGCCCTTGCATGTTTAGGTATATGAACATATATCTTTCTCCTTGGGCACAAAAGCCACTCCAACTTTTTAAAAAGGATTTTCAAGGAGGAGGAGGAAAAATAATTGTACTAAATCTTAAGCTCCTAGATGTTGCAAGCACCTATCCTTGTCTCTATAATAAGGAAAGAAAAACAGCCTTGGTTATAGCATTATGTAAAATACTCAGAGTTGTATGAAAGAAGGATACATTTAAATAAGGATTTCCAAAGCAGTGAAAATAAAGGTATAACCTGATCACATCTAAATTAAATGTCCTAGCTGCTCATGCATCTGTATATTTCAGGTCTTAATTGTTCCCAAAGCATGAGTGTCACTGGATTGTTCTTGGCCTCATTATTAGGCCCCCAGCTCCAGCAACCATGTTTTCATTTTTCCAAGCAGGTGTCAGTAATGGAAACTGAGGTGGATTTTGAGTCATAAAAAGGAATGAAATTCTCCAAACTGATTCTGTCAACAACTTGACAGTCCCCTTTCCCATGCCTTCTCTGGGCATACCTTTATGAGTTGCATCCTTTCCCACTCTAGGTTTATCTCTATGATGTTGTGCTTAGAGAAGCAAGATGACAAGGGCTAATAAATACTGGACTATGTGCCAATTATTATCCCCATAACAACTCTATGAGGTAGATTAACCTGAGATACAGTGACTGGTCCAAAGCCACTAAGTGACCTTCATGGTTGAGTGGGGATTTGAACCTAGGGCTTCCCGGTTTTCGCTGAACATTCTAACCACAACATCTCTACCACAGGGTCACCACATTGGTATCCTCCTACATTTCCCCATGCATCTTCCATCCTTTACCAGACTTCAAAGAATTTTAAAAAGAATAAAATAATAGTGTTGACATAGGCCATTTCCACACTAGACTGTTATAGCTCTATTATTCCACTTTCAACATCCTATGGAATCCTGGGGTTTGCAGTTGAGAGAGGGGTCTTTAGAATTCTCAGCCAGAGAGCTCCGTGGCCTCAGTAAACTACAAACCCCAGAATTCCACAGGAAGTTGAAAGTGGAATAATAGCACTATAACAGTATAGTGTGGAAAGGCCCTAAGTCAATGAAATTAGCACCACTAAAACACCATTCTAACAGAAAGCAAATTTTTAAAAACACCAGGTGAAAACCATAAAATATGAAATATGAGCAAACATCACTTAAAACATCCAGATCTTTAAGGTCCACTGAAAATGAGAGAAGGAGTTATGTGACTTGGCAGAGCAATCCCCGAGTTGGGAGCCACCACACAAAAGGCCCTGATCTATGTGCCCAGCAAACCAATCCAGGGGAAATATGGGTAGGACTTCTGTATTAGCAAGACAGTATGTGGCTATTGTCTTGCTAAACAGGCCTGATATCATTGACTTTCCCGTTCATTCATATTTTTAACTGTCCAACCAAATGGCACAAGCTAATACTCCTGTTGTGAGAGTTTATCTATCATTTTGCTAAATGGTTGCTTGCAGATAATGCATGAGAAGTTATAAACAATCACAGTGGGTGAGCCAAACATCCCTGATAATTATTTATACTTAAAATAACTGTTTAAAACTGAATTTAATTTTATTTTTTAAAAGAATAATAACAAGGTGATTTTCATGGCTTCTTCTTTCCTGGGTTCTAATTTTAAAAAGACTCATATTTAATTGTATTGCCAAGGCAACACAAACACATAGGCACAGCACATACTAGCATGGTGGATCTGCTGACCACTGCTCCATGGGGCATCATTACAACTTCTCAGTGAAGACTGTTCACTATCTGAGTTTACCATTGGTTCTTTCCAGGAAGGAAGGAGTTAATAAAAGAGACTTCCTGTCTCAGTAGCACTTTGCTTGACTAACAAGGATAACCTTAACTCTGATGCGTCTAGCATTTCCAGGCTTAATTTTCAGATGGTGGGGTGGGGCAAGACATTCTCCTGCCTGGGGCAATGGACAATATACCACTTCCTTCCTATTCCAAGTACAGAAGGTGATTGGGCTGGCAAATGCATCTTACTTAAGCTTTAGTGAATGAACAGTACCTAGTTACAGCAAGTTATTTGGTCATGAGGAGGGCAGGACGGACTGATGGCACACGCAACTCTGTCCTTCAACAGAGGAGAATGAATAAGAACAGCTGGTGAGATGTGCCGCTTACCCCCTTCCAGCATTGCCCACCTGAGGAGATCACCTCACCACCTGAAGTAGTCTATCTAGTGGCAGGGTAGACTACTTCAGGTGCTTTTATCCCCTGGGTCTCCGATACTTATTGCTTTGGTCCTATCCTTGGTTCATCATCTGATCTTGACACATTAGAAACCTCAGTGAATAGCAGCTTTTCACTTGAAAATAAGTGACTTCCCCCTTTAGGAATCTCATTCCTCAAGCCTGCTGTTCATAAAATCTTGAAAGAAGGGGAGACTTGTTTTACAGCTCTGTTGTAAGGTATCAGTTGACCCTAAGTGTCAGAAGATAAGGTTGAGAAAACAGATTCCTTGCATATGAAGATGCAGGTGAGAATGGGTTTTCCTAGCAATAATATATAGTTGCAACTTACTCCTCTTCTGATGTAAAGAACTGAAATGTCTTAGTCTTGAATATGGTACAAATTACTAGAGTTGATTTATTAATATGGATCAACACAGATCCCTGTGTTTTTATACCCTCCTTATGGGTGCAGCTAGGGGGACCGTCATGATGAGTGCTCTTCTCAAAATTTTACTACACTGCTCTTGCTGGGTGATACAAAAATAGGGAGGGGTAAAGCTATGTTGAAAAAGTTTTTCCCCTATTGTTTACAGAAGTCAGGAAAAGCAGATATTAAACCCCTATTTAGCTTTCCAAACCATGTTTAAATTGCAGCTATTAGCCAGATTCTTCAGATCTTTTTGTATGATGAGACATTTATAGGCTCTTTACCTTTTTTTTAATGAGCATTCTTTTTTCCATATCTTTTTCTCCAATCTATGCATAGTAAAAAAACACAAGAAATACCATCTTTGCCTTGTGATACCCTGAAGCCACTTAGATGCTGCTACTGCTATAAATCCACTTTATGGGTTATATGACTTGAAAATTGCTTCTTTGGCCAAAGATTATGAACAGCCAGACTTTACATTCCTACTGGCAGACTATCTCTCTGCCATGGTCTTCGTCCAGCATCGTTGCTACCAGAGTCTCAAAACCCATTTTATCTCTGTGTATATAATGACATAATTGTCATGGCGAACAAGCCAGTTTCAAACACCTTTAAGACCCCTGCAATTGAAGGGATGAGATTTATAGAGCTAGAATGTGTTCCCATAAACACATTTACCAGATGAACTGTCTGACAAGCTGATGGTGCTGTCTTGGACAATTGTCAAGGGGGTCCTTAAAGCCTTTTTTCTTTTTTCAAAACTGTATCCCAAACTGTATCATGTCTCGCAAATAAGGAGACCGCAACAATCCCCATAGAGCCATTGAGACAAGCAGATAACTAGAGTGGAAAGCATGGGTAAAGCTTCTCTGTAAATTAGAAGTTTTGTAATTTGGCACCGGTTCTGCAACTGATATAATGAAGACTGTGCTTACATGATACATGATCTAAAAGGAAGTCCAGGAGTTAAGCAAGTGTGTCTTGTAGTCGTCAGATTTAAATTCCCAGGACTTTCTAGAAATGAAGAATGAGCAGCCTCCTTACTGAAATATGAAAATTATCATGGGCCATATCCATAACTTTGATTGGGGGGGGGGTTTAATAATCTTCTTTTTTTTTTTTTAAGGGCAACAATTGAGGGGAGGCAGAAGTAGCAGCAGTCAGTTTGTGGCATGCATAGCCATTGCCAACCTTTTGACAAACTGCCTGGTTTAAAGGGAAATTTTAGTTTCAATCATGTTTATAGTGTCATCCAAGAAATAAATACAAATTCAGGTTGCTACTTTCTTTAAAAATTTGTGAATCTCCTTGTATACCAGGGAACAAAATGCCTTCATCAGGAGAGCATAGCTGTGAGTATATTGTGCTGCATGATACTATGTTTAATTTTTTTTATGAATTTAGAAACAAAACATACACAGACTTCCAGCACTACAACAAACTGTCAGCCTCAATGACATCAATGTGGGTACAGTGTATTTTTCACCTCTGGATATTAATTTAAAAAATCATGTTGCTTCCTTGAAGTGCACCCTTTCTGAAATGTATCTGATCTTTTCCTGCACAATCATAGTGCTATAATTCCACTGTAACTGTGACAGTCCCATTGTATGGAAACCTAGAATTTGCAGTTTGGGGAGGAATATTGGAATTCTCAGCCAGAGAGCTCTGGTGCCGCACTAGTTTACAAATCTCAAGATTCCATGCAAGGTGCAGTCATGGCAGAATTATCGTGCTATAATTGTTTAGTGTGAAAGGACTCTTGGTCTTCACGGAATCAACCAGGGTGAGGGGAAACCCCAGTCCACACTGGGAAGGATACATTTGGTAAAACCATGTGCTTGCTGGGACCTAAGGGCTTATCCTGGGGTCTTTCAAACTTTGTGAGTGCATTTTTAAGGAACTTGTCATTTCAGCTGGGCATACTAAATCAGTCTCAAAGGTCTTTTCATCTCAGTTTTCTCTCCACCCTTGCTTTGTATTGGAGTATGAAACTTTCATGAAAAGGGAGAATTCACAACTGCCCACAATTTTCCTTTTGTGCTCACTACTTAATACCTTTTAGCATGCATTGTTTGTATGCATTTTCCCCATTAAGTAAAGGTTAAAAATTAATTTGATTGCCATTGGTATGTTTTACCTGATCTTTTACAACACCTAAACTTGTCTCCAGATGTGTCAATACATGGATTTTTCATTCCATTCTGTTTACAAAGAGTATTGTAGCCTCACAAAGGGTGTACCTGGACCTTGAGTCCTCTTGTTTCTCCCAGTGGAGAAAAAACATATTGCCTTGCTTCCCAGCAACCACATGGCCGACAAGGGCTGTGGCCTGTGTCTGCATCAATATTCCCTCCATGACCATCTTAAGCATCAGCTTTAACATTTCAAGGAAGATACAGATATGTGACACTCCATCATCATATTTTTTTCTCCCCAAAATGGCTTTTAACATCTATGCCTGCTGAAGAAGCCTGTGAGCTTTGAAAACTTGAATTATATATTTTGTACCTTTTTGTTGGTCTGATAAAGGTTATCATCACGTTTTTTTCCCTGGGTTTAGTTATATTTTGCTGCATGGCCAACATAGCTTCCCCTGGATATATATATATATATAATCATTTTAAGTTATGTACATACCTCTGCTGGAAATTTGCAAATGAAAAAGAAGAAAAATCGGCTACTTGCAGTTTTTTCCCAATGATATGGCAACAAAAGATAATCTGCATTCTGGCTCAAGGCGTCATAAGACACAAATTGGATAAATATTTTAAAAAAGATAAGTTAATGTAAATTTATTTTCTTTGTTTCGCTCAAACTTCCTGGACCCCCTGAGCATTCTGGCTGCTATATGGACAAAAACCTGTCAAACCAGTTAAGCCAAAAGACATGACCTGAAAGCAAAGAGATGCCACAGAAGTGAAATGGTCTTACAGGATCAGTTTAAGTGTTACTTTCTGCATTATATCTTAAGCGATATGAGAATATTTCCTCTCTTAGCTCATAGCTAAATTCCCTATACCATGATATCGCTATGTCTTAGATGCTCAAAAGAATTCAATTTAGGATCTGATAAACCGAGGACAGTGGGATAACATCCCTTCTACCACAAAATTATTTACCCCACAGAAGAACTATATGGTTAAAAACAATAAATACGCAGTACAGTTTTCTTACCCAGATTCCAAGAATTTTATATGCTGTAACTTAATCCTGAGAAAACCAGAGGATATTAAATGAACTAAACTGTCTTAGCCAGCAATCTCTGATTTGGACTGCCCCTTTGAAGTTTGCGTCTGAAACTCTTTGATGTCTTCACATCCCTTCAGAAATTAGGGGAAAAAATCTTGACTTGTAAATCATTTTGGGATTACATAAATGACAATATGATGATGAATGGCACAGAGTTTTGAAAAAGAATCATTTTTTTCCTGAATATTAATCACAACCAAAGACTGTCTAGCATTAGTTTCTGGTGACTTCAGAGATCCTTTGGCATTCCAGATGCACAAAGAGAAAAAAATATTTTGACTTTATTATGAGCACCTTTCCACATCTGCAACCCTGTTGTACAATAAAGTCTTGTTCTTTTGTTGCAAGATTGCAGCGGTTCTTTCAAAAATAATAATAATTTAAAACATGTGGCCAAAGGGTAATCCAGTAAGCCATAGGCATTTTATATCAGAGCTTTCCTGCAATCACATATAACGTCAACCATCTGGATGGATGGCTAGATAGAAGAATCTTGTACTGAAAAATTGCAAATGATAGCTAGACGAAGAGCAAGCCCTGCTCAAGTCTAAACATTTTATTGAATTATACTAACTTACATTATATCATTATCATTCATTCCAAGACAATGGTCTATTTAAAGATTGATTGGACTGTATCACATCGTCCAAACCCATTCCCTGCAAGTATTAGAATGACTACCACATCCTTCCTCTCTTTCTTTTACACTCATCTTAACTACACACATGTAAACACACACATAGGTGATTCTCATCTAATGTCTGGCTACTTCACTTTGCACTTGCAAGCTAATTGGATTAAAACTAAGACTCACATTTCTATCCATTACTTTGTACAAAACAAGAATAGAATTAGGTACTAAAGGAGATCACAGAGACAGAAGTCATCTCAACTTATTACAGAGTTTGGGGAATGAAGAAACGATAGCACTGTAAAAATTTTCTGAAAGTGTCTCTGCCTTAAATTTACTTGGAATTGTGTACCATTGAAGTCCATGAAGCTTGTTTTAATTTGTCCGTGGTAGAGCTACACGTGGACAGAGGCTGAGCATGCAGATACCTGGATGAATATACAAATAGATCACAAGTGGACAGAGGGCTGAGCTGAGCTGAGCTATCTTGCAACCTGAGACAGAATGCTAGTTCCTCTTTCTGGAGCCACAGAATATCTTATATACATAGATCTTTCTACCTGTTTTAGTGGAGTCCTTTTCAAGAGAGAGATGATCCAGCCAAAGTCATCAATCTACTTGTACTTTTGGGTGGCATTTTTTTTAATCCTTCGCAACTGGGTAGGATTGAAGATTTATTGTTAAAAAAGTGGAAATGCATGTAAGCCACAGCCTGCATATTTTTCACCCCTACACTTTAAGTATGGGTGGAAAATCTGTGGCCTTCCAGATGTTGTGGGACTACAACTCCCACTTTCCCTTATCACTGCTCATGCTGCCTGGAAGGCCAGAAGGCCACTGGCCCACTCCTTTTTTAAAGACTATTTTGCAAGTACAAAAAAATAACCAGATTGTCAACTGTGGCCAGTACTGTTTCAATTTTAATATAACACTGTTTGCCAGTTTATTTCTGGATGCAGTTCAAGATGCAATGTTTAACCCTGATAGCTAGGGATCCAGAAATCTGGATTTCTCACTCTGTTATGATTTCATAGTCTTACTCAGATCTGTGTCAGACGTTCCTCCTCCATCTCTTCCCTGCTCTATCCTTTATATTCCCTAGTAAAAAGGAAGTCTTCTTATGTTCACTGTGAGACTTCCTCCTAAGGAACTTCTCGTACAACTGAGACATCACTGATTTGTTTATTTGCATCTTTACTTTCCACTTGTATCTTGGAATAACCAAGTAACTCACACTCTTGAAAAAAAAGTGTGACAGAGTAATGAAAGAGCCATTCATCAGTTCAAACTAATTGCTGATAGCCACTCAAAGACTAGGCAATGAGCAAGCAAATATACATTTCAGATGCCTGCCTATAGTCTTTGGATATCAGACCATAAGCTCAGAAATCTAAAGAAACAGGCAGGACAGATGTAGCCAAATTGCTGGCAACTGTGCACTGTTAGCTTCACCAAATAGCCTAAACCTTGCACAGCTGAGAGCTGTGAGGTTGTCAGCATATTGTATGCATTATGATTTCTACCCCCCTGTGGGACTTTACCTCTGCTTATTGTCGATTGACATTGAACTTTGTTCCTGGCTATCATTTTAGAGCAACAGGCTGGGAGAAGAGGCTACAGTAAGATAAAAGAGCACCAAATATGTGTGACAAATGGCAATGACAAGGTTGCATCTGCAGCCTCTAAAGCAGTGAAAGGAAACTGTTGCTCATGAGTGTAAGGCTGTGTCCACTGAGAGGCCCAGCTGCATGTGTGTTTGCATTTGCTTGCTGCAGGTAGAAAACACAGGCTGGAAGACCAGCCTATGATAAGTTTATCAGAAATAGAGACAATTATATGAATACCAATATGATTAAAGGTATAATGGAGCGAGAACAGAGAGGAACGTATCTTCCGGCCTTTTTCACACTGGGATTTTTTTTTTTCCTGCTGGAATGCTGGCCTGATTGATAGGATCTGTCCTGTTTTAAGATGCTGTGTGCCCATTCTGAGAGAATATGATGCAGGGAGCAGCCAGGGAAAGACTCAAAGCAGTCCAAGGGAATAAACAATCCTCCAACACTCCTGATTTGGCAGGAGAGTCCTGATTAGTCTTCTGTCTTTTCAGCTGCTTTTGAAATGTCCCAGTTTCTGTCTTCTCCTCCCATCTTCCCTCTTTGTCTCCAACTTATTCCAGTTGAGACAAACGGAGTTCAAAATGCAAAAGTCATTTGCACTCAAATAAGTCAACTGGGGAGGAGAGGGGTGGAAGAGGTGGAACCTTGTTGTTACCAGTAGGCTCAGGCAAAAGCACACTGCTGCAGCTTTTCCTAGCTTGTTCATCATTATCTTCATCACCTTTGTCATCTTGACCATATTCTACTCTTGCTTGGCCACATGTGCCAATTTTCGTCTGTGAAATGTTGGAAGGTATGGGGAAAGCATAGGAATTAATGAGGCATCTGTGACCAAAGGAAAATGCAGGGAGAGGTTTCTCCAGAGTCAGTCCCAAGTTCAGACACAAAGAGCAGTTCTGCCTGTCTGAGAAGCAATCAGGAAGCGAGCCTGAGAGAAGTCCACAGGACATACTAGGAATCCTGGTATGTCAGCAGCAAGATAATACAGAAAAGAAAACAGAAGTTGCAACTCTTGTGTCTTCTATGTGTGAGTTTCATAGCCATGTTGAGGAGAGCAGCTGATGCTAATTACGGCAACTTCTGCCTTGTTACACTCCTTTAAATGCTGGCATTCTTTTACAGCAGGCCTCTTTCCAGCTATCATAGACATGGGTGCTTGGTTATGGACATGGGTGGGACATCTCACTCTTCTTCTTTCTCTTGGGAGAGGATGGATGAGTTCCGACTGGAAAGTCTTCCTCTGGCTGCAGTCACTTCAGAAGGGAAGGCAGCAGACAGTGCTTCCAGCTACTCCTCAGATTACTGCTGCTGGCACCCATCCTTCTGGCTTTCCTCCTCATCTGACCCCTCAAGCAAAGGCATGACAGGCTATCCCTTAGGTCTATCAAATGAATGAGTAGATTGCCAACAAGTTTGGCCATTGTTTGTGACCCTTTAGAGAAACAATCAAGTAGAAGTTGACGTTTCTTTGCAAGTCCATTTGCATTTCTAATTAAAAGCAAAAGGCTGCATTTCTAATGCAGTAGTTATTCCTTTCTTCTTTCTTTCTGCTTCCCTCATACCCAGAAATTATTGGTCTGCCTAACTTCATATGGCCTCCCACAGTTTCTTACTTTCATACCTCTCATGCATGCATTGTGGGATATATAAAACTTCCATATATCCAAAGTTGGCCTTGGGAGAGAATTAGAAGACTGAAGCATAATACTGGTAGGTTCCTCTTCCCCACAGAGCTGGCATTATTCTAATGTGATCCAGGACATATTTTTGTGCAGTAGGGGAATAAAATATGCAGGAGGAAATAGGATGTTACGCAGTTGGCTTTAATCAAGAACAAAGTGTTTTTCTTAAAACAAATTGATGAGGAAAAAGATACACAGAAAATTAAACTGACTACTGTTAGCGTCCAGCCTTCATATTTTAAACTGATAGTATACTCTAAAGTGATAGTATACTGTTCGGAGCTGCTCTCTGACTGCTCAGTCTGAGACAAAGGAGGATATATACATGCAGATATACCGAGCTGCTTTGGTTTTCTGAAAACATTGACAACTGCATCCAGGTTGGTTTTGTTTGTGTTTTGTTTGTGTTTGTTTTTTTTCATCACAGCTGTAGGGTTTGCTTGCACACAGAAAATACTGCTTTTTTCATGCCCATATTTTGTAATGATTTTTACCATTATACACATTTTGTCCATTCTGGTTAAGTTCACAGTGGCATCACATGCCAAAGACAATGCCAATACATAGTTTCCATACCATACACCCCTACTCCATGATATGATTGGCAATGAACATTATTTAATTGGCATTAAGTACAAATCATACACTGTTATGGCTGAAAAGCCATGCTGGCGAAGAGAACTGGCTGAACATGTGCAAAAATAGGTCACGTGGGACTTCAGGGCATGGCCAGGTTGTATCAGTCGGGAACCTCCAGTGCTGATGAACTTGGATAAAGATAGAATTACATGTGGAAGCATTCCTCCTTCCGTCAGTAATTCTTAAAAGATTTTGGTTGGGTAAAATTGGTATGCTTCCTATTTACCTCCAGGATTCAATGCTTCCTCTTTGGCACAAATTCAAAATTACGTGTTTCTTCAGTAGGTTCATTTAAAGCGAGTATATTTGCATTTATTTTGCTTGCCAAGAAAATCGCTTTTCTTGGCTGCTATAGAAATATTAAGTAAACATTTTATGCTAAAGTTTCATCAGAAATAGTGGCATCTACTTCTAACCTGTTTCCTGTATTTTCCACAGCTGTTATGCAAAATTACCTTTTCACCTACCAACTATAATCAGAATAAATCAACAGTCTGAGGCTGAATGAAAACCCACTGGCAGAAAAAGTTTACACATACAGTGGGAGCTTGAGGACCACCTGAAGCCACCAAAATTTGTGGACGCTCAAGTTCCATTAGGTACAATGGTGTAATAAAATGGTGTCCCTTATATAAAATGGCAAAATCAAAGTTTGCTTTTTGGAATTTTTTTTTTAATATTTTCAAACTAATTGCTTGAATCCATGGGTACAGAATCCATGGATACGTAGAGCCAACTGTACTGTCTTGTAAGCAATGCCCACTATATTTCATGAGGTTTACACACTCATAAATGTGTTTGGGATTTCAGTCTGCATTTCATACAAAGATTTCCTACTGGCTTTATAGAATATTTGGAGTAGGCAGTGGATGCTACCAGTGATTGAACTGAATAGGGAAAAAGGTTCCTAACATATCTGGAGAAATCTGTTTGAAATTGCGAGAATTATTTCCCTGTTGTTGTTATATGCCTTCAAATCTGTTCTGACTTATGGCAATCCTATCATAAGGTTTTCTTGGCAAGATTTATACAGAGGAAGTTTGCCACTGCTTTCCTCTGAGGCTGAGAGAGTGTGACTTGCCCAAGGTCACTCAGTGGGTTTCCATGACTGAGCAGGGAGTCAGACTTTGGTTTCCAGAATCATAATTCAGCACTCAAACCACTAACCATGTTCACTCCATCACTACACTGACTCTGTACTTTTAACATATTCCTGGTCAAAGCTGGCCCTACCGTATGACAGAAGCAGTCATCTCAGGCACTTTATGCTAAAGAATGGGAAGCAAGTTATGGCAAGCTGTTGTGCAACAATGTTGTATTTTCTGAACAGTCTGCCTTTTACCTCCTGCACTACTGTGCTGCTGTCAGATATGGTGATGGATGTTGTCCCATCTCAAGTGGTAAAGTCAGCTGCCAAGTCTTGTTGGTTTCCACATGTGGAATTAAGAGAGGCGTTCTCTTAAACTTCCTCTCATGCACCAAAACATCTTGGGCTGATCCTACCCTGACATTCTTTTAGCTTAAATTTGTTTCCTTGTTTGCTTAAAATGTTCATCATTCAACTGCTACGGTTGCAAATATAAAAACAAAAGCAATCACTAAAATCACAAGTTCCATTTTTAAAAAATAACAATTTTTATTAAAAAAAATAAATTAGCCAAAGTAAGGTGTGAATGTCTGCTGAAAAAGAAAGGTCCTAGCCTAATGTCCAAATGCAGATACCAGCTAGATCTCTAATGTCCAATGAAGATACCAGCTAGATCTCTCAGACATATTCAACCTGCTCATACATAGATTTTTTAAAGATTTTTATTATTTATCTTTGCTACTTCTATCTGCTGATAAATTGCCCTGCTATGGTACAGATTGGCATAGAAGGAAAGTAAAGCTCAAGATTTTACAAGAAAGACTTTTACCCCATATAGAGCTAGAAACATCAGATGACCAAGGTGGATTCAGAAAAGGAAGAGGCAACACTTGGGAATGAGACAAAGAATTTCAGTAGCAGATCAGCTTGTGCTTTATAGATTACAGGAAACAACAATACTCAGGAGAACTCAAGATTCCCCAAGTATACAATCCATACATTACCATCTTTGAGAATATGGTGCTTAGTGATATTAAAAAGATGCAGTCTTTTTAAAAGACTGGTTTAATCTCATATGCAAGGAATTTGTTCTGCATGCTCCTTAGCCAATAACCATTATATGGTGATCGCATCATTGTTAAGGTTAAAGATTAAGGTTGCTGAATCTCCAAGCTAAATCTTGTAATTCAAGATTGAATGATTTATATATGAAATAATTGACTGAGGAACATTGTATTGAAAAGACTTCAGATTTTCTGAAGTGATGGTATCATCATTATTAATGATCTGTTATTATCTTCTTGGTATTTTTGGACTTACTACACATCTCTATATTTGGACTTGTTTCAACTGGATTTTCTGTAAATTCCTCATTGAGAGAACAACATATACACTTTATTGTTTGTTATATTTGTGCTCATTATTTGAGGACATGGCTAGATTTGATTCCTAATTTGTTTTTCACATATAATACATATTTGCTGTTACCAGTATATTCTGTCTGGCAACATTAGGTTTTTCGCCTAGTCCACAGGTGTTACATTCAGTCAGAAGATATATAATGTTTATCATGTGTGTATTGTATATATTCATTACACACATTCTGCGTATATGAATGAGTCTTTGCAGCATATATTCCTCGTTTTCATGACAGTTTATTTAGGTAAGCAACCTTCCTGTGCTTTGTTTGCTTGAATACTTGCAAGTCTACACCAGTGAAACAGGTTCCAGGTGAGCCTCATGACTCTAACACAAGTTCTGCAGGTGCACATGGTTGACCTTGAGGAGTTTGGAGTATTCCAGGTGGTCAGGCTGTGTAGGTGCTGACAGCACAGGAGCGAGTCTTAAGGATAGTAGGCTTCCTATGTAACATGGGTGCAGTTTTGGGAAATCCCAAATGTAATTATGTAGATTACGTAGGTGATTGTGTAGGTGTTTTCACTCTTCTTTACCACAATGTGGAGAAAAAGGATAAAAATGAGTTGGATGATAAGGTGAAGGAGCAGAAGCGGATCTTGGGTGGAGCAGCTGGGGCTCCTGCCCGAGGCACCAATGTCAGGGGGAGTGCAAAAAAGAAGAATCCCCCTGCCTGCCCCCCACCGCCACTCGCCCCTCCCCTCATACCACCGATTGCCCCTCCTGTGCCAATCACCCCTCCTCTGAGAACTGCATGCCCCTCCTCCGTGCACTCACCCCCCCCGCCACTGATCGCCCTTCCCCCTGCTGCCGATCGTCCCTACCCCCACTGCCAATCACCCCCCCGCTACTGATCTCCGCTCCCCCACATGCTCTCCCCTCCCTCTGCCATCGATTGCCCCTCCCCCCACTGCAAATCCCCCCTCGTCCACTGCTGCTGGCCCCTCCCTGATGTGCGAGCCCCTCCCCTGCTGCAGATTGCCCCTCCCCCACTTGTTGCTGATTGCCCTGCCCCCTTGCCCTGGGTGCTGTTGCGCCCCAGTCCACCACTGTGAAGGAGAAACTGAGCAGACTAAAGTGGACGGGACCTGGGGAAATTGGTTGCCAGAGTTTTTCATCTCTGCTGGCATTACTGTGCATGTGTAACCTTGGAGGGCATTTTTGGTTCTCCAGTATATGACTATCATTTATAGGTCCCATGTTGATCTTTCTGGACTGGCCTGGATTCTTTACGATGAGGTCTTTCATATGAGGGTAGCAATTAATCCCATGCTCACATGGGACCACATGCAGCCACAGTTGTGGATGCAAATTATAACACCTGTCTGACTAGCTCAAGGTGAGTGGTTGTACAGTGGTCATATTGTCCAGAAGGCCCACGACAGGGGGAATACCAAACTGCAACTTGTTGCAAATCTGCAACATAGGCTGTTGTGTTGGAAATTTGAGGTACACAGTCACGTAGGGATGGGGAGGCGATGTGGGCGGTTCATCCCGGTGGCAATTTTTGGGGGGCATCCCGGCTCCTTGCTTGCCCTCCCTCATTCTCCGTAGCCCTGCCCCATCTATCATAGCCCCACCCCATTCATCATAGCCACACCCCCACATGCTATAGCCCTGCACCCACGTGCCATAGCCCCATCTCACGCACTGTCGCCCTGCCTCCATGCACCATAGCCACACCCCCACGCACCATAGCCATGCCTCCTCCCACCCCTCTCTATGCACTCCAAGCACCGCCCCTGGGGATACACTGTGCTTGTGTGCGCTGGCCTTGCAAATTCTGCCATGAGTGTTCTGTTTGTGAGAATTTACATTCCTTTCGAAATTATCTGAAAGGAAAAGGTGTGAGCAGACATAGGGGTCAATAATCAGGTAGCTGAGGATCAGGTGATGCCCCCTACCATCAAAATTTGGATAGTTTGGAGTTTCTTTTGCAGCTTTCCCCAGATCAAGTTGCAGCCTATTATTTGAGGATGGTTTTAGGGAGAGCTTTCAGATTCCAGCTCTAGAAATCTGGACCCTTTTAATTCTAAAAATCTATGTTTGGTGGCTGGATGGGATGTGTCTTTAGAGACAAGATACAGAAGGAAGTGACAGAAGCGATGGTAGTAGGCACTTATTCTGTGTTTCTTTTATCCTAGGAGGATGTCTGTCAATGATGACATTCCTGTGGAACTTGGCACTGTGTGTTATATGTCTTTTGATGCAGTAGTTTGGGAGGTGTGTATCAATGGAGTTGGGACAGGATTGGCAAATATTACATGCAAAATATTACATTAAGGCCATTTCCACACTACATTGTTATAGTGCTATTATTCTACTTTCTTTTTTTTTGATTGTACAGTTCATTGAAATCTTTTTGATAATCTTCCTCTCCTCCCTAGATTTCATAATCATTGGTGTAATCAGCATGTTAAATTTAAATGTACCACATTAATATATGTTATTATTTCATGATAGCTCCTGCAATAAATCAGTAAAAATTTTATATCATGTTATTCATCTGGTTACATCCTCTTGGTAAAAATTTATACACCTATATCAAGCAATGTCATCTGAAAGTACCCAGCAATTACCTGAGACAATTTCCCGTTCTTTTTTTATCTCTTCATCAGATTTACCCTTTAATCTCTTAGAGACTATGTCTGCATTTCTGTTTTCAATCAAAGTTGCCCACCATTGGTCAATTGTAGGTATTTGCTGGTTTTTCCATAATATTGCATATTCTATTTGAGCTGTCGTGACCATATACAATATTATCTGCCAATATTTCTTTAAGACAGTACCATCCAACATGTGTGTCATATTTAACAAGTACATTTCTGGTGTCTTATTAAATTGCAACTTCAATATTGTACAGATCTTATTATGTATTTCCGCCCAATATTTCTTTGCTTTGTTACATGACCACCACATATGGAACATCGTACTGACCTCCTTTTGACATTTCCAACATTGTCCTGTTCCTGTTTTGTAAATTTTCATCAATTTTTCTGGTGCCATGTATCATCTATGAAACATTTTGTAATAGTTTTCTTTTAAATTCTGGGCTACTGTAAATTTCTGTGTTCTTTTCCAACTCTGTTCCCAGAACTCTAACTGAACTGAATGTCCTGTATTTTGAGCCCATAAAATCATTGTAGACGTTATTGTTTCCTCTTCTCTCTCCTGTTGTAGTATTTCCTGATATATATGAGATAGCAAATGTGGGGGATTTTCAAATAGTCATTTTATCACTCCTTCTCTCTCTTTCTGTTCAATTCTGTAGGTTTTTAAATCCATCTGAAATCTTTCAGTTTGTTGTCTATAGGGGAATTAGTTCCATATTGTTCCCTCTTCTTCCAATTTCTCTCTTGTCTTGATATTAATTACATTTGAAACTGTTTTTTCTATTATGTCCTCGTATTGAAGCCATTTTTCTGTTTCAATCCATCTTCCAAAAAAAGCCCCTTGAGGGGACACCCATGAGGGGAGTTGCCTAATGTTTTTAGTCTTATATTCGTTCCATATCTTGAATAATGATTTTCTTAAAAAATGATGCGAAAAATCTTTGTCGATCACTGCTTTACCATAAAACGTATAGGCTGTCAGATTTGCCTTTTTTGGATTTTTTTTCTGATTGTGGTGGCTGTTTCAATTTCTGGTGAGGGGTTGGCTAATTTAAACTAGAAAAACCTGAAACTAAAGCTATGAAAATATGTAGTGAATTATATGAAAAAAATTAATAAATACACATATATAATAGGACTAATAAACTTATGTTACTACACAATAAAAATCAGTGTATACAAATATATTAGTATTATAAATATAATACATGCAGTATAATTGGTGATCTACAGAAAATAATGAAAGTATTAATAAAGGTCCTGCAAAACCTATGACAGCACTCATGTTCAATGTGTAGTCATGTCTCAATGAACTATGTTCTCCAAGCTTGATCAAAACAGAATCCTAATGGTTGGAAAATGCTCCTGCACTTCTCTTATGTAGAACACTCCTCAGGTGTAATTTTTAAATAGTGGATTAGAACAATTCAGTGTCAGAGCTTGGAGTGTGTGGAGGGGGGGCGGGGTGTGTGTAGCCACTGTGTGGGGGCATGGCCAGGGCACGTGGGGTGTGTGGCCAGGGCATGTGGGGGCATGGCCAGGGTGCACAGGGGCGTGGCTACAGGACAGGACACCCCAGAAAGATTGCCACCCCGGGGAGAATTGCCTCCCCGCTCCCATGTTCCTACGCGACTGCAACAATCTTCAGATATTGCAGATAGCTCAATCTTCATCCAAGTGTTGAAAATTTTCAATTGGAGCAATGAATCAAAGTATATACCACAAGCAAATTGTAGTCAAATTCTTATCCAAGTATGGAGAAGTTTTAGTAGTGCAGCAAAGATAGAAAGAGCTCTTGCACTTCTCTTACAGACAACGAACAAGACAGTAAGACCCATGGAATCTCCACCATTCGCACAAGCTTCATCAGGCTTATCTCTCACTGGCAATTAACGATACAAGTTTTTTTAAAAAAGACATGGGTCCCATTTCATCTTGCATTTTGTCCTGAAGTGGGCCAACTCTTCTTTGTGTGGTTGTAATATGTGTCTGTATGTTTCTTCTCAGAAGTAAGTCCCACTTGTTTCATTAAGGCTTACTCACAGGAAGTTGAGTATAGCACTGGTTCTTAACTTAGGGTTTTAGAAGCACATACCTGCTCCCTCTACTCTCTCAGTGCTCTTTTGGAGAGAAAGGATATTTCTTTTGCATTGTTCCCCCAAAGCAGCATTGCAACCCTTACTTTCCAGACACTGCTTTGGGGGAAAGGGCAAAGCAAATTATTCTTTAGGCCTGCCTCTCATTCATAACCTTCCTTTAAGAATTTCCAGTTTATTCTACTCTCCTGGCACTTGAAGGATCTCAGCTTGCTACTCCACAGACCATTAACAAGCCTCCTTTCCTTTGCATTGTCTACTGGAAGAATAAGGGATGAGGATGAGCAACTGATGAGCAACTTTAAACAAATATTTGAATATTTAAATCTAAATTTAAATATTGAAATCTTAAGATAAATCTTGGGAGACACCAGCAACAAATTATATTTACAGAATGGCCCTGGTAAAGTAAAGATTAACAATCACTGGGGTATAGAATTGCAGCCTGAATAAATTTCAATAATCTAAAAATGTGCTTCAGATATGTTGCACTTTGTACAACCATATATGTTCATTTTTCAACACTTGTTAAGCAGTGACAAATGGGAACTTCCTAAAATATATGTAATAATTTTAAAAATTACTAACGTGTTGATGAGAAACAAAAAATAAAAATGCATTTTATTATGTTTGGCATTTTAACAAACACCATTTAAATTAAAAGGACCAAAATGAAAGGAAGTGTGTTTGAACACCATTACACTTTTCATACTAACTGATAGGTAGGAAATCCAAAGCTGAGGTTGACATTCCTTCCTTAATACATGCCCTGTTTTGATTATCCCCCCTGAAGGATTTGATTTAAGAATAAATGTCATTCATAAAACTCTGCATGTACAATGACTGACATCACACTATCAACAAAGCCCCTCATTTCAATTTTTCTTGATTGATCCAAGACGTCACATTTGGAGTTCAACATTCAGTGCTGGATGTTGACCCATAAACATTACTACAACAGCAGCAATTTAAAAAATAATTGAATACTATCTGGAAGAAATACTCTTCAATTTTAAATATCTCATTCTCATTATTTCTCTTTCACACACACACACACCTCAGGCCTATTACTAGTCCTGATTATAGAACCACTGAATCAAACTAGATTTACCTATGTGTTGATTGACCATTCAACAATTGATTCAATAGGTTTACTCTAGTTGGGACTGAACAATAGGATTCCAGCCGTATACAAACTGTTGAATATTTAAGTTAGATCATTTTGCTACTAAATCAAAACTTACAACAATGGCATGACAGACCTCCAGTATAACTCCCAGGAATTACAGACAGATCACTTTCCTGGGTGGTTGCAATTATTTTGGCCACTGTGGCTATTTAGAGAAGATTTGCCTATATCAGTAGCTGGTTGCGGTCCCAACAGCTGTATGCCTACATAGCCAAAAAATGTCACTTGTAGCTGGGAGTAAGCCCAACTGAACTGGCTAAAGAAGTACAGAATTGCACTATACTTTCAACCATACAGGACATCTGTTAGACAATGAATCCAATCCAGACTTTAAAGGTAGAAAATCTTTTATTGCTGTGAACTGGCATCAAGTCAATCTTGATTTATGGTGACCCAATGATCAGCCGCCCTGCTGAGGTTTTGCAGATTCAACGGCATGTCTTCCTTGAGTCTATTCATCTGTAATGTAGTCATCCTCTTTTCCTATTGCTTTCCACCTTACCGAGCATTATTGTCTTTTCTAGTGAGTCATGTCTTCTCACAATATGACCAAGGTATGACAGCCTCAGTTTAGTTATCTTGGCTTTTAGGAGAAGTTCAGTCTTGATTTGCTCTAGGACTCATTCATCTTTTTTAGCAGTCCCCGATATCCATATTCCAGCACCACATTTCAAATGAGTTGTTTTCTTCCTATCAGCCAAACCCTATCCCCCAAATACATCTTTAAATTCAAATCTGAAGTGGATTCATTGATGCACTGATATTGGAGCCCACAAGTTTCATGCGTGTGTCTTTACTTTCTAAAGAAACACTTTACCCATACAGTATCCATACTGTGATACCATCTTTGTGCTATAAGTAATGTAGTGCCTTTGAATAATGTTGTCCCACAGCAGAGAGAGTAATAAGATTGGGCATTTTTCTTTCCTTTGCTGCTGTACTGTCGACCCAAAAAAGTAAATTCTCTTCATGGTCCATTAATTGTTTTAAGAAGGCTTGAAGTTTTGTTTTTTCTTCTCGATTTACACAACCTTAGCTTTTTCTGCTTCTCCTTAAATCCAGGTCCAAACAGTGCCTTAATTCCAGAGTAATATACTGTAACACAAAAATGACTGATTCTTACCCAAAGACCATAACCTATAAAGCAAATGTGTACTGATAAAACCCAGAATTCTGTTAGGGGCATACACATGCATAAGTGTCCTCTACACATGTAGATGTCCTTGTTTGGGTGCTGTGGGGACTAGTACTAGAGGGCCCTTCCTCCATGTCCCATCAGTAGGGAAAACATATTGTGGGAGAACTTGAGAAAGGGCCTTTTCTGTGATGGTACTCAGTTATGAAATTCCCTCTCTCTGGAGGCCCAATTGGCACCAATGTTGAAAACATTTCAGCACTGAGGCCATTTCTGCAGTAGATTGTTGAGGCCCCTCCCTAAACTGCAATCCCCAGGATTCCATAAGATGTTGAAAGTGAAATAATAGCACTGTAACAGTCTAGTGCAGAAATGGCCTGAACTAAAACTTGGCCTTTTATTAAAGTCTTCAGGCCAAACTGATTTTGCCCAAACCGCATGTGTTTTACGATTAGATTATTCAAGATAGTTTTAGTTGGTTTTAAATTCTCCGTTTTTAACTGAGAAACTATTAAATATATTTTAAATATTTTAAAATTTTGTAATTATTTATGGTTTTAAATCTTATTGCAAGCTGCACTGACATCTTGAAATAAAGGGAGAGATATAAAATTTTAATAAATAAATAGTATTCCCTTCATTCCTCTGTAGTGCCCAAAGCCTCCAACAACTTACTGTAAAGCCTTGAAGCTGCCCTGCAACAGCCATTTCATGCTCTGTACAAGCAGGTAGAGTAAGAGAAGTGTCTGGCTACTTTCCCCTAGCGAGATGCAAAATAATGACATCAGTTCACTGGGATCCTGAAGGAATTTCAGTTCTCTTGCAATCATTGTGTATCTGATTATGGCGACACAGGAAGACACTTTTCTAATCCTGCCTACCAGCTGCACAGCATTGGAATGACTGTGCAGTGTAACTTCAGGGCTTTTACAGTAGGTTGGGGGGGTATATTGCTGATCTGTGTGCAGATATATGCTGAGGGAATGTTGGATTGAAGCCTTAAAATCTGTATTTTTCCCCAGCTATTGATACAAAGCCTCCAGTCCAAGGGGGCTTGCAATACATTACGACAATCTATTGCATCATTTAAAGAAAAAAAGTAACGACTGAGAAGCAAAAGCTTAAAATGTGGTAAGTAGTTTCTGGCAAAAGACTGGTAGACAGGGAAGTTTTAGATTAGCAAATAAAAATTAATAACATGTGCAAGATAAACAAAAAATAGGTATTGGCTTATACCGATAGTTAAGATAAATAGGAAATCTTTAAATTACATACAAAAATTAAGCATGTAGGCACCTGATTAATAAAGCTGGGGTGGGCATTCCTACACCTACTTTCTGCCACAGAGAAGATCCTGACTTACTTCCAACTTTGGGACTGTTATAGACTGGATCCTATATTTTACAAAAAAATTATGAGCCTGAGACTGTATATTGGAAGGAAAGTAAAGAATAAGTGTGACTAGTGACTTCACCGAGTTAATAATGTATAACAAAACTGGCTCTTGTCTTTTGTCCAAGCTATCTCAAAAAAAAAATACAACAGAAATGTCCAATATAGAAATATAATGGCATATTCTTTAAATCAAGAGAATAGCGATCTTGACAGGAACCTAGTAAAAGAGATCAGTGCTGTGTAGGTGAGAAACCAAAGGAAAGACTCCAAACTGATGTAAGTCAACAGCAGTCACCTGAGCCATCTGTGGTAATAGGGAATTAACCAGCACCCATGAAAGCCTTATCTGATTGGTGTCCTGTTGAAAGACCAGTAGAATTTCATTTCCAATTGGATGATGAGTAACCTTCAAGAAATGGACTATTACAAATCTTATTTAATTGGCTAATAACTGAAGACCATAAAAATGTATCTCTGATTGGCTGATAATAGAAGAGCAGTGAGCAGGCATTCCTGATAGGTAGAGATGAGCAGATAGGATGAACCTGAGATAGTATAAAAGCACCTTAGGCAGGTAAGAGGGCAAGCAGTTTGAAAATGCTTCCTAAGATAAGTAATATAGCTGATAAAGGTGGTGATAGCTGGGCTATTACATAAATGCCTGTTATAGAAATGTGTAAGAAATGGCTCCATTTTAATTTGTGTAAGAATGTTTAGAGACGCTTGTGGAAATGTGTGTTTTTTCTCCACAGATACTTATTTAGAGATGCAGAATTCTTTAACAGATTCAACAGACAGCTGTTATATATACGCCAAGATGCTGCATTCCTTACAGACAATGTAAAATCAGTATTAAAGCAATGTGCTTGGACTGTAAGTCTATATTCTAAAATATGTTCCTTCCTGAGATCATAGTGCATAACAGTACAAAGCATAAAACAGTACAAAGTTGTGCATTTGTTTTCCAGTGTCAAACAGTATGAAATTCCAATGCCTGAGATTACTTAAAGGGAACATTGATATTATGCCTGCTTGTTAACATAGTACTGTTGTCCATGAATTTGGAAGCTTAGGTGGCAAAGCTGGTGGACTCTAGGGAACTCCTAGCTAACTAACAAATGCCAACAAACTAACAACAAACAAACAAACAAATGTCAACAGACCTGCACATCTCTCAAATAAAGAAATAAGTGTGGAGGAACTATACCAACTGCAAGAACACCTATGCCAGGATCACAAAAGAAGATGTTGACACACACAAGGTGTTATACAGGAGCAAGAGTAGTCCCTAAGGGGAAAGAGCACAATTCATACTGTATTGTTGCCATAAATGATGAAGATCAAGATGCTACTAGGACTTCTTCTTTATAGCAATGTTGTCAAACCCCTTTCTCAAAAATCAGTTGTTGATTTAATGTGTTCTCCATTCCCAGAGCATGCAGAGAGGGGAGGAAAATCATTTCCAAGGTCTGAAAAATTACTATTGTGAATTACGCCCCCCAAAACCCAGAGACGCCGTAGCTAATGGCCAGCCAGCCTAGTCAGTGGCCATGCTGCCTAAGAGATTCTCAGACAGGGAGTCCATGAAAGTCATTATCTCAGGCTCCAAAGCTTTCCACTATTTTCCTCAGTAAAAAGAAAGTTATGGGCATGCCTGTATGGCCTGACTCTTACATCCATGTACTGTAAAAGGGACGGCTTGTATGTTTGAATGTCTTTGGCTGTCCTTCCCAACAGCGTTGCCAATTGTGCCTGCAGGAGTAGGCCTTCTTCTATGCCAAATGTAATCCTGGCCATTCCTAAGTCAATAGTTCTAGAGGATTGAGACTTACATGGGCCTGTTGCTTTTCAGAATCTTTTGCATTAGCACACGAAGTAAATGACACCAGGAATGTGGTATCTCAGTGCAAGACCACCCAATTTACATCCAAATATTTCCAGGTTCAGTGGCTGGAATCTCCAGATAGGGGCTGGGAAACACTCCAGTCTGAAACTTTGGAGAGGTAGTGCCAGTCAGTACGGACCATCTGAGCCAGATGGATCAACTGGTATAAAGCAGCTATCAATGTTCCTAAGGCTTAGAGTGATTAATGCATCATTTCCTAATTGTACATGAGCAGAGTGGTGAATATTACCTGTTTTATGTTGCTGAGTTTTAAATTTCCATATAACACCTGTTTATAATCATCAGACTATTGGCATATAGCGGGGGTGGACAAAGTATGACATGTGGGCCTCAGGCAGCCCATAATGCCATTTTTATAGCCCCTAAGGGTCCTGGTGGTTAATGTTTTCATTTTTAAAAAAACAATGCTGGCATATGTGGTTGGGGTGCAGCCCTAGGAAGCTTCCAGGGGAGCCTATGCAGCCTCCTAACCTAATAATTGCCCATGCCTAGCATATAGTCACTGCTATGTTTTTACCTCTTCCTATTTTATAAATGAATGCTGAAATAAAATTGTAACAACTGTGTGCACAGTTTACGCCTTTTCATAAATACTATTATGACCAACATCGCTCATTGTGTTTCCATGGCCATGCAAGGTTTCAAACCTTGATCTTAGAGTCCTAATCCAACATTCAAATCACTACAGTACACTCATTCTACTGTGCCTACTGCGTTTCTTTGTTTTGAATTATAACTGCATATTTTGGACACTTTTATTGTTTTAGTTATAGGTGTACAGTTCCCCTGGATGAACAGTTTCCACAATTTTAATAAAATAAAGGAGAAAAAATCAGGGTCACAAGAGGAGGGAATTGGTTCTCCTCGTTCCACAAACTATGACAAATGCCAGTGGAGGGACATTTCACCTGTACTGACGGATAATAGTATACTCTTGTGGATTCTATTAAATCACTTTACACTTTTATATCTTTACATTTACATAGGAACAACAAAATACAGTTCAGTGAAATTCAACCCAGTGTTCAACACTTTCTGGAACAAGGTAGTTCAAAACCTTAGAATATTAATTCAGAAATTGTTAACAACCCTTGGACTGCCTACTCCAGCCTCTTTTGTTGTTGTTGTTGGTGGTGGTTTCCAGAAGTCAGGCTTCAATCCCTACCTATCCTTAGCTAGCAATATGTCCCATTGATCTTGATGGGATTTACTTCTGATCAGATAGGCATAGGATCACATTGAACCTGGCGGTAAAGAAATAGCACAATAGCAATCGCTAAAAATCAGTGGTCGAAAATAAACGCTGAGCAGAACAGACACATTTTAATGAAGCACAGCCTCACAAGCGAAATCGAGCTGATTGCCGCAACAAACTCTTGTTGTTGTGATGAACTTATTCGTTGTATAATTGCGCTAACAAGATGTTCCAAAGGGGTAGGATCACCGCGATTGTAATTCTGCACTTTCAAAACTGTTGTTGTGTGCCTTCCAGTCGTTTCCGACTTATGGCGACTCTATCACGCGGTTTCTGGGGCTGAGAGTATGTGACCCCCGAGGTCATCCAATGAATTTCCACAGCCGAGTGGGGAATCGAACCCTATTCTCCAGGATCGCGGTCCAACGCTTACACCACTGCACACTGGCTCTCCGCTTTAATACTTAAAAGAAAAAGGAAGGCGAACAAGACAACTGTGGTGCGAATGTTGTTTACCTGTTGCGTTGCCCTTAGATGGCACAGAGTTCCGGGAGCTGTCCGGTGTGCTTAATGCGGCTTTTCTAGCCTCCGTTCCCTTACAGGACTTCTGTCTCTGCGTCCTAATACTCTCTCCACGCCCTCGGATAGTTGCTGGGTCGAAAACTGAGCAAATCGGTCACGATGCCAATGCGGATGCTGACTGGGAGGACTGGGGCGAATACGCTCAAATAAGAGTCGCGGGGCGGAGGTACTCTGTCTCTAGCCATTCCCGCACTAGACTGTTATAGCGCTATGATTCCACTTTCAACATCCTATGGAATCCTGGGGTTTGCAGTTTCGGGAGGGGCCGGAATCATAGTGGAATCATAGCGCTGTAACAGTCTAGTGCGGAAATGGCCTCATTCGTTTACTGCAACAAAAGCGAATTGAATTGGAGCAGCACAACGTATAAGGAAAGAGAGGAGACGTCTGTTTTTGTTCTGCGCTGAAAATGTTAACTGATTTGGAGCCAAGCGAGCCTGGTTCTCTTCCCCACTCCGCAGTTACAACATTTTGATACCACTTTAACTGCCAAGGCTCCATCCTACGAAATCCTGCCCTTTGTACTCTGGAGAGGGACTGCAGCTGCCCTCTGGCAGAGATTTCCAAGTCCCTCCCCAAACTGCAAATCCCAGGATTCCATAGGATGGAGCCGTGACAGTTAAAAGTAGAATCATAACGCTATAGGCGTCTAGTGCTTAGTGCGAAAAAGTTCTGGACTACGCTTTATGGGAAGGAGGGGGGGTACATAAAAGTGTAGCTATTGGGAAGGGGGCAAAATGAGGACCTTGCCCCTCAATAACTACCTCTCCTCCCCCCTCACGAATTCTTCCTTCATTCCCCAAATTTTTAGCATTGCAGTAGCTTCTAATTGCATTAAAAATACAATTTAGGCATCCGAAGACAGGGAAAGTGAACGCGAACGCAGCAAATGTAAGTTCTAGATACGGACGATTTTTAAGATTTCGCTTTCTGCAGTGCTAGAAATTTGGCGCTGAAGGAAATATTCATTCAGGGTGCACAATTCTTATTGGGGGCAATGTCCCCCGTAACTACACTGTACGAATGGGGCTTTTTTAAAAAAATCTTCCGAAGTGAAGGATCACTCTTTAAGTTCACTTTAAATGGAAGAGCTGCGCGTTGTCAAAGGGCAGCCAGCTCGTTTGTTTAGAAGTCCCCGCAACAGGAACCAAAGACCTTTTGGCTGGAGTCTGCGCTCATGCAATTGACCGTGTGACTGGAAAGAAAGAAATCGGCAGACAATAAAGGGACAGGATATGACTGTTGTTACGTGCCTTCAAATCGTTTCCGCCTTGTGACAATCTTAAGCCGAACCTATCACGGGGTTTTCCTGGCAAGGTTTGTTTAGAGGGGTTTGCCTTTGCCTTCCTTTGAGGCTGAGAGATTGTGATTTGCCCAAGGCCACCTTGATAAATAGAGCGGGGATGCGAACCCTGTTTTCCAAAGCCTTAGTCTGACTTGACAGCGAAATGCTTTCGCCCTGGCTTAAAATGCTCTTTCGTCCAGCGTATTTGTTGTTGTGTGATTTCAAGTTGTTTCCGATTTATGGCGGCCGTAAGGCGCCCTGTCACGGGGTTTCCTGAGGCTGAGAGTGTGTGACGTGGCTAAGGTCACTCAGTGGGTTTCCATGGCTGAGACAGAAATCGAACCCTGGTCTGCAAGGTCGTAGTTCAAGACTCAAACCACTATACCACGATGTAGGTCGAAAAGGGCTTATCACTGTCACCAATAATTTTATTTAAGGTGCAATACCCAAAACAATAGCAATTTTAAAAGATGTGTGCAACTCAGGGTAACGTTTTGGGACGGGAAGAAGCAGAGGCGCACAGAAGCCGATGCTTACATAAATGTGTTCGTCTTTAAGATCCCACTAGACTCCTCGATGTTTCGGATTTGATGTCCTTTTTACGAGATGTGGACGCCCGTGGCTGTAGGAGTGTATCCTGTAGCATGATTTTCCTACTATCAACAGCCTTCTGTTAGTAAAGCAATACTAACACCCAAATGATGATTGCTAGTAAAAGCAATAACACCCAAATGATGATGATGATGATGATTCTCCAGAAGAGGAAAAGGAAGGCGGACATGAGGGGGTGCCATTTCGGATTTTGGAGGGAACCTCACAGATTGATATGGAAACTATAGGAAAAGAGGTTTCACCTTAACATCTGGAAGAACTTTCTGAGGGTAAGAGGCGTTCGACAGTGGAATATGCTGCCTCGGAGTGTGGTGAAGTCTCCTTCTTTGGAGGTGTTTAAGCAGAGGCTCGGTGGCCATTTGCTGGAGGTGCTTTGGGTGTTTGTTCCTGGATGGCAAGGGGTTGGACTGGATGGCCCCTGTGGTCTCTTCCAGCTCTATGATTCCATGAAAATCAATGTGCAAATAAAACGAGCAACAAGGTAAAAACCATGTTTACCCTGGCAGCTCAAACTGGGAGGGGTGAGATGTTCAGAGAGCCAGAGTGGGATAGTAGTTTGAGCGTCGGGCGACTGCCCTGGAGTCCAGGATTGGATTCCCCGCTCCGCCATGGAACCCCCCGTGTGACCTTGGGCACGTCACACACTCTCAGCCCCAGAAAACCCCGCGATAGAGTCGGAAACGACTTGAGGACACACAACAACGGCCATTTCCGCACTGCACTCTTATAGTGCCATTATTCCACTTTCAACATCCTATGGAATCCTGGGGTTGGCAGTTTCGGGAGCGGCCTTTAAAGGGAGGAGGAGGGGGAGGGAAAGGTCCATATGATGTTGAATGTGGAACAATAGCACTATAAGAGTGTAGTATGGAAGTGGCCAACGACGACGACGAAGAGAGGGGAGGTTCCTTAGGAATCGTTCCCTAACGCTTCCAGTGGGGAGGAGGCGTTTGTCCCTCGATGTTTCTTTCATCTTTGGACCTGGGCTTTTCCAGCCACCATCGTCATCTCTCTGGATCGAGTGTTTGGAGACAAGATAGCAAAGAGTTCCCTGTGGGAGCTGCTGTTTGCCTGCCCTGCCGGGCCCATGTTTGCATACTCTGGCCAATAGAAATGTGTGTGTGTGTGAGAGAGAGAGAGAGAGAGAGAGACAGAGAGAGACAGAGAGAGAGAGAGATGATTCCAAGAGTCCCTCTGGGGAATGGAATGGGGCTTTTCTTCTCCCTCTCCCGCCCCGTCCCTCCCCTGCTTACTTAGGCTAATGGAGAGCCGGCCATTCCGTTCCCATTGCGCTGGGAGACGGGACAAACATTTCCCCCGTGACCCTTTGGCACGCAGGTTCCCTCTTGCGGGACATCATTAAAGGCATCCCTCCGCTTGTCTGACATCCATTCAAAAGGCTTCTCAAATCGTTTCTCTTCTCTCTACCCCCCCCCCCCCCACACACACACACTCCCTCCAACCAGGCCTTCTTCATCTCTCTCTCCAGACTGGGGAGGGAAAAAAAATCCTTTTGAAGACAAATCCGGGTGGTGGCGGCGGAAGGGACCTCTTGCCAAGAAGGCACCGTCGCCCCTCTCTTTGGGCGACGGGGGAGGGCGACATCTTCTCGCCGCCGGCCACCAAACTCCTTTGGGCCGCGCGCACCGTCGCCTGGGCCACTCTGGCTGGCCGGCCCTGTCGCTTCTCGTTCCATCCTCGGCTCATCCTTCTCCTAAACTCCTAATCCGGTTCTCTCTGCCTCTTTCTCTTGGGTTATCACGCTTAAGGGAGGCTGATCTGCAGCCCAGCCCACGGCTTCGGGTTGCCAGGGGCTAAAGAAGCTGGCAGAGATGAAGGCGGCGCAAAACATCGACGGGGCGTCCGTCTCTTCTCCATGAAGGGGCCCGTCGAGGACTGGCGATGGCCCACCATCACCGCCATCAGGAGGGACGCTGGGGGTCTCCTCCTCCTCCCCCCACCATGTTGGATCTGCTGGGAGGCCTTGAGGAAGAGGCACAGCCCCGACGGGAGATGCTGCCCGCCTTGGATCTGTACGCTTTCTCCCCTTCAGGGGCTCCCTTGGGCCAGAGGACTTTCTCGGGGGGCGCAGGAGGAGAAGGGGAGAGAGACCCCGAGGAAGAGGAAGAGGAGGAGGACCGGGAGGAAGAGGAAGAAGAGCGACGGAGGAGAAGGACGGCTTTCCTGGGCAGACCCAAGCGAAAGCGAGTCATCACCCACCGCCAGCGCCAGGCTGCCAACGTCCGGGAGAGGAAGAGGATGTTCAACCTCAACGAAGCCTTCGACCAGCTGAGGAAAAAGGTGCCCACCTTCGCTTACGAGAAGCGGCTGTCGCGGATCGAGACCTTGCGCCTGGCCATCGTCTACATCTCCTTCATGACTGAGCTGCTGCGAGGAGGAGGTGATGGTACCAGGTAGAAGAGAGAGAGAGAGAGAGAGAGAACGGAATGCTATCTGGGCACAGGGGGCAGTAAGGAACAGGTGCCCCACAGGTGCCCAAGAGAAGCCGCGCAGGCAAAGCCTGGGGCAAGTTCCTTTTGTGGACTACCACTCCCAGAATCCCCCCAGCCAACCATGGCTGGCTGAGGGGGATTCTGAGAGTGGTAGTGCACAAAAGGAACTTGCCCAGGCTTTGGATCAGCGGCAGCAATGCTGTTACGGAAGCCTGAAACCACCTCCTGGCAATGAATGCAAAAAAAGACAGGACCTGTGGCAGATGAGGCCCTGATGCTGACAGCTTCTTGGATTTTAACGATAAAATTTGCTTCCTCGCTGGACGTTTGGAAATCCCCGAGAGTGTGTGGTTTCTTTTGGAAAGAAGAGACCTTCTGAGGCGAGAATGGCAACTGAGGGCAAGTGTGAAGGACACCGGTTGGGACGCCTTTATTTTATTTTATTTCATCTCCTGCAAGCTAAGCCCCTTTTTAAAGTTCCTTAAAAGACGGGCATGGAGGGCCCAGAGGAGGAGAGCCCAAGGGAAGGGAAGGTTAGGTTGTGGGCTGGAGTGGAAAAGGTCACAAGGTATAGCAAGGGATCCAGGATCAAATCAAGGCCTAGGAGGATTTTGAAGAAGGGGATGGGATGGAGAGTTCTTCCTCCCAGGGAAATGAGCTTAAAGTTGCAGTCTGAGCAATTTTAGGCCATTTCTGCACTACACTGTTATAGTGCTTTTATTCCACTTTCAACATCCTGTGGAATTCTGGAGTTTGTATTTTACTGAGGCCAAAGAGCTCTCTGGCTGAGAATTCTGAATGCCCCTCCTTAAACTGCAAACCCAGGATTCCACAGCATGTTGAAAGTAGAATAATAGCACTATAACAGTGTAGTGCGAAATGGTCTTAAATCATAACACTCCGCTGTGTGTCAAAATATTCCAGGATGAGGAGCCAGCATGCTACAGAGGTCTCAGCATTGAACTATGACTAGAGTTCAAATCCCAGCTCAGCCATAACCCACTGGGTGAACTTAGGCACGTCACTCTCACAGATGAAGGTGGTGGCGACTCCATTTGAACAATGCTGGGCAAGAAAACCCCTCCATAGGTTCGCCTTAGGCTTTCCATAAATTAACTAGAAGGCACACAGCAACAAGGAAAAGATGGCCAGGTCCAAACTACTGGTAACATTAAGTGCCTCTTTACATCTAAAACACTGCTCTTAAACCTAAATGGTATCAGCAGGGAATCAGAGGTAAGGGGATCAGATAAGAGGAGGGGACTGAGATCGAAAACCCAACCTCCTTTCTATAGGGAGTGGAAACCCCCATGAGGAATGTGGTGTGAATGCACATTTCTGTGCATTCCCATGGCGAGGAAGTAAAGACAATTTAGCAAAGGTGTCTGACCCAAGTGTCTAGATGAAGAAGCTCCTAATTTGGGGTGGGAAAAGTGTTGTCAGGTAGCCAGGATCACACACATCCCTTTTCTACTTTAAAAGGAAAAATATTTGATTTTTGCAACTAGGAAAGCATCAAATGAGACCTTTTGTTTTGATAAACTGAATTACAATGCTGGATTAGATTCTGTCTCCCTCTCTTTCATACACACATATACAGAGTTCCCTAAAGGAGCTGAAACTAGGATAAGTTCACATTTTTTGAAAATGTGAAGGTGAGAGGATGAGTCCATATACATTCAGTTTGACCCATTCACATAATTCATATTATTTTAAGCAGTCTAATCTATGGTGACTTGTACAGATGTCCTCTTTTGCATGGCTTTGGATATATATATCAGAAAGCACCTCGTATGTCAGTTCCCCACCCATGTGCCCCAACTAAAGCAAACAATGAGGCTCACAATACACATGGCACACATTCTTTTCTTTCTCTTGAAGACTTTCCCTTGTAGACTTTCCCTTGAAGACTGTCAGAATATGTATCTGCCAAAGTACTTTTCAGAGAACCAGCCATGATAGAAAAAGTTTTGATAGAAAAAGAAAGGGCTCTGTGATACTCAGTTGATTTTAGCATAAACTTTCATGCATCTCAAGAATTGCGCTGTAGTGTGTGAAAGCTTTTGCTGATATAAATTTAAGGTCTGTAAGGTGTAACAAGATTCCTTCTTTCTTTTTTTACATAGGTAGTTCTGAGTCAATTTGCTTTCAGATTTTTTCCCCCCAAATACTATGCCTGGGCTGCACTGCTTGTAAACTGATCCATCTATCCATCCTCACTGTAGTACCCCTTGCCTCTTTCTTTGCCATTACCTGTTTGCACTGAACTTGGTAAAACTGAAGAAAAAGACAGCTGAAACAATTTGTGGGAAGTTCCTAAACTGGGAGCTGTTTCAGCATAGAGAAAAGGCAAGCAAGAGAGAACAGAATAAAGCTGTATAAAATTTCACCCCTTTCCATGGTGTTAAGAAAGTCCAAAAATTATTATCTCCCTTCATAGTGTTAAAAGTTAGAGTCAACCAACTAAATGGAATGGGAAGTTAGAAATTCAGAGCACATGAAAGGAAATATCTCAGGTAAGTCACAAAGGAATTTATTTCTGCAGGGTATGGTGACAGCTGTCAATCTGGATGGCTTCGAAAGCACACTGAGCAAATTCACATAGGCTACTAGTCATGAGAGGTAATGTTATCTTCTGTATTAGCTTTTGCAGAATGTAAATGGAAGGTTACCAATGTATCTGTCTTCTGCCCGTGGGTTTTTCATGGCCAGAGACTAGCCAACATGAAACAGGCTGTAGGACCAAGCCTTGCTCTGATTCAGGAGGGTTTTACTATGTTCATAGATAGCATTTCTAAGGTGGACCAAATTTTATTCTTGCCATCTTGTGTGGGAATCATATAGCCATTCAGATGTTGTTAGACTGCAAGTTTCAGTATCCATAATCAACAGAACCAATGACAAGTCCAACAATATCTGGAGGGTAGCACACTTTCTACTGAAAAAAAACACCCTGACATTTCTGACAATATATCTTTCTGGGATCAGGATCCAATCCTAATATTCATTTTATTCATATTGTACTTTTAGTCAAAGCTAGCAAGATTATTTTTATTGCTACTCCTCCATACATATTCATAACTCATTTGTGTTCCCTTTATACTTCTTTTCCATCATCCATCTTGGTACATCTGCTCTCCAGGTTATTTGGATGTCTTTTCCCATAGAGACTGACCTGGACTATCAACCTCATGATAAAACAGAGGAATTTCACATGCCAGAACATTTGCTACAAAAAGGGAAAGGGAGCTAACAGCACAAAATAAATCAAACAGTCAGTCCTTGTCTGCCCAGGAATGGGAGTATATTTTATTCTGTCACTGTGGAAATTACTAATTGAGACACAGACAGATTCATTAAGGGGATTTATTGTCATTTTGTTGTTTTGTTTTCATACAACTACTGTTGTAGTCTCTATGCCAGTTCATCTAGTGAGCATCACACCTTCAACCCAGGGTAAAATTAGAATGCTATAAATCATCCCATTTTAAATGAAGTGCATCATAACATAAGCAAGCTCTTGTCACCAACACAAATATGGTTTGGTTTTCCCTATTTGCCTTAATAAAAGAAAAGTCACCCTGGATATATATTTACAGTATTAAAATGATTTACTCTCAATGTTACATTACAAAATCAGGGCTTTAAAGTGGAAAAAAAGGTTTAAGGAGCCAGGAGCCTGACCCACAGAACATGTAAACCCAGACTGACGGTGAATGAACAGGTTGGTCACATAACAGCTGCATATTAGGAGAAGGTCTTCCTGTAAAACTAAACGCTATTTGCAGACAACTAACTTGCTCATCTTTGAGATATAACATTCTACATGATATTCTCTGGTCTCTTTCATACATACAAAAAGCAATGGTGATGATTTGCTGAGTATTAACAGATGAATCCTAAGCTAGAAATGGCACACAAGTCTGTATCCAATCACTTTCCTGTGAGTTATTTATTGTGATAATGGAAGCAGGGGAAGGCATAGCCATATCGTTGAACATAAGTACACAGCACTTTTACTGAGCACTTTTACTGAGCTTTTGCTTTTACTTTTTTACTTTTACTTTTACTGAGCACTTTTACTACTGAGTTAGACAACCAGTCCATCTGGGTCACTATGATCAATTCTGCCTAGCAATGGGTCTCTTTCCTCATATAGGCCATTTCCGCATGAGACTGTTATAGTGCTATGATTCCACTTTCAACATCCTATGGAATCCTAGGGAGGGGCCTCAAAGGTCGCTCATGGCTGAGCAGGGATTCAAAGCCCTCTCCCTAGACTGCAAACCCCAGGATTCCATAGGATGTTGAAAGTGGAATCTTAGTACTATAACAGTCTCATGCGAACATGGTCCCAGACTACCAGCACTAGCCAGACCTGTATCTGCTTAGCTTCTAAAATCAGATAAGATCAGGTGTGTCCAGGGTGATTTGATGTTACCTGTCATCTATTGCTCCAAAGGGTAGGGCTTGTCCTACAGATTTCAGCTAAACATTAGAAGAAATTAAAGCTGAAGCCATCTAGTAGGGATGGTGTAGTCACACTGTCCCTACTAGATGGAAGGGACAAGATGGCTTCCAAGATCCCTTTCAACTTTACAGTTCAGTCCATTGGCTGAAGGAAGTAACATTATCTTCTGCCCAGAGAAATATCTTTTGTGCACTGTGCTTGTTTAGCTAACTGTCTCAGGGATCCTGGTGGTACAGAAAAAAAGTTCCAGACCAGGACCTAAATATGGCTATCAGCAACCTGGGCTAGACAGTATGTGTGTTTATGAGAAGCACATGACTGATGAAATCAGGTCTAGCTAGACTGTGAGAACAGTTTCTTGAACCCCAAGTATTAAATCCACTGTGAATTTTTTCTCCACTGAGCCAGTGATAGTAACTGTATTGTAGTGGTTAGAGTGTTGTATAGTAATTCCAGCAGCAGAGCTTGGAGTGTATGGGGGGGTAGGAAGGGGCGGGCCACAGTGCAGGGGGGCATAGTGTGTGGGGGCGTGGCCATGGTGTGGGGGCATGGCCACAGCACACGGGGGCATGGCCACAACATGCGGAGGCATGGCTACGAGCTGGGACTCCCCAAAAACATTGGCCCCCATGGCGAGCCACCCCCATCGCCCCCCCATCCCTACGAGACTGGGTAATTCAGAAGACTGAGGTTTGAAACCCTACTAAGCCACAAAAAACCTCACCGAGTGACCTTGAGTTAATCATGCATTTTCAGCCTCATCCACCTTATTGTTGTTGTGAAAACAGAATGAGAAATGAACCATATGCTCCACCTTGAGCACACTGGAGAAAATACTTTACTGAGGAAGTTGTTTGAGGAGCTGAATAGCTCCTAGAATTCTCCAGCCAGCAGGACCCATGGGAATTGTACTCCGAAAGAGTAACTTCCTCCAAGCTCTGAAAAGACAAGATATAAATGTAACTGAAAACAGTCTCTTGAAGGTGGACAGTAAGGCAAGCTGCTGCTTCAAATTTTCTTCAAGTAGTTTCTCCTACCCCATCCAAAATTGCTCTCTGGAGGAGAACTGTGGCTCGTTTTCAAAATATGCACCAGAATTAGAAGACTCATTTTTGTTCACCGCTTAGGCCTTAAAATGAGAAGAATCATCTGTAAGAAGCTGTGAAAAAAAGGCCTTATGAGAGGAAGGGGAGCAATGTTAGTATGGAATTAATTTTATTCTGCATTCACGCTGGTGTTGAATTTCCAAAAAAAAAAGTTTTATCAGATCTCTGCAAACTTTGCCAAATGATCATTAAGTTGATATTTTAGCTCCGCTTAAGATCATATCTGCTCCATACACAGAACACAACTGCTAATCATGGGCGGATGTAGAATTAAGCATTAGCCAAGCAATAGTTCCTTTGCTTCTTACAATCCTATAGCCAAAGGAAAGAAAGAAAGAAAGAAAGAAAGAAAGAAAGAAAGAAAGAAAGAAAGAAAGAAAGAAAGAAAGAAAGAAAGAAAGAAAGAAGCTTGAAACTTGCAGGGCAGATCCAGCAGACAGTTCCATAGCTAACACCCTATCACAGTACTAAACTATTAAAACAAAGACATGCCCTATTTTTAACCAGGCTGCAGCAGATTAACAAGGAAGTCTTGGGTGCCTCACAAGCAAGTCTAGTGTGCAACGCTGTTATAAACAGTTGTGTGTTTGGTACCCCATAGAGACACTGGTCCTGTTCTTGCAACCCTGATCTGTATCACAGTAAACTGGTAAGAGACTAAACCCAGATCCTAGAGGCTACTATCTAAATAACCCAAACCTTTCTCTTGATATTAATGCATTACTCTGAAAGTTGCATGAGTTGGCAACTGTGATGTTGTGTTAGTTGATCTGGCTGTTTGAGAAAATGGTTCAGATTGAAGAACTTGTGTCTCTCCAGATGTTGGAGTATAACTTCCATAATTTCCACTAACTGGTATCATCAGTGAGGGGAATGATAGGAGTTCAGGGATTTCCGGTCCATAAGTTATATATATAGACATTGCCAATGTCAGAAGATGGGATCAAAACATTCTCTACAGATTGTGAAGATGCTAAAGATTTATCAAAGACATAACATTTAATCCACATCCCATTCAAGCTGTTTATTGCTGAACTGGCATTCATTCAAAGCATCTGTGAAAGGTAGCATGCTGTTGTAGTATGCATATCTCTAAAATGAAAAATGAAAGTAAATGCTTAACAAGAATAGTGGTACTGTTGGTGCCCAATAGACAAATGACTAGAATACTATTAGCACCCTCCAGACCTTTTAGATTAGAAGCCCAGTCATTCCCAACCACCATGGCATATGATTGGGGATTATACAGTTAAGAACAACTTGAAGGACCCAAACTGGGGAAGGCTGGGACATGGTATATATAATTCCTTAAAGAAAAATCTTAGCTGGGGAAGGGATTTCAAACATTCACACATACAGGGAGGTTGTGGGACTGTGTGGGCCAGCCCTGCCCATACTCTTACCTCATAGCCACACATACCACCATCCATGTGTTTGGCACACATGAGAAGGAGTCATGCATATTCCCATTAGGCCAGGACCACCCCTCATATGGCAGGCATGGGAAGACATTCATCAGTATGTACATAGAGCCACTTCTAACAGTTATGTAGACCCAAGTCGATAGACTTGGGCTCAAATTCGACTTAAGTCGCTTCAGTGACTCAGCTTGGACTTGACTTGGCAATAAATGATGTACTGACTCAACTCAAGACTTGTATATTTTTAATCACTGACCTGCTGCCCTGGGTGCAGTAACATAACACATTCATCCGGAAACCTTATGACTTTGAACAACGCTTCCATCTCTTTTTGCTTGGTCACATGACAATCTGTCTCAAGCCCAAAGTGTGGGTGTGTTTATCAGAGGGGGACAACAAACGGGTTAGGTAATGGGTTTGAGGCAGGCTTGAGGTCTGCTCAACAACCTGTCCCTGCTGCATATTAGAGGAGCCTTCTAAAATGTTTCCTAAGGGCAAAAGACAAGACTTGCCTCCTGAGTGCAAGGTGCATTTCTCAGAGGGGAGCAGCAAATGTGTTAGGCAATAGGCTTGAGGAAGAAAGGTCTTTCCTTCTACAGCTTTTGAATCTTCAGTAATGAGCAGTAAGAAGTATCCTATTCCCCGCTTCCGAAGCTGCAAACTTTTTTACGCCCATTGACACATAAGCCTCCAGCTTGGGGAAGGGGGAGTAAGAAGGATTCTATTCCCCACTTCCAAAGCTGCAGGTGGCAAAATCGCAAATGTGGAGGGCCGACTCTGCTTAAATTGTTAAAACTGACTTTATTTGACTCTGTCCAGAAATTCTGGAATATAGATTGGGGTATAAAGTTGGCTCCCAAACTTGAGACTTGACTTGAAAGTATCTTCAAGAACTTGAGACGTGACTTGAGACTGAAGGTAGAGACTTGGAGTAAAAGACTTGAATACATCACTGTTTATCACTTGGCCCAGATGTGTAGGCATGGAGGTCATAGTCAGTGTGCAGATCAGGAAAGAGCCACTCCCCTTCTCAACATGTGAAAAGTGTTCTTGTGATCCCTACAATTTTTTCCACAGATATTGAAGTTAAGTGAGTTTCCCAGTTGAGGATGGAATCTAGCTTTTTATTAATGGATATGTGACTATAAGTAAGACAGAGCTCAGATTTGAGTGACAAAATTAATCTTGGCAAAATATATGATATGCTCGTATATCATACCCAAAAAACCAAAAATTCTTAAACCAGAAAAAAAACATTAAATCAATGAGCCTGTAGCATGAGATCTCATTTTCCTCTCTTATCATTTGCCTTGGATGCATTGTCTACTTTCTTATACGTTCTGATTTATAGTTTCCAAACCTGACTTGGAATTAACGATGTGCACTTAATGTTTATGTGGCCAGTCTTCCATAGTTACACATGACACTTCTGAACTGTTTGGAGCTCTCTTTGTATGGTCCTTGGAATATTTTTCTGGTGCTGTTTTTGTACTCTTTGCTGCTGCTTGGAAAAAGGGTTACCCTAGTGTCAGTTACGTGGCTTCATGCTATGGCCTAAGTGCATTCCAGTACAAATCCAATGATTTTAATGACCTAAAACATCCACTGACACGAAAAAACATATTAGCCCATTTGCACTAGGTAATAGTGAAAAAAGAAACCAAAAATCTTAGCATTAGATCAAGAATTAGAAAGGTTCACAACCTGATTAAGTACAAATGCAGACATAAACCTGAATACGCTGGGAGTTGATTTTATAAAAGCGTCCTTATTCGAGTTCAAGGACTTATCTTAACAAAGAAGGTTTAGTTCCATTACTAAATGCTGCTGAATACTATTGTCATTTGGCCCACACGTCTGCCTTAGCAGTGCAACAGGACAAAAGTAATGCAAAGTTGAGTGTGAATGATAACAGCAGATTCAATCCAACTGCCCTTTGACACCATTATCAGTGTCCTCCATTATCACAAGATTCACAGACTCTTCTCTTGGATTCTGTTCATGCTGTTAAATGTGCAGAGGGTTTTTCTTTTACCTGCAGGTCATGGGCTATCCAGCTGATTTAAGACTTCTTTGGTTATCTGTACATTTAGAGGGATCACTTGTCTACCACAGTATGGCCACTGCTTTCTTGATTAGGAGACGTCATCACTAAAGCATGGCTAATCGTCTGGAGGCAAGTCAGGAAGCTCCAATCAGGGACAGCCAGTCTGCAGAGTCAGACTATAAAGTTACATAGAGAAATCAGGCTGGAGCCTGTAGTTTCATAGGGCCCAAAGAATGAGCATTAGTTTTTCAGTTTACATGATCCCAGATGAGGTGGTCCCTGCTCTCTATTATGGGTCTGAAGCATCACAGAATCCAGCCTCTCCTGTATGGTTCAATGGTGTTACACTAAGTAAGACGCCCAACTTGGTTGATACTACTAAAATTCCCAAGTATGAGACATCAAGCACCTTCTCAGATGAAAGGAAGAAGATGGGAGAAGGACCTGAGAAATGAATTTATGGATTTTCCTAAGTGGTGTGGACCATCTCTTTGTTGTCTGGTGAACACCAGCTTCCCATGAGATGTCCAAAAACTACAAGGGACAGTGAAGGACTGTGAAGGACCAAGTAATAACAAGGGCAGTATGCAATTCAGTTTTCTCCACTACTTTTGGTTGCTGTACACAGAAGTGGGAACTTTTCTGTACTCTGATGTTGCTAGACTACAAATCCCATCATACACAACCACTGGGCATGCTGCCTGGGACTGGTGAGAGACATAGTCCAACAACATCTGAAGCACAGCTGAGATAGTTACAATGGAGAAGACTGGATATAATGACAAGCTGAAGCCATTCATACCAGAGCAGTGGTAGGAGGATGGTCTTGGTCCCAAAGCACCATCCTACCACTTTTCAATTATGAGTGGCTTAAGCATGCCATTATATTCAGTCTTCTTAAAATTAATGTTCCAAACTCTGGTTTGGTGGTCTCAGATCAGATTCCCTACTCTTGCTTCCTTCATTCAATAGTCTGCCTTTCTGCTAGAACAAGCCTCAGGGTAGTATGCAACATGCATTAAAGCAAAATACAGCTCAAAACCAACCAATTATAACATTCAATAGGAATTAAAAGCTATGAAATAATCATTTATAACCAAACTGTGAATTAAAACAGTTCAAATGCACTTTAAAACACAGCCCAAAAAAGAATAAGTACAACATGTACACCCATTAAAATATCCTTCCCTAGCAGTCAGATGCCAATAGTCTCTCCGAATAAAAGGTTATTGCCTGCTGGATGAAAGATAGCAGAGAAGGGGCTAGCCTGGTCTCCTTTGGGAGAGAGTTCCACAGCCTGGGAGCTGCCAGCAAGAAGACCCCCTCTTATATCCTCATCTATGAAGGTGGTAGGAATAAGAGAATGCTTTCTCTGGAGGATCTCAGAGCTTGGCCAGGCTCATATGGAGAGAGATGGTCTTTTAGATAGTCTGAGAAACAGTAGGATTGTCCTAGTTACGCATCTAAAAATAAATACGCATGACACAAGATATCCCACAGAAGACAGCAAACCAAGATGCTAAACTACAGCAAGTAGAATTGAAACAAACATCTATGCCAATACATTCACTTTCATCTGCTTCTGCTGTCACTTTCCATGTTGAACTTTAAACAGTAAATTCCTCAAGGCAGAGGGGCCCATTATCTTGCATTCTGTAAAGCTCCACACTACACTCTGCTGACCTAGTGCAAGAAAGAACGAGGAGGAGGGATGTGGAGTTACTCCTTTGCACACTTGAATAAGCCTTGATTTGGAAAAGGGAAGGTGAACTATGGTCACATTCAAGAATATAATGGATAGAATAAAGCAGGAGTGGGAATCATACAGTCTTCCAGGTATTGATAGACTGAAGTACCCACCATTCTGGTTAGGGATGATGGAGAGGTCAGTTCCAATCACACCTATAGGGATCCATGATTCTCATCCCTGGGACAGACCAAATGAGAGTAGGCCATTGCCACCATCAGAACTTCAGACTGGAAAGATATTCTTGTGACAGACACGGAACCACCTGAACTGTGCAGAAGTCAAAGCACAATTGTTAGTGATATTGATTCCAAGCAACCCACTATGAATCCAGTTCTTACATTTAGGTTTTTCTCCCATACACATTGAACAAACAAATAGCATACCCCACCCTAGAGTGAAGTAGTCCAAATGCATGGGCATCAGGCTGGTAAGTCCTCATACTTAACAAGCATATCTTCATGAGAAATATTTCTTTGGAGAGTATGCATCCTGACAGAAGGCGAACCATGTTCCCTGATCTATAGAGGAACGATAGTAATCGCAGAAAAGAAAAGAACTTGCCCTTCATTTGCATTTCTTAAATTTCTCTAGGTAGTTCCCCTTCTCCAGTTCACAAAGCCTAGGCTGATCTGCTTGTGTGGTCCTTAGTTGTACTGGGAGGAGGAGCTGGAATCCTTCCAGGACTGGTTTCCAATCAGCTAGGCTGGCTGGAAAATATTTCCATTTGCCCATACAGGCATATGTGCATAATAGGAAAACAAGCTTCTGTTCCTTCTCACTCACACCAGTCTTTGACTACTGCTTGCTTTTAGGGCAAAAGAATATTTACCTAGCTTTTTACCTCAGTGCCCCTGCCTCCCATCAATTCCAGTTATGGTAGAAACACATTACCTATTTGCTGCTGTAAACAGATGAAGTCCATTTCAGCCAGTATGCATGCATGAATTCTAGCCAATGTCAACTAAAATGGAAAGTCTGAGTTCAAATCTCCTATTCAGCCATGCTCTCTTTGGTCACTTAGGACAAATTGTTCTCCGACATCCAAATAATAATGCTTTGCCCTCTCCTTCTCCTGCACACACTCACACACACATAATTCCCAGGTGATACTTAATTATTGTATGATATTTGGCCACCCTATCTGATCTGGCCATTGCCAAAGATCTGGCCAATAGATTTTCTGCTGTGAAAATATCATATCTGATGAGCATCAGTCTATTTTTTAACTGTGAAAACATTTTCCCCAATTTTTTCTCCATTTTTCCTCAAATCTGCCCTCCTTCCATGTTTCAGTAGTGTAAATTCTAAAGAACTCATCCAAACAGCCCAGGCAACTGTGCAAGGTTCTCTCCACTCACTTTTCATCCTCACATCAGCCCTATAGATTTCTATAAGATGCACTGTAGTACAGCTTCCATGTCAGGAGAAAGGCAGGGTATAAACTGAATAAAACAAACAAACAAACACCTGGGGATGATGGGGATTGTAGTCTCTTTAACACCTCTGCAGGGCATAGCTCAAGGGCAGTTTGACCATTTATACATTAACCAGTGAGCAAGGAAGAATATGAACCTTGATCTTAATCTATTACTATAAACACTAAATCATAATAGTTACCTCTAATATATGGATACACTGAAATACTCTCATACTTTGGAGCCCTTTAATCAGAGGTTGGATGTCCCATGGTTAGGCACATTTTAGCTGTGGTTTCCTGAACAGGTCAGGAGTTGGAGTACATTCCTTCCGGAATCCTGTATAATTTTAATATTATACCATACCTAGGGTTTCAGGACACTTCTTTGAGAAAATAAATTCCACTAATCTAACTGGGAACTGAACTGTGAACCAGCACAGTAAAGGTTGTGCTGTTTATATCATAACCTAACTTGGTCTGGGATTCCAATAAGAATTTAATCTAGTTTACTTTTTAAAAAAATCATTTTAATAGTTTTAAATTATAGCATAATCCATGCCTTTATAATCTTTTTATAAAGTGGTGTGCGATAAAACTATAGTAAATAAGAGCTAGCAGCTTGATGGCTAAGTGGAAGCTGCAATACCATAATTATTTACTCTTAACTGTTCTGGAAAAAAAAACTGTCCAGAACTCTAATATTAATGTTAAAAAGTTCAAAGCACACTGCCAGAAACACCAATGTAAATCCTAAATAATTCCATAGGGGTTTAAAAAGTCATCCTCGATTTTCTCCCTAGAGAGAAGGGAGGAAGCATACTTGATGCTTCCCTGCCAAAGCATTATATAGCAAAGGAGTGGCAAATTGTTACAGTTTACTTTGCTGAAGATCTTGTTATACTCTCCCTCAACCATTTTTCTTTAATTAAAATGGGGTTCTCTGGGAAATTGTGTCCTCTTGTGGCCATTAATAATACAACATACTATCTTTTACACCACCAGAACACCTATAGGGAATAATAAACTCTCTGAGATCTAAGGTGCACAAAAGGTAAACTTAAACAAGATCATTAATCCACTTATATATCACCTGAGTTTAGCCTTACCTGTTAGCTTTACATTATTCTATCCTACCTTATTTTCTACATCCTAATCAACATCATGATGGAGTAAAATAAAATACCAAGAGAAAAAATGCAATGGAACAAGAAAAATAGTTATTAGCTGTGAGATATTTTGCATTTCTCCTTGTACTGAGCTCTTCAACAAAGGTTCTTAGAATTTAGATGGTATGATTCACCATTAACAAATCTGAACTCAATGAAATATACATTTGTGTCCACAGGTGAGAGTAAGACAGACAAATAGACAAGTGTCTTTCTTTCTTAGAATGAGCTGCATGATGTCTAACCAAATTCTCTGTGAAACCAGAAATCTGAATGGTAGGGATAACTACTTGGCATTGATGTGAGACCACAGTATATAAACACGATTTTTTTTCTTTTTTACATTTATATCCTGCCTTCCATTCAATGAGATCAAGACAGCATATGTGCATTCTTCTTCCCTGCATTATTCTCACAAGTGTGTGAGAAAGGCCAGACTGAGAAAGTGTGACTGATCTAAGGTTCCTAGTAAGTTTCACGAGTCACTGGTGAGAATCCCAGCCTCTCAAGTCCAATCACTACACTATCCTGATTTCTTCTGTCCTGAGCCACATGTGGGCTTTAATGTACACACAGAACTCAACCATTCCATTCAATGTCTCTTGGCCACTCCAAATGTACAGCCTTTTCATGTGTTCCCTCATCTCTTCTGATGGGGAGTCTTCAGAAGTCTATGTGCACATCAATACTTATATACCTGGAAGGAATCAGAACAAATGTATGTGAATGATGAAGATACTTTATGTTTTTTTAATTGATGAACATCTTCCATGTGTAGCAGAACATTTATTATCTTACTTGTCATAATAACCTCTTTGCCTACATTCATTATTATCCCTTTTCATAGAGGATAATGCTATCACTGGTTGCTAGTCAGAATAGTTATATGTTATCTCTGCAAATGAAGTCTTCTAATATACCACTTCCAGGGAGAGACAGCAGGGACCTCATGTGCTGTTGGCTTCTCATGGGCATCTTGTGAGTTTGCCATGGTCATTTGGGTAGCCACCATGGTAGCAGAATCTTGGACTAAATAGGTCTTTAGTCTGATCCTGCTTGTCTCTTTTTTACAGCATTTGAGGCCATAATTTTAATTATGACTTTCTAAATTTTGGTTGTCTGAATTTCTTTATAATGTTTAAAAATTTATTTTGAAAATCTGTTACAAGTTCTAAGCTAGTAATTTATGAACTAGTATTATATCAAGCAGTGTATAAAACTGATAAATAAACAAACAACCTGGATTACTAAAGCTGAATTGTATCATTATCATTATGGTCATTGTCATCACACCTTTTTCACAGCCCTGGGGCTCAAGGAAGCTTACAAAAATAGACTCTCAACAGAATTAAAAGTGATTAAAAGAAGCAAATATGGACAATACAATACATTAAGAACAGATCCTTTGACAATGAGGAGCCAGTCCTCAAAGGACTGCTGAAACAAACAACAAAAAAAACTTCACCTACCTAGGGAAGGAAATCAAGGAGACCACCAGTTTAACCCTTCTATAAAGGTAATTCCAGAACCTGGAGCAGCCACTGAAAAGGCTCTCTCCCAGGTTTTCACCAAGTGTACCTCTGAAAATGGTGAGAGAAAGAAGGACCTTCCCAGAAGATCTCAAAACATTGGCAGGGCTATATGTGGAGATACAGCCTGTCAGATACCCTGGATGTGAGCCACATAGGGCTTGTTTGTTGTTGTCTGCCTTCAAGTCATTTCCAATCTATGGCAACTCTAAGACAAACCTATCAGGAGGGTTTCTGGGACTGAGAGGCTGTGAAACACCCAATGTCCCCCAGTACCGTAGATTAAATATAATGAGTTACAGAAGGAGACATCTTTAGGATTATTGATAAAATTTAAATCTAATGAGACATCCATTACTTCAGAATAGGTTTGAAGAAGCAAAATGTTAGACAGTTAAAACATGTCCTGGGTCATGCCCTGAGTAATTTCCAGTACTGTTAAATTCTATTCTCTGTGATCAGCAGAGCAGTGTTTTACATGGGTACCAAGGAGCATTAAGTTCAGCAGGGCTTACTTCTAACTAAATTGATATAAAACATCTTGATTCTGGCAGTCCTGTACACATCTACATAAGAATCATTCTTTTTGACTTTTGTAACTTACTTCTGGAGAGTCACCATGATGTAGTGGTTTTAGCACTGGACTACAGTGCTGGAGAGCAGGGTTCAATTCCCCGCTCAGCCATGGAAAGCCACTGAGTGACCTTGGGCACATTACGTACTCTCAGCCCCAGGAAACCACCATGATAAGTTCACCTTTGGGTCACCAGAAGTCAGAAATGACTTGAAGACACACAACAACTACTACTACAACTTACTTCTGAACAAACCTTCAGAGGGTTGAGTTGCAAATCTGACAATGGTGTACTGAATGTTGGAATCAGCAAATCTCTCAGAGACACCTTAGCATTTCCAGAAATAGTAGTCCTTTCTTTTTAAATAAAGGTTAGGCTAGCTATCTGCTTTTATGATCCTGAACTGATTTCCTTGGCATGCAATGAGTCTGTTTTGAAATCCCCAAAGAATTACAGGTCAGGCTAACAGTCCACCCATTTCGAGAGCTTAGCAAACGTGAAGGGATACTATTTTGGCATCCAGCAATGTCCTGGTTCAGTTGCCATAGATGTGATGCTCTGCCTCCATGGATCCCCTCTTTTCTCGAAGGGCTTTCATCCAAGTCCTTAGCTGGCCCTGGCCCTGGTCTTGTAAGTGAAAAAAAAGGAAGAGAAATTCAACCTAGTCAAGCTGACCAAGGTCAAACATGCCTCTGTTCACAGAGACAGCTGGTTATTGCCTCTTTTTAATTTTCATAGCCTACTGAGACCCCTTCCCCCCTAAAACTCAACCTAATTTCTTAAAAGCATTTGATGTCTTGGATTTTCAGATAGCTTTTCTTTATTTTATGGTTTCATTGACAAAAAAAATCCAGATAGTTATCTAAGGAAGGGTCAGCCATAAGGGGATTCTGTGCTATGCAGAACTCTCTCTGGACAAGCCCCAGACTCATAAATAGACTGGAGGCCCAAAAGGGTCTAAAAGCTTGCTAGAATCTCCACTCCTTCTCCTTACTATGAAATGGGGCCCTTTGGGAGGCAGCAGCAAGGTGCTGGATGATCAAGCTGCATGCCATATGGCTCACTCTACATTCTCTAAACTAACTTGGAGTCTTCAGGAGCAGTGGAAAATACTGCCCCATCATCAGTGTTGAAGAAAAATTCAGTGGCTGGTCTAGTTGGTTTTTGTAGTTGGAATGGGAGATGGAGTCTTGTTTTTTGTCTCAGGCAGCAGAACTCATTGGGTCAGCCCCTGGTTGCAGCATGGCAGTTGGAGGGTAGAATTTCCACTTCAGTATAATTAGACCACCATATATCAGTCTGTATGTATATCAGATCACCCTGCATAATGTACTGAACTGAGTGTGGCACTTTGAAATTTGATCTGATGGTGATCCACAAACTTAGAGAGCTTAGATCGAATTCCCATCAGAGATGAAACCACAGGTTGTTTAGATCATGTAGCTTACCTCACTTTCCATCTATAAACTGGAGAAATGTTAATTCCTCACTTATAAGCATTGAGAATTATCAATAAGTAAACAGCAAGGATGCAGTCATCAAACTGATTGATTTCCATTGACTGCTTCCCATTGGAATTTGATTTCACTGGGGCATTCTCGTCTACCACATTGTGCCTGACATGTAAAATAAAAGGAAAAAAGCAAAACCTATTGAAGGGACTTTTATGAATTTCTGGCTGTTTACCCAGCTTCTTGATTCAGACTAGATTTCACACATGCAAACAATCCTCATTGTATGTATACAGAGATAACTCCAATTTATCTCACTGGAGTTTACTTATTTAAAGGGTTTTAGGACTGCAGCTTTAATGTTCAAATTCTGATTTGTTGAAAAGAACTCACGTTATTTGGATTTCATTTGAATTTAATTCCAAATAAGGTGATTAAAATTGCAGTCCTCATAAATCTGATCATATTAAAAGAGGCTGTTCTATTTAACATGATTTCCTCCAAATATCTCATTTCTAGGACATGGAACTTGAGAAGAGAAACATGCAACTTAAAAATAATAATAATTTAAAAACCCATACTGTACTATAAAATTAATATTGAATTTCTTAAAGTTAAGACTAGCTGTTGATTGACAGCCAGATCTCCAAACTGTAGTATTGCAAATACATATTTATTACATCTTGCCTTTCCTTCAGTGATACCTAGGCAGCACACATAACCCTGCTCTCCATCTTATTTGCACAATTACTCTATCAGACAGAGAAAATTATTAGACCAAGCTCACTTATTGAGTTTTCATGGCTCAGTGGGAGCTAGTACCTGGATCTCCCAAATCTCACATTGACACCCTAACCACTACACCATGTTGCCTCTTTAACTGATACATAATGTAAACCTTAGCCTGGTAGATAAGAAATAAGACCCACTATATTCAATGGAGCTTACTCTCAGATAAAATTGCAGCCTCAGTACTGAAGGACTTTATTTTGGGCCTGTCCTGAACCCATATAGTTCAAAGTGAGATCTATGGATTTCACCACAGTTTACTTCCAGGGGATGGTCAGAATTCAAAGAACTACACCATAACTCCAATCTCCAATAAGTGAGTAGCTTGCTGTGTTTCTCAAAAAGCCCTCTCAGACTCACCCCATGCATCAAGTCACTTCTGAAACTCAGTAGAGATGGAAAAACATTTGCTGGTCTGTCAGGAAGATATCTGTAGTTCAAACTATAGCATACAAAAATATTCTGGAGTGCCATAAGCTGCCCATCACTAAGTTAGAAAATGTACATTGGACTTCTAAAATAGCTCCCCTGAGAATATTTGTGTATGTCATATGCAAATATTCTCAAGTGAGATACCTCTGCATATGCTGTACAATATTGAGGCTGCAATACTGAACATACTTGGGGGAGGTCTGGATGGTGAATAGCATCTTCCACAATTCTTTACTCGCTGGGCTTCCTGAGATTCAAAGTCCCAATCTTCTGGAGAGACAAAGCTTCCCCATCATTTTTCACAATGGAGATTACTTCTGCATAGACATGTATTAGATAATTCTGTGCAAGGAACTTCAAGAGACTGTACACTGTGGGAGCCCTCCAAAAGGTGCTGGATTCCATCCCATAATCTCCAGCCACTGTCTGCCATGCTGACTGGAGCTGGCAGGAATCAGAATCCAACAGCATCTGGATATCCACAGGTTCCCCCTTGTTAGGTAGGAGCTAACAGTGGAAGAAGGTTGATGCCATCTTGTTTGTGACATGGGGGCCCATTTGTTTTTTGTCCTTGTTGTTTTGTAAGTAAGATTTCTCAAGTTTCAGTCCTACAATCTCACTATTAAACCTTTGTTCTTTGGGCATGATTCTTACATATTACTTACACATTTACTTAGGGTCTTTCTGCACTACACTGTTACAGTAGTATTATTCCACTTTCAACCTCCTGTGGAATTCTGCGGTTTGTAGTTTACTGAGGCCAAACCGCTCTCTGGCTGAGAATTCTAAATGCCCCTCCCTAAACTGCAACCCACAGGATTTCACAGGATGTTGAAAATGGAATGTCACTATAACAGCATAGTGCGGAAAGGCACTTAGAAGTGATTCCCTTGGTCTTTATATTGGATACAGCTCAATTCTCAGAAACTATACACCCAGAGTGAGTTTGGAAGTGTTTGGGGGATTCTGGGTGTTATTGTCTAAAGAAGGTCTACCTATAAAATAGCAGCCTCAGACTGTGTCCTGGATGATCCTTTTGCTGGTAAGCTGGCTGCAAGTGTTTTAAGGAGAAAGTCCTTTTCAAATGCAGTGTGCAGTCTAATAAGACTAGACAGGCAGTGAGGTTTTACTTTCTCATTACAAATCAATTTAAGAAAGAAAGAAGGGGAAAATATTGAAACCTCAGGTGCCCAGAGGTGTGAAAACACCCTGCAGTCTGTGGAAAGCAATCTTTTTTTTATTCCAGGCCTTCCAGAAACGCTAAACCACCGCATCTCTTTTCTTGGAATTATCCACAAAGTTCGAACAAGAAAACTGCTGGCGAAAAAAGGTGTGTGTGTGTTTTTAAAAAATGCAGGCCTCATTTTAAGGTTTTAACTAGAGCTTTGCTTCCAGGATGCTGGCAATTGTTTTCAAGTGCAGGAAGGGGGGGTGTTGTTAACTTTCCAATATGTGAGGGGTTTTTTTCGCTGGCAATACTTGAAGGGATTCCGTTTATTCCTTTTTTCCAACAACTGGCTTGTGGCTTTCTTTTCTTTTTAAAACTCCATCTGATGTATTGGGTCGAGTACTTAGATCGGAGTAGGTAAGTTCCAGATAATGCAATCGACTTGGCTGTTATTTAAAAAAAAAAAGAAAGGAAGGAAAAATCTAAAGGCTCTGGTGCAGTTAAGCAAAGAGGACATTTGGACTCGAAACGCCAGAGGAAAATTATGTTAGCGGAAAATTAAGAACTTGGCAAACTCCTGCAACCACCTACTTAGGGGGAGCAGAGACTATCGCCTCCCATGTGGGTTTCGGTGCCAAACCCGCTTGTGGGGGAAGTGCCCATAAGGTTTGAGTAAGGTCGGTTGGGGGAGTGTTCTTGGGAACGTGTTTCATGCAAGGCAAGAAGGAACGCGAACTAGTTTAGAGAGATTATTTCTCACCAGGATCAGGATCCGTTTAGAAGAGGAAAGTTTCACAGGGCCCTATCACACTACACTGTTGTAGTGCTATATTCTACTTTAGCTGCCTTGGCAACATTCTGTGGAATTCTGGGATTTGTAGTTTACTGAGGCGAAAGAGATCTCTGGCTGAGAATTCTAAATACCCCCCAAACTGCAAATCCCACAATTCTATGTGATGTTACCCTTGCGGTTAAAGTGGAATATAGCGCTATAACAACGTAGTAGGTGTAAAGAAAACACACACACCTGTCCTCGCCCTACAGGAATATACAGTTACAGCACTTCTGAAAACCGGGCATCCAACTTCTGTTTAAAGACCTTAAAAGAAAGAGAGTCCAGCCCCGACCCCGGCTATTCCACTGTCGAACAGTTCTTTCAGTAAAGAAATGCTTCCTAATATTTAGTCGGAACATCTTGTCATTTGAATCCAATACGGAAGGAGTTGACTCAAGAAAAGAGCACATGGTTTGCTTCGGAAAGGCACTAACACCGTTTCCCCACTAGAATGTTATAGTGCTATTATTCCACTTTCAGCATCCTATGGAATCCTGGGGTTTGCAGTTTAGGGAGGGGCCTCAACTAGGATTCCAGAGGATGTTGAAAGTGGAATAATAGCACTATAACAGTCTAGTGCGGAAATGGTTTAAGTCCATTGCCGAGTTCTTCCAAATAGCGTTGACTCCCTCTGAAATCCCCAGCACTCATCATCCCCGATCATTGGACGTGGAAGCGGGAGGACAGAACGGGAGACCAACAGAGTGTTGTGGTTTATTTCTTTGTTGAATAAATATTTATCACCTCGCAGACTGGATAGCCCCCGCTCTCCAATGTTCAACTGGTAAAAACACGCTTTAAAAAACAAAGCAGAAGCCATTTTTAAACCACTGGTTGGAAAAAAAAAGGTGCACAGTAAAAACTGTATCAGAGGCCAATCTTGGTTTAAAAGACCAGCGGCATGCAAAACAGAGAAGGCTTTGTCGCCTACCAGAAACTCGAAAGGGGATGTCCTTGGGGGAAGTTCCACAACCGAGAAGGCCCTGTCTGGTGTACTCATCAACTGAGAGATGTTGAGGAGTTGGTCTAAAATCCTAAACGTGATTTGCCTCGAAGTGTAAAGAGGTCTTTAAAGATGGGATACGACAGACCTCTGGATGTAGTTCAGAAAAACCCTGCTTAACACTGTGAATCTCGTTGGGAATACATGCTTTTTCACTGCTCAATCCACCTCGCAGGGTTCCTGCAAGGACAATAAGGAGGAGCAAGAACTGTACAACATTTTGTGCCCTTGAAGAAAGCCTGCGTATAAATCTACTTTTTTTTCCCGAGCCTTGATTTTGGGGAAGAGAAATACATGAAATTTCACATCTTCCCGTCTATCGTTTAATCCACTGTGCTGATCGCTGATTTTGTTTCCCTGACCGGCTGGTTCACACGTACTTGTGCATCGCTTGAGGTCTGCCTTCCCAACAAAGTGTGACGGGTCTTTTTAAAGGACACCGAGTTTTCCTCCCATAACCTTTCCTATTGCCCTTATCAAGCGGAATAGAATAAAGGATCTGCCCGAACGAGAGAAGCAGCTGCCTACGAACTACCCAGGCTAATCTGTGTGTCATTCCTGCAAGACTTCTGTAACGTCTGAAACCGAGCGGTACGTAGCATCCGGCTGCCAAGTCATCATTCCCTAACTTTTTCTGCAGGGATACTCGTATTAGAGGGCCTGAATACCTTAAAGGCGCCAGATCCCATCTGATCATGGAACCAAAACAAGGTCAGCCTTACTTGGATGGGACACCCTCAACGAATACCAGGTGCCCTAGGTTATATTCCAGAGGAAGGGAAACGCTATGAAATTCATGGGGTCGCCATAAGTAGACAGGCAACTTGAAGACTAAACTGCGTGTGAATGGAATCACTCGTATAGGAGAATTCACATCCCAATGAGGCTGAGCTACCTGCATCCTATGGGCCTTTACTCTTAAGTAGGGGCAGCGACTGAGGGGTGAAGGGTAAATGTGCCTCTCCCAAATAAAGAGTTTGTCTCTCCTCCCCCCCTCCACCTTCTGTCCGCCTTCCAGAAGTTCATGGATTCTTGCCCATGAATGCAAGACACTTTCCACATATACAAATGCATTCGCATGTATTCATCTGGGTAGGTCAGGTAAGGAGGAAGATGCAACCTCAACGTCTCCATTTTTTCATTTCCCTAGTTTTGTTTGGTTTTTAAACTGACATTGCCCTATGCCAGCCCCATGAGGTGCAGCTGCACACCTAGAAATAGAAGTGCACATCCTTTTTTCCTGGTCCGGCCGCTGCTCTCAAAGTTGAGACACTAATGAGACTTTTCGCTCTGCACGATCATAAGGCTGTGATTTCGCTGTGGTTCCTTCCTATGGAACTCTGGGATTTACAGCTTGGAGAAGGAAAAGTAGAATTCTCAGGCAGAGAGTTGTAGAGCATTACCAAACTACAAAAAAAAAAAAAAAAAGATTTCATAGGGTGCAGGAAAGGCAATTAAAGTGAAATCGTGGCGCTAGAACTGTGCAGTGTGAGAGCACGTCCTTCGGTGGAATGTATTGTCTCGGTCTTTTCAGGACCGGTTTGCGACTCCCTTTTTAGAATCAAGAGCGGGAAGAGGGCGGATTGTGAGGGACAGATTTAATCTGGGAAAGTTTACCTCCTTTCTTCTCTGTCCGGTTTCCCCTATTGTCTCCCGTTCCCAAGGCTGTTTTTTAAGTGGGCAAACCAACCCTGGACTTTTTCGGGGTCACCTGCAGCTAGACCCTGAAATCAAGGGTAGGCAACTTGCGGCCCTCTGGAGGCGGTGGGCCCACAGCTTCCACCAGCCCTAGCCCCCAAAACTGATGGCGAAGGATGATGGGAGTTGTAGCCCAACGAGCCTGGGACGTTGTCCGTCCCTAAATCCCCAGGGTAGGGCCGAATATGCTGGGAAGCAAACCACTTCTCTGACCAACCCAGTCGTTTGCATACTGCCATATACAAAGCCGGCTTCTCGGCTCCTTTAAGCTTTCTTTGGCCGATTCTTTTTTTCTCTTTCTTTCTGGATTCCTGGAGTATCCTCTCCCCCGTCCTTGCCTGGTAAACTCCACAAGGAAAAGGAAGGTGGAACCAGGCAGCTGTTCCTCTCTCTACAAAGCCGAACAACTCACAGGCTATTTCCGCGCTACACTCTTATAGCGCGATTATTCCACTTTCAACATCCTATGGAATCCTGAGGTTTGCAGTTTAGGGAGGGGCCGCCCCGCCCCTCCCTAAACGGCAAACCCCAGGATTCCATAGGGTGGTGAAAGTGGAATAATCGCGCTATAAGAGTGTAGTGCGGAAATGGCCACATTTTACACAGAGTGTCCTCACTTTCCGAAGAAGAAGAAAAAGCAAGAGGAGGAGGAAGAGGAGGAGGAGGAATTTTTTGCTTCTTCAGAACGAGGCAAAGACCTTGGTAGATCTTTGTAGATCTTCAGTTTTAATCAGACACTTTTACTGCTTACATGTTGTGATATCACTTCGGGCCCTTGTACACTACACAGTTGTAGCGCTATGGTTCCACTGTCACGGCAGCATCCTATGGAATCCTGGGGTTTGCATTTTAGGGAAGGCTCCTTAGAACTCTCATCAAAGAGCTGTAACACCTCACCAAACTACAAAGCCCAGGATTCCACAGGATGCTGCCCTGGCTGTTAACGTGGAATCATAGCGCTGTAATTGTGCAGTGTGAAAGGGTCCTTCTTCAACTTCCTTCTATCAGAGTGACCCGTCTTGTCCAAGAGGCATCCACACTGCATTCTTATATCAAAGCAATACCGCATTACCAGCCAATCCCGGGCGTTATAGTTTGGTGAGGTACTTAGATGCCTTTGTTAGGAGGATATAGTACTGGCTTTCAGAAGAGGGGAGTCTAAATGACACGTCGAACTACAGATCCCAGAATACTATATAACTTAAGAAAGGCGATTAAAGAGGTATCAAGTGCTATAATTTTGCAGCGTGGATCCAGTTTGTCGGAAGGCAGTTTGTCTCGACGGGCCATCCCATCAACTACTGGATGATTCACTCGTTGCCGTCGGAGGAGGAATTCCTGTCTACACTATGTTCAAGAAAATCACCCATTGTCACACAGTCTCACAATTTACCTTAAAGTGCCCTTGACACCCTCCTTTAAAAAAAAAAAAACAAGGCGATTAGCCCCATTCAATAATAGTTTAGCAATGGGCGGGCGTGGCCCTCCCCCTCCACAGATGAGTCGTATGTCATCAGCTGAACACCCCTCCAACCTGCCCCAACGTGGTGCCTTCCAGACTACAACTCCCATAGTTCCCCAGCCTCATGGGGAGAAATGCAAGAGTTGGAAGCTGCCAAGTATGGAGGGCAGCAAGGTGGGGAAAGCTGCCCGAGGCCATCCAAGTCCCTTCGCTCATTGAAGAAGGACATCAGCAGCCAGGAATTTGGCTAATTCGAAATTTCGTCCTGTGTAACGAGCGTCTCCTGCGGAGACTGTGGGTCGCATAAATTTTCCTACATCTGGGGGAGGCGATCCTAGTTCCTCTGAAAGGCCTTCCCGTTTTCTCGCCTGGTGCAAAAGGAGACGGAGAGGCAACGGATGCCCGCCTTCCATTCAGCTTTCTGTATCTTTCACAGTGAAGCTCACCAACCAGTAACTGAAAAACAGGATCTTTGGCTGGAAAGGAATCACATTTTGTTCTGTTTTATTTTCACACTGAACTGGCTTTAGACCTTTCTCCTTTAGATCTTTCTGCGCTGGAGAAAAGTTTCTCCAGATACCTCCAGATACCTGGAGAAAGTATTTGGGTCGCTCCAGCTAACTTAATCTTCATGGCTTCCCAAATGAAAGGGTCTGAATTTTAAGGAGAGGAAATAATATATTATTAACTTTAATGTTTAAAAGGAATTAACATTGGGTACTCTAGGTTCCTTGAAAAAATCGCTTCTGAAGATCGTCTGTGGACATTTTTTCCCACGTTTTGAAAGTAAAGGGACATAATTAGATATTTTTTATACACACCGAGAGAGAAAGCAAGTATCAAAGCGTTTAGAAAGATGCCATCTCTTCTTCTACCGTAGAGATTTGAATATATGCATATTTTTCTTAACAAGGGGATTTCTTGCTTCCCTTTTAATTCCGGTAGAGGCTTTCTTTTCCAATGATGGGTTTTATTTTGGGGACAGGAAGAACGGGGCAAGAAAGCATTTAAAATCAGCACGGATCTGCAGGAAGCCGAAGCTAAAGGTAAAGAAACTGGAGGTGAGGAACATATCCGAAGGCGGATTTGAAATGAAAGTAGTCGCAGAAGAAGGACGAGAAGACAGTTTGGACTGGAAAGACCTGGGAGGACTTCAGCACGCCTCGGTTGAAAGGCTGCCCTTTCTTCAGAGTATGGGTCCCGTTGAAATCTACAAAAAATTTTTTCCCAGGGGAATGGGGGCCACGTATACGGGAAAAAAAAATCTGCCATCTCAGTGGGTCCCACTTTATTTCTTCTCCTCTCCGCTCGCTTCCTATCCCTGTGATCCTCGCTTCAGCCCCCTGAGCTGGGGGCCTTTCTATTCTGTTGGGGAACGGGATGCCTCTGGGCGATCTTCTAAGCCTTCTTTTCAATCGTGGGATACACAGAGAAAGCGTGCTGCGAACTGAGGGCTGTGTGTCTCCCATCCCCCCGCCAACTCACTGGATGCTCAATTCATTTTTCGATTTATTCTCCAGTCAAACAGAGACTGCGTGCTGCACTATTTTCGAGAGTTTCAAATATGTGGGGGAGTTTGAACGTCACTCTAGAATATCTGCTAAGATAAAGTCCCTGTCCTCCCCTTCCCCCCGAGGCCAGTCCACAGGCAGCTTCCTCGCCACTCTGCAAACTTCAGAAGCAGAGAAGCAGCCAAGTTTCAGATCTGACCGATAGGATGGACCCGACCGATGACGACGCCTCTCTCCCCCTCCTCCACGCCGATGACATCACCCTGGCCAAGAAATGTGTGGACCATCGACTACCCAGCTCGGGCACCGGGCAAGGCTGAGCCAGAGGCCAACCCTTTGGCTAGGCGGCGGCTTTCGCCTCCAAGCTGGAAGCAAGGAAGTTGGCCAGCGGGAGGCGACAGCAAAAGAGGGACCGCGGTCCCAGATCTCCTGCAGCCGCAGTGGGGGACGGCCAGCCTGTCCGGCAGTCTGGGACGGGACAAAGTTGTCGAGTCCTCGATCCGTCCAAATCCTCCCGTGAGCACACGTCTGGGGCCGTTTCCGCACTAGCCTGTTATAGTGCTACTACTCCGCTTTCAACATCCTATGGAATCCTGGGGTTTGCAGTTTAGGGAGGGGCCTTTGAGGATTCCATAGGATATTGAAAGCGGAGTAGTAGCACTATAACAGGCTAGTGCGGAAATGGCCCGGGTCATGGAAATGCCAACTCGCGTCTCTCCCAGGGGCACTGACTTCCAACCCAAGAGGTTTGAGATGGCACCTGAGCCCTTCTCCCTGAGAAGCTTAAACCGGATTGAGTTTATACCTAAACAGCCGTTGTGGGGACTCAGTTCCTATTCTCATCCGCGACGTCTGCAGCACAACTCACCCCCCCCCCCCACACACACACACGTCTTTTACCTAACTTTATTCGGAAGTAAAGTCTCCTTGATGTCACTTTGTGTCACTTCCGGAAGTTTCTTTAGGATTAGAAGGTTGGAGGAGGATCGGATTGGGAGAGGAAGAGGGAACTTTGTCTTCTTCGGGGTTCGGGGATGCGAAAGTCACCCCGTGTCACCCCCTGGATCCCAAACTCATAGGCTTGGCAGCGTCTCCGAGGGGACTCGCTTGGTAGGGCCAGCACGTAACTTCAGGGATCGGTTTCACACGCGCACGGGCGCTCGTCCCGCGTGCGGTTCGTGTGTCCATGTGTGTGTGTGTGCGCGCGCGCGCGTGGATCGGAAGTAAATCCTAGGGAAAGGAACGGGCTTCCATTTAAGATGGGGCGGGGCGGGAAGTCCTTTTCCATTGATCTGAGCGAAAAAGGCTGCCTTCCGGGAGAAAACTTCCTCTCCAAAAAGAAGGAGAAGAAGAAGAGGAGGAGGAGGAGGAGGAGGAAGGCTGGTTGCTCTGCGGAGATGACCAGCCGGTCGGGGCTGTCTAGGAACCCTGGGCCACCAATCCCCGGAGCTCAATAAAGAGGCGGCTACAGGGTTTTGCTCTTAGTTTTTTTTTCCCCCAGCAGCATCAGATGAGAGGGACTGGAGACTTTTTGGGGGCGGCGAGGGGGGGCGCGGGAGCCTCTCCTCGGGCCGCCTGGCTAACGGTCTGGGAAGCGCCGGGGAGGGGAGGGGAGGGGGAAGCGGAAACTTGCCTTTCGGCCTCGGCGAAAGTCCCTCCTCTCCGCGTCAAGCCAATGACACCGCGGCCCCCAATCTTTCCGCCCGCAGGAGCTATAAGAGCGTCCCGGGCTCCAACTTTCGCCCAACTCCCAGCCAGCTCTAAGGAGCCATCGGGAGGGAAGCGGCCGGCGCCAGAGAGAGGGTCCCTCCGCCTCCTCCGTGGCTCTCGTCTCCCTCTCCCTCTTCAGGTTTTTTTTTTTTTCTGCCCGGGGAGGGGGCTCCCGATGGCCTCCACTCCCCCACCCTCCTGAGTGCCGCCTCCTCCTCCGCGGCCTCTTCCCCCACCCCCCTCCCACCCACCCCCCTGATCTCCGTCGCCTTCGTCCTCGTCCTCCTTCTCCTCTTTGGCGAGCCGAGGATCCGGCCGGGGAGAGCTGGCTGGCTAGGCAGATCCCCCCTCCCTCCTTCCCTCGCCCCCCTCCCTCGCCCTCCAAAAAGGGCCGCTCGGTGCGCCGCGGGTTGGCCCCCGAGATGATGCAGCAGCCGCCGCCGCCTCCACCAGCCCAGGACGAGTCCAATTCCCCCGTCTCGCCCGCCGACGACAGCCTGAGCAACAGCGAGGAGGAGCCCGACCGGCAGCAGCTGCAGCAGCTCCAGGGCAAGCGAGGGGCGCGCAAGAGGCGGTCGAGCCGGAGGAGCGTCGCCGGGGCCGCAGGAGGCGGCGGCGGCGTTGGAGGAGCCGCGGCGGCCGGCCCGGGGCTGGGCTCGGCGGAGGAGCCGTGCAGCCCGGCGCAGGGCAAACGCGGCAAGAAGTGCGGCGGCGGCGGCGGCGGCGGCGGGAGCAGCAGCGGGGGCGGCAGCCCGCAGTCGTACGAGGAGCTCCAGACGCAGCGGGTGATGGCCAACGTCCGCGAGCGGCAGCGCACGCAGTCGCTGAACGAAGCCTTCGCGGCGCTGCGCAAGATCATCCCGACGCTGCCGTCGGACAAGCTGAGCAAGATCCAGACGCTCAAGCTGGCTGCCCGCTACATCGACTTCCTCTACCAGGTCCTGCAGAGCGACGAGCTGGACTCCAAGATGGCCAGCTGCAGCTATGTGGCCCACGAGCGCCTCAGCTACGCCTTCTCCGTCTGGCGCATGGAGGGCGCCTGGTCCATGTCCGCCTCCCACTAGCGGCCCGCTCCGTCGCCAGGCCCGGCCGGAGACCTAGGTAAGGGCGGGACGGGGGGAGAGGGAGAGAACGGGAGAGGAAGGCACGGGGCCCGCCGCCGGGAGGGAGGGAGGGAGGGAAGGAAGGAAGGAAAGAAAGAAAGAGGCCGGAGGCTCCTCGCAGGCCCGAAGGAGGCTGCTGACTCGCGGGGAAACCGCCTTGAAGTTCCAGGCTGACCGGCCGGTTGGTTTTTCCCCTTTCCTCTGTCTGCTCCCCTCATCCCTACGAAGGTCTCAGAACCTGGCACAGTTGTGTGGTAGGACTACAAGTCTCACCAGAGAGCCGGCGTGGTGCGGTGGTTGAACGTTGGACAATGACTCTGGAGACGAGAGTTCGAATCCCCGCTCCGTCATGAAAATCTACTGGGGGTGATCTTAAGCAAATCACACTCTCTCTTCCTTAGAGGAAGGGAAGGACAAACCCGCTCTGAACAACTTCCGCGAAGAAAACCCTGTGGTGGGTTCGCCTTAGGGGCGCCAGAAAACGAGTTGAGTGCGCACCGCAATAGCAAACAGAATGCCTGCGGCGCACAAAGAGGAGTTTCCCACGCATTGGGAAATCAGCGGGGATCTTAGTTTGGGAATCCCCGTTTCCTATGAAAAAGCCATAAAATCCTAGAGGCCAGGGACCAGGCCTTCGGAAGGACCCATCCACGAGAGGAACCATTTGAAGACCAAATGTTTTCCCTGGTGGAAGAAGGAAATAGTTAAGGAACTGCACAGCCCTCCGGTTTCATGGGGTCCTCTTTGGCGGAGAGGCCTTCCGGAAGCCCTTCAGGAGGTCCTCCGGATTTCTGAGGGGTGGAAGGCCTCACCAGCCGCTCTGACGTCTGTCTTACCTCTCCCTTCGTCCTGAGAAAGTCCAAAGCAATCCAGCTGCTCCCGAAGGACTGCATGGGAGGGGACGGGTGGGATGAATAGCAGGTCAAGGCGGGAGTAGCAGACCTGCTCTTCCTTGTCTTCAGAAGATGGAAGGCTTACTTCCGAGGAATCAATACCTGGAGTTTCCTGTGGAAAACCAGAAGAAGGCAGTCAGAGCAGGCCTACAGGAAAAGCTGGCTAAGCTCTCCTGCCTTCCAGAAATATCTACCTAGATAACTTCAGTGTTACCCCTACTTCCCATTTCGCCTTCTGAACTCCATCTGAGACCTGGATTAAAAACACCCCGAGTGCTTTCCCTCTTTAACTTACTTTACGGGATTACAGGGGTGGACAAAATGAAATCCAGGGGTACATGCGCCCCCAACAAGGCTTAAAAGAAGAACAGTTTCTTGAAAGCATGGGGCAGGGTGGGACACTTTCTTTGAAATCCAGCTGGTTGGACCTTCATCCTCTCCTAAGCCCAATAAATCTTGGAAGGCAGCTTTAAGAGATTTGCCATCCAAAGTTTCATCCATATATGTCTGGAAAGAAGACCTCGCATCTCATTTTCGGGGGATCGGCTCTACCACCTCCAAGAGTCTCCGATGCCTAGAACTAGAGGCAACTTCCTCTTGATATAAATCGTGCCCTTTCTTACCAACAGGATCTCACACATAAATGTGGAATATATTTAAATAAATAAATAAATGTGGAATAATGTACAGATATTAGAAAGAGCCAGCGTGGTGAAGGTGTTTAACTGTTGAACTAAGACCCAGGGAGACCACGGTTCGAATCCCCACTGGGTTACCTTGGGCCAAGCACAATCTCACAGCCTCAGAGGCCATTTCCGCACTAGACTGTTATATTGCTATTATTCCACTTGCAACTTCCTACGGAATCCTGGGCTTTGCAGTTTCGGGAGGGGCCGGCGGGCCCCTCCCGAAACTGCAAACCCCAGGATTCCGTAGGAAGTTGCAAGTGGAATAATAGCGCTATAACAGTCTAGTGCGGAAATGGCCAGAGAAGGGCAATGCCAATCCTCTTCTTAAAAAATCTTGCCAAGAAAACCCTAGGTTTTCTGTAAGAGGGTCGTCAGAAGTCGGGGTCGACTCTGAAGGCACGTGATGATAACAACAGTAACTATATCTAAATGAGCACACGATATAGAGATATATACACCCACGAGCCCGCACAGATGCTAAATCCATTTTCTCCAGCCCTCTCGGAGTTCACGATCGCTAACCAGGGGAAAGAGGACCCCAAATAATACACCACCCTGAAAGTTAGCGACTCTAAAGCATTTCTGTGCCCCTAGCTTACCCTCTGACTGTGTTATTGAGGAAGTTTTCTCTTTGCTAAGTCCCACCCAAATCTTGTGTCTTGTGGACTTCAAATTCATCCGCTCGGAAGTTCCCCTTGATTCTAACGGACTCCAAGGCAACAGAGAGAAACGGTGGCCACAGGCTGCGCGCCTCCCTGCCCATTTCTTTTCTTTCCTTCCCCGCTTTCTTTTCCTCTCGCGAGAAAAAAAATCGCAGAAGCTCCCGTGGGACAAACTTACCAAAGATTTGGGGAAGTTTGCGACACCAGGCGGAATGATTTATTTATTAGGATTTCTAGGCTAACTCATCCTTAACATGAGTTTTCGAAATGAAGCAATGAAACTCTTGTTGGTCTGCTGGTACCTTATATGTAGGATCGCCAGATCAGGCCATTCAAGTGGACCAGGATGCTTGTTTAAGAGAGTCATAGCTCGCCTCTCTCCCGCCCCGAAGACTTTCAAAGAAAACAACGTCGTAGTCCAGTATCTCTGCATCGAGTGATGTGTTTTAGTACTCACTTGCAACTGTATGCATTTTCATAAATTAACCCCCCTGGTTTCAGTGGGGTGCTACCAAGGAAATCTGCGATGAGCTAAAATTAATCCAACATTAGGCCTACTTAGAATAGAGCCACTGGAAAAATATGTAATTTCTTAGCCAAAGCCAGCTGATTTCGGTGAAGCCAGGTTAGGAGTGACTAACCACAAGTCTAACGCTTAAGTAAGCAGCCTGATTTTAACGTAGGATTGTTGTTGTTGTGTGCCTTCAAGTCGTTTCGGACTTATGGCGACCTTAAGGCGCACCTATCACGGGCTTTTTGGGAGGATGAGAGGGTGTGACGCGCCTAGGCTCGCCCAATGGGTTTCCATGGCGGAGCGGGAAACCAAGCCTGGTCTCCGTCATCGTAGCCCAAAGCTCAAACCACCACACCACGCTCGCTCATAATGTAAGATTACTTAGAAGTAAATCGAATTGTTTTCACTGGCGCCTACTCTCAAGGAGTTCCATCACATTCCAGGCTAAACTCCTGTGCTGGGATTCTTCTACATCTCCGCTTCAGTATTAATACTACAAGCTTTTGCATCCTTGCCTGATAAGAAGTAGAAATATTCTCCTGTATTTGTTCTGACTAGAATAAGCCCATTGTATCTATAGGAATTGGTAAGCCAGTGCTTATGTATGTCCAGTTTGTTTAAAATGGATTTAGTCTCTTTGGGACTAATAGTGCGTGGCTTTTGACGGTTGCAGCATTACATGTAGAGCCCGGCTTACTTAGGGTTACTTACCTGAGTAAGGCTCCAGAAATAGACTGTGATTCTTAAATGGAATATGGATTGCTCAAGCAGTGGGGAAGGGGGTTTGCTTGAAAACCACCCTGGCTTCGCGACTCAAGCTTCAGTCCACATGTACTAACTTTGTAACTTACTTCCGAGTAAATATGTGCGGGATTGAACTGCCATCCCTTGAGACCTGACTTCAGTTTGTTGATCCCTGAGTGATCAAGTGGATGAACAGTCCCTGGGACAGGGATTTGAAGACTGGGTGGAAAGCCGGCTTTAGAGAGACAAGGCAGAAAGGTTCTTTTACTCGCTTACTCGGAAGTAAGTCCTGCAGGGCTGGAAGTTAACCAGCGCGGGATTCACTCTCACGCAAAGTTAGCACCTGCGAATACAGCGCGACAGTTCCAAGTGAAAACACAGGAGGTGTCGGGCTGTGTATTGTGGCTCTCGTCGGCACTCTTACTCTAGAGTAAAAGCCCCATCGATTCGGAGGGCAATATTAAGCAAAGGGATCGCTGGAGGCAGGGAGAGACGGGAGCCCGAGAGCCTAACGGCATCGGCTTTACTTAGAAGCCCTCTGGGCCTTCCTTCCAAAGAAACCTTAACCGCTGGGAGGAGACCATTTCCGCACCAGACTTTTATAGTGCTATTATTCCACTTTCAACATTCTATGGAATTTTGAGTCGTCTTGAATTGCACGGAGGTGGGGGAAGATTCGGTGCTGATCCGAGGTGCTGAGTGGATCGCGGGCAGACCCCAAACTCGCTCCTTGCACGAGAGCAAAAGACGCGAGAAGTCTGAACCTGTTTAGGAGTCCCAGCCAGAGGAGAGTGGTTGAATCAATAGCGTTTACCTAAGTGTTGACTAGCCATTGCACCACTGATTCCGTTGGCCTGCTTTGTTTGGGTCTAAACAATAGGATTCCGGTCAAAAACAGAGACCGTGTTGGAGGTTAGAGGCTTAACTGTCGCGGGACGCAGCTCAGCAAAACGTCCATTCCTTGTCAGACCTCAGTAGCTAAATGCGGTCGCCTTATGGTCTTCCCTGGACTCGCCTCCAGGGATGCGCCAAGACTTTGCCCACCGTTTCCAGGGTGGCGACGGTTAGGCGCACGCAATCCTCGATGACACCGGCCTTGGCCTTGCGCCTTCTGTTTCCCTGGTTTCGAGTGGAGCGCCCACAGTCCAGAACAATCAGGGCTGCAGACTTTTCCTTCGACCCACAGTCTTTCAGCTTTGATGGGGCTGGGACCCGATCCACGTGTCACTGGATTCCAACGTGCTCAGGCTGTAGGGCTGCTCCTCAGCTTTTCTAAGTCCAACGCACCGTGCTTCCTAGTAGCTCTGTTTTGAGCTCTGAGGGGGGATCAGGTGTCCTCCCCCCCCCATTGCGCCACCCCATATCCTCCAGTCGCCTAGATATGCGTGACACTTCCCTCTGCGCGTTTCCTAATTTCATGCCTTGCTCAGCTCGCTCTCCTCCTTCTTCCTTTGTGCCCCCCCCCTCCAATATACACAGCAAACACGGGTACATTGTTTAAAACCGCTTTGTAAGGTTTGGGGCTGTTGCCGAGTTGGGGGGCGGGAGAAGTTTCTCTTTTTCTTAGTCTCTTATTCTCAGGATCTCTTGCGTTTTCCCTCTCCAGTAGTAACCCTTGCCTTCTCCCTTTCTGGTTTTTGTTGCAGATGACCTTGTTCCCAAAGAAGGAGAGAGAGAGAGAGAGAGAGAGAGAGAGATGGACAATCCAGAGACTCTGCACTTGGATTCGGGCCCCCTCCCGCTCTTCCTCCCCGCCCCCCAAGACGATCGAAAGCCAACGATTTTCTTGGAAATTTCGGAGCTGATCTTGGCCAAGAACAGGGCGTGGGGAGAGCCTTTGAGAAGAGAATTCGAGGGTCCCCTCGGACGGTGAGGTGGCTGATCCAGAAAAAATGAGAGAGAGAGAAGGCTGGGCTAGCCTTACCAGACATCTCTGCATTCTGATAGAAATCTGAACCGGTTTATTTCTAATTTTTTTCCCCTATTTTGACGAAGAATGTTGGAATTTAACTTCTCCCCTCCCCCCTTACTTCCTTAATTTTTTTTTTCTTGCATGCATACATTCCCAAGAGACCTTATGAGCCACTAGTGAAAGGAAATACGTTACTGTGGACTTCCCCCTTCTTCCTTTTATATATATAAATATATATATATATAAAATCAGATCTAAGGACCACGAAATCTGAAATCTGAAACACAGTTTAGAAGGAGCGAGAAAGGGAGGGGGAAGGAAAAATCTATTTTTTAAAAATTGTGTAGGGTAGTAAAACATTATCGACTCCAGCTTTTATACGGAAACCTATCCCGTTCCTCTTTCGTGTTTGTTTTGTTTGTTTTTTTTTAAATCCTCCCTGGACAAAAAAAAATATAGAAAGGAGGGAGGGCAAAAAAAAAATGAAACATTTTATTTATTTATTGATGACCCATGTTAAAATGCAAATAGATCCGGTGTCTAAATGCATTCCTATTTTTATGATTGTTTTTGTAAATATCATTGTATATTTTTTTCTGCAATAAATAAATGGAAATGTTAAAGAATTTTTAAAGCTTGATCTGTACGGAGGGAGGTAGGCTTGAAACTCAAGGTAAATAATCCTCCATAGGGGAGATCTGAAGTTACCCAGGAGAGTAGAGGGCGAGGGTCGAAGGGGGGTTGGAATATAAACAAACGAGAGAAAAACGCAAATAAACTAGCTACTGACAGACACGGGAGTGTTAATTATCGAGACAGCTTTATGATTCTGTTTGGGCTTTGGTGAACTTCTGATTCTTTCCGTCTTTCAATCAAAATGGCCAAACATGCAGTATCATTCAAGCTAAAGTGTAGTGAAACATGTTTGAAAAACATCTGCCAAGCTAATATAGATAGTCCTTATGCAGTGTGTGTATTTAACGTCTTGCCCCACTGTGGTAACTCCGAGCAGAGAAGGTCCTTTAAAGCGCGGTCCTGATGGCTGAGGCCAAACTGTAGACCAAGTTTTGTTTCTGTAAAGAGCTAGAGAGGGAAATGAAGCTTGGCTGGTCTTAAGGCTCTGGTTTAGCATGTTAGAAAAAAAGAAAGGCGTCTTGAGTTTTGGAGGAAGTGGATCGACAAAAGCTCCTGCTAAAATAAATCTGTTTGTCTTAAAGGTCCCACAAGACTCTCCTCCCCCACCACCCGAGCCATTTCTCCCTTAATATGAGGAACGAAGGTTTCCCCACGCCTGTCTTCCAAACAGATTTATGAAGAGAGGCGTTGATTTCGTCGGAATTTACTTGCCAGCATAGGCACGCTGGCTTTCAAAGTGAGAAGTCTAAATCCTCTTTGCGACCGAATTTGAGCAAATCCATCGAACTCAATGGGTTTTCCGTTAAAGTTCCTCTACAAGTCCCATTCCTCCTTGTGCAGGGGCCATCCTAATCTTCTCTGTATCCTTCCAATTTTAGTATATGTGCTACCGAAGCGAGCACTACAAGTCCCATTCCTAAAAGGGTCTACTCTAGCCCGCACTAAACCGTATTTAGCTCAAAGATAGACTGAAGCCAGTTTTGCAGCTTATGGCTGCTCCTCCATAACCAAAAACTCTGTATCACTGTTCTACTCATGTCTACTCTGAAACACGTCCCATTGCATTCAGCGGGACGATACCCGGTAGGAAAGGACAGAAGCGCAGCCTCCCCTGAGACCTCGGATGATCCCCAAAGAGGGTTTGTTTTGCAATCATGAAAACAGGTCTGCTCCGGAATTTACTTCCACGTAGTGGAGGTAAAGATTCGGTCGAAGCAGTCAGGTTTGATCGAACGTATTACAGCGAAACTAACCCGGATATTTTGCTGGATCAAAAATGTCCTTCCTGAGTAAGAAAGACCAAAGTCTCATATTACAGGGCTGGAAAGAATCGGTTTTTCTGTTCGTTGTTTCACGTGAGACAAGGAACGCCAGGACGGGCGTTCCTTCTGCCTTTTTGCAAATCCCTGAGTTACACGCCAGCCAAAGTTTTATATTCGCGGGATTCAGAGGCTTCAGTCCATTTCGCCATAAAGACTTTTGGACCAATCCTCCTCCCGTGGTGGAAGTCTAAACTCGAAATTCCCCCCTCTTAGTAGTGGAGCAGAAATGCTCCCACTCTGGGGAAGCTAAATATCTAGCAGAGCAGTCGGCAAGGATGTATACATATATATAGACGTGTGTGCGCCCCTGTGTCTACACACACACATAAATACACAGGTAGCGTAAGCCAACGGTTGCAATCCTGTGCAAGTTTCCTTAAAATCCACCGGGCTTACTTTCGAGTAAACGGTGCACGCGTGCAGGCAGGTTGCTGCCGCTTCGGCTCAGGTGGCCTTAGAAGCCTACTGCAAAATCGGTTCTTTTGTCTCTGGTTCAGATCCGCAGGATATATATTTATATTTCAGCCACCTTCCTCCCTCCCTCCTCTTCTCCGCGGCCTAACAAAGTAGAGGTCTCCATCCACCTATTTCTCAATTCGACTCCACTTTCAAATCGCCCCCGAGAATTTGGAAAGCACCAGCTGCCTTCCTCCCCTCCTCCCTTCACCCTCCCTGCTGGCGACGTTGTCTAGGATAAATAAGATGGTGTGTTTCTTCCCAACAGACCCTGTTGATTTAGCCCAGGTTGCCTTAACTTTCCTGCCGGTCTTGTTTGTCCTTCTGTATTCTTGCTGACCTAAGCGTCTTCTATGGTTCTTCCCTTCCCTCCTCTCCCCAAGACCGGCTATATTGGAGGCTAGTGCACTATGTTGGCAATATTTTTTTTTAAAAAAAGACCGGCAGAATTTGTTTGTATTAAAAGGGATTAACCCCAACTTCGCCAAATGGATTCAGAACTTGCGGCGGTCCCGTCTTCAGGAAAGAAGGTGGCCCTGCAGATGGTGTCGCCTAGGGAAACGGAAAAAGAGAGGCGCTGCTTTTGAACCCACGGCTTGAGGTGATCTGCAGAGTTCAGAAAAGCTTTTCTCCGGGATGAACTGGAACCCAGAACTCCGGAAAACAAGACCCTGTGCTATACAGCTGAGACAGGTAGGATCCACAACCCATCTTCCTCTGTTTCTCCGTTTCTGGGGAAAAAAACGCAATATTGATCCTCATTCAATCGATCCATACATGAATAGAAAGGGTCGCGTGGTTTTCAACAGGTTGGTTTCCAGGTTTCTCTGGATCAGAGCTTTGAAATAACTCTCCCTGCCCCGAACCTCCCACTTTTTTTAATTCGAATTGATTGAAAACAAAGGAAATGTTTCCCGTCTCCAGGATCTGAGAGGACTCAGTCTCCTCCAACCCAGTACGATTTACTTCTGAGTAAACATACCTAGAATGGGGCTGTATTGCTGCAGCCCCAGGCACAGTTTCCTTTGGATCAAGCTCTCCGGTGAGACCTTATTCTTTCTCTTACAACAAAAACAAGCTTGCGTTGAAGTTTGCATGTCTTATTGATTTGCCGCAGAACTTCTTTCCAAGTAAACAAGGGTAGGATTGCTATTTTTAATCTTATATAAAACCTTTATTAGGGTGCAAGTTGTATGGAATCGTAGTGGGACGTTTGATTAAACATGCCTAGGAGTGCATTGTAACAGGGCAATGCTAGACTTACCTACTCGGAAGTAAATTCCATTGTATTAAATAGGTCTCTCTTCCAGGTAAGTGGGGATGTGAGCGTATGTGTATGTTTCCCATCCTAATCCAACCAAAAAAGCCCCACTGGTTTCAGTGCGGATGACAAGTAATTTGCACAGAATTCAGCCCTGAAGTCCAAGCTTAGACATGTTTAGCGGAAGTAAAGTGTACTGATTTCTGTAACCAAAATGAGTCCTGTGGCAATCTAAAGACTGACAAATTATTACAGAATGAGTTTTTGTAACCCACTGGATGGGATCCATGGAGTATTATCGAGAATTTCAGTATACAGGGCCGAGTATGGGGTTGTAAACACAGCCCACAGCTTACAGTCTCCAACTCCCAACCGTATGTATTTTGTATGTGTATGTGTGAACACGCCTGAAATTCTAGTTAATATTTCTGCGTTTGATCAAGAGGGTTGAAGTCTAGAAATGTTCATACCGCAGCACATTTCTTCGACTTCAGCGTTACAGTCTTTTTCGCTCTTCTGCTGCTATATACTAACCGGACTGGAAATCTTGGCCTTTTCCGAGCTACATTGTTATAGTGCTATTATTCCACTTTCAACATCTTATGGAATCCTGGGCTTTGCAGTTTAGGGACGGGCCTTTAGAATTCTCAACCAGAGAGATCTTTGGCCTCAGTAAACTACAAACCCCAGAATTCCACAGGATGTTGAAAGTGGAGTAATAGCGCTATAACAGGGTAGTGTGGCAATGGCCCTTGTTTCCAGGTAAGCTTCGTTTAAGAAATGCAGACGTGCTGAAAACAAGCTAGATCTGCAGTACTACTTCTGCACATCCTCATGTAGGAAATAAATGTGACCATGAGTGGGATTTGCTCCTGGGTTAAATGCTTCTGGGAATTTATGAATGGGACTAAACCAGCTGCAATCCAAGTCTTTCGATTTCCTTGGGTGGGCTGAGAATATAAACTACTCTGTTAGATACAAATAACCCCTCAAGTATTATTCATGAGGGAGAAGGACGCAAATCTCATTTGGAAAGTTGAAACTAAGGCTTGCGAATCTCTAGTTATTTGCTTGGGCCTCATTGGCGGCAGTTGGGACTTACTTCCTAGTAAACCTGCACAGATTGACACTGGGAGGAGCGAGTCTGGACACTTTTCTCTACTTCTCTTCAGTCTCCACCTTTAAGCGGTGGTGGAAAACATAATTAGTAGTTGGTGTCATGCTTGTTTTTAAATAAAGACCCAGTTGCTAGAGATCAGAAGGAACGTGTTTTTCACTCGCTATTCCAATGGGGAAGTATCTTTGTCCTTAAGATTGAGGGAGAGCTGGTTCAGGAATCCAGGTGACACTTTGCGAACTTGAGGTGGGATCACCGCTGCTTCTGATGTAGATCAAAGAATTACGAAGTGGGGAAAGTAGGGGGGAGTGTCTCGACTTTGCTTTTAGAAAAAGCAGGATCCCCTTCTGGTTTTCAACAGGCACTCATAAAGTGCTTTTCTCTCCCCTGCTCCCGACTCTGGTGCCCTGAATTGAGTTCCCCATAGGCAAAAGAGGGGCATGTTTGGTTGCCATGGTGATGCTCTTGCTATAGAGGTCCGGTTGATAGGCAAGCCAACTAAGGCTTTTTCTGCATTAGACTGTTATAGTGCTCTTATTCCACTTTCAACATCCTATGGAATCCTGGGCTTTGCAGCTTAGGGGAGGGCCTCAAAGGCCCCTCCCTAAACTGCAAACCCCAGGATTCCATAGGATGTTGAAAGTAGAATAATAGCGCTATAACAGTCTAGTGCGGAGATGGCCTAGCTTGAGAGGAGAAGCAAGCAAGCAACCTGGAGTGAGGGAAACAATGCACTGTGGGACGTTGTTGTTCTCCTTGTGTTTGCAAAGTCCCCTGAGACGTTGGTATGGCCAATAGGTTTCAAAAGAGAGGAGGAGAAGGACCGTGCCAGGCCTGCCTGCCTTCCTTCCAGGGTGGCTCCGGGCTCCTTCTCTTCTCCGGACTCAGAGATGGGGTGTGCGTGTGTGTGTGTGCGCGTTGTTGCCACCACGGCCGGAGCAGCAACGCTGGCTGGAAGCGGGCCCTCGTGCGAGCCCGCGGAGCTTTCTTGCACATTCCACGGTTTGGCAAGCGCCGACCTAGTTATTTTCTCTAGTCCGGTATCAAATTCTTCTCAGGCGTACGATTTTACTTGAAGTCCTGCCCAGGAATCCTTCAAAGTGGAACGTTTGTCCCTCGCGTTCATGATGTCAGGCGGTTTTCTCGGCCTCTGCTTCTATTTTATTTATAGTTATTATTTTTATCCTATATATATATATATATATATATATATATATTTTAAAAGGTGAACACAAACTCGAAACGGGCAGGAGCCAACAAAGATTAGGGGAAATCGCACCAGGATTCGTTGAAGACTGAAGGTCATTTCCGCACTAGACTGTTATAGTGCTATTATTCCACTTTCAATATCCTGTGGAATTCTGGGGTTTGCAGTTTACTGAGGCCAAAAAGCTCATTGAGTGAGAATTCTAAATGCTCCGCTCTATACTGTAAAGCCCAGGATTCCATAGAATGTTGAAAGTGGAATGATAGCACTATAACAATCTAGTGAGGAAGTGGCCATGGAAGCGGGTGGGGAGAGGTATGTCAGACATCTCAGCTTTTAGGTAGCCTCGGACAAACCAGGCGTTTGGTCCAGAGAAGATGTTTTGCCCCGCAATCGTATACACATTTACACGGAAGTAGGTCCCGCTGACATCAGTGGAACATCTTTCCAAGTAAGGGCTCAGGGGTTCGCAATCTTACGCATGGCAGGCATCCAAATCCCAAAGGTATTTTATGGCCTGCAGCTCCCGAAATCTCCAGCCAGTATGGCCAATGATTGTGGGTTCTGGGACTTGTAGTCCTGAAAGGGAACTTTTCCACGAATGTGGTTAGGATTGTGGAATTCAAACTCCTTTCTCTCCGCTAGTCTCAAGATCCCCTTGTGGTTAGGATTGTGCTAGACTTCCTGTTGGTTCCTTTGCGAGAATTTTACCCAGGGAGTAGGATCACAGGAGTTTCTTCCGAGGAGGCTGGTTGGAAAATCCCCTGATAGTTCCCCACACAGAGAAATTTACTCTGAGGCAGTCTCCTTTTGGTTAGAGGGCGATTTACTTACAGGTTCCACCATAGTCTAGAAAACTAAACTTCCCAGGTCAAGATGATCAGAATTTGAAGTTTAGCTTCGGAGGGTTGTAAATTGAGCACAAAGTGAGAGTGTGTAGCAAAAGGGGAAGAATGAACCATATGTGAAAGCTTTTTCTACTCAGAGACGGACGTGTATGATTTCGGGTAGCCCAAATCGTGTTTTGGCAACCCCTGGCCCCGCATGTAGACCCCAGATCTTTATTAACGCTGCTTTTAGGGTTGTGTCTGGAATGGGGAACGCCATCAGCCGGCCCAATTGGAAGCATCGATGCCCTCCCTTCCTTGTTACCTGAGATGCCTCCGACTGAACCCTGACCTTCTGTAAGCTACGGAATCTAGAGGCAAAGCAGGTGCTGCCATAGCCCTGAACTCTGGCTCCCCCTTCGCAAGGTTTACTTGCCTGGCAGTGGGTGCCTGCAGCTGAAAACCTCCCAAGCACCTGCAGTCAGGCCTCCACATTTGCGGGTTTCGCTTTTGCGGATTTGAGTATTCACGGATTATTTGCTGTCACCTCTCCTGCCTCCCTGTGCCATTTTTAATAGGCACTGCCTCCTGAGACTGAGAAACTGTGAATGAGGCTTGTAAGTCCCTCTTAAAAATGGCGGGGGGCAGTAGTGGAGGTGGCAGTAAGCCCTACCAGCCACCCACTTCTGCCCTGTGAAGGAACCCTGATGCGTCAAAGGAATCCACTGTGGGTTGAATACCCTGATCATACCTTTTTCTGTGTTAAATATGGTTTGAGAGGGCCTAGAGTTATTCAGGGTTTTTCCACATTCAGGGGGGTCCTGTGCCCCTAACCCTAGCGAATGTGGAGGGATGACTGTATTTGGTTTTCGTGGGCCGGCTGACCAACCCATGCTACACGGTTATATCAGTCTGATTTCTCTTTAACTGTCGCAACCCAGTCCTGTGGAGTGTTGGATCTGCAAATTAGTGAAGTACTAAGAACTGCACTGGAGCAGTGTATATCAAACTCTGGTCCTCATGCGTTTTGGACTCTGGAGCTCCTAGAACCCAGGCCAGTTTGGAGAAAGATGGAGCAGGTCAGATCTAGATCGTTTTAGCTGAGAATTCTAAGTACTTCAAACTACACATCCCGCTATTCCTTAGGAGGGAGCCATGGCAGTTAAAGTGGTACCAAACTAACATAATCGGGCAGCACAGGTACCTTTACAATATATTGTGGGTTATGGGAGAAAATCTAGAAATCTGTCAAAGATTGGAGCTGCCTATGGGGTGTATCTTTGTGCATGTAGATGTGATCCTTTGCCTTTCATGTTATATTTTATTCGGGTTGTGGCCAACTTTTGGCCTTTGTGTGCCCTTTATTCCGTTGCTCTCATCATTTCATTTACAATTAGTTCTTACCTTTCCACAGGTTAAGTGGCCTCTCTCTCTTACCTCTGATGAGAGGGTGAAAGAAAGAGGTAGGTCTGTGTAATCCACTTCTGGGAAGTAAGTCCTATTATGGTTAGGGTACTTAAGTGTGCACAGGACTGGGCAGGCGTAGATATCAATTGTATGTATACTCCAGCAGTGCCTTTTCATCCTTTGTAATTATGGTGCTATGATTGCATTTCAGCTATCATACCTGCATCCCATGGAATATTCTGGGATTTGTAGTTTGGTGAGGTACTAGAACTCTCCACCTGAGACTTCTAAATCACTGTCCCTAAACTGCAAATTCCAGGACTCCTTAGGAAGAACCATGGCAGTTAAAGTGGAATCTTAGCACTATAATTGTGTAGTGTGAAAAGACCCCAGGGTTTTTGTGCTATTATTTAAGCCATATCACAAGGAAAGAAGCAAGGGGCAAGTTTGAGGCCAGACCACAAACCTGTCTGGTAGACCTGGAGAATTTTAAAAGTCTTTAGATCCGAAACTGGCTTGATTCATTCTCAAAACAAGACGACTGCCCTCTCTTTTTTTTTTCCAGGCAGTAAACATTGTACAGGCTCCTTTAAAGGAAAAAAAAAAAAGACGAAAAAAGACGTGAAATTTCTTTCCCCTCTCCTCTTGCAGGACTTTCTTTCAGACTCCGGTCGACTTAAATGGTCTTGGCAAATCAAAGCACGTGTCCTTTGAAGAAGGTGTGTAATTGGCGTTTAAGGCATGTATGGAATTCCCAGATGTCTATAAAATAAGAAAGTGCATTTGGCAGGTCACTTCAAGGTGGAGCAGGTTAAAATCACTCGCACAAGAAGCCCGCTCCCTAAACAGCAAACCCTGTTTCCACTTTAGAAGGACCAAACACACGAGAGGAATCCGGAAAGGGTTGATATCCAGGGGGAATAATCAATATTTGTTTTTTAAAGACGCTTAAAATCGACCGGTTTAATTAGAGTCTCCTCCCATACCCCTGTTTCCAGTTAATTATTCGGACTAGCAGATTAATGCATTAATCTAGTTTATAATCATTTTTTCCTTCTGTAAACGCCTGCTTAAAACGGGGGGATAACAGGAAGATCGCTTAGCCATGCGTTTGACCTCAAGTTATTATTCCATTTATGTGGGAATAAATTTCACTATAAACAATAGCATTTGCTTTCAAGAGAATGCGCTTGAGATTTTTTTTTTTACATGAGCAAGGAATATTTCGTTTGAAAGAGTGTCCCATCTTCATTGAGCATCAATAGATGAGTTGTATTTTAATATGTTACATTGCATTGGCATACAATCTACTTACAAGTAAGCCCGGGGGACCTCAGTGGGACTTACCCCTGTGTGTGTGTGTGTATCTTCAAGTGCCCTGTCGACTTTTGGTGACCTCACGAATTTCATAGGGTTTTCTTAGGCAAGGAATATTCAGAGGTAATGTTGGCAGTTCCTGCCTCTGAAATATAGCCTAGAGCACCTGGTATTCATTGGCGATCTCCTGTCCAAGTACTAAGCAGGACTGACCCTGTTTAGCTTCCAACATCAGAAAGGATTTGGTGCCTTTAGGGTATTTCGGCCGGGGTCTTACTTCTGGGTAGGCGGATATAGGATTGCAGTCCTAATTGGTTTACATACTACCAGGATCGCTGTGCTATCAGCACCAATAGTTTTATGAAAGAGCAGTGTTAACAACAAAAGGCATTACTCGTTTTCGTTATTAGTAAGGTAACTGAAACCGTCAGTACTTTCCACATTTACTCTCCCTCTGATTTCACTGTGTACAATACACCAGCCCTCTTTTTTATGTCTGTTGTGTATATACGCTGGAGATTTTGCTAACTCTTCATACATTTGATGATGCCGACGGAGAAAGATTAAAGTTATGACTCTTTAAGGTGCCACAGGATTCTATGCTTAAAAACTAATATATTTATTATGGTACAAACTTTCGTGGACTGTAGACCACTCTAATAAAAATTATGCTAAGTTATTCTGTAAAGTATGACATGCTTCTTTAGATCCTCGCCTCCCGCAACAGCCCATCGGGGGTAGTTCTCTGAAAATTATACTGCTGATCAATCTGGATTCTTCGAAATCCCTTCAGAGTTTTATAAAATCAGAGAAACTACCCTATTGGTCTTAGTGGTGCATACCTACACAACTTATTTATGTCTACTCAGAAGCAAACCCAACGATTTCAATGGGACTTGCTTTCAGTTAAGTGATTAAGAATTGCAGCCCCATCTAATCTCAGACTAACGAATTTAAAATGAAGGTGGTAAGACAAAGATCTTTTTTAGGGGGATCAGACAAGACTCATAATAGGGTGTGGTTGTTACATACAATTCTCCCACAAGATGGTTGTTAAGAAGTGGATACCTAATAAATTGGAGAAAGGACGTTTCGCTGAACACAATGCACCTTTTTCCTCCTTTTTATGTTTAGGTTTTTTTTAAAAAAAAATCATCTAGGTTGATAAAGAGTCCTGAGTAACTAGAAAGCTGGTATCTTTTAGGGTAATCCTAATAGGGAGCTTCCTTCACTATATTTGAATTTTGTTTATAATAGCCAAAAGAATCAGAATAGATATTCGCATTTGTTTGCCGCTGCTGTGAGGATTATTCTATTCACGATTTGTTCAACAATGTGATCTGAAAAGATACAGATATGAGTACATGATAAAGAAAGGAGTCATCGGGCACCCTAAATGCAAAAAAGCAACCCTATACAGTTCTGCTCAAGAGTAAGTTTCATAATGGGGCTTATATTTGCAAGTAAATGAGTACTGGATTACAGGTTAACTGCTGTGCAACGAAGCCCTAAACATGTTTACTCGGAAGGAAATCGGGGTGAGGTTGCTGTATTTTACTCCCAAGTTGGCATTCGAAGGATGGCAACCTTCTTGTTGCAGAGTGTTTCTCGACTAAGACTCACTGGATCGTTTGCAAGACTGCACTTGGTCAAGTCTACTTGGAAGTCGGGCACAGATTTCCAGAAGCTGAAACTCGCGGTTCCTTGGAAAATACTCAAAAGTTAGCGAGGTTTCAATTTCGTAAGCTAAGTGTGTTTTCCTTAACTATGACCAAATTCAAAATCCACAAAACAGCGATACTGTTATTGGCCAACCGAAATGCACAAAATACATCATGTATTTGGGCTAGCCAATAAAGGTATCACTATTTTGTGGATTTGGGATTTTGTTGTATTTTGTTTCATGGCCAACACGGCCACTCCTGAATATGCTTCCTCAACTCCGAAGAAACTGTTTTCTCCACAGACTCAACGTGGCTCCTTCTTTTGTCGCGAATTGTGCTTTTTCCAAAGCCACCTGGCAAGATTGCCGCTGCCCTGGGAGGGATGAAAGTTTATTAGATCTACTGTTTTCCTCACTTCAGAGGTTGGGAAGTCTCGCTATACACCGCCGGATTCACTTGCTGTGAACAGATTTGACATTTGGGCATCCTTGGCATCCAATCGACAGCGTCGAAGTCGCCTCCTGAGTCCAGCTGGCACATCAGCCCGTTACAGGAGGCGGCAGAAAGCTGACTCAAAACACGGACCGATCCGAAGCGCCTAACCCCGGAAGGACGAGTCTCAAATTTCAGTGGCATTGATTTTCAAGATAAACAGATTCATATGACAGGTTGGGAAGACGGGCAGGTGAGACTCAGGCCATTTCCGCACCAGACTGTTATAGTGCTACTATTCCACTTTCAACATCCTATGGAATCCTGGGGTTTGCAGTTTAGGGAGGGGCCAAGGCCAACTGCAAACCTCGGGATTCCATAGGATGTTGAAAGTGGAGTGGTAGCACTGTAACAGTCTAGTGCGGAAATGGCCTCAATCCCATGCGTGCTTCCTCCGGAAAGAAACCCTCATTGATTTTCAAGAGGATTTCCTTGGGTAAACGCATGCCTATCCTCGTTTACTTATACTTCCCACAACGTTCAGCGGGGCTTATTCTTATTCTGCTCATTGAATGACAGCCCGATCCTACACATGTTATGTGCCTTCAAATCGATTCCGACCTTTGGCGACAATAAGATGGCCTATCACGACGTTTCCTTGGCAAGATTTTTTCAGAAGGTTTGGCTTTGCCTCCCTCTGAGGCTGAGAGAATGTGACTTGCCCAAGGTCACCCAGGGGGTTTCCATGGCCAAGCAGGGGATGAGGTTTATGTTAGTTGTTGTGTTCCTTCCAGTAGCTTCCCACTTAGGCGATCCTAAGGCGAACCAATCACAGGGGTTTCTTGGCGAGACTTTTTGAGGATGGGTTGCCTTTGCCTTCCTCTGAAGCTGAGCGAGTGTGACTTGCCCAAGGTCGCCCATGGCTGAGCAGGGATTCAAACCCCGGTCTCCCAAAGCCCTAGGCCATTCCCTCACTAGACTGTTATAGTGCTATTATTCCTTCGACTCCCTGCTCAGCCATGGGCGACCTGTGAGGCCCCTCCCTAAACTGCAAACCCCAGGATTCCATAGGATGTTGAAAGTGGTATAATAGCACTCTAACAGTCTAGTGTGGAGATGGCCCTAGTTCAACATGCAAACCACTACACTGCTCTGGCTCCCAGACATGTTTAGGCAGAAATAATCTCCCACTAAATGAGTGCTCCTTTACAGTGCAAGTCTCCACGCGCGGCTGCTTCGAAGTCAGTCCCATTGAGGCTTACTCCCCAGTAAATGTGCATAGGCTTGAGACCAAACTGCCACATCAACCCTCTTTTCCCAGATTTTTTCCCCAAGTTCTTTTTCCTGTGAATGAGGAGTGGGCGCAAACAGTTAAAGGGGGTGGAGTGGGGTGAGAAGATCTCACTGTAACGGAGAGGGGTGGGGTGTGAGAGTAAGGAAGGAAAAGCGGAGGGGATTTCGCAGAAGAAACGGGTTTGACCTATGCAGACTTAAGCAGGTACCGTAATCTTGACCAGATGGCTCGGACTGGGACGAAGGAACTGCTACGCCAAGCGAACAGATGTCGAACTTACCAACCGGAAGGGCGCCGCCCTCCCCTCCTTTGCCATTCAAAGAAACTGGGCCAGGCTTCAAAGGAACTTCGAGGGGATGGCGGGGCAGCCCCTCCTCTCAGTACGAGCATGCGCACTGCTCCTCCGGGCTTCTGGCGAAGATCTGCGCGCAAGCGGTCAAAGGCTTTCCTTGCTAGCGTTGGCTGGTACTGGAAGGCGACTTTGGCAACCCCTTTAAGGTGGACGCCGCTCCCATCATCACCTCAGTTTCACAGTCTACGAGGTCCTACTGACCGGACTTTAGGACCGTGAGTGATTCGGGTTCTGTCCAAGAATCTAGGAATCAGTGAGAAATAATCGGATAATATAGCATGTTCCAAGTAGGGTCACTTTTTGTACTTTGGGCTACTGTAGTCCTATCTGTGGCAATTTCATTCAGATATTTTTGTCAATCCGCTTGGAATTGCTCCTTGAGTAACTATCACTATAGGAACCACATTAGGGGTTTTTTCTTGAGCTTGAATCTCAATTTTTAGGTCCCTATCCATGGGAGCCAGGGTGGTGCAGTGATTTGAGCGTTGGGCTGCCATCCTGGAGACCTAGTTCCGAGTCGCCGCTCGGCCATAGAAACCAACTGGATGGCTTTTGGGCGCGTCACACTTTCTCAGCCTCAGAAAACGCCATGATAGGTTCGTCTTAGGGTCGCCATAAGGCACATAACAACAGTTAGTATTATCCGGCGATACTTGATTGGTTCCTAGATTCTCGGACGCATCTGAATAATTGGGGGTCCAAAACTCCAGTAAATTACACGTGGTAGACTGTGAAGCTGAAATAATGATAAAATAAAATATTGTAATACACATTAAAGTCAAATAATAAACACCTCCTTCCTCGTCTTCTGCTTTTTGTTATTGGGTTCAGAGCTTGACTTGATCTTCTTCTGCCACCTCTCCACTATGGGACCCTGGAAAGAAGTGGTCAAGGAGGTTACCTCTGGGCAAGTGTAGAGTGCTGTTTTTAAAAAAAAAAGTAAAAAAGCCAAATCGCACTGAGCATGGGAGTATGGACGAAATATTAAGGAGGTTACTTCTGAGCATGTGCAAAGTGCCGTTCGAAAAACAAATCGCCACTAAGTGTGAGAATATGAACGAGGTATTAAGAAGCTTATCCCTGAGCAAATGCAGAGTACTTTTTCAAAATAAAACAAAATGAATTCAGCAATCAGTATTCACATCATCCCATACCGTTCTGGAAATAATGGGGCGGCTTCCCCTAGAGAATTTGACTGACATCAAATGGTCCGGGCCCTAGCCTCTTTTGCGTTTTGGAAAACCAGCCCTGGTGGGAGGAGTGGGTGGTGGCCTAACAGCTGAAAGGAAAATGGCCAGAAGAAAGGAGAAGCGAACCGGTCATTCAGCTGAGGCTGGGCGACTGGCTGAGAATGGCCACTCTGGCCATTTCCGCACTAGCCTGTTGTAGCGCAATGATTCCACTTTCAACATCCTATGGAATCCTGGGGTTTGCAGTTTAGGGAGGGGCCGGTCGGCCCCTCCCTAAACTGCAAACCCCAGGATTCTACAGGATGTTGAACGTGGAATCATCTCGCTATAACAGTCCAGTGCGGAAATGGCCTGTTTCTCTGCACTTCCATCCTACTACACGATAGAACAGAGATACGATAGAGAACTGACGTGATGTGGTGGTTTGCTTATCACTCTAGAGACCAGGGTTTAGAATTCCTGACTGGCCATGGAAACCCACTGGGTGACCTTGGGCAAGTCACATTCTCTCAACCACAGAGGAGAGCGAAGGCAACCCCCCTCAAAAGAAGTTCCACCAAGAAAACCCGTGAAAGAGTAGCCATAAGTCAGACACAACAACAACAGGAGGAGTAGCCAGTGTGGTGTCTGAATGCTGGGCCAGGACTCCGGGAAACCGGGGCCGAAAACCCAGCCATGGAAACTCAACGGGCGACCTTGGGCAAGTTACACAGTTTCAACCTCTGAGGAAAGCAAGGGCAACTTCTCTCTGAAAGGATCTTGTCAAGAAAATTCTATGAGAGGCTCACCATAACTGCGAATGGAATGGAAGGCACACCCAACAACGAGGTGAGCTAGTTGTTCCCCGTCAAATGTTGGACTGGCGCTCTCAGAATCTCTTGCAAAGGTTATGCAGGCCAGACAGTTGCAGCCCAGCAACATCTGGGGGGCTATGCAAGTGCTCAGCCCCTAAGATACCAGATTGCTGTTGAAGAGTCTTACGCTCCCATTGAATGAGCTTGGATCCAAAAGGCATATAGCCCAATGAAGGCGAGATTGGGTATAGACAACATACTTTGGATGAAGATTGGGGTTCCCAGCACATCCAGATAAAAGGTGAAGGGAAGACCCTTTCTCTGGCTATTTCCACACTAGGTTGTTACAGCGCTATGATTCCACTTTCAACATGGCCAGCCCCTCCCGAAACTGCAAACCCCAGGATTCCATAGGATGTTGAAAGTGGAATCATAGCGCTATAACAGCCTAGTGCGGAAATGGCTTCTGTCTACAATGCTGGCAGTCAGAATAAATACTTTATTTGACAGAACAATACCTTGACCTCACGGACTGTAATTTGGATACAGGATAGCCAATGGGTAGTGATCATGAGAGTTGCAGTCCAGTATATTAAAACCCATGGTTTCCAGTCCTTCTTCTGTCCTACAGGCGGCACAAGGCTGTGTAGGAAAGAAGACCCCCTTGTTATTCCAGGTTTCAAGGTGACAGTGGTAGTTTTCTGTAGCAGGCATTTGGAATAAAATGCAACTGAGATAGTAGGAGCCGATCTTCAGGTTAGGAGCATTTCTGGTTGGTTGGAATTGCTACCTGGTTTGGGATTCCAGGCAAATGACTTTTGAAATACATCTAAAATACAATCCTATCCATACTCACCTGGGAAGAAGCCTTGTAGGAGACAGTGAAATTTGCTTTAAAGTAAGCCAGCAGAATCCTGCACTGCACTGCTGCAGCTACCTTAGCCAGGGTAAGGCTATAGCTACCTTTACAGAGACAGGAGAATACCTGGTGTATAAGGAAGTCCATGCTTATTGCTGCCCTAGGTTTAATGTCTACTCCAGGGCCCTCCTCAGTATCCCATCAGTCAGGGTAATAAATTATGGAAGGGTGTGAAAGAGGACCTTTTTGGCTGTGGCACCTCAGAAATGGAACAACTTCTCCTTGGAGGCCTGATTGGTCTCAGTGTTGTGATCATTTTGATGCCATGTGATAGATAACATGGTTGTACACTAACTTTTTTTTGGACCTAATTGGTTTTATACAAGCTCTCCCGTGGACATTATTTTAAATCACTTTAAACCATTGTTACAATTTCTGTCTTTTCAGCTTCATAAAAGGTTTGGCATGTTTTCAGCCTCTTAAAAATCATTTTACACTATTTTAAATTTGCCAGTTAGGTTTTATTGCACACCATCGGAAGATCGCTAGATAGAAGTTGTTATTGTGTGCCTTCCAGTTATTTCTGACTCGTGGTGACCCCAAGACAAATCTAACACGAGGCGTTTTCTTGCCAAGATTTGTTCCTCTGAGGCTGAGACAACGTGACTTGCCCAAGGTGCGTTTCCACCGCTGATGGGGATTCCAACCCTGGTCTCCCAGAGTTCTAGTCCAACGCTCAGACCACTCGGCCACCCTGGCATTCTAGTGCAATCATAGCTAATATGAAAAAGCTGTAGATTAAGCTCTTTCGACTTAATTGGCACGACTGTTTCTCCGAGTTGTCCAGCTGTAAAACAGGCACAGGGACAACGTTCTCTTCCTGTCCTTTATGTAAGATCCAAACCGGGGGAAGTTTTTTGTTTTGTATTACAACTCTCAAAATCTCTGGGCCCACTGTGGTCAGTAAACAGTGAACTACTTTGGAAATTCGAAAGGTCACAGAACCCGTGATAAACCTCGCTTGTAAAGTTTTAAATGTCAGCCCGCCACAGTGGGCAAGTCACACTTCGTCATAGACAACGCACTACACTCTTATAGTACTATGATTCCACTTTCAACATCCTATGGACTCCTGGGGTTTGCAGTTTCGGGAGAGGCCGGCCGGCCTCTCCCGAAACTGCAAACCCCAGAATTCCATAGGATGCTGAAAGTGGAATCATACCACTATAAGAGTGTAGTGCGGAATGGCAATGGCAGAGACCTCCTCAGTATAAATCTTGCCCTGAAAACCCCTCGGTCGGGTGGCCATGAGTCCAAAGCGCCCAACAGCGGCAATGCCTTTACCAGTGGCAAATTCGGCACTTCGGTGTCTTTTAAATCGGAGCATCCCTTTGAAAGCCCCTCTGGAGGAAGACCGTGAAACGGGAGGGGAAGAGAGCTACTGCGAACCAACGTCAAGCAGGCGTTGCACATTGTTGGCTTGAGTCGTGGAAAACTCAGAATCAAACCGCTCCCGAAACCCCGTGGGTGGCCTTGGAGGTCCTTCGCCAGCTCTTTGGTCCGATTTAACTGTCAGAACCGCCGGGGTTCTCTAGTGTCGCCAGCTTGGGCGAAAAGCGGGGAACGGATCTTCCGAGAGTCACGTCGAGCTCTTTCGAGTTCAAGGCCTTTCCGGCTCTGGTTTGAAGAGGATTTTCCTTGGGAACTTTACATAACACCCACAGCTCCCTTCTGAGCACGTGAGAATCATTTCTGCGGTAACCCAGGGCGCAATTCAGGCGTCTAGAATCACAGGCGATGCGACCCTTCCCTCTCCGGACTCCTCCGGTTAAACGATGAGGAGGCATTTTCCCATGTAAATTATAATTGAATGCCAAACTGGGGATTAGAAGAAGGCTCCAGTCCTTAACATGCTTCCTTAGAAAGTCAGCTCTACCAAAGCCAAGGCCTTAATGCCTGACAAAAGGCTAGTTAGGGTGAGACCCTTCATGGAGGTTTATTTGTGCCATTGGTATTCTGCCCTTCTTCTAACGACCTCCTAGGTGGAATACATGGCTTGCCTCCTCCCCGCTTTATCCTCACAACAATCACCCTGCGAGGTAGGTCAGCCTGAGAGAAAGAGAGAGAGAGACTGTGAGATTTTTGGCTCGGTGGAGACTTGAACTCGCATCTCCCATGTCCCCTTTGGACGCTTTAGCCATCGCTGTACACTGGGGCTAGCACAGAATAGGCGCATTTCTCTTTCAGCAACCTGCCAAGTGTCACTTCCCCGACATTCAACTATACACCCATATTCCAGGGTCCCTGTTGATAAGACAGGAGAGCACAGTTCCCTCGTAGACAGTTCTGATCCCCACCAAGTGTCTTTTAAAGAGAACTAGCATTATACAAGGCGATCGTGGTTATTCTTTGTGCGGTGCTTCCGAAGGTGTGAACTGATTTCTTTTTAAAAGGTCCCCGCCCCGAAGTGCTTACAAGTTCTAATCAAGCAGAGACAGCGGGCAAGCACTGAGAGAAGGGAAAAGATTAGTATTTAAGTACTGTTCAGCTGAGCTTTTCTTGTGGGAAAGAATAACCCAAGAGTCCCTCATGCCTTCCCAGATATCTTCCTTTATACGTCCCTAAGCCATGCACTGGTTCGACTGGCAGTGTTTTTGAGCAACAGTCTGTCAAGATGTATATTTGACAGTCAACAACAGGGCGATTGTGATGTGGGAGGAGCAGGCGTGGACGGTGCGCTGAGACACTAAAGCAAGATTCTCCTGCGCGCTAAACCTGTTCAAATGAATGCGAAACAGGTTCACCTTGCTTTGCGGCGGCTGCGCACGTGCGGTAGCGTTTCTGCCTCCCTAAGGCTAAGGCAGTTTCCTCGGTGTATCCGTTCTCCCCCCACCCTCCTCCTTGCCTTATCTTTCATTCTAGCCAGATGACCATCTTTTCTAAAGGGAAGCATCCAACCTTTCAAAAATCCAGCTTGGAATATGCCACTTGGTAGTTTAGTCTATTCAGGCACCACTGCTAAAGGCACTTATTCGGGCCATTTTCGCAATAGCCAGTTATAGTGCTATTATTCCACTTTCAACATCCTATAGAAACCTGGGGTTTGCAGTTTAGGGAGGGGCCTTTGCGAAGTTTTAAACGTCAGCCAGCCATCTTGGGCAAGTCACACTCCGCCAGAGACAGTGCACTGCACTCTTATAGTGCGATGATCCTACGGAATCCTGGGATTTGCAATTTTGCCTTTGAGGCCCCCCCCTCCCATTTTCGTCTAGTGAGGAAATGGTATTGGAGGTAAATCTAGAGTTTGGGAAGAAAAGGAACCCAGCTTGGCCACTCTGGCTTGGGTGTCTAAGTGCCAGTTGACCAAACGAAGGTTTGGCTTGACGCATATAGGACTAATTCGAAGTGGCTATCACAATTGGCGGGGGGGGGGGCGGGGAGGAGGCTGCCAAGCATTCAGGGCTGATTTGATACACCTTTTTACTAATTTAGGACAGGAGTCATCATTGTAGGGAACTGAATTTTCATTTATTCGTCAGATCACTTCCTTCCACCTCACTATGGAAGAATAGCAGCTAAAAAGTCTATGAGCAATAGAAATGCACTGAGCATGTTCTTTACCTTCATAGACCTTCCCGCAACTCCCGCAGAATCAGGCCAAACACTTTTGAAGGCATCTTCCGTCTCTTCGCTCCCCGCCCGTTTAATCCAATCCGCTCCGGGATCTGGTGCCGCGTTCTGAGGCGTCTGCCGCTGTCCGTGCTGTCCGAGGGTGGTAGCAGTTGTACTCCGGCATAATTCCAGGGCCCTCGGTTGGGAGAAAGCTATTCTAATACATAGCATTTGACGGCGATGATGGTTTGAAATCATCTTCGCCATTAAAAAAAAAAAATCAGCCAGCCAGGAGAATCTGAGGCGCCTTATAAAGGTCCGATTCTATATACAAGAACCCTTTCAAATGACACAATTATAGAATTCTGGGAGTCGTAGTTTGGTGAGCTGCTCAGAATCCCCTCTTTAGAGAGCTCTAGTGCTTTTCCAATTAACAGATCCCAAGATTCTCTAGGACAGAGCCATGGCACTTAAAAAAGTATCAGAAGGTTCTACAGTCGGTCCTCCACATTTTCAGGTTTAACTTTCACAGATTGCATTATTTGCGAGTTTCTCACACACACCTCAAGCTCTTCTTTTCCAGGGGAACCTTCCCTCTCTGCAGCTCTGGTCAGGCCCTGCAACTCTTCAGAAACGTACCTCTGGTCCTTCTCGTCCTCCACTAGCCGCTGCATGGCCAGTTAAGGAGAGATCGCATCCCAGGCCATTTCCGGACGACACTCTTATAGTGCGATGATTCCACTTTCAACCTCCTATGGAATCCTGGGGTTTGCAGTTCGGCCGGCCCCTCCCGGCGGGCCCCTCCCGGAACTGCAAACCCCAGGATTCCAAAGGAGGTTGAAAGTGGCATAATAGCGCTATAACAGTCTATTGAGGAAATGACCCCTAGCAAAGGTGGTGGACCGGCTGTAATTGCGTAGCGGAGCCACTATTGATGTCAGCTGACTTATTTCTGAGTAGGAACACAGAGGATTGCAGTTATGGAGGATTTACTGTGGTTGACGCTTTCCTGGATGTACAGCTCCCTTCCCTCTTACCAAATCTGTTAGGACTAAATCCGAATTGTCAGTCCCAGCTAGAGTAGCTCCCACGGAGTCCACTGGGTTTGCATGAGTGTTGTCTATCCAAGTTCTCAATGATTTAATAGCTTTACTCTGGTTGCAATTAACAAACGGCCTTCAAGAGAAAGTGAAGGCATTGAAGTGTACTTTCTTTATGTCGGTAAGAAAGGCTATGAAGGTGAGGATCCGATCCTGTGCCTATTTCCTTGATAAGACAAGCTCCATTTATCTCAGTGGCATTTATTTATTTCTGTTTATTAATTTTTTCTGCCTTGCCCTGTATCAGCTGGGGACAGACAATCGAAGCTATTTAAAACCGTTTCAATCCCATTCAGAGAAAATCTAAGTAAACATGCGCATTAAACTGAGCCTCAGCAAACCTATCCTTCCTTTATTTAAAAGGAGCTGTTGTTTGCCTTCTTTAATCTTGGGAATAAGCACAAAATTATTTTAAAAAATCAGGCACCTGCTTCTACTTCTTCTCTATTAGGAGTTTTAACTTCGTGGTATTTTTTTTAAATCGAACATTCAATTTATTAACTAACGCTTTGAGTTTAAGAAGAGTATTTCACTCTGGCAACTCACACAAGCTTTCCAGGCGTGCGGTAAACCGAGTTTGTCATTGTGCCGAAAATAACTAACGTAGGCCATTTCCGCACTAGACTGCTATAGTGCTATTATTCTACTTTCATCGTCCTATGGAATCCTGGGATTTGCAAGTTTAGGGAGGGACCACCGACCTCTCCCTAAACTGCAAACCCCAGGATTCCATAGGATGTTGAAAGTGGAATAATAGCGCTATAACAGTCTGGTGAGGAAATGCCACACACTCTCAGCGCCAGAAAGGCTCCTGATAGAACCATGACAGGGTTGCCATAAGTCGGAAGCTACCTGAAGGCACCTAGCAGCAGCAGCAGCAACAACAACATGTAGCCTTCAAGTGGCCTGTCGATTTATGGGGATTTCCACGAGGTTTTCTTAGGCAAGGAATACTCAAAGGTGGTTTTTCCAGTTCCTTCCTCCGAAATATAGATCATTGCCGCACTACATTGTTATAGTGCTCTTATTCCACTTTCAGCATCCTGTGGAATTCTGGGATTTGTAGTTTACTGAGGCCACAGAGCTCTCTGGCTGAGAATTCCAAATGCCCCTCCCTAAACTGCAAACCCCAGGATTCCATAGGATGGTGAAAGTGTAATAAGAGCACTATAAATGGTGTAGTGCTGAAATGGCCCTTAGTCTACTTCACCCAGTATTCATTGGCGGTCTCCCATTCAAGTATTAACCAGAGCAGTCGCGGTTTACTTTCCAAGATCAGACCTAATCTGGTGCCTTTAGAATATTTAGACCCTCCACTTAGATAGTGCGTATCCCTAAATAAGCCGAAACTTCACCGGGAGAACTAGGACTAGTTTTCATCTTTCAGCCTAACCTACCTTAAGGGACTGTTGTGAAGACCGAAAGGCAGGACCAGAACTACTCTTACTGTCTTGGGGACGGGAAGCTGGGATTAAAATGGAAGATATTTAACAATAATAATAATCGGTCTGAAGAGGAATTGTTTTGGCTTTAAAAACTCCCGACGTTTCTTTCCGGAGCAGGGTTATGCTCACATCTTGCCCCCCCCCCCCCAAATTTCCAGTGGGAATGATGCTCGACCAGTGTTGATGGGACGGCGCTCAAGGTTTACTGATTCTTCAAACAAGGGGCTTAATCGTATCATGCAACTTGCAAAAAGATTGCGATCTTCCTTTCTCCTTGCCTGCCCTCCCCCGCCCCCCATTTTGTCATTGCCTTGCAAAAAGTTTTGCTTGGGACGACGTTTGCGGGGAGGGGGAGAGCCACGTGGAAATGTAACCTAATCGAATATTTCAGTTCTGCTGCGGATGCGCTTCTCAACCTCTTTTCTTTCCCGCCCGCCCCCCGCCCCGCTTTCCCTTCCCTCGTTCTTTTGCTTTCTTCTGTTCGCGAGCTTCCCGGAGCACCTTTCAACTTCAAGGGCTTTACACCAATATAAACCAGATCCAGACCAGAGAGGCTTTTCCTCTCCCCGCGCCGCCGCCGCCGCCCCACCTCGCTTCTCTCTTCTCAGATCTAAACGTAAAACATATATCATAGATCAGTTTTCATCCTGTGAATTTAGGCACAATCCCGAGACCTGTCTTTTCAAAGCTGGGTTCAAAGCTGGGGGAGGCAAGAGAGAGAGGGACAGAGCGAAAGAAAGAGAGAAGGGCTGGAGTCTGCTATATTTAATCCAGCCAGCTATTAAATGTCCCCCGGCTTGAATCGCGAATTTCAAACAGGAACCTGGAAATCGGGATAATGACAGATTCTCCCCCCTCTCTTTCTTTTAAACAGTTGGGCTAAGAAGGAAAGGAGGGAGAAGGGCCGAAGATGATGTGGGCTCTTCTCCTCCTGAAAACTACTTGCCACAAAAGAACAATTTTTAATAAAAGAGAATTTGGAATCTTGTCTCAGTTTCTAAGTGCTATGAGGTTTTTTTTAAAAAGCTGTTTTTATAATCTCCTCCTTATTACCGCTTTCTGCATCCTGATGCCTCTCTGGGGCAGTTTTTTTTCCCCTAGAGTAGACACATCGACTCAATGGGAACAGAGAGGAAGAAGAAGGCAACACTAGTACTTCAGAGAAGTAACTGTTTTCTTCTTTTGCAGCCAAGGCAACAAAGAATTTCGCACTGTGTGGAAGACTAACAGCCTAAAATTCCAATCCTACACTGGGAAATAAGCTCTGTGTCTCAGCAGGTCTTACAAGAAGCACAGGGTGCTTGCAGAAGACTCAGTGGAAGTTGCTTCTGAGCAGGTTTGTGAAAAATGAGAGAGAAAGAGGAACAAAATGTTGTCGTATTGGGCAACCGGGCACAACTGAAAATACATGAGAGCGTTAAAGTAATTATTCACAAGGGCAGTCAAGTCTAACCAGTAAACAAAACGTCGCTCCTTTAATGGTGGGAGAGAAGGCTTTGATTTAGCTTGAGTGCTAAACGCATAGAAGCAAAAGCTGCTGGTGGATTCTAAGCTGGGCAGTTTCACCCAGGAAAGATCCCTTTGAGGCTCTCTCACTGGAGGGCTCTCTTCATGTCCTGGTCACAATCAATCTGATATTGCTCTAACGAGTACTTTGCATCTACAGCGCAGTTGTCACTGGGACGCAATTGTTCCCCCACCCCCAGTAAACGGCCCTCCTTTCTTCAAAAAAAAAACCCTTCCGCGATTTTCTCAACGGTATTGTGGATGCGATTCTCGACTCTTTTCCTCTACTGTCAATGGACGTTTGCTTCTCATTGACTTGAAATACCCATTTTGTGAGGCTGCTGTTCTTACAAACAACCTGAATGCAGGATTCATTTCCAGCCCCTGACATTTGTTAGAATCAGAGCGTGGATTAAGGTCCTGAGAGTACTGACAGCATCTGGGTGTAGTTGAAAAGGAAAGATTTCATTCCTTTTTTCAGATATTATCAAATTATTATTTTTTTGAAGAAACTTGATAAATTTCTGTTCACTGAATATTTTCTGGCCATTTTCATTACAAGGAACACAGCCCAGATAATACGAAATAGACGCTCTCAACATAAGCTTACAGTCTTACACCCATGCATGTCCCATTGAATTCAGTAGAACTTACTTCTCAGGAGGCAAAGGGATCTTGTAGAACCTTTGAGAATAACTGAGAGAAAGAAGTTGGTAGCATAAGTTTTTGCAGACTAAAGGCTAGTTCATCAAACATATCTGATGGGCTGTTGTGAAGATCAAAATGTGAGGAGAGAAAGTGCTGGACCCTGTCCCTTGAAGAAAAGATGGTATATAAAGGTAATTAATAAATAGCAATCAATCTACCCCTGGAAGTCAGGTGGATTGCTGTTGTGCTGTGGAGACCAAAAGTGGGTGAAGTGTGGCTCTGGAACTGTATAACACTCCTTCTGTGGCTTTCTGCACCTTCCATATCCCCAGAGGACCTTTCTCTGGTCAAGGGTGAATTTCTGTTCCTGGGAGACTCAAGGCATCTCCGTGCTGCTATCTATCTATCCAGCTATCCAGCTATCCAGCTATCTATCTATCTATCTATCTATCTATCTATCTATCTATCTATCTGTCTGTCTGTCTGTCTGTCTGTCTGTCTGTCTGTCTGTCTGTCTGTCTGTCTGTCTGTCTGTCTATCTATCTATCTATCTATCTATCTATCTATCTATCTACCTGGTTGTTGTATGCCTTCAAGTCATTTCCCATGCAGCTCTAAGGCTAACCTATCATGAGGGTTTCTTGGTAGGATTTATTCAAAAGAGGTTTGCTCTTGCCATCCTCTGAGGCTGAGGGAGTGTTACTTTCCCAAGGTCACCCTGTGGGTTTCCATAACCAAGCAGGGATTTGAACTCTGCTCTCTGGAGTCCTAGTCCAATATCCAAACCACTACTGGTTCTCATATAACACATATACACACACACATCACATATCTATCTATCTATCTAAAATATTATTTTTGAGAACCAGAAACGGACTTCCAGTCACTGCCCTTGGACAGTGGAATGTCCAACAGTCAGAGTGTGGTGGAGTCACCTTCTTTGGAGGTTTTTAAACAGAGGCTGGATGGCCATTTGCTGGGGGTGCTTTGAGTGTGTGTTCCTGCGTGGCAGGGAGTTGGTTTGGATTGGATGGTCATTGTAGTCTCTTCCAACTCCAAGATTCTGTGTTTGTATTTGCTTTTCTCCTCCTCCTCCTCTCTCTCTCTTTTCGGTAGTCCATGAAGCCCCCTGAGGGGCCCAGGACAGGAAAGCAGCCTCTGGAGCTTGGTGCAGCAGAGGTTTCCAGGAGAGAGAAAGCAAGGCCTCTCTTCTGTTCAGCTTTTCCCTCTGATCAAGGTGCATCCTTTTGTCTTGATTGACTGGCCCTATTTCTCTCCTAGGTGTTTAAGGCCAGAGGAGCAGGCCTTTGATCTTGAGACCTGGAGAGGGGAGGGTGAAACATGTGAAGGGTCCCAAGGCACAGGGGGGATCGGAGCACATTTTGGCTTTGATTTATGAGCAAGGGCTTCTTTCTGACATCTCCAGATGTAGAATTTTTGTGGAAAAACTGGGAAAGGGGTAGAGGAAGGAGCAGTAAGCTTTTCTCTACACCAGCCTGTTTTTTGTTTCTTCCTGGGAATATCCCTGTTTACTCAGAAGTAAGTGCCCCTGGCTTAAGGAGTTTGTTGTTTTAGCAACACTACAGGCTTGTGATGGACTAACAACAGGAAACATATGTTATTAGGTCAAATAAGATTTTGGGTCCTGAACTCCAAAAATTTCTGAAGCTTTACGGTCTTAGCTTATTCTCTGAGGTTTTGATGTGCTCTAATTTAAAATAGCACTTAACACCCAACTGGTAATACAGATATTAATTGGACTGAAGATTAAAGGGATTGACGGCCTTTAGAAATGGTGTGCAAGTATCCAACTGTTATTGGAATTGAAATATAAATATTATATTTATATTGAATTTATATATAACTTATATTGAATTTATATATAATATAATACAATATAATTTACATTGAAATATAAATACTAGTAATTAAATATTGAGCAGCCTAAAATATGACATGTCTGCTTTTATGAAATGCTATTAGTCCACAAATTTGTGCGGCTCCAGAACTGGGAAGAGAGAGAGAAGGCTGTTTTACCTCAAGAAAGATCTGCATGGCGTTCAAAGAGATCTCATTCAATTTAGGATTCCTGACTCAGGTGAACCTGATACACAGCTGTAGCTGAAATGCTGATCCAGATATAAGGGTTCATCTGGGGTTAGATGGGGTTCATTTTTCTTCAGAATGAAGGTTCATAAGGGTTAGGAATGCCTTTGCCTAGCTGGTGTGCCAAATGCTGATGATAAATATGGTATTTGGTAATCTCATTACATGCAATACTGTCACTATGTGTGTGTGCATTTTCAAGTCATTTCTGATTTATGGTGACCCTAAGGTTGACTTATCATGGGGTTTTCTTCACAAGATTTGTTCAGAGGGGGCTTCCCATTGCCTTCCTCTGAGACTGAGAGAGTGTGACTTGCCCAAGGTCATTCAATGGGTGTCAGTGGCATGATGAACCCTGGGGGGCAGTTAGCCAGCAGAGCCACTCTAGCAACTGAAGGAATTAATTTGAACTAATTTGAAAAGGAATTTGAAAAGGAATTAATTTGATTGGTTCGCTGACAAAAGAACCCAGGTTAGCCAGAGGGAGGGGAGTCAGCATAACAGAAAAATATCAGAAAGAGAGTTTGGAGAGTTCCTTCGGTGAGTTTGAAAGAAGAAAGAGTTCCTTAACAGAGTGAGAGAGTTGGGGAACTGTTTGCCTGTTAAGGGCTAAAAGTGCCTTGCTGATTGATAACATTTAATTGCTAAATACCTTTCCCTTGTCAGTTTGCTTAATAAATTTTATTGTATTTTTTAAAAAAACAGTCTCCATACAGTGTCTCTTTAATCCGAGCTCAGTTACATACGCTACCACAAGTGACATATTCATTAGGATAAACCTGAAAACGCTTTGCCCTATATCCACAAGAGTTGTGGGTTTAGGGAAAGCAGAAGGGAGAGATAAGAGTGGAGAGGGAGCCAAGGGGTGGTAAACATATAAAAGGGTGCTGCCCACAGGAAGGGAGAATTTAAAGCAGGCCTGATCAGTTCTAGCCCTGGCTGGCCTAGATCTCCACATTTTGATAAGTGGCTGAGCCCAGAGTCCTAGTCTATCATTCCAACCACTACACAACACAGGTAGTACTGCCACAACTGTATTATTGTATAATCATGTTTATATTTTAATTATATTTATATTTTTATATATTTTATAATATAAACCTATATAATAGTTTATTAATAAAATAATAGTAATATAATTATGTCTTCCTGGCTTGTGAAGATCCGGGTAAGGTAACACATGACTTAGTGACAGCATGTTCAGATTACTGCAACAAATTGTAGATGGGTCAGCTTTTGAGAAGTGCCTCGATGTTTCATTTGATCTCAAGATGTTAGTAAACTGCTAATAGGAACAGCTTGTTGGATGCATGTTATTCCCACCCTACATTTTATTTCAGGATCCAGTACAAGTGTTGGTGTAAAGCCCTTTAAAGTTTGAGATGGAGCTATGAAGGACTATTGCCTAAACACCCTGAAGGCAAATCCCAAATTTGGAAGATAAGCAGGGTCAGGACTGGCTAGTACTGGGAAGGGATACTGTCAGTAAATACCTGGAATCCTTTCACACTACACAGTTATAACACTATGATTCCACTTTAACTTATATCACAGCATCCTATGGAATTCTGGGTGTTGTAGTTTGGTGAGTCACCAAAGGTCTGTATCTGAAAATTTTAAACGTTGTTGTTGCATGCCTTCTAGTCATTTCTGAGTTATGGCAACCCTAAGGTGAACCTATTACAAGGCTTTCTGGGAGTTGAGAGTGTGTGACACATCCAAGATCACCCAGTGGATTTCCATGGCTGAGCAGGGAACTGCATCCTGGTCTCCAAGGTTGTAGCCCAACACTCAAATGATTACACTATGCTGGCCCTAAACAGTAAATCTCAAGATTCCATAGGATGTTTCCATAGTGGCTCAAGTGCAATCATATCATTGTAACTGTGTTGTGTGAAAGGAACCCAAGTGTTGCAATCCATATTCAGAGGAAGGCAATTGCATAACTCCCTCTGAGTATTCCTTGCTTAAGAAAACCCTATGAAATTAATGCGTGAGAGGTCAACATAAATCAACTAGTGACTTGCAGGTACATATATTACTTTTTGTTTTTATGAAAGCCCCCTTTGCCTATTTGAGCCTTCCATCAGCAGAGGACTTATTAAATGTTCCACCAGTCTCCATGTCTGTTTTGTTGACATCTGGGAGAGAGTGGTCTCAACAGTTCTGCCTAGGCACTGAATCCCTCCTACCATCTTGCCTACTCTTATTGATCTTTCTCTGGAAGCCAAAGAACTTTCCTTTTAGAAAGGCTGTTGGATAGGCCATATAGGCAGCCTGATTTTAATTTGATTGTCAGTTATGTTGGGGTTCTTACTGCTTCTGTTTTATAGAATTGCTTCTCCCCGTGTTTGTTCTGTAGGCAGAGGAATAGTTTTTAAAACATCATTTCAGACAAATCTGTTCTCCATTCTAGAAGAATGTAGTTAATAATTTAGGATATATATTTAGTGGAGTGACTAACAAAATAGGAACAATTAAATATTGTGACAAGACATTTCAGCTTCTGCCTTTTTCAGCTGCTCTAAATAAAAGTGAGCTGGACAAAAACTCACACACAGAGGATACAGATACCACTATAGATATAGTAGGAAGGGAGACAGAGAGAGAAGGAATTACTGTTTTAAATAAATTCATGCAGTTAACGCACAGACACACTCAGTTTATACTGTTTGATTGGAATTGTATTTTTTTTATTACACTTTGTGAGCTGCCTTCCATAGTCTTTAAGAGACATAGGTTAGAAAAGGACTAAAGATCGAAATAAATAGGTAAAAAAGGGCTTCATGGAAATCTTTTTGGGGAGAGTGTTCCATAGCTTGGGGGGTACCACCGATAAAAGTAGAAGGCCTCCCTTGCATTGCCATGTGCTTCCCCTCAAATGGTATTGCCAGGTGGTAGAGAGTGCTGGAGTAAGGTTTTGATGTAAGGACAAGCTGATATGGATGCAGGTAATCCTTTAGGTACTCTAGTCTCAAGCTGCATAGTGCTTTGAAGCTATAGATTGTTAATATAAAGTTACCCTGTTAACGTAATGATACCTCAACCTACAGTTTATCCGTAGTTTGTGTGTTACAGATATCAGACAAATAATTCCAGAAAGACAGGATTCATGCAGGTGGAATCAATACAGCTGTTGCTCCAGCTGTTCTTACCAGGGAATGGAACTCAACAGATATTTATGACATAGAGGGGATAGTGTGCATTGCTTAAGAAGGGGGATTTCCTACTTTGCTCTCCTCACCACAGCCTTACCGTATATTACCAAGTTATCGCCATAGCCTTACCATGTACTACCAAGGTATCCGGTGCACACTCTGCTGTCTATGCCAGCTTCACTGGTTGCTCCTCTGTTTTTGGGCACAATTCAAATGCAGGTGATAGCCTATAAAGTTCTATATTGCTTAGGTCAAAGTTATCTGACAGACCACATCTCCCCCTTTGAGCCTGCCCAGACTATGAGATCTGCAGGAGAGGTCTTTCTTTCAACCCCACTACCTTCACAGATAGGAGTTGGTTGGAATATGGGACAAGACCTTCTTGGTGGCTGCCCTAGACTTTGGGACTCCCTCCCCAGGGAGACTAGAATGGGCCTCTCTTTGCTATCCTTCTTTTGGCAGGTAAAAGGTTGTCGTCGTCATCATCATCAATATCATCATTATTATTATTATTATTCAGACAGGCTTTTAGAAATGAAATGAAAGCTGGATTTCTAAGAAATAAGTCACACCACACTAATCTTATCTCTTTTTACTATAAGATTACAAGCTTGATAGGTGAAGGGAATACTGTAGAGGTAGTATATCTTGAATTCAGTAAGGCCTTTGACAAAGTTCCCCATGACATCCTTGCAAAGAAGCTTATAAAATGCAGGCTGGGCAGGGCTACTGTTAGGCGGATTTGTAATTGGTTGACTGACCAAACCCACAGGGTAGTCACCAATGGCTGCTTTTCATCCTGGAGAGAAGTGACTAGTGGGGTGCTGCAGGGTTCTGTCCTGGGCCCAGTGCTATTCAACATCTTCATCAATGACTTAGATGAAGGTGTAGAGGGCATGCTGATCAAATCTGTAGATGACACCAAATTGGGAGGAGTTGCTAATATATCAGAGGACAGGATCACATTTCAATATGACCTTGACTGATTGAAGAGCTGAGCCAAAGCTAACAAAATGAATTTCAACAGAGAGAAATGTAAGGTCCTACGCTTAGGCAGAAAAAATGGAATGCACAAATACAGGATGGGGGACATGTGGCTGGATAGCAGTACGTGTGAATGGGAGCTAGGAGTCTTGGTAGATCACAAGCTGAACATGAGTCAGCAGTGTGATGCGGCAGCCAAGAAAGCCAACAAGATTCTTGGTTGCATCAATAGGAGTATGGTGTCTTGATTGAGGGAGGTAATGGTACTACTCTATTCTGCATTTGCTAGGCCTCATTTGGAATACTGTGTCCAGTTCTGGGCACCTCAATTCAAGATGGATATCGATAAGTTGAAATGTGTCCAGAGGAGGGCAACCAAAATGGTGAAGGGCCTGGAAGCCATGCCCTATGAGGAATGGCTTAGGGAGCTTGGTATGTTTAGTCTGCAGAAGAGAAGGTAAAGAAGGGACATGATAGCCATATTTAAATATTTGAAGGGATGTCGAGGAGGGAGTGGGCTTGTTTTCTGCTGCTCCAGAGACTAGGACAAGGAGCAATGGATTCAAGCTGCAGAAAAGGAGATTCTACCTGAACCTCAGGAAAAACTTCCTGACAGTCAGAGCTGTCCGGCAGTGGAATATGCTGCCTTGGAGTGTGGTGGAGTCTTCTTCTTTGGAGGTTTTTAAGCAGAGGCTGGATGACCATCTGTTGGGAATGCTTTGATGTCTGTTCCTGAATAGCAGGGGGTTGGACTGGATGGCCCCTGTGGTCTCTTCCAACTCTGTGATTCTATAAGGAAAGGGGTTGTAAGAGGCAGTTGGATTATTTTAAATTGGACCATTTTAACTGCTTTTATCCTTTTTTAAGTGCACATTTTATATTGTTTAATATTGCTAATAGTTTAATTCTTCTGACTTTTTATGTGTTTTTAACTATATTGTAATCATTTTAATTTATAAGATATATTGAATTCCAATCTTCGGGGGGGAAAGGTAGGGTATGAAAAAATAGGTTGATGACAAAAGGACTTCCTGTGCACAATTACCTCAGAGTAAGAAGATATATTGTACTCTCTGGCCCTGCCTTCTGAGTAGACATGAACATGCTGCTAGGTAACATCCCAGTGCACACCTGCCTGGACAAAGCAGGGTCCAGTTCTGCATAAGTATCAGCAGGATTGTGCTGTTAAGCTCTTGCTATGGCTCAGAAACAGCTGAGAGCTGCATTAGTTGAGAGATGCAGCTACATTTGTGAGGGAAACCACAGACAATGCTTCACCATGACTCCCTATCAAGACGAAATGATACAAGAAACTATCCTGAGTGGAAAGGCCATTCAGAGGAATTCAGTAGCCAAACAAATACTTTGCATGGAAAAGATCTTAGGACGGGTCCCCAGTACCTTCACAGAAATCTGGACTGTCTGAAATTCTAGAGACACCTTGCTAGTGAGTGCTTAGACATTCAGAAATGATCTAGATGGACCAATGGTTAAATTATAAAGCAGTTTCCTCTGTTACATTATCTTGGGAGCTTTATCACTCTCCATGGTGTTCAGAGTAGATGTACAGTTTTCAGAGGCAGGTTGAGGAAGTACATTCTATGCAGAAGCAAGATCTATTCTTTTGAATGGATCTTACTCCATGACAGTTGTGTGTATCAGGAGAAGACAAGAATCAGGCTTGAAGGATCTACTTACCCTTTTCCCCTTAGCAACTGGAACCAGGTGTGAAGGACACAGATTGAGAATTAATAAGTTTTGAGTCTGAATGTGTTCTAAGTGCCAGAATTGAACGGATAGCCTTTCTACACAGTTTATTGCTGTGGTAAAGCTTAGGATAGAAGGGGAATCATTTTGGTTTTGCCACTGATTAGCGGCAGTGAGTGGGATCATTTTCATTTTGCCATTGTTAAATAGCTGAAGGTCAAAAATACTTGTTCACGGACTGCAAATTCTCCAGGGTTCTACCAATATATACGGATTTATCATTTGCCCACCTCTGTGCATATGTGTGATCATATAATGGCCAAGGCATTACAATATAAGAACCAAATGAAAAATAAATGGTGGAATAAACAAAAAAATGGGATGTGGGCTGATGACATCATGTATAAGTTTAGTCTTTCTCCATCTCTTTGAACTTAGATACCTTTCCCTTTCCCTTCCTAGACCTTCTCACCTTAGTTTCAGCCCTCTGTTCAGCACATGAAATTCTGAGTGCCCATAACATTGGATGTCCTACTGCTGTTCTTCGAGATACGCGAAACTGAAATCAGTGAAGATTTTAACCAGACCTAGGACATTTGCATCTTTCAGCAGGGAAGGGACCATTGAAAGAACCAAGGGAATGACTCTGGTTACTAGGGTTTGCAAGAGGTTCTCTGTCTTGCACTTGTCTTCCAGTAGATGTGGGTTAGAGCAGGGTAAGTCTAAGATGTCTTGCTGTTTAAGGCAAAGTATAATACGAGGCTGCCTCCTCAGTTCACATAGTGAAGCTGCATGAATTAAGTCTTATTTCAGTACAGGCAGTGTAATAGCTACCTTACACAGCAAACTAATTAGAAGCCCAAATAGGTTGTACGGCATTATGTTCCAACAAAGGCGTTCCCAGTATTCTGCTTTTGCTGCTTGAGAAGATCACCCTGCTTTGCTTGATGGTAGGAACTGAACCTGCTTCCCAAAATAAGCAATAGCAATAGCATGTGTATTTCTATACCACTTATCAGCTAAGTGCTCTCTAAGTGGTTTACAATGTGTTTAGCTAATTGCCCCCAACAAGCTGGGTACTCATCTTACTGACCTGCAGAAGACTGAGTCAACCTGGAGCCCGGCAGGATCAAACTCACAACATTGTGGCTGCAGTACTGCTATTTAACCACTGTGCCACTGGGGCTTTATATGATATAGTTAGTCACACAAGTCTCTTGAGTTTTGTTTGTGTGCCTTCAAGTTGCCTATCATGGTCATGGTGACCCCATGAATTTTATAGGGTTTTCTTAGGCAACAAATACTCAGAAGTGGTTTGCCATTGCCCTCTGAAATTTAGCTTATAGCACCTAGTTTTTCTTGGTAGTCGCCTATTCAAGTACTATCCAGGGCTAACCCTGCTTAGCATCCAAAACCAGATGGGATCAGGTGTCTGCAGGATATTTAAGCTTTTAGTCTCTTGAGATCCTGCATTTATTTGTTTATTATTTTATTCTATTCTCCCTTTTTCCCAGCAAGGTTGTATTGTTGTGTGCCTTCAAATAATTTCTGACTTATGGCAACCATAAGGCAAACCTATCACAGGGTTTTCTGGGGGCTGAGAATGTGTGATGTGCCCAAGGTCACCCAGTGAGTTTCCATGGCCAAGTGGGGAATCGAATCCTCATTTCCAGAGTTGTAGTCAAATGCTCAAACAACTACACCACATTGGCTCTCTAAGGGTGTAGCTGCTGGGGGAAAAAATAAGGCCATTGTTGTTGTGCACCTTCAACTGTCTCCAATTTATGGCAACCCCAAGGAAAACCTATCAAGTGTTTTCTGGGGCTGAGACTGTGTGACACACCAAAGGTCACCCAGTGGGTTTCCTTAGCCAAGCAACGACTCAAACCCTGGTCTCCAGGGTCACAAGGTCACTCAAACCACTACATCATGCTGGATCTGGACCCTAAAAATAAGATGAGCTAAAAAGCTGGTAAAAAAATGTTAAAACACAATCAAACAATCACATGAGAACACCAGTAAAGTTTTTAAAAAGTATAAAACCATTTCGAAATCATAACAGTAAAGTTAAAAATACAATGCACAAACTCCATAAAAGGCTCCCTGAAAGCAATTAATAACTGAAAATGTTTGCATAAAGAGGTTTTTGCCTGCCAGTGAAAAAACAGCAAGGAAGGGGCCAGCATAGCCTCCTTTGGGAGGAATTCCACAGGCTTGGAGCAGCCACGAACAAATCCCTCTCTTGTGTTCTAGAACCATAGAATCACAGAGTTGGAAGAGACCCCAGGGGCCATCGAGTCCAGCCTCCTGCTATGCAGGAACACCCATCAAAGCATTCCCAACAGATGGCCATCCAGCCTCTGCTTAAAAACCTCCAAAGGAGACTCCACCACACTCCGAGGCAGCATATTCCACTGCCGGACAGCTCTGACCGTCAGGAAGTTCTTCCTGAGGTTCAAGTGGAATCTCCTTTCCTGCAGCTTGAATCCATTGCTCCTTGTCCTAGTCTCTGGAGTGGCAGAGAACAAGCCTGCTCCCTCCTCAACATGACATCCCTTCAAACATTTAAACATGGCTATCATGTCCTCTCTTAACCTTCTCATCAGATAGGCCCATGATAGTGATGGGATCAAGAGAAAACCTTCCCCCAAGGATCTTATTACTCTTGCAGGTTCATACTTTCAGGAACGGGAGAGCATCTTCAAGATGATTCCATTCACAGCAGGGGTGATGGGGGACAATAGCGACCGTTATTACTATATGTATATAGCAGAGAATTTGGAAGAGAAAATTTGGGCCAAGTGTGTGCAGCTCAAAGGGTTTGGGGACAGTAGAAATAGTAGAAAGGAGTCTCCAAAATGGTTAGTAGTTTACAAGTGTATGTCTTGAAATTAATTTATTAGTGGATGGGAGGGGGATGCGTTTGGCTGGGATGTTGGATCCCCAGGACAAATCCATTAATTTGCTACAATAATGTATTTTAAATTACTGTCTGAAACTGGATTCTTTCCATCTTGAAATCAAAAGGAATTTGTTCAATAGAACATACAGAGTATTAGAATTAATTCTGTAGAAGCTCATTTAGCTGGAAGCTGATTAATACATTAAATGATGCAGCTAGCTGGCTTGGGCACAACAGGAAAAGAAAGATGGAGTTTCCAATAGATGCAGTGCTGGCACTGGATAGTTGTTGAACTGGAAATAAAGAAATTTGATGGCTCTAGGTATACAGAAGGAGGAGGAGGTGGTGGTTAAATCCTATTGTTACTCCTGACTAGAGTAAACCCGTTGAACCAACTAGATTATCTTATGTGTTGATTCACAATTCAACAGCTGATTTAATGGGTTTATTCTAGTTGGGACTAAGCAACAGGATTCTGACTATACAATACAAAATAAATGTTAAAAAAAAGAAAAGAACACAACGGCAGAATAAAAAAAGTAAACTGTTGAACATTATAGTCCTATGCACAGTAATCCAGTAAGAAGTCTATTTGTGTTTCACATGACCTATTCTCAGGTGATTTTGTAGAATTATACTGGTCAATTACTAAAGTACTTTAAAAGGGAAGGGAAAATATGGGAGAACTGAGAACAAGTTGTTATGTGGTTAATGAAAATTTTTGAACAAAAAATTGTTTTAGACTGCACCCCCCTGAACTTCCCAGTTAGTATGACTGTTTGGTGTGCTGGCTAGTGAATTCTGGGAAGTGTACTCCATAAGAGTAATGTTTCCTAGCTCTGGGTTGACAGATGTAGACCTTGTCAGGGCCAGGCTTGAGTTTTCGTTCTTATTTCTCCACACTGGAGATCTTAATTGTTTCAAAAATGGATTAGAAATACACAAAAACTGAGAAAAAACAAAATGTTGAAGAAGATTCCCAATAACGATCCTATAAATAAAATGCAATAATTACCCACTTGGCCATGGAAACACTCTGGGCGACCTTAGACATATCACACATTCTCAGCCCCCAGAAAACCCTGTGATAAATATTATATCTTTGGGTGGCCATAAGTCAGAAATGACTTGAAGACACACTACAACAGCAAATAAGATTAAAATAGACTTACAAGACTACTTACAAAACGTAAATAAAATACACAAAATACAAAATTGTTGCAAAATGGCAAGAACACATTATAGTCTTGTACAATTAGTGTATGGGAATATCCCTTTTAAGAAGGATGTATCCGTTTTGACTGGGCGTCTCAACTGCTGAGATAGAGCTAATCTGCAGCCCATCAGATAACTTAAGTCACTTATACTTGCCCTATTTCTTGTTCAATAGACCAAGTTTGTTGGAACTGCCAAAAAACCTGACTAATGCACTGAACCAGTTTTTGCCAGACAGTGCTGAAACAATATCACATCCCATTATATGACTCTGTCTGAGTTTATTTCTTTAAAAATGACAACTTTGGCCTTAAATTAAAAAAAAAGAAAAGAAAGAAAGGTAGTCCATTCTCTTTAAAAAGGTAAAAAAAAAAACCTGACTTCCTGATTATCACCAACCAGATCAAAAGGTTTATGTCACTTTTGTCCTGTTTCGTGTACATTTTGGAGAGAATTTTAAAAGCAAGGCTTCCCCAAAACTTCAAGACTATCAAATGTTTAGCAGCTGAGAAGGATATTCGCTTTTAGGAGGGAGGCCAAAATGTCAGTTAAAAATTTAATTATTTTTGAAACATATGGGAGCACTTAGAAGACCAAAAAAAAAAAAAAATTCCAAATATTGATTTTGAGAGAGGAAAGTGAACAATATACTTTCATATTTGCCAGTCAAGACCTTGTCCACCCTCTCCCCCTTGGAACAGGAAGGCTGGCCACTGAAACTGTAATCGGTCCTGACAGGCCTCAAAACCTAGTAGTAAAGATGAGTCAGTGTTCAGGCTCAAATGCCAGGTGGTACCTGCAATGATAGATGTTTGACGAACATCCATAAGGTTGGGGAAAAACATGTATTTACTCTATTGCTTATGGCTGTACTCATCAGGAAAATATTGTATGGGGAAATGGTTGTAATCAAAAGTATGTTATGATGTATGTGTGGGAAGAAAACTCAGTGTGTTTGCAATCCACTCCATATTTGCTTCTTGTATTACCCTTTCAGGAATAACCCATTTGTTCTCCTTAAGGTGGATCAATTCATATTAATTTTTAAAAATTTTTCTATATTTTTAAAATTTTCATCCTGCTTTCTCCCAGTATGTGGCCCCAGGTGACTTACAGCACAATTTAAAACAAGATACAGTCGACTTCCACATTTGCAGGTTTGACTTTCATGGATTTGATTATTTGTGAGTTTCTCTAAGCCCTGACCCTCCTCCCACCTCAGGTGCTTCTTTTCTGTGGGAATCTTTCCTCTCAGTGGCTCCGATCAGGCTGCCTTTAAAAACTGCCTCTGGTCCTCCTCCTCCACCGGCCATTGCCTGGCTTGCAGCCCAATTTCTCAGTACCACAAGCCCTCTCTCAATGCTCCTTACACACTCGAGGAAGGAGAGGCGAGAGAGAAGTATAAGGCCACCATGCTGTTTGCGTATACTCTTATATTTTCCCTTCTCTTGGCCTTCCTACTGAGGAAATCAGAACAAAACCACAAAGAGGAGGATAGGTAACATGGTTTTTAAAAGGAGTCTGTGGGTTAGGGTCAGGAATGCTGAAGGACTGGGGAGGCCTGAGGAGTTCTGAGAGAAGCCTGGGACATTAAGAAAAAGTGCTCCCTTGAGCAGTGTGGTGGTGAGTTTACTTCTATATGAATTAGCATAACTGAGTGGCTTCTGGTGGCGGGGGTGAAGGGAGATTGGAAAGGCTCAAGGAAAAGCAAACAGCTCTAGCCTCTCCTAGCTTGTTCGTTCTTCCCCATTGACAATTTTGGCTATCTTGATCACACTCTGAGATTGGATGACCACATGTGCCCTGGTTTTCGTCTGTGAAATATTGGAGTAGATGGCACAGTAGTCCAAAAAGTAATGTTTCCAAGATGTGGTGATGAATTGCCTGTGTGACTTAGCCATCACAAATCAAATACCACAAACACAGCATTGATATTTCTTCCTCCCATCTCACTTAAAGCCTAGAAAAAAAATACTTTTGGATCACAGCTCCCAATATCCCAAGCCAACATAGCCAATAACCTGCTGGCTGGGGGATTCTGGGAGTTATAGTTCAAAAAGTAACATTTCCAGGCTTTGTTTAAGACACGTTTTTCAATGAAGTTATTTACCTTGTTCATCTACAGAGAAACTCCATGACATATTTGCTCAGTAATAAGTCTCACAGAGGTCTTGTGGCTAATTCCCAACCTCCAGTTAAAGGAAAGCATTGGGTTTTTTGTTTTTTTTGGACCCAGTAAATGTTTTCACACAGACTTCCCTGACCTCAGTCCCCAAGATGTCCAGCTAAAAGAATCAGTAACAAATAAAAGTAAAGATGACGAAGAGTATCTGGACGTTATGCAGTAGCACCTTAATGGACAATAATTGGATGCAAAGATGGAGAGACCTATTAATTTTATTGTCTTCCACATTCATATTTTAAAAATCATCCTATTTATGAAGAAATTTACAATTTTGCAAATTATCCAGAATGAGCAAAGTTAAATTTTCACCTATCTGCACTGTCCAAATTGAATAAGTAGAGGTATTTCCGGCTCAGAGAGGACTTCCCATGGAGCACCAAGTTGCCATGGAGCTATTAGAGATGAAGAAGCTGTTAAGGAGAGAAAAAGAGAGAGAGAGAGAGAGAGAGGTTGCAATCCTAATTCTACACCAAGACATGGTTGATATTCAATATATTCAGTGTCAGAGAATTTCACTTTCTATCACATCCCCTCAAACTTCAAAATTCTGTAAGATGTATAAATAAATTTGGGGATTTGTTAACAAAAAGGAACCCAGGTGTTAGGGGAAAAAAGACCATTTTCTCACTAGTCTGTTATAGTGCTATTGTTCCACTTTCAACATCTTATGGAATCCTGAGGGCTTGAGCCCCTCCCCAAACTGCAACCCTCAGGATTGCATAGGATATTGAAAGTGGAATAATAGCACTATAACGGTCTAGTGTGGAAATGGCCACAGTTTCCATTTCTAATTTATTACCACAACCCTCCCAGGGCTCTGTTTGTGAATAAAATATGAGAATTTTGGAAAGTTCTTATTTTTTAAAAAAATGAACCAAACAAGATTATCACCCATCCAGAATTTGACCTTGCCTAGGATGTCCAAGTTCAAGAAAAAGTGGTGGAGATCTTCAGGGACACAGATGTGTGACATGCTTTGGAAACACTGCAGTCTTGCCACCAAGAGCAAAGGGATCATTAATACACAATCCATGAAATATACAAAGACCATCAAAACATAGTATGACCCTCACATTGATTCATAGGTGAAATCTTACATCAGTTCAGTTGAGTCACATCACAAAAACCGTATCATCCAACTGTTGGAGGGCCTGTAGCTCCAAGGGTACCTACCTTCATATGCGGTTATCCTGCCCTGTTGTAGCCCAATTTTGGTCTGAGGTTTTGAAAACCATCAGTACCATTACAAAGCAAACAGTTGATCCTTCTCCTACCCTTCAATTGCTTTCAATATATGACTCACACTGTAAACAGTTGAATCACAAAGACCTCATTAACTTTTTCCTCATAAATGCAAGATTGGAAATCACTTCCAATTGGAAAACAGGCAATTTTTCCATTGAAAGATGTTGGAAAAGGATCTGAAACACTTGGCTAATGGAAAAGCTTGCATACAATGAAAGGATAACAAAAGGATATACCACACAAGACAATTTTGAAAAAAAAAATATGGCCTCCTTTTATTGACTACACCAATGATGCACTTCAACACCATCAGAGGTCCCAATATGCCATGCAGGATTCTGGCTGAATGCTTTCCTGGGAGTGGGTTTTTGTTCTTGATATATTTGATTTTTCCTTTCTGCTCTGTTCTTTGTTCTTAGGTTGTATATTAATAAAAATTATATTAAAAAAACAGTTTATAGGAAATCCTGATTTATTTTTCTGGAAGGCTTGCTGTGTGCTTGAGAGCTTCTTGATCAGCAGAAAATCAACCGGTCAAGCTTTTTCTAGAATGGAATTGTATTGATGTGGAAAACAACTTTTCCTGCAAGATGTTATACAGACTAATCAATGAGGGGAAATCCAAAGAGAGCTGCATTCCTCAAAAAAGTCACCCATATTTTCTGTACTTTTTTAGAATGTGTAATAAAAGGAAATAGTTATTCACAGAATGTATAGCTAAACTGTAGATTTGGTGACATGCAATATAGTGATAGCCACCAACTTGGATAGTTTTAAAAAGGGATCAGACAAATATACTGAAGTATAAAGCCAACAGTGGTTACGATGAGTTATTAGGGTTATATACTGCCTCAAGTATCAGAGGCAATGACAGGCAGTGTGGTGTAGTGGTTTGAGCACTTTGACCAGGGTTCAATTACCCACTCAACCATGGAAACCCATTGGGTGACCTTGGGTGTGTCACACACTCTCAGCCCCAAAAAACTCCATGATAGGTTTGCCTTAGGGTCATCATAAGTCAGAAACAACTTGAAGGCACACAGCAACAATATCGGAGGCAGTATGTCTTTCAGAACCAGTTGCCACAGAACGTAAGTTAAGAGGATGCTATTGTGGGCTTCCCATGGGCATCTGACTGGCCACTGTGGGAACAGAATAGCAATAGCAATAGCATGTGTATTTCTATACTGCTTATCAGCTAAGTGCTCTCTAAGCAGTTTACAATGTGTTAGCTAATTGCCCCCAACAAGCTGGGTACTCATTTTACTGACCTGCAGAAGGATGGAAGGCTCAGTCAATCTGGAGGCTGGTAGGATGAACCTCACAACCTTGTGGCTGCGGTACCGGCATTTAAGCACTGCGCCACCAAGACTCCTTTGTTGGACTAGATAGGTTTTTGGCCTGATTCAGCAGGGCTCTTCTAGTGTTGGTTCCAGGACATGATCTGAGGATATATGGTGCTGCCATCACATTGGAGCTACACAGGCTTTGTTGTTGCTGTTTGTCTTCAAAATATTTCCAATTTATGGAACCTATCACAGGGATTTCTTGGCAAGATTTGTTCAGAGGGGGCTTGCTGTTGCCTTCCTATGAGGCGGAGAGTGTGTCATTTGCCCAAGGTCACCCAGTGGGTTTCCATGGCTGAATGGGAATTCAAACCTGATTTCCAAAGTCCAACACCAAAGTGCTGTACCATACTGGCTGTCAAGCAGGGCTAGGTCTGATCAATGTCTGGATCGGAGATCACCTGGGAAACTTATGTAAAGTAGTTTGTATGTCATGATGGAAAAAAGCTGGGATATAAACATAAAAAATGTAGAAAAAGTTGGGACACAAAAACTATTGTTTTAATATATTCTGTGGCTGTAGTTGCCATTCAAAATGGCTACTGGGATCATGGCTAGGTGCCAGCCAATCCTTAAGGCAGGGCTGTGTTCATAATGCAGCCTGTTCTAAGCCCATTCCGCAAATGTTCAACTTTTCTTTTGTAAAACTGAAAGCTTATAGCCCCTTTATTGGGGAGATCTAGGAAAAGTCTTTCGCAATTGCTTCTATCCTTTAGTCTTCACTGGGAGCTGAGAAGGACCCTAGGAAAATTAATATATTCTAGGCTTATATTTAACTTCACAACAAGCTCATGGGACAGGAAAGTGCAAGTGATGATCTAAATTTAATTTTCAGTTCCAGGAAGAGTAGACCTACTGAGTTGATGGAATGAAAATACACACACACACACACACACACACACACACACATTTATTTATTTAGAGGAAGGAAGGAAGGAAGGAAGGAAGGAAGGAAGGAAGGAAGGAAGGAAAAAGAAAGAAAGAAAGAAAGAAAGAAAGAAAGAAAGAAAGAAAGAAAGAAAGAAAGAAAGAAAGAACGAAGGAACGAAGGAACGAAGGAACGAAGGAACGAAGGAACGAAAGAAAGATGGGGAGCCAATGTGGTGTAGTAGTTGAGCATTGGACTATGACCCTGGAAACCGAGGCCATTTCCACACTACACTCTTATAGTGCTATTATTCCACTTTCAACATCCTATGGAATCCTGGGGTTTGCAGTTTAGGGAGGGGCCTAAGGCTAATTTCCTAAACTACAAACCCCAGGGTTCCATGGAATGTTGAAAGTGGAATAATCGCGTTATAAGAGTGTAGTGAGGAAATGGCCGAGGGATCAATTCCCTGCTCAGTCACAGAAACCCACTGGGTGACCATGGGTATGTCACATACTCTCAGTCCCGAGAATACCCTGTTCACCTTAGGGTTGTCATAAGTTGGAAATAACTTGAAGGCACACAATGACAAATATAGATGTTCATTTATCAAGTTCCTAATGACTTCAGTAGGTCTAATAACTGGACTCAGCCAGGGAGTTTCTAGTTCCAGTCTAATATTCTTAACCATAACACCATACTTTAGGTCCTTTCTTTGCATCATTTATGGTCACTGGCTTGCTTTATGGGGATTCAAATGGCTGTTGCTCCTCACAGTGCATTATTTTATAAGGTGGATGAGGAGCATGTTGGTCGTGCAGGTGTTGTACTCCAGCTCCCACCCTAGCCAAGGGTACCAGTGATGAGGGATCATGTGACTTGTAGTCCAGCAACATCCAAAGGGCGAAGCATCCTCCACCACTATATTATAGCATCTTTCCAGTACATTCTTCTGTAGTGAATAGCTTTTGCTTGAACTTGCCATGACATTGTAACACCCTTAGGCATCTTTTTGTCTACTGAATTCACCTCAAGATTTGACTGATGGCCCATTAGATTGTTGCGATGACTCCTCATCTCAGCCTACACTGATGACACCATCAGGTTGAAGGGTGAGGATGGTGAAGCAAACAAGCTACTCCAGGAACACTTCAGCAGTTGATCACCAGTAGGTAATGAGTACCAAGGGGGATGCATCACAAGTCGAGCATTTTTTGTGCAATCATTCCATCGTGGGGACTTGTCTTTTGTAATTTGACAGAGCCGCATAGCTTGGAGTTCAGGTAGGAGAGGTGGGGCAAGAGGGGCAGAGGAGCAGAGGCGTGGCACGTCACATAGGGGGGTGGTCATATCGCTTGGGGGTATGGCCATGTCACATGGGGCACCCCCCAAAAATTGCCGCCTGGGGCAGACCACCATCATCCAGCCCCACCCCCCATACACCTCTGATTTTACAGTTGCAGTTCTGAGGCTCATTAATAGAGCTGTTTTTTGGTAATTTATTTTTATCATGGTGGGAGGCCAGGGTCTGGAAGGACAGTTCCTCTAATTGACTGCACTTGCACATGCTCAGAGACAGACAGCTCTCATAGGGGGGATAGATATAGTAATGTTCATTTGCTACTTGGCTTCAGAAAGGAATTAGTCACCAAGTTTGAACTGAACTTTCCTTTTTTTTTTTCACCAAGACATCAAAGTCAAGGTTTAAAGTCCTGTAACCTTTTCTTCAGAACCGTCTTCTCATGTATTTCTGTTTCTTGTTTTGTTTTGTGGTCACTAACCACAGGAGAAATTTGTCTCCCCCCTCCTCCTTTAAACATATGCTGCAAATAATTTACTGCCCTTAGAAATATTAAACCACAAAAAGAAGACATTAAAGTAATGTGAAGGGTCTGCCTAAAACCCACAAAGAGGCAGGAAATTGAGAGTTAAAGCTGAAAGACAGAGCTGATACTCCATCCTTAATTCACCTTGGAATACTTTGGCTGGACCGGCTTCTCGGGCTAAAAGATGAAAGATATTGCAAGATGAGCATCTTCTTGTGGATGCATATGATACATATTGGCTGATTTCTTTTTTCATTGTCCAAGTATGGAAGGGAATAAAATGCAAAGGATTCATAGATATCTACTTTGTTGTTTCTGCCATTTTCACTACCAGCTTTTTGTTGCTATGTGCCTTCAAATCATTTCCAACTTATGATGACCCTAAGGCAACCCTCTGGTAGGATTTTATTTTTTTGACAAGAATTAGTCAGAAGGCATTTGCCATTGCCCAAAATCACTTGGTTTGCCCAAAATCACTCAGTGGATTTCTGTGGCCAAGTAAGGATTTGAACTCTATAGACCTATCACACTACAATATTCAACTTTAACTGTCATGGAAGCAACCTGTGGAATTTGTTTAGTGAGGTCCAAGAGCTCTCTGGCTGAGAATTCTAAATGTCCTTCCCTAAACTGCCTATCCCAGAATTCCAAATGATGTTACCATGGCAATTAAAGTGGAATAATAGCACCTATAGTAGTGTAGCGAGATAAGGTCCTTTGTCTGCCAGTGTCCTTCCAAAATTCTAGTCCAGTTCTCAAATAACTACACCACACTCTTAAAGGAAGCAAAACCCCCATTTATTAAACTTTCTGTAAGACCCTCTCCCTTTGAGCCTAAGAAATCATGTAGCCTCAGAAGAATTCAGTTTCTTTCTCTACCAGAGAAAAAGCCATTCTTTTGTCACTTAGTCTTTCTCAAAAAGACCTCTTTTGACCAGAAAAAAAAGGTTTGAGGGTTAAACTGCATTTAAAGGACAGATTGTGAGCTTACATGCATAGGTTTGGGGGATTAATGGGGGAGGTGTGAGATCTGTGATGATCTGGAGAGGAAGAAGTTTCCACAGCAATTGTTGCATCTTGTTCCCAATACAACTTTTCCAACCTGGGGTCCGGTCTTATTCACATACTACAAAATCAAAATGGTACTATTCCACTTTTAAATACCATGGTTACATCCATGGAACCCTAAGATCTCCAGTTCAGGGAAAGGTTTTCAGAACTTTAGTTCACTGGGATGTCCTTTTTGTTTTGTTTTATAAAAAAAAAAATTAGTTTTTCACAACACATAAAAAAAGAGACATATATCACCATGTTTAGTATGCCCCTCCCCCTACACACACTTCTCTATATTATTCTTCCCCAGTTCAGTCGTTACTATCTTTTGCATAATGAATCCTCCATTTTTACACAAATACATTTCTACCTAATCATCACATGTATTTATATTTTTAACCAATCCATTACCCCTTTCCATTCTCTTGGGATGTCCTTTTTGGTAGCATTCCTTCATTGGTTGTGAGGTGTATGAGATTCGGTAGATTAAACCCAAACCTGGGAGACCTTCAGAGAGTTTTTTTTAATTATTATTGCTGCTGCCAGAATCCCCCAGCCATCTGAGCAGTGTGCTTTGGATTCATTGGTTGAATCCTGAAATCCCAAGGGAATTTCAGCTCTTCAGACTGGTCTCCTTCCCATTACTCAATTATAGCCCTATTTGCGGTTTGAGGAGGGATACATAGAATTATTACCCAGAGAACTCTGGTGACTCATCCAGCTACAAACATCAGGATTCCATAGGATGTTGCCATAGCAGTTAAAGTGAAATCATAATGCTGTAATTGTGTAGTGTGAAAGGGCCTGTGTTGTGTTTCATGTGTAATACATATAAAGTCAAGATTTCCTGGCATGTTATGTGCCTCCAGCCCTGCTTCCATGAATCCAATCTTGCGGTCTTCTTCCCCTCAAGCAGCATTGGTTTGCTGCAGCTGTGGCGTATGCCCACATTCGCTAGAAAAAACACCATCAAGCGTCTTTTTCCCAGGTTAGAAGCTGATTTCTGTTACAGACACACATGTTGCCAACCCTCTGCTTTAACTAGTGCATATAGATAACAGCCTTGGGGATGACATCAGCGTTTTAACCTGCCCTCCCTCCCCCTATGCTTTTAATTCTTTCTCTGTATAAAGCTTTCAAGATGGCACAGTCTTCAGTACCTCGGATGGAAATGATAAACAGCTTGGTGCGCCTTCCCTTTGAATGGGCTTCTCCTGCAGAGTATCAAATTTAAATAAATTGCCATTGAGGATGAGAGCGAGCAGTCCAATCACGAGCATGCAGAGGGACTCTTTTCATCATGCTCTGCACAGCAATCAAGCACCACATGAGAATTGCCCGACATAACGGGAATTATTCCTTGCTAAGTAGGTAATGGGGAAGGAAAGGAGAGAGTATTAATTGTAAACTGAAACGTGAAAACCCATCTCTACCTCTGTTTTAAAAAAAACAAAAAACAAAAATTGTCTGCGTATAATTGCTAAGTGTTCCCTTTGCTGATTTATAATGCAAATGGATCAGCATTCACAGCCAAAGGTCATTTATTTAGTTTTATTCTGTGTTGTGTTGTTTCAAATTACTTCCGTTGTTTTGTTTTGTTTAAAGACCTTGGGGGTTTCATCCAGAAGGCTCATTTGGAGCACCCTCTGGGAATTGCTAACTGATGGATTAATTGGAGAAACTTATTGATACTGTTGAACTCCAGCTAATAATTTAGATGATGGGTGGATGCAGAGGCAACAGATGTGAAGAGGGCCCTTGAGAGGAATGTGTTGCCCTGCACTAAGGAGATCTCTTTGCACTCATTTCAGTTACAAATGAGAAAACAAAGACAGTGGGAAAGTGATAACTGATGCTGTCTGGAAATATTAACACCCTTGACAGAGATGCTGTTTGACAAGTGTGCTTTATTGATGGAATGTTATTTTACCTACCCCATCCTTTGACAGCTCTGACCTCTCGCACTGGTCTGCCTTTCATGCAAATAGTTTTCTTTTTTTCTGCTTCTCTTCATCACCTGGCATTCTGAGGAGACTCCTGGATGTGTAGGCATGAGACAAGGCTGTCCCAAGACATTTTGGTCTTGAGGAAATTGGGGGTTGCTATGAGGAGGACTGAGCAGGGATATCCACTTCCCCCATCTTATTGCATAGGTCTACATCTGGATCTATCCCTTTGTGAATAAATAAATATATCCTATGGCCAAATTGGCTGATTGTTTAAGGCCACGGAATTTTATTCCTCCTGATATTTGTATGCTGATCAGATACAGTCACAGCTTTATTTGGAATCTCTTGAGTGAAAGAGATATTCGCTGGAATTCTTTTGGTTACTCTCAGCTAGAGTAGACCTACTAAGTCAATCGTTGAATGGTGAGTCAGCAATTCGATCAATCCAATTGCTTCAGTGTCTCGAGTCTAGCTGGGATTAACAATAAGATTAAGTGTGTTAATTAAGTTTAAGTGACATTAACTGTGACTCTTATTTTTTTGATAACATATTTGCATCTTCTGTAGGGAAAAAAAACCACTATATAATTCTAGCTAAATTCTTTAGGCTGATGTGTCAGATGTTTTGTCCACTGATTCATTAATACTTCTGTAGAAACCAAACAGAGCTGTGTACCAATGGCAAATAGCTTCTCAATCTTCTGCCTATTTGTGGACAGAGGAAAAGTTCTTACGACAAAATAACCTGACCAGCTTTGGGTACCACATGCTGTGACTAGAGCGTGACTTTAATTAACACGTCTAGCAGGTTTTCTTTTTCTTTTTAAAATGTTATTCACTATTAATAAATGATTATGACGAGTAAGATCTTTGAGGGAAGGCTTTCTCTCTGTCTGACCACCATCACAAATGCATTTGGCATGGACAAGGGAGAAGGCCTTCTCACAGTGGCAGAACTTGGAGTGCGTGGAGGGGAGGTGGGAGGGGGAGGGGGCTACAGCGTGCGAGGCATGGGGGCGTGGGCATGTAGTCTGTAGAAAGAAAACCTGCTAAACACATTAATTAAAGTTTTTTAAAGTAGGACGCCCAAAAAACATTGCCGCCCAAGGCAAACTGCACCTTTCGCACCCCTGTCCCTACACAACTGCCTTCTCAGTGGCTGCTCCAAGTTGTTGAATTCTGTCCCACACCCCATTTGCTTTCTTTCAACTGTCAAAGACCTTTTTTGGGGGGGGGCAGGTGTTTTGCTCTTAACTTACTGTGGCAGAAGGATCTTTTTAGGGAGTGTATTATGCTTTTTATCCTTTTTTTTTACTGTGTTTTAATGTGTTCTGAACAGTTTTAGTTTAGTGGGTTTTTTAAAAAACAGAACTGTTTATTTAATGGTTCTAACCTTTTGTATTAATATTAAATAGCCTTTAGCTGTGCTTTGTTTTAGTTTATTGTAAGCTGCCTTGGGTCCCATACCAGGAGAAAGGTGGGAAATTATACACACACACACACATGCATTTCTTTTGTTTGTTAAAAAAATAACCTTAAAAAGAAATGATCCCTCTCAACCAAATATCTTGGAATAATAAACCGTTGTAACACTATTTTTGTAAAAGAGCTGCTGTTGTGACATTGCAAAGGAATGTGTCGCATTGTTACTTTTAATGTGTTACCTCTGAGTTCTGTCCTTTAAACTGTGGTTGGGGAAGATGGGAGAGTCTCCATTTTCTGCTCTTACCGACGCAGCAAGTCCTGAGAACTCTCCAATGGATGTCCATGAAACTGGCACAATCACTTTCCTAAGGGCAGCCAGTGGCTTTCATATCAGGTCTGTAGTAAAACTGCATTGGGTTTTACTCTGAGGAGCTGTTTGAGGCACTGAACACTTTCCCTAAAATAGGCCCAACACCTTGGGCACCTCCCTTTAAAATCTGGGTTAAAATCCAGAGCAGATGCACCACAACCCTGTCATGGAAACCGTAGTCATTCCTGCATATTCCAAGTCAGAATAGTCTCACTTCCTCACCCCAGCAACAAATATTTTGGTTCTCCACACACATACACTCCCATTTTGTTCTCATAATAAATCTAAATAACCCTGCTAAGGAACTACAATGAGAGAGGAAGAGTTGCATTGAGAGATTCGGTCACTGATGAAATGTCACACAAAAAGCATGAGAGTGTGGTTCCTCAGTCCCGATCCAGTCCTCCTTTTTTTGTGGAAAGAGGTCTGGATTCTATGCAACAAATATGTTCAAGATTGGGGGAAGGGCTTTAATCATGACCAATTCTCAGTGATCTAATACCTGGCACTGCGTTTGGCCTTGGTGCCAAAAACATTTACCCAGTCTAATATAAATATTTATGCCAGACCTTGGAAAATTTACTTTTGATGGACTACAGCTCTCAGAATCCTCCACTCGACAAGGACAGTAGATTTCCTGAGCTAGGGAATGCTGGGGTTTGCAGCTCTAAAATCGAAATTCCCAAACTCTGTTTTATGTATTGATACATACATGATCCAAAATAGATGCGACCATCATGAAACAAATATGTTCGGAGTTTTAGCAAGGAGACTGAGATCGCTGTATTTAAAACATTGATTTTGTGATGCCAAAGTTGGAGGGGTGTGCGTGTGCGCGCACACACACATTTTGTATTTTAATTAACTCATTTGACTGGAAACCATATGACTTTTCCAGCATCCAGGCTTTTGTCAACGTGGCTCACATTCCTGGAAGCTGGAGTGAGGGTAGATAGCTTGGAGAGGTCACTAATGACTTAAAAGTGGTGGAAATTTTCCAAGTGAATGCATTACATATACTTTCCCCTCTGAACTTGTTCCTGAAATATATATGCATAGGTTAAAACTTGAGAAAGGAACAAAAGTGCTCTGCCACACTTGATTTCCTTATATCTGGATTCAAGAAAAGAGGCAAAAATTGGCCAAGCAAAGTATATAAATTCTAGGGTGCTTTTCAACTGGAGGTTGAAGTCCCTTTCAAGAGACATAATTCAAATGGAAAGCCAACTGTGAAAGAGTGCTCTCTCTTTTGGTCCTTCCATTTTAGTTTTCCAGGGGAAGAAGAAAACCTTTTTCCCAAGTGTTTCCAATATTAAATTTGTACATTCAAAGGTATATGGATAAATCTTAATGAGACAACCACAGCCAAAGGCTCACCAAAAGGTCACGGAGGAGAAAATGGAACAGAGTATCCTGAAAAATGGCTTAGCTGAAATACTGAACAGAGATCCTCCACGCTGCAGTGCTTTGTTGTAGATCCTGTTTGCTTGTACATATATCTCATATTTACATTTTAAAATATTTAATATTTGAAATTTCCCATTTATGCATCTGTTTGCTTTGGTAGAATCTGTTTGTCTTGGTGGAAAGAAATCAGAAAATCTTGCTGATTCATCTCTAGGCAGTAACACTTGCCAAATTCAATTAGTAAAGGTTGTAGCAGCAAACAGGCTCCATATGTAATGCTGGACTGCTCTTCTGGATTGCTCTGAAGGCCCTTTAGCTGAATGGCAGTGATCCTCCAGTCCGTTTGCATAAGAAACAGAAGGCACAGTGTATGATACAGCCCAGGAGACTTCATGTTCAATGTTTTATAAACATGAAGTCTCCAGCAAATGAAACCACCAACCCAATTGGCTAAAGAGTTATTCAAAATGACACAAGAGCAGTTGAGTATCTGACCCTTGCGATCAGGATTGGGATTTTGAGAATAGTAATAGTGTTGTGGTAATGCAGAGCAGCAGTGTAACTAGAATGAGTGACAGGGAGCAAAATGGCAACACAAGATCACGTAATAATGGCATATCCTCTCATTGTCCCAATTCATTAGGGATAGTCCAACTCAATTCTCTGTTATCCCATTGGATGCTTGTAAAAGGCTCCATTTTCTCTGTTCTTTTCCCATTTCTCCCCTTTGTCCTCAGCTTATTTCAGTTGTGGCAAACTGAGTTCAAAGTGCAAATGTAATTTGCACTCATTCAACTTAGCAGGCAGGAGAGGAGCAGGGGCAGAATTTTGCCCTTCCCAGTAGGTTGAAGCAAAAGCAATTTGCAAAAGCAAATTGCTGCAGCACCTCCTAGTTTCTTTTATTCCTTATTAACAAATTTTGCCATCTTGAACACTCTAATGTAGCTTGGCCACATGTGTCCTGAATTTTATCTGTGAAATGTTGGAGAGTACAGAAAGATGGGAAACGTTTGGGCCTCCAAAGTTATTCAATTACAGCTCCCACAGTCTTTTACCGTTGGCCATGGTTGAGGGGACTGGTGGGAGTTGTAGGCCAAAAAATCTGGAAATTAGGAAAATATCTATTCCTGATACATAATCCGTTATTAAAACATTATCAGATCAGAGGTAGAAATCCTGTGGCCTTTCAGATGTTGTTGGACTTTAACTGCCAGCACTCCCCTGGGCTACCATAGCCACTAGTGAGGAGGGCTGGGAACTGGAAAACATTCTTCAGAAACTCACCCACTGATCTGTCTCTTTGTTCCTTTCTGATGATGGAGCTCTGACATGAGGAAGTTAAGGGTTACAGAATTTTCCTCAGAGGCAGAAAAAAGGGTGGGATCCAAGGTCGGTTCTCTTCCTCTGGGGGCCAATCTTTCTCTCCGTCCTTGGAAGGGGTGATCTAATAGATCTGAAGTTTCACCTATACATCAAAAGTAATGATAACCTATCTCAGTGTTATGTGCTTTCAAGTTGTTTCCAATTTATGGGGACTCTAAGATGAAGCTATCATGGGGTTTTCTGTGGCTGAGTGTGTGTGACATGCCCAAGGTTACCCAGTGAGTTTCCATGGTTGAATGGGGAATCAGACCCTGATCTCCAGAGTTGCAGTCCAACGCTCAAACCACTACATGATGCTGGCTCTCACTACCTACTGTAAAGTTACTGCCTCACAATAACATTGTAGTTATTGTGAGACAGTAACTCTACTGTAGGTCATTCTTACACAAGCACTACAATAGGTTTTCACAATAGCTACTCACTGTAACATTGCAGTTACTGTGAGTAGCTATTGTGAAAAGTTATTATAGCTATACAAAAGTTCATTGATTTGAATTGGACTCTGATTTGGTTGGAACAATTCAGACCCAATCTGACTGATCTACTTCAAACACCAGATCTGAATTGAGATTTGAAAATCTGAACAGTTGCATCTTCTATTAATCTGCACTGAGAAATGAAAGCAATTAGAACTTTTCAAGCTTTTTCATCTACAGAAACACATTCCACTTGGAGACATGGTTACCTCTTTAGAGCAAATCATCTGACAAACTGCAGAAAGGTAGTTCTGTGGGGGGAGGGTTGTGCCAGCTGCCATTAAGTCTGCCTTTTTCCTCCAAGCCAAAATACATTTTTATGGTATGTATAGTCAGTTAATGGTGGTTTCTGCACTCTAGTGTCTGTAACATATACCTGCTGTTTTGGCGGTAAGAGAATTACTGTGTGCTTGTAGCTGACACACACATATCTCACATAGTACAGCAGATGTAAGAAAAAAAAGTAAAGTTTAAAAAAAGAGTAAGGTATTCATTCTAAGTGGACCCCTTATTTTATTATGGGCACTGTGGTACAGCCCAGGGGAAGTCAGTGAATCTCTTACTATGGGAATGATGAATCTCCTCTTGGTTTTTACATTTGTTCCTCCCACATTTCTCCCAGGTTTTACAGGAGCTCCCCTATTATCAACACTCCATTGGGAGCAGGGTCCAGCACCTAGATGGCTCCTGTACAATGCAGAGCAATTGTGAAAAGACTGTCCATACAACAAAGAGTGAATTTATCATAGCACCATCTTCTCCAATTTGCTCTGCTAGTGTCCCTAAGAATGCCCCTGAGCTTCAGAGTCCCAGTACAACTGCACCAAAGAGCACAATTAAAGACTTTGGTTGGTCAAAACCACGGCAGTGAGAAGAAGTGTGACGGACACATGCATAGGCATGAAGGTAGAGTTTGGTTGCTACCTGATAAATCTAGAAAAAAGAACATCAACCCACATGGGAGAATTTAACAAGTACAATTCAGTAATCTCACGTCATCTCTCCTTTCCTCCCAAGCACTGTGACTGGAGAAAGTTGCTGAGATTTTTTTCTTCTGAAGGGGAAGATGGAGCTGTCACCATATAAAGTCCATTTCCCATCATTTCCTTTTTCATCATCCCACCATGGTGTTCTCCTTTTGCGGGATACTTGGAGACCCAATGTCTGACTACCCTTCCTTTTGGATTGGTCCAAACAGATCTGTTTCACTTGAGACTGGGCCAACATGTTCTGGATCCACATCAGGCTGATGTGTCTGAAGAGTTGCCCAGCTGTGATAGATAGGTGGAAAAGCATGTTAGAAACCAGATGCACATACAAATGATACAGAGCAAATGTTCTCTTAATTTGAGAAGAAGCTGAGATTGCATTATTGTATTTTAATTGTCAGAGCAGTTCTCTTCTCCTACATATTTGGCATTTGTTTTAAAAAAAAGTCTTAGTAGTAAATAAATACAATAGAGTGGAGTAAAGTAATAGGGATGTAGTGTGTCTGAGTAATCATTGCAATATTTCATCTGCAGGTGCTGTACATTTTAAATTTTTCTTATGGTTTTAAATGGCTTTAAACATTTCAAAATGATTTGACTGTACATTGCCTGGATATCCTTGGATATAGGGTAGGATATAAATATTTTAATATATCTTTTTTTTAGCACTGCACAAAACTCCCATCTAGATATTTGCTTCTTCATCTACTAGTATAGCAGGATCACACTGACATCATATCATACATGTTTCTATTGCAGGCAGGAAAAAAAAAAGAGGAGGTTGGGTGGCATTTTGTTGGCCTTACATCAGTGGTTTTTAACCTAGGATCTGGGAACCCCTGGGGGGTCTGCAGAGCCCTTGCAGTTCGTCCGCGAAACCCTGCTGCTAGAAACCAACAGCAGCAACAGGGATGCAGCAGTGAGGGGGGCTGATGCTGCTGAGAGAGCAGTTTCAACACCTGCACTCCCCACTACATGACCCTATGAAAGGGAAATGGCAGCAGGTATGTGTGTCTGCCCAAACTATGACTCTGGAGGCCATGGTTTGAATCCCATGGAAACTCACTAGGTGACCTCAGGCAAATCACATTCTCTCAGCCTCAGAGAAAGGCAAAGGCAATAAATCTCGCCAAGAAAACCCCTATGATAGGTTCACCTCAGGGCCCCCATAAGTCAGTTTTCAAAGAGACATGATGGCTAGAAAGAACCTCCCCCTGTAAGTGGCAATTTGCTATTGTGTGCCTTCAAGTCACTTCTGAGTTATGGCAATCCTAAAATGAATGTATCACAGGGTTGTTGGTGGTGATTTGTTCTTTTTTTTTTTTGCAAGATATGTTCAGAGGGGGGTTGCCTTTGCCTTCCTCAGAGGCTGACAGAATGTGACTTGCCCAAGATCACCCAGTGTCTCAGTGGAGATTTGAATCCTGATCTCCAGAAGCCTTAAACAAACAAACAAACATTTGAATATTTAAATAAATATTTGAATGTGTCAATTTGAATATTTAAATCTTGAGTACAGTCTTGGAGAACCCCTGCAACAAATTATATTTACAGGGGGTCCCCAGTAAAGAAACGGTTAAGAACGCCTTACATCATCACTATTCCACAGCAAACATGAAAGAGAATAATCTTATAACAATAAGATTTGCGTCACAGGAGTTTGCTCTGGGTGTAATTGTGTTTCTGCAACTTTAAAAAAAGAGATCATCTGGGCTTATTGGAAAACTTCCCCTCCTCTTCTTCCCCTGTGCCTTTCCTGGTGAATTTAAGATCCCCATTGAAGAGTTTTCCTTGACTTCGTCAGCCAATATATAGCTTAAGGTTTTTTTATTGTATGCACTGCAGTTCAAAGCAGTCTGTGACAGTGAATTTATGAGCGATTAAATTCTTACGGTTTTTTAGCTGCAAACGATCAAACTTACATGTTTTGGGCATGCCATTTGCACACATAATCCTATAGCAGTTTATGTATAACTTTCTGTGCATTTGAGAGAGTGGAGGGTGGAGTAATAAAAACCCTTCTTGAGTAAGTATATTAGATTGTGGGAAACAATAGTTCAAGGATGCCAATGTTTATAGTGGAAAAATAAATAAAATCAAATGGGAATAATCTATGGTGGGGTGGGGATTAGTAGGAAAACAAATTTCAGTCAGCATAGCTGGTTTTCACTCTTAACCTCAGTTTGAAGTTAAAGAGAATTTGATTGTTAAATGATGTTTTCGGTTGACTCTCTAAGAATTTCATATGACCTCTCAGGGCATATGGAAATTCTTTTCTCATATGGCTGTATTCTGACAATTTTTTAAAAAAAGCAAAAACAAAAACTGAAATTATACAGATACCAAAACTGTGTCTGGTGGCAATCAGATTAATCCTTATATATCTCACATCATTTAAAATGGGAAAAAACAGTGTTTTTTCCTCTTCATTGTTCAGTATTATAATGATAGTAGAGCCTACTGCAAATCAGACCATAATGGTTTTTAAAAACTAACTTAAAAATCTTGGATTAGAAATTTTTGTGCTTTTCATTGCATCCCATTTCACACTCCATATTTTTGACATTGTCAAAAATAATGTGTTCAGAATGAAATATACAAGTCAATGAAACTCAGTGGGTGGCTATGGACCACCTATCATCATTCAAACATCTCAAAAGTGTTTGTAACAGTCAAATGTGATAAACTCTGTAGTACAGATTTAAAATTTCTGAAGCTTTGAAGCCATGGGGAAAAAAAGTTATCCCTTTTTTTTAAGGAAAAAAAACACAGACATTTTTAGAAAAAAAATAATTAACACTTTTTAAAGGTTGAAAGTGACTTTGTTACACTTGGAACATAAAATGCATTATACATAACTTGATTTGGCATAAAATTATCATGTTGGATATATTAAATGGTAAAGTTTATTGAGTACACAATTACAAACTGAATTTACTTTTCTAAAAGTTCATTTTTGTTATAAAGGAGCTACAGAATCCTGCACTGTGAGAAACAACTGTAGTATACCATCTCTTTGGTTTTTCTAGATTATGAGCAGGTAAATGCAAACATAATGCATATACACAAAGCCGGGGGAGGAGGATAAAAAGAAGAACCAATCAATGTAAATAAAAAAAGGAAATTACTTTATCTCCTCTAATTTTCCACAGTGTCAAGCACTCATGCTCATAAACGAATTGAGAAAATGAAACCAAGATCAGGAATTGCAATGATGTGAGATATTGTACATAGTCTTAGATAAAAGTCTACTATTGCTTTTAGAAAGAATGTTGTTGAGTATGAAATATTCCATAAAAATATGGAATATGAAATATGAATGGTAAAACACGGATTATAAAGTATCTCCCAATCATTTCCCCCTTTGTTTTCTGGAAAAAAAGACTAGAAAAAAAAGGGGGAAAGGTCACCCCCCCCCAAAATTTTCATTTTCCCTTCTTTGGCCTTCGCTTGTCTACTCAACACATGTCCACATATTCATTTGTTGTTGTGTGCCTTCAAGTCATTTCTGACTTACAGTGACCCTCAGGCAAAACTATCATGAGGTTTTCTGGGGCTGAGAGTACGTGACACAACCAAGGTCACCCAGTGGTTTTTCATGGCTGAGCAGGGAATTGCACCTTGGTCTCCAGGTTCATAGTCTAGCACTCAGACCTTTATACTGTGCTGGCTCTTACGTATCCATTTAGCTGAGTTTGAATGGGAAGTCCTTAGAACACAGGAACACTTTACTTGTGAAAAGCTTTTCCCTTTGTGCAATTTTTCGAGGGAAGTCTCTTTTAACAAGGGTAAAGCGCTTGGTCATCCTTAATTTGCTTTTAGATGTGGTCGGGTAGTCAGATCCGAATGGCTGTCTGATGTGAATTTGACTCTGAGTGGCCAGGATCACATAGCTAGCCCAAAAGTTGACTATATTTTAAAGGCGGAGTGGGAAGCTTCTCACAGAGCACTTCTACCTGAGTGTACCAACATTACTTGTTTTCCCTCCATTTTTCCTGCCAAATGGCAACCAGAAATGACGGCATCACTATTCTGAAGGTGAAACAGGAGGCAGAGTGGGAGTTCTGAGGAGAATGTTTCCAGTTTCATGTTTGCACACATGGAGGTTGGGTACTGCCTTCACCTAGAAATTGTGCTGACCGTGGCGGAGCTTGGAGTGTACAGGGGGGGCGGGAGTGGGGGCCATGGCGCAAGGGGCGGAGCCACTATGCACGGGGCGTGGCTACGGGCTGGGACGCCCCAAAAACATTGCCACCTGGGGCGAATCACCCCTCTGCCTCCACGTCCCTACGCAACTGTGTGCTGAACATTTTATAGAAATTCAGGGGGTTCAGAGGCTTTTTGGGGATTGGCAGGGTTCCTCAGGGGCTCCAAAAGTGGGGTCATCCCACATATTCAACACCCCTGTTTTAAAGTGTCAGTGACATAGTTTCTAAGCAGAAGAGTAAATACCGGTTATTGTGCCTTCAAGTTGTTCCCGACTTATGGCGACCCTAAGGTGAACCAATCATGGGGTTTTCTTGGCCGGATTTATTCAGAGGGGGTTTGCCTTTGTCCTCCTCTAAGGGTGAGAGAGTGTGACTTGCCCAAGGTCACCCAGTGGGGTTTCCATTGCTGAACATCCATAGAGAATGTGAAAATATAACATTTGCATTTGAGGATAATCACCCTCCCCTACTAAAAGAAAAAAAAGAAAAATGTTTTTCCTGTAATCAGTGTCCATTTGAGTATGTTCAGTTAAACTGTAAAAGAAACAAGGTGGGAAAGACATATATATTGTCCATGTTCAGCCCTAAAATATGTTTCCTTTATGTGACAAATCCATATTATTCTTCATTCCTGTGCATTTTCAGTGGTAGACATATGCTTTCCATAATATTTGTTGCATGCAGAAACCCTGTTTGGGCTGTCAAAACTCTACTTACCCTAACATGTGAGCTTCACCCTCCCATGTCATGCATGTAATATAGTCATCCTCCCCCAAAAGCTGGCCAACGTAGTAAAGATCTTTGTGGAAGGGATATCTGAGTACTACTGTATACAACAAAGCCTCCTTCCATAAGGCCGAGAACTCTAATCAGAATTTACTTCTACTGAAATAACTCTACTGTAGTTACTAGCTCTGTTCCTACCATTCTCCTGTCAATCTCTGTAGAACAGGGGATATACTAAGAGGTTCTATTGCTCTTCTACATTTTCACGTGGGGATCTTAATCTCTCCAACTCCAGCATCAATATTTTCTGCTCATCTGTAGATCAGTTTTATTACAAATCAGTTTTACTCAAGGCAAGATGGTTGCTTCTAACTAAAGACAAAAGTATTCTTAGGTCATTTTCGCACTACACTGTTATAGTGCTATTCTGCTTTTAACATCCTATGGAACCCTGGGGTTTGCAGTTTAGGGAGGGGCATTTAGAATTCTCAGCCAGAGAGCTCTTTGGCCGCAGTAAACTACAAACCCCAGAAGCCCACAGGATGTTGAAAGTGGAATGATAGCAATGTAACAGTGTAGTGTGGAAATGGCCTTAGCAGGTCAGGAAGTCCACTTGCAGGAAAGTTCACTGGCTGTGTCTGGAGACCTGAGAAACAGCCAGTGGAACAACTCAACCCTACAGGAACCTGATATGAGATGATTGAACTTTTTTGCTTTGGCTTATAGTTTGAATGACTAATATATGACCTTCCAATCTAAGGGCAGGTCACAATTCCACCACGGGAAAGAGGCATTCACACCTTCATCAGATGATAGATGAAGCAGGAGTGGGGAAAGTGCAGCCTGTAGGTCACATGTAAACCCCTAAGACCATCTCTCAGACCCCTCACCCCATTGTAAACTCCAATCCATTTTGTTGCTTTTTTGGAGCAGGGGGTAAAAATGCCTCAAATGCCCACTAGGGGTCATGGGGGGATATTTGCTACATTTGTGGTTTTCCAGGCCATTCTAGGCCAAGAAATGCTTTAATTAAGCAGAAAGTGAACTAAAAATTTCTTTTAGTTGACATATGGTGTCTGGTTGACTTTCTGTTTTTAAGAAAAGTTTTCTCCTGAGCTCCAAACATAGCAAAATTGTCCCCTTTTGCCCCAGGGCAAAATTTAAAAAGTAAAAAAAAAAAAAAATCAGGGGTGGGGCAAGCCAGGGAGTCCCGTGGAAGTCCAATGTTCCCCTTCAATCTGAAGACCGAACAGGAAGTGCAATTCACCCCTACTTCCTGTGGCTATCCTTTGTAACAGCCAAAGCTGCTCCAAGTTACCTTTCCATTCTTGCAGCAGTAATGATCATACCCTTAGCAATGTTTCATTCCTACAACAAAGACCCCTTCATGTTTTCTTATTGTCAGATTCCATTTGCAATTATTGACAGATCCTCCTCAGTTTCATTATAAACAATGATATTCAAGTTAAATCTTTGCAGTCTGTTGTTCCATGTATCTAATATATAAAAGTCAAAGTTCGTCTGTTTGTGTCAGGCAGAGAAGACCTCGTACGATTGGCAGCCTGAGAAGATTCTATGGAATCCTGGGGTTTACAGTTCAGGGAGGGGCCTTTAGAATTCTCAGCCAGAGAGCTCTGAATGGGCCGGTTGCTAAGGAGATGAGGCCTAGCAGCAAGTCTCCTCACGAACCCAACCTCTGTATGTTAATACCTCTGAATACAGATTGGATTGGGGAATATGGAGAAAAGTTACAGGTACTGGACAAGACAGTTTGGGGAATTAGAGACACAGGATCTCAAATCTTTCTAACACGTATTACCTATGGGAAAATAAAATCCCGGGCAACACTGGGTATATAAGCTAGTGTTTTATAACCATCATGAGCAGCCTGAGTTAACTCATCCCAAATGTTAAAAGCAGCACGTTAAAGGAGAACTATTTGCAGAAGAAGCTAAATGTTATTCTTCTCACTGCAACAGGATGCAATACTGCAATAGGATGCAATAGTTCATGATACAGTCATTTAGTTAACTAACTACTATAGTTAATGTAGTCAACTAACTACTTTGAAATCATTAATGAAAAATATTTGTAGAAAACCAAATATGAGCTTCTTTTTAAAGAACCATATCTTGACATTTTCTTGTTTTTTAGCCCTACCTCCTTCACAGAATAAGCCCCAGGGGAAAAAAGGGAAAAGGCAGGATTGTTTGGACTATGCACAAATGCATGAAATACCAATGAAACACATGAAGTCCAATCATCCATCTTCATTATGGACTCAAAAAAGGCTCACTTTAGGAAATGCACACTTAGCAAGCAGGGTGCATCAAATATAATAAAGAACACATGATTGGCTCCCAGGTGCACAGACATACAATGAAGCTAATTCAGGCTGCAATTCTTTACTCTGGGAGTAAACCCAATGAATTCAGTGCAGCTTACTTCTGAGAAGACATGTATCAGATTGCAATCCATGGATGCATGTGCTAATTGCATCAGACCAGAAAGCAAATGAGTGTATATTTCTTTCCAGAAGGAGACTCAGGGTCAAGCTAGGCAGTCCACTTAGCATGTACATAGAAGAGGTGCTCCCTTAAGTGGGGAAAGATGCAAGTTTGTCATTCCATATGATTCCATACGCTTTTCCTCACCTACATTTTACTTGCAAGATAGATGCTTTGCTCTCTGACTAGTCATTAGAAAGCAAATACTAGCTTAATTAGCAGGACTGGTTCTGAGGGATCTCTGGGAAAAGTTCATTGCTTGGGGAGGAACAGGGATGTGCTAATGTCAGGAATTTACCTTCCAGGTTTGGGATGCAAAGAGACTTCCAACATCATTTTTTTTAAAGATCCAATAAAACCCCACATTAATTGAGCTATTAAAACACCTATTGAAATAATTTAAATGCAGCACACTAATCATAAGTAAGCACTAAAATATTGAAAGTCCAGGATACCCATTGTAAAGTGGGACAGGCAGTCACTTACTGAAGCCTACCAGAACAGAAACATCTTTACTTGCATGCGAAAGGACATTAGGGAGAAATTTAGCCTGGTCTTCCTTGGAACAAAGTTCCATAGTCTGGGAGGTACCACTGAAAAGGCCCTCTGTCATGTCTTCATTGACCCTCAGAAAAAAACTTAAGAAGTCATGTCTTCTAGAGGAAGCATTTGGTAAGTTTTTAAAATAAACAAAAACAATTCCCTGGGTGAATATTAATTAAATAATATGTATGTGTTTAAACTATACATTAAAACAGAAGCACAAAGCAGAGAGGATTGTGCTAATTACAAAATCTTTAAATTACATGACTCCAGAAGAATTTGGAAAGTGATTTTTAAAAGTTATTACAATTACAGCCTACCCCCACCCCAAGTACGCAATTACCATTATAGTTATATTTAAAGCAACTCTTTACTTTCCCGTTTCCAAGAGTAGTTAAATAAATGCCTCTGAGTTACTCCTAAAAAACTCTGAATGCTCTAGGCCACCAGCTTGTGGTGGTATAAGACACGCTAAATTCCTCTGCCCAGCTGTGACGGGAACTTAAAAAGTTACAATTACACACCAGAAGCAGAGTGAAATCATCACACATTAAGTTGCAGCTATAAAGTAATAAATTTATATACCTTTGTTATTGAAAAAATGAATTAATTAGAAGAAACGAATTATATGCAATTAATTGCTAAAAAGTGCTGCTTCATAGCTCTGCTATGCAGTTGGCAGTTGAGTTGTTACAAAATGTTGTACTTATTTATCCCAACTTTCCCCTCAGTGCTGGGATCTCAGATGACTTATTAAAATTCAAACAGTTATGGAAGCAAACACATGTAGGTAAAAAAGTTAAACTAATAGAATTAAATATATTTTATATACATTGATAAAAAGTCAAGAATGAAAACTAGTATAGTGTACTATTAAAAGCCATTTCCTTATAAGCAGTCAGTTTCCAAAGGCTTGCCAAAATAACAAAGTCTTCACTTGCTCATGGAAGGACACCAAGGAGGGAATTAAACTTTCATAGGAAGGCAATTTCAGAGGTAATAACAGCATTTACAAAGGCTCTGTGCTCTGTGTTCAACAGTTGTGACTGTGAGAGTGTTGGTACTAAGAGAAGGGCCTGGCTTGTATAGAATGAAGTCCTTCAGATAATCTTAATTCTAGCTGTATACAACTCTATAGGACATAACCAGCATTTTCAGCTGTGTGGGTAAGAGAAATTTGGGTATGCGCCTTCATTGAGGAGGTACAAAATGCAAGTTATTTGGGCACAGTTACAAGACAGAGATATCTGTGGCCTTGTAAAGCCAAGGAGCAAGGAGTTTTCACTCCTGCCATGCTACTGTCATAGAACAGAAAGATCTTAGCCAAAAGAAAAAGTTTCAGAATATTTATACTTGTATATCTCTAGTAGACCACTCAAAACTCATGAATACGTTACAACACTGTCTCTCTAGTAAGATGGTAAACCTGGGGTAATCAACTTTGATAGGCTAAGGGGGGGATCTTAAATTTCCACCTCTAGCATGTGCTCCAGGTGGTACCAGCCTACCAAATATATCCCAAAACATTTTTTTTAAAAAGAAAAATCTCAGACTTGGAAGTTGCAGGATAGCCACCTCTGCTTTTGATTGTTGGTGTGTGGGCAGGTTTGGGGGCAACCATTATATATCAAAATCACTGGCCATGGAAGCCTTTAGGAATGGATGAAACATTCCCTCCCAAAACTCATGTTAAAGCATAGAAAATTTGGCCATGTGTGGCAAAACTTTCTTCAACCTTGTTCTAAACAAAGCAAAAGGTGAAGGGAGGAAGAGATGGCTGAACTGGGGAACTCAGAGCTTGCCCAGTATTTGGGGACATTTGAGTTGATTTAATAAAGGCATGACCCAGTTATGTATTCTGACACACACATATATCCTTTTGCTTTTTATACGACCTGGAAACTCCAGATTTAGTCATTCAGCTGTGAGATACTCCAGTGGAAGAAGATGACTTCATAGGTATTGCAACTAAGATTCCATTCTTCAACTACTAGATATAGCTACCCAAATTGTCCTCTGTTGACCTTTCCAGCTAGTACAGTATCTAAAATAACATCGAGCTGGATTAATACAAAGGCTATCCAATTTTTATTTGCTTCTGTTCTCTACCATCATGGAACTTGTGCATTTTATCAAAAAGTAGAGATGGTTATTAACAGTAGTTTGATTTTATATTTTCAAAACAAGGGGAAGGGGCTCTACTGTTGTTGTTGCTGCCATTTTCTCCTCTCAACAACCTTTGACAGAGTCCCAGATGCAATTGGAAACCATCTCAGAGCTTAACATTTTTGGATGTCCATAGCTTTCACAGAAAGGAACTGGCATAACTGCCTCTGAGTATTCATTGCCTGAGTAAACTCTGTGAAATTCATGGAAACACCACTAGTTGACAGGTGACTTAAAGGCGCGCGCACGCGCGCGCACACACACACACACACACACACACAGAGTTTCCTCTCATTTTCCATCTTAAGGCTGAAGCTAAGTGACACCATGAAAATGAAAAGTATAAGGCAAACTGTCATTAATCTGTGAGAATGTTTGATGCCAGATGTTTGACAATATCCATGCTGTATCATAGGCAGTCCATTAAGTGGTGGTCAATGGACAATAAATGGCCAGTGTAACAACCTAGATTCTCCAGTTCAGCAACTGGTCTTCTGTGGGGTCATGGTGGTGAAGTTCTACACTTTGTTCTTTTACTTCTACATCAAAGAGATTACATGGGGAAGGAACTGGAAAAAGTGATTCTGCAAACTCCCATTGATTTGTTTGAGTCCCATTTCATGCATTTTAGCCAAAATTCCTATGATGAAGATCTTTAGGTGTTCATCAGTTTAAATGATGGGGAAAAAAACAGGCGGAATCCTACTGGTTACTCCCAACTGGAGTAGAACCACTGAATCAATTGCTGAATTGTGTGTCAGCACATAGGGCCTTTTCACACTACACTATTATAGTGCTATTATTCCCCTTTCAACCTCCTGTGGAATTCTGGGCTTCCTAGTTTACTGAGGCCGAAGAGTTCTCTGGTTGAGAATTTCTAAATGCCTGCCCTAAACTGCAAACCCCAGGATTCCATAGGATGTTGAACATGGAATAATAGCACTATAACAGTGTAGTGTGGAAAGGCCCACAGGTAAATCCCATTGGTTCCATGGATCTACCTATTTAGGATTAAAGATAAGATTCCTACTGTTACCTATCTCCAAATGTACTATTCAAATATACATTCCCTAGCAGAAAATGGAAATCTTCTACCCTCTACAAAGTTGCTTTCAGTTGTTCATGCAGGATTTCACATTATTCAAAATCTCATTTGCAAACATCTTTAATGTTCTAGGTCAAGTTGAAATCATGAGATCCTACTGGATGTGGAACATGGCTTTAACATGGATATAGTGTTCAGCAAAGCCTAGCCGAGGAACATATTATCCACAACAGTGCTCAGTTTCAGTCTGTACTCCTCAAATGTAAAGAAGCTAGTGTCTTTAAGCATGTAGAGAATGTTTTTTCTTCACCACTGAATAACCACAGATCTGTTAGAGATCTGTTAGATTTTGGAAAGGGGGTTGGTTAGGATCTAGTTCCTAAGATGTTTCGTATCTCCATACTGGCATCTTAGAAATTCAGCTATGTGTATGTAAAAAGGGCTTGGTGTGGGGCAGAATTTTTCAAATGTACAGGAAAAAAAGTAGACTTCAGCTCTTGGTATATTGACAAAATGAAATAGAATATCAAATCAGAGCTTTAAAGCTTCAGTTTTAGCTCTGGATATTTTTCTTTTTCTTTCTGTGGCTTTTAGGCTGACAAGTATCATTCCTTTCACATTAATGCTTGTGGTTCATTTTTTTATGCAATCCATCTTCATGGTGCTCCGTGTATTTATGTTTTAATAGCTAAATTCCTATGATTCAACTAGGGTGGCAAGTTCAGATGCTACTTCCGAAACTTCTATTTCATCCAGATTTTCAAATACATTTGTATCATAAAAAAACAGCCAAACATCAAATGTTCTTATTTCAAACAAGGTTCTTTAATACACATGAGAACAAGAGTATAGCCAAATAATTATACAAAACACAAGACCAAAGGAACTTTTTCCAACCTGATTGAAGACTACTGCAAGCAATTTCAAAGCTTACATACTTAAAACATACAAAGATTCTGGAGCACAGGATGACCTTATGTTATTCTTTGAAGGTTCTCAGACACAAAACTGTATCAGGAATAATTAAAATAATGCTGTCTAGGTTCCTCTTTGCCATCCCAATATGATTCCTGTTAACAATCCCTTGATATTTGAGAACACTTTGCTTGATCAAAACCTTTCAATTGGCCAGGTAGTTTTTGGGCCTGCTAAGATGTTCACTGCATTTGTATTTGTGTGTGTGTGTATGTGTGTGCACATGCACCTTCAAGTCACCTGTCAACTTATGGCAACCCATTTCATAGGGTTTTCTTAGTCAAAGAACACTCAGAGGTGGTTTTACAATTTCCTTCCTCTGAAATATAGCCTACTGCACCTAGTATTCATTGGCGGTCTCCCATCCAAGTACTAACCAGGGCTGATTCTGCTTAGCTTCAAAGATCAGACAAGGTCTTGTGCATTGTGTTTATATTCACATAATTTCTCTTTTAATTTTTTTTTTCAAAACAACAGCTGTGATAGGTCAATCAAAACTGATTGCGAGGGGAGAAGACTGCCATTAACACACATGAGAACTTCCCACTGAGAGAATCACTTTGTACCGGGAGAAGGGAAAAGGATAAAAGAAGCACATAGTTTTATAATGTGTACATGGGTCCTAGTGTGTAATAAAAATACATTGAGTGCACAAACGTATTGAATGAAATTTGAGATTTAGAGAAAGTCACACAAAATGTGCCCATGCACACAGCTTTCTCCTTTAAAATTGCTGTTATGTTGTCTTCAAGGCTCTAATATATGGTGACCTTCTCATAGGCTTTTCTTGGCAATATTTATTGAGAGACAATTTGCCATTGCCTTCCTCTGAGGCTGAGAATGTGCAACTTGCCCAGGGTCACCCAGTGAGAGATTCTATGGCTAGGTAGGGATTCAAACCTTGGTTTCTTGGTGTTCCAGTGCAACACTCGAACTGCTACACCATGCTGGGTCCCTTAAATAATATGCAAAGTATATTTTCCCAGTTTGGTCTACCTTAAGCAAAGCTTAGAGAAAATAATACTAATACTACCAATAACAACAACAGATGATGACGACGACGACGACGACGACGACGACGACGACGATAATGATTTGGAATACAGCACCCACAATCCATGAGCCAGCATCGCCAATTAGCCAAATTGGTGGGAAGATTCTGGGGGTTGTAATCCAAGCAAATAAATCCTCCCTGCACGGAGTTCTTATGCTGTAAGGGAGGAATATACATTGTAGAGGAAACATTGACCATTTTCAGTGAAATGTAGACCCTCCCATTTGTGAAGCCATGGTGGTCTAACAGTCAATTATTTTTCTCTACTGCAACATGTTTCCAAATAATTATTTGGCAATAGCTAAGTGAGTAACAAGGGGAGGGACAGATTTTGCTTTATAGTTAAAAGCTTCTTTCTGTGGAAAGGGCGGGATGATAGGGACAGTTATATCCATATTCATGGCAAACCTTCAGTTCTGCTTTACTGGAGTAAAGAAGATAGGATGGATCAGGCATAACCTCCTAATGTTTTGATTTAATGTTTTAATTTCAAAATAAGCAGCTTTAGGACTGCACGAAACTGGAAGATGGAAGGATAGCCAAGAAATGGATATTAACTCTTGTCCTCATGTCAAATCTGAGCTGGCAAAAGTTAGCACCGAAGTTAACTAGCTCAGGCTAGCATTAATTTTGGAAATTAATTCACAAACATAATTATTTTTTCCTGCAAATAATAGGATTAAATCATTTTGCTGGCTTTTATTACTCCACTGGTGGCCCATTAGTTTTAATTGTTTAAAATTACTAAAAATGGTCCTCACCCCATAATTTTTCTTGAAAAGTAATGAATAATATGAAACATGAATTGCTATTCAACTCTTTAATACATTCAGCGGCCAGTGTTTAATCGTGAAAATAACAATTTTTAAAAACAAGGTTGAACATTCTAAGGAACTGAAGGGAAAATAACAATTTTTAAAAACAAGTTTGAACATTGTAAGGAACTGAAGGGAACAAACTTAAGGCCATTTCCACATGATTTCGCTGTCCCGTGATGACAAAGCATTCTTGCCGGTCCACAAGTCAGGCTTTTGCGTGACACGGCAGCGGTCCTGCTGCCAACACATCCCCACCCATCGCAATCACGAGATATTCCATTACCAGAAAAAAGCTGGTAACTCCTGTTGCCAGTGACTGTGTGGAAAAGGATGAAGTGTTAGCTAGGCACTTCCTTCCCCAGTGCAGTACAGGAAGTGGCTGGCTGCACTGGGTAAGGCAGGCACGTATTGCTCGCGCTACCCTCTGCAGACAGCCGGCCAGCTGCAGAAAGGAGCATTTGGGTTGCGCTCCCATCCCACCGGTGGCATTGCTGGGATTGTGACAGGATGATGACGGAGAAGGGTAAAGTTCAGAAATGGCCTTATATTTAAGGAATATTGCTTTGGTTCTAATCAATTTTTTTCCACTCCTAACTTTTTGTAGCTCTGGTAAGACACCAGGGAAGTTGTTGTATCATAGTTACAATCACCCTAGTGTCCCCTCACAGTGTCTCGCCATGCTGCATCCCACTCCTGCATCTAGTTTTACGTTAAGATCTTGAGAAGTTGCACAATCTTAGCCCTACACCTGTTTTGACTCAGTCTTCCAAGTCTCCCCAATCCTTCATCCTAAGTCAGAAACAAAAGTGTAAAACAAGACAGATCTATACATGATCTATGCAGGCATTCCAGTTTGCCTGTTTGTCAGTTGTTTTCTTTTCCAAACAAAATCAACAGTTCAAGAAATGAAACCTGTGTAGATGTCATAGCCACTTTCCTCTGCCTTAAAAACTATGGTCACTCTCTGGCCGCAGCTAAATTTGGATCTGGCTGTATGTGACACTGCTACTGCAGATGTTCATGTCAGCCTGGAATGCAATAAATACTATTGGGAAGACCTTGGAAAATGAAGAGAAAAATCTGTCTCTCTGTTTGGACATAGAAGAATTGCTGCCGTCTAATGTAGCAGTAGTACTTTGCAAAAGTTCTCTCTCCTTTTAAACATAGGTGTTTGAACAGAAACATCCTCTTTATGTTGAGGTGCATGCTCGTCTTCTTGTCAATTGTGACATATTTTGCATGCTTAGATGTTGCCTACATAGTGTCTGACAGTTCCAAATGTTGTGGTAGTGTTACAACAAGATGAAATAATTTATTTAAAGGACAAGTAAGAGATTTAAACAAAGAAAGTACACCCCTCCATTATGTCTACTACTCAAACATAACTGCCATAATCCAGCAAAAATTAGACATGAGAATTTCTCTTTGAAATTAGTGGAACGAATTACCTTTGACTAACTTAATTTCCATTATTTTAAATGAGACATACACTGATCCTATGCATGGAAGTAATTTCCACTGAGTTATATCCAGTTTTCTTGGCAAGGTTTGTTCAGCAGGGGTTTGTCTTCCTCTGAGGCTGAGAGAGTGTGACTTGCACAAGGTCACCTAGTGGGTTTCCATGGCTGAGTAGGGATTCAAACACTGGTCTTCTGAATCATAGTTCAATGCTCAATCCACTACACTGTGCTGGCCCTCTCTCACCAAGAAAACCGCATGATCGGTTCCTCTTGTGGTCTCCATAAATCAGAAAAAATTTGAAGGCACACAATGACAACATTTCCAGTTTACTCCCAAAATAAACTTTTGTCAGGTTACAGTCAGAGCCCAAACCAATTTTAGCTGGATTGGGGGTTAGGGATTGTGTTATTATTACTATTTACTTCTTACTAGCAGGGTTTGAAGTAGAAACATTCAGGGAATTCAAGCTTTGGAAATTCTGAACTTGCCTGAAGTGCACCTCTTAGACTAATGCATGGAATGCAGTCAAATCTTCTAATTTTGTGATATAGTTCCCATCTCCAGGTAGGACTGGCAGGTATCCGTTATTATAAAGGATATCCTGTATTTGAGGTTTGAGGCTTTTCCTATTATAGGCTGAAGAAAATGCCAAAAAAATCCCATAGTTTTAAGTGTGGGCCCTTGATAAAGAGAGGAATCTATGCTACATATAATTTATGAACATGGATGACACAATAATTTTGCAGAGAAACAGATAACTAAATTAACTGCAATCAATGCTTTCATTTGTTATCTAGGTAGAACATGAACTTCTTAATAATTACTTCTTGTGATCCATGTCCTGAATTTTGATTGTCCCTTATTACTATTTTGAAAACCAGGCAGCATTATCTACAAATCTATTATCTACCTGTCTGTCTATCCGTCTATCATCAATCAAACTGTATTCTTTAGAAACGTGATTTTTGGATAAAATTTGGTTATGAATGTATATCTACAAAGTGCTGCCTCTTAGTGAGGGGACAGTGAGGATTGAAGCATGCCACCTTGTCTGAAATCTCTGTACTGACTGCTACTGAGCCAATAGGTCCAGATGGAGGTGGCAGTATTAGCACACAAAATATAAATGGCTCAGGAGCCAAGTGCTTAAAGGCCCTCCTTAACCAGAACTAACCCATCAGGGTTTTAAGGTCAGCCAGGGAAACTCTGTTTATGATATCCTGGAATAGTGTGGCCCATAGGGCCCCTGCCTATGACAAGGCTTTTCAGTGATGGCACCCTGATCATGGAACTCACTTCTGTCAAAGATCTACTCCTCTCTTACATTTCCAGACACTAGCTGAAAAAACACATCTGTTGTAAATAAGCGGGTATTTAATTTGTCATTGACTACTGCCGGGTTTTGTTGTTTTGTTGTTTTGTCTTTTTTTTTTTTTTTTTTGCTTTTATTGCATCTTCACAAATACGTGTAATTTATAGGATGATCTATTTGAAGTCTCAGACCTGTTTAAGTTACAACTTAGGATGTATGATTTTGGTTATTTGCAATTTGGAATTTTACCTGTGCAATTTTATGAGGAATTGTGATGTGAGCCAATCCGATCTTATAAGGGAGGGATGTAAATTGAAATAGTCCCCATCCTCACTCACATCATCCATTAATAGTAGTTTGGAAGAAAAACGCATTCTAAAATATTTATTCAAACAATTCTCGAATACAATTTTTTTGGATAATTTTTAAAATGCTACAAGTTAAGGTAGAAAAAACAGAATTGTCTCATGACTGGATGCATGTGATATTGACACCCATCCATCTATGGCGGGTGAGGGCAGTCTTCTGTCTTAAGACATACACAACCTTGCCTTTGCTGCATTAAAATTCAACTACATTTCCAGCTCAGATACATATCTGTGTCCATGAAACCTATGCAGCATCCTGAAGCATGTGTGGATAGGTGGATACAATGGATAAACTCTTCTTGTCAATTCCTGACACTTAGATCGAGCAAAATAAAATGGTATCAGTGAAGTAAAAGGAGGCAGTAAAGGAATGGGTATAATCTTGCCTGATTACCCTGAGGGCAGCTTTTCTCAAACTGGTGCCCGTCAGTTGTATTGGTTATATAAAAAGGGGGTCCACAATTCTCCAGCTAGCATGACGTCCATCTCTAGAAGATTAATCACAGCCCAACCCCTCTGGAGTGCACCAGGGGCCCTTTCACACTTTCAACTGTAGTGCTATCATCCCATATTTAACTGCCATGGCAATGTCCTATGGAATCCTGAGATTTGCAGTTTATGGTGGAATATTTAGAACTGTCAGCCACTGAGGTCTAGTGCTTCACCAAACCACAAACTGCAGGATTCCATAAGATGCAGCCAGTTTAATGGAATCACAGTGTTATAATGGGGCCTAAATATCCTAAAAGCACCAGTTTCTGCTGTAGCAGAAGCTGCTGTAGCATCAGAAGCATCAGTATTTCAGAAGAAGGAACTGGCAAAACCACCTCTGAATATTCCTTGCCTAAAAAAACCCTATGCAATTCAGGGACTTGCCATAAGCCAGCAGGCAACTTGAAGGCACTTACACACACAGTGCTATAATTGTGTAGCGTGATAAAGGACCTCAGGTTGTGGAAAGTGGCTTGATTGAGTGTAGGACTTGGACGTCTTAGTCCATGTCACTCTCCCAACTCCTCATAACCCCTTTAAAAAAAAATACAACAACAAAGGAAATGTTAGGCAACAGTCAAATACATTAGATTAGGTCCACTAGTGAGTGTTTGCCAGGTGAACGCTTCACACCTGTCTCCACCAGATTGAGGACCATTTGTTACAAATAAATTGTACATGAAAAAAGAGTGCTTATTTTCAAGAAACAACACACACAAATACCATTAATATTAATATTACAGATAATAACAGGTTTTAGGAGAAAACTGCAGGGTGGGAGTTTCAATGGGGATATTGTGTAAAGGAAAGCGCTGATTCCTCCCCACACCATGTCATGATCCCAGTCCCCTTCCTCTCCCCCATAACTCCTTTTTCTTAAGAAAGAGAAGTGGCAGGTTTTAATTGGGTTTTAAAATGCAAAATGTGGTGTGACCCTCAAGTACAGCTTGTGGTATAGCTGTTGGAGGGAGAGTCTTATTTGCGGAGGGGGTCTTTAAAAAATCCCCCAGGAACACTAGATAAGCTCAAGTCTTTGGGGACACTCAGAATAGCTCTTTGGATCCATGTTTCTGTGCCAAAGACCTCAGGCCTGAATATCACACAAGCATACAGAGAGGAACCGTGATGGTGTGGATCAAACACTTGTTCTCCTAATGGCTCAGGAAAGTTGGAACACATTTTGCAAGGACAGCAAGACATTTCTATACACACACAACAGTGTTATCCAAATAATAATAAATAAGCGAGTCATTTGGAGGCTTCCTTGTGTTCTTTTAAAATTATTTTACATATTTTATTTGATTATTTCTTAAGAAGTTAGAGTTATAACCTGTCCTTACTCCAGTAAGCTCAAAGTGATGCATGTAGTTCTGATTTTCCTTATCCTCACAATGACCTTGTGAGGTGGGTTCAGGCTGAGAGGGAGTCACCCAGGCAGTTTCATGACGCAGTAGGGACTACGTCTTAGATTATGCAAGTCCCAGTCACACACTGTAATCACTAGACTACCTTGATCCCACAAGCAACTGCCAGTAATCTCTTGACACAGATTGCTGAACTGTGATGCTCAAGTCTACAGTTACTTAGCACCAATAATATTGCAACACCTGGTCTTTGCAGATTATTCACTGGGCCATTCTTGACAAGTGCTTGACAGGATGGTATTTATCACAAACAGTAATGCTTATGCTGTTTCTAATTAACTTACTGTTGCTCACCTTCCTTAGTTGGGATGTATACCCCCAAATGAAAGAACAAAGGTACTACGTTTGGTATTAGCACAAACTCTTTACTCTAGATTTGTTTTGTATGTGTGTGTGTGTGTGTGTGTGTGCGTGTGTCTAGATTTTCCAGGCATTTACCCACTGAACAGATTATTAGTGCTATCACTATGCCAGCTCTGTTCACTTAACTGTTTTTTACCCAGCAAAATCAAAAGTGGAGTTCAACAATAGCTGCATGTTTACTTACTCTCAAATGACAGCACACAGACCTATAGGTTTCCTTTGTTTTGTTTTAGTTTTACTTAAGCATCTCTATGGTGTTCAGGGTGTTTTTTTGGGTTTTTTTTTTTTTTTTTTGCAAAGGAAATACGAGCATTTCCTCACTATAAATTCAAACCTGATAGGTGAATCCTATCTTTTCTCCCATTCACAATGCAGGCCTCAAAAGGAAACATTGATTTCATAACAATAAAGCGGACATTTTTCAGCATTGCCAGCTAAAATAGGAAGCTAAGAGTTTAAACTATTAGACTTAATAGTTACCACCAGGCATGGTGAGTGATATTTCCTAAGACATCTGTTTATAGGATCACCATTGGAAAACTGGAATAACTGGTCAGATAGGATCACTCAAGTCCAGAATATATTGCCTTAACTCACAAATGTAATCCTATTGGTATCATAGGACTAGATTCAGTATCCCTGCTCAAATAGCTTTAATTTCTTCAGTTTCCTTCTATTAGCTAGGAAAATAGGTACTGAGTGATAAACTTTAAATAGGGTTTGATTTCCCCTCCAGTAATTAATCATAAGAATGCATCTCACAACGCATACATTAAAAAAAGATAATTCCATGTTTAACCGGGCTACATTCTCCCGCGACTTCCTGTTTCAAACATAGTCTCAGATTTCCATGTTACAGCAAACCGTTTCCATATAAGTAGTAAAAAGAATCTCAAATTAAAATGCTAATTGTAAACAAACCCAAACACATTGGAAGGAAAAATGCAGCCCATCTGTATAACAAAAGAGAATTATATAATTCTGTTTGAGTGAAATCTTTCATCTTTGATTTACAGGTTTGAGTCTGCTATAACCGAAACCACATTGTTTCATATCTTTCATACCATGGCTTTCCCTAAAACCTTGTTTTAATTAAGGTTTCTTTCAAATTTTTGAATAAAAAGCATGACAGTGTTCACTTATGGCTTTTATGTATCCTTTGAGCTTGGAAAATGCATAAAGCATGAACATCCCTTGCCGTTCAAAGGAAGTCCGGCTATTGGATTTGGTAAGGTAGAATGACTGAGGGTACATAATAGACTATGTTTTCTAGGGGTCTGTGTGTGTATGACTGTCAAACAACTACCTCATCTCTGTCACTGTAGGTGCCCCTAAAAAATACTCTGAATAAGTGCCATGGTCCCTTTTCTTTTCTGCAAGAGTAAGGCAACATGTGTACGAGTTTATGTGTTGGTTATTAGCGGAAGGCACAGCTCCTCAGCAACACTCTTGAATCTGCAGTGACTTCTGTCCTAATTTGGTTAAGCTTCAGAAGAGAAAAACAGAAAACACAAAATGCGTCTTAGAACTTTTCAATACTCTGCCTCAGCAGATGACAATGAATGATGTTCTGACTTGCTTTTGAAACTAAATCTGTCTTCAGAAACACTTGCGTCCCAGCTGGGGGTGGGGAGATCATCATCACCATCATCGTCGTCGTCATCATCATCATCTGAGCAAATCTCAGGAAAATCCCTGATGCTTTTCCCGCTTAGAGGGGGAAATAGCAAGGGTCTGAAGCAATACAATCTAGTACAATCTAGAGATACAATCTAGTAGCACCATTAAGACTGATTGGCTTGAGCATGAGCTTTTGTGGATTTCATTCTGCGCCCTCAGAAGCAATACCAACGTAGGTTAAATTAGGTGGGAGAAGGTGACTGATCCTTAAAAAGCAGATGGGAATCTTTTGTGATCAAAGCATGACTGGGCTGAATTGTATTGTGTCCGTATTGTGCCAAGGACAAGACACTATTTTCTCCTTCCTGAGAGCAAAGAGAAAATGCCACATTTAAAAGGAAATTATGAAGAACCAAACAATCAAATGGTCAATCAGGTTGGAATCTTATACCCCTTAATGGGGCAGTAAGTCCCAGGGCTGAATTCTGAGTAGAACGTACAAAGATTGCACAGCTAGACAGCGATTTTGCACAATTGTGCTTAGGACAGCTGAAAGGCAATGGAGCAAGGTTGTCTTTTGACAAGTTGCCCTGACCTCTTAAAACACACACACACACACACACACACACACACATTTCCCCAATCTGAAATTGCTACCACATTTTTCAAATGGCACCATGGAGAACGGACCCATCATTTCATTACATTATGAACATTAAATCAAGCCTTTAAACTATTTTTAACAGTGTGAAAGAAAGAGGAGGGAAAAAAAACAATAAAGTATGTTCTAAAAATCAGAAGCAGTGGGCTTGTGATCCTATGCTCCCCCCTGCACCTCTGTGGTTTTGCAGGCTGTTTCAGATTTTCATAGACAATCATAGTCAAGAATGTGGAATTACTTGGATGCTTCTATTCTACCATTGAAATCAGCGAGTGCATCACACAGCCTATGAAAGCAGGCTTCTAGGCTTGGTCTCTCCCTGCAAGATCTGGCTTGCTGTAACTTTAGAACTGTAGCGGTTACACCAAAGGACGCCTTTTAAATCCATCCAACGAACAAGTGAAGCTGCTGTTCAGAATTGTGTGCCCAGTGTGTTTATGTTCCATCTGATCTCTGCCACCCAAGCAGCAGACAAGACATGTCTAAGGGTGCTTTTTTCAAGATGGGGGGTAGGTGGAGGTACACAATGATGTCACACACAGGAAATATCATGGAGAATTTGGCACTTCACAAGGCTGGCTCTTCTTCCATGGGCTCGCCAGCAGCTCTAGAAAAATAAACAGGCAATCAGAATATGGAACCAGAGTACACAATGACATTGTAGATTTTCATGCATAATCAAAGCTGATTTTTCAGCTCTCCACCATGTTTATTTGTGTTCTTTGGTTATCCATAAATAAAGTTTCACTGCCAGGAAGCATAAACAAAATGTCAAGTGGAAAAAACATTTTCGATCCAAGCAATCACTGCAAAAGGTTCCTGTTTATATTAAAATTGTCAGAATATTTTATAACTTTAGGTTCAAGAAATGCACATGCTTTGTTTCAGCAAAATCAAATAGCTTTATGGAGTTGGGGCGAGGGAAGAGGCACAATTCTCTCTCCTTTTTGCTTTCTCTCTCAATATTTATGGATCCAATTTATTCAGTTTAACAATGGGATACCCTTTTCAAAATCAGGTAACACGCAAGGAATTTAGCAGTGTCTCCAAGCCATCTTGGTTGTGCTCGCTTTGCTTTTAAGACTGTGTTGGCCGCTTGCCTGCCTAAAACTTCCGCACTCCAATTCTGAATTTGATTAGCAGACCACTGCCATAAAGTAGGTATCTAATAATAATAAATAATCTGATTATGCACATCGTCTTTATTAGAAATCACCTGGGAGACAGCCAACAGACTGAACTAAATTGGCTGTTGGAAAGGTAGAAAAAAAGAGAAGATAAAGTATTCATCCCCTCTGGATAGCTCTGGAGAATAAAGGATCAGAGATTACTTTTTCAAACAGCATTGTTGGCAGGATACGAGGTCAGATATATGAATCTAATCCTCTGCTGATGTCTGAGAACACACACACACATTATTTTTGACAGATGCACATTTTCGGGATACTTTCACCACTCTCTAGTGAAATAGTAACTACGATGGAAGAACTTATTAATGCCCTAAATATTTATGATTGGAAATTTGCCTTGGATTTCATGAGGATTTTTTTTTCTTTTAGCAGCAAAAAATGCAGCAGGTAGGGGCAGACAGATCTACCAATTTTCTTTCTATTTCTTTCTTTCTTTCCATTTTCAAATTATATTTTTACTTTTACATTTTATGAGGAAATATATGAATTTATGCATGTCCTTTACATAAACATTTTCCAACTCAAAACCTTTTCTCAGGAACTTATTTTTAACGTGTTAGCTGTTTTAATTCATTGAACACTCCTTCAAGATCTTCAACATGGATAGATGCATACATTTAATAAATAAATTCAATATACAAAATACCCCCCCTCAAAAAAAAATGCTCAAGCATCGTTATGAGCCAAATTCAACAGGTACAATTATTTCCAGTATGGAGAGGATACTGTGTTGTATTTCTCTTCCATGCAGGTATTAAAAATGAGGAGCCTGTTATCAGAAGTTATTAAGTATTCAGTTGCTACAATGATGGCGCTCTTCTAGACTTGTCTAAAGAAGGATAATTCCTTCATTTTTGTACTTCTCTTTGTCGTCATCTCTGTGTCCATTTATTCCCTGTCAGTTGGCTCTTTTCTGTTGTTGTTGTTGTTGTTGTTTGGAGGCTGTTTGTTTCTCGATGTTTTGTTTCTCGATGTTTACTATTTCATAGATCTTCACTAGAAGTTTTTTTAAAAAAAACTGCAGGAATGGTTTCGATCAGGCTGGGTGTCTTCCTATGTTTTACATTTTGTGTGTGTGTGTATGCGCACTAACACATTGAATTATAGTACATCAGTGAATCAATAAAGCCAAGAAACAGCATTTTGGTGCAAAAGTGCTATTTCACTGTTTCACTGAAAAACCGAGTTGTCTTTCTCTTTCCCACAATCCATCTTAAATCTTTCCATGATACAAGCATTGCAGCCTACTTTACAATACACATCTGGGGTGGGGTGGAGGGAAACCCCAGCATGAACCACAACCACAGATCTACATTTTGCCTCACCGTGGGACTTTTTTGACCTGGTATATCAGGTCAAAAACAACAACAACCAAAAAGTGGAAATAAAAAGTTATAGCTGTTACCAGGAATTGCCAGCAAGTAGGCCAGGATAATAAGAATGTTATTTGAGCATTTTTGAAAAAACCAAGAGCTGCAGCTATCAGTATCAGACTCTCCAGTAACATCTGAATTGTTCTTCTCTCTTGTGGGTAGATAGAGATTCAAGGTCAGGCACTTTAAGAGCTGAGCACTCAAACCTGGATGAGTGAAGTTTGTCAGTTCTGTAGTTCTTTCCATGGGATTTATGTACAAATGTATAGATTTTGGAAAGTTCTGATCAAAAATTTGAAACAGACAAAATTCTCAAACCACTCCCTCCGCCCATGCCTGACTGATTGGTGATAATTTCTTGTTATACACAATGTGTTAGAAATCTCATGCAGTTTGACTGATGATATATGACTTCTCTCAGCTAAAAATGATACAGAAAAATCTTCACAAGGAACAGGAGAAAATTGATACAGAAGATTTCTAAGAGGCAGCTAACAACAACCAGTACCAATCAAGAGGATCTATAGTGCAGGGTGAGAATCAGGGGGCCTGAGACATGCATGCTTTCCCCAAGGTCATTCTGCCTCCCAGTTCCTTCTGGACCCCCTCAGATCATCCTCCCACTGGGGGAAAAAAAAACAGTAAACAAAGGAGAATTTCCACTCCCAGAAGCTTCCAGGATCTTGCCCTTCTCTGTTCAATCAAGAAAAATTCCCTTTAAGTTTTTTTTAAAAGAAGAATTTTTAGAAAGTGGCCTTCCTGTTTATTTTCCATGGGGGAACTGTACAGCCTGATTAGTCCCTACGATTTAAAGATGGTCACTGGATCTCCAGTGTTTGTCCAATTCTATAGGGCAGATTTTATACAAAAACATACAACAAGGCTCTGCCTAGGATAAATACATCCCTGGGTAAGGAATGCAGTCAGCTTGCTCATTCAGTTTATTCCAGCCTTGGAGGTCTTGAGATATTTAGGACTACCATACCCAGGGATCCCAGGGATATGAAAAATATATCAAAGTATCTGGAAGGCACCAGATCAGAGAGGATATCTTTTACTTTTCTCTCTTTTAAAAGTCATTTGCAGTCTTCATAGGCCTACATACCCTGAAGGTGTCAGATCCCATCTAATCTTGGAAAACAAGCAAGGTCAGGCCTGGATTAGAACTTGGATGGGAAACCCACCAAGGAATACCAGGTGCTGTAGGCTATATTTAATAAGGAGACAAAGGTAGAGCTTCTCTGAGTATTCCTTGCCTTAAAAAACCCTCTGAAATTCATGGGGTCACCTTTAGTCAACAGATAACTAGAAGGCACAGACATGCATACAGATGGTGTTCACAGAATTTGTGGTACTTATAGTAACTGGCAATTTTACTTCAAAGTAAAGGCCATGATCTGTAAGTATTGTTGTGTGTTCTTTTTAATCTAGAAAGAATGATACCAAATTTGGAAAAGAAAAAGAAAGATACTTTAAAATGAATTTGAACTTAGTATATGGCACCCAAGCAACTTCTAGAAAAGCAGTGGAGGTTAGAAGTACTGTTTTTGTTTTGTTTTCAACCTTGCTTACTATACACAGTATACTTAATAAACCTGGAGTCACTTGGTTCATTCTGGTGATTTTTGCAGTTTGGCGCCTATGGTGTATGAGCAGCTTACCCAACCCTAAGGCTGGCCCTTGTGCACATGTGAATGCACACTGCTAGCAGAAGCAAGAAAACCTTATAGCACTTACTAATCTCCTAGGGAAGACTCTAGTGGAGCCTTTCTGCTGGAAGAGCAACAAAACCTAGCAGAATCAGGCAGGGACAATTCTCCTTCCCTGCACTTTCCTGTGCCTCCCCTCAACTGCTTCTCATAGGTTGGAAAGCCTCTAGAACCGGATTTCAGTTGGTATGGAGACCTGAATAGGGCAAGGAGAAGGAACTTCAAAACCTATACAACATCAAATTTATTATAGTAAAAATTCCTGTGCTTAAAAACAAATGATATGATTAAAACCTCTGATACCTGACTTTCCAAGCATGGGAAAGATAAATATAACAGTAAAATCTCTGCAACAGCTGTTAATCATAATACTGCAAGTTACTGAGTTTTGTTCATCTTTGATGCTTGCTTCAAGAAAAAGAAATGCATAGCTCCTTTATGATGTAATCCTTCTGTACTATAACCCATACATATTCTTGTATTTTCTTGAGATCCTAGTTTTGGTTCTTTAGATCTTGGGAATGCCCATTCAAATACTAATTAAGGCATACTTGGTTAGTTCTCAAATCTGGTTCCCATCTTCAAAGTGAAGGGAAGAGTAACCTCCCTTGTGGGTTAATATAAAAACAAAATAATTGACTTTCTGGATTCATCTCGCCTGGTTTTCTCTTTCCAAGAGCTGCCAGCCAACTAGTTAACGTCCCTTCTTGTTCATCTCCAGTCTTTGATAGTCAAAGATAGACTGCATTTGTACATGAAGCTTTCATTTAGTTATCATGGCCACTGATAGACAATACTGATTTTTTTCCACATTATGAAACATGGAGAGATCAGACCTTTTTTGGTCTGTAGATCCCAGAATGCCCTAGCAGCCAGCTCAGGGTTTCAAGTTGTTATTTATTTATTGCTGGCTGAGTCAAAGTCCAAAAACAAACTTTTCCATGCTCTTGAAATAAGCAAAATTCCTTGAACAATTATTAAAATTACTACTGCAGAAACTCTACAGCATAGTTCATGTACCGCCTTCATATGATGTCAATGTTAACTCTCCCAACAATCTGCCTAAATCTGAATCATTCAGAAGCAAGTCCCTCTGCTGAATGTTTTCAAAGTAACTGATTACAGATAAAGCTTTCTGTCCTAGGCAAGGCTGTAATCAATCCAAGGTAATCTCATTTACAAAATGAAGGGTTATCAGCTCATAAGATGTGTAGAGCATTAACGAGCCAGGGCTTCTGTTTATGGAACAATCTTTTCATTTAAGTCAACAGGAGCATCATTCTCCTGTGCTTTCATCTGTCATTGGCAACATCTTTATTACGTTGTTTTTTTTCTCTCTTGACAATTTCAGTTAAGTTCCTGCTGCATATGCACATACACAGAGCTTTAATGAAACAAAACAAAACATTAAAACACCCAGCAAAATCACAGCTTCCCCCCAAGTCTGTCAGAATAAATCAAAATGAAATAACTGTTGACTTGATGATGTCACCAAGTGGGGAGAGGAGAGGGAAGGAATGGGAGAAGGGAGCAAACGGTGGGTGGGTTGACTCCTAAAACGAAGCTTAGACTTGGCCCATTTTCCGTTGGTGGTAAATGACTCAGATATTAGTTGGCCAGGAAAAGAGCCACTTTATTTCAAACGATGAGTGGGAAGTGAGTCATCTTATTCTGGGCACCAAGATAGCATCCAATATAACTGGCAAGCTTTTTTGAAAGAGAATATTCTCTCTCTTTCACTCTTTCCCAGCACAGAGAAAATCCAAACCCTGATTCTGGGTAAGAGACACCAATTAGAACACAGCACTGGGTTTTCCAGCTACCCTACTAAATGCTCATGTTTTGTGTGAAGCTGTGCCGATCAATCAATCAATCAATCAATCAATCAATCTTCTCACACTAGGACTTAAAGCAGCTTACAAAAAATAAAATAGGCTAAAAGCATACATCATTAAAGGGTTAAAATACAATTCCACTAGCAATAAAATTGAGCTAGTGTGGTATAGTGGTTTGGCCACAGGACTAGGACTCTGGGAGACCCAAGATCAGAATCCCTGCTTGGCCATGAAAATCCACTGAATGACCTTGGCCAAGTCATACTGTCTCAGCCTTAGAAGACAACAATGGCAATAAATCTTATCAAGAAAACCCATGGTAGGTTTGCCTTAGGGATGCCATAAGTCAGAAACAACTTGAACACACACAATAGCAATTGCAGGCATACCTATTGAAAAGAAAGAGACAATGCAACACATAATAAAAGGTCTTTGCCTGTGAGCAGTCAGTCATCAAAGGCTTGCCAAAAGGTCTTCACCTGGCTACAGAAAGACAACACAGATCACTCCAGTCTAGCTTCCCTAGGAAGAGAGCCTAGGAGAAGTCACCAAGTATAACAGTAAACATAACGGAATGCTATGCGGATGGTTTTCAGCTGATCTTGGAAGAAATGGGAAGCGCTCACACACACACCCATACTCACATCATAGCAATATGCTTTGTATAAAGTCAGACTTTTTAAAAATCTAGCCCCATAATGTTGACTTTGGCTGGTGTTAGTCTGTCCCCCAGAATCTCAGGTAGAGTGCTTTTCATATCATTTGCTATCTGATCCTTTCAATGGAAACATAAAGGACTGAACTTGACATCTGTGTATTTTCTTTGAAGAAAAGAGTAAGATAAAACAGTTTTCAAAATGGATTGTTCAGGATCTGTTTGATCAGGGAACAAGCATATTGATCGTTGAGAACAACAGTTCAGCCATGGGATAAGTAAAGAAAATTTAAAAAAAACTGGTAAATGAATACATTTTTAGTTTATTTAAAATATTTTTATTACTTTCTTCAAACTGTTTTAAAATGCTTACATGGGTTTAGATTCAAATTGGTTTCATTTTGTTATCATAGTTGCTTACAGACAGTATCGATTTCTTTTCATGTTATGAAAAACTGGGAGGTCAGAACTATTTTGGACTGCAGCTCCCAGAATCCTCTAGTCAGCCATGTTCAGTTTCAATATGGCTGCCTGGTTGGCTGGCTTGCGCGCTCTCTCTCTCTCTCTCTCATCACATGCCACTCCAATCAGTCTTTCTCATTCCCTGACATTTCTTCTTCCCTTTTCCTTCCAGGCTTAACCTGTGCCTTATTCCCCTCACTGCCACCTTCTATTATCCCTCTCCTGATCTCTCTACATCCACTTCCTCCTATACAAGTTTCCCAATCTTACCCCCACTTTCCCCTCTGCTCTCATTTTTATCATCTCCATCATCAAAAATACTAACACTTCATCTCTTTTTCTTAATTTCCTTCAGAATGGAAACTCTCCCTTTCCTCCCATCCCCATGACTTCATCTTCTGGCCATCGCTATTCACTTCCACCTTCTCCCTTCCAACTTGATGCCGGCACATATGCATCAGCAATCCAGCTCCTGATTGTCATTGCCCAACACCAGGTTGTTCTTCAGAGCAGAGAGGGTAGTCTTCACTGGGACCAAAAGATGCAGCAGATGTTGTCCCAGATCTATCTGTCTCCTCCCACAGTCCATCTGCCTTTTTCAGCTCTTCCTCTTCATTTTTTTTTTGCTTACTCTCACGCAACCTCTTGGGCTGTCTATGATCTTCCATCTCTCCCCACCGCCTCTCCTGTCATCTAGCCCATGTTCCCTAACAGGCTTCTGCTTCCGCACCTTTTTATATGCTGCGTGTGTGGGAAGCTATTCTGCTCGGACATCAGTCCCAACAAATTATTTTGGTGGGGACAGCATTGTAGAATGAGGAGGTACTAGGCAGGTTGTGTAGTACTGACGACCACTGAGAATACCCTTCTGTAAAGCAGTTCACATGTCCAGCTCATATTAGCTCCTTTCATCTAAAGTTGCCAGTTTTCACCCTCCCAGTGAATGCACACAACAACAACAAAAACAACAAGCCACACCATCATGTGGTACCATCACATTCAGATGCAGGGCTTGCTCCCCTAAATGTGCATAGGAATGAGGCCTAAACTATTGAGGCAGGTAAACTGAGGCAGGAAACTTACGAAGAGCAACAGAAGCTTCAAGAGAAGGAGGCCATATTTCAGCTGAGCAAGTAGACATGATAAATGTACCCTGATTTCCAACCAGACTGATAAAACATGCATTGAATGTCACTTTCTATTATTATCTATTTTTCCCCTCCCTCTCTCTTTCTTTGTTTCTTTCTTTCTTTCTCCCAACCCTCTCAGCTCTGCTCCCCAGTTGTATCTGTGTAAAAAGAAAAAGGAGGGAGGAGCTGAAATGGCCACAATCTAATGTTATGATGGCTTGGCTAATATATTTACACAAGCAAATGGGTCGCTAATGGGGGCGGGGGGCAGTGCCTTTACTTAAGCTCTTAGCAAATCAATTACTGCTAAAGGCCAGTGGTTTCAAATTAGCACACTCTCAAAATATGACAATTAACTGCTAATTAGTTTTAACTCTAGTAAGCTGATATGTCAAACTAATTACACTTCATTTTTGCTGGTCCAAAATTTGGCTTTATTTCACCATAAAAATTAGTTTCACTCCAACCTAAATTATGGCTTGCATTTCATTCTAAATCTCTCCACATTAGTAAAAGATGTTTCATGTTTACATCTTGAGCTGATAAAAAGAACTCTGTGATTTCTATATATTTGGCTTCTTTTCCTCTGAAGCTTTGGGGTCTGTGCTAAAAGAAACAATAACGTAAATTCTACCTTAAGAAAACAAAAATTCCCATGCAATTAAGTGATGTAAGCTAGTACTTTCAGCAAATGTGATTAGTTTATATGAAAATTGATCATGCGTTATTCTGAACCCTATGTTGCATTATTGTTAAATATATCTCTTGCTTTTTTAAACAAGAAGCACAGTGATGTCAAGAAGAAAAAATATGATTGGGCAGTCAGAATACAGTGATAAGGCACATGATGAATGATTGTGAGAAAGGGATAGGCAAGCATATGGGTCACGCAGGGTTCATCCTCTGAAGACCTTTGCAGACTCCAGTTGTTTTTCATCCCTATCTACACATTCATGAGAGCTAGCAGCTTAAATGCTGTTGTTTTTAATGAAAGGTTCAAGATTCAGGAATCCATACCAGGTGTCAGGTTCTGTATCATGGCTTGGTTATAGCCTGTCTGTATGGAACTGGAGAAAATAGCTTAAATTTTAATGTTCAGTTTCAATACAGATTTCAGGCCATAGGTGTGGATACAAACTTATAGTAGATTCTGTGATGTAGATCCATCAATGGTACAAGTTGTGTTATTGCTAATTTGACTCTCACTGATTTCATTTGGTCTTATTCTATGTAAACCACATAGTATTTACTCATTAATGTAATTTCGTAGTGTTTTATTTTTCACAAATGCCGTACTCTGCACCTAATCAAAAGTGTGTGACCAAAGGTTTTAACTGTGCCATATTTACTGCATAAAAGATGTATATTTAGATTTTCCACTGAACACTGGGATAAAAGTGCCTCTAAAAACTCATATATGCTGACCCCAAATGGCCTTTAACTTTCTATGTCTTTTATTGTTTTACTGGCTGTCTTTGGAAAAAAATGGTACCTCTCCTTCATATTACCCTATTAACAGAACTTCTCATACATCCTACATGAGGCAACCTGATAGTTTATGCTGTGAATGCTTTTGTTGCAGCAATATTGGTTCTTTCCCTAGTCCTTCCCAGAAACAACATAAAGACTGTGAACAGTTCAACCCTTTTACAAATATTTATATACAAGTGCTAGAGAACATAAATATCTGAAACACTGTCTCATACCATATGAGAGGAGGCCCCGTTGCATGTCCCAAAACCTTGTCGAGTTAGCATGTACACATAACGGGGCCTTTTCTGTAGCAGCATCCTGACTGTGGAACTCCCTACCAAGGACGTTAGGCTGGCTCCATCTCTTTTAAATTTCCAGTGGACAGCCAAAACAGTGTTGTTCCATGTGGCTTTTAACATTCAAAATTCCTTCGTTTTAGAATTGCACTTTCAGATTGTTTATAGATTGCTTTTAAAAGTTTTTAAAGAGTATTTTAATGTGTTTTTAAAATGTTTTTAATCTTTGTATTGTTTTAATTGTTTATATTTAAAGGGATTTAAAGTTTATAAACATCTGGGGGAGCACATTTTGCCCAGCCTGGGAATAATCCATATGGTTCTACTCCCACTGATGTCACAGATCGTAGTACAAATAATTAGAGGTAGGGCTCCTGTATATTTTCATAGACGAACTACCTGCAGATAGGTTTCAGTGCATTCACAGCCTCCTTCCTTCACTTGTGTGTCCCACTTTACAGCATTCAAAAATTTCAGCTGTATGAGATTTGTTTTTTTGTATTGTTTTTTCCCTCTTCTTTCAATCGGTGGCTTCAGTCCAGTTCCACTACATTTGGACTCTTTTGCTATGCAAAACTGCCAAAAGTATTTGGCAAGAATATACGTAAGAACTCTATAATGTCCTTTTTTACAGAGTCCCTCTTCTGACTTGTCCAGCTCATATGTATCTACACACAGAGAGAGAGAGAGAGAGAGAGAGCGCTGCTCTGCGCATGGAACTATTCACACATCATGTTGAAATACTTGATCGGTGAAGTGCATTGGCAGTTGTTCTTTCATTTTATAGAACTGTTAAATTCATGTCCAAGTCAATTGTGTTAGGTCAGTGTGAAACAACAGCTGACAGGCAGGGGAAATGAACACTCCCTTCTTTATTCATTGATCAGACTTCACTGTAAGAAGTAAAGTGTTAGTTTCATTCAGGGAAAGAAAATTCCTGGGTCAGGTTATGTTGATCTATGCTTTCATTAGCAGAATACTTGGTCTTACCCCACTTAAGATGTTATTAGTGGAAGAGCTACTTCCTGCTCAATCAGATCTTTGCTTCATTTCTTACATATTCTTTCAAATTCACATGTTCTACTTGAGATGACTGTGGCCTGAGCACAATGCATATGCATATGTCTGCAGGATCACACTCTGAAGTTCCACATGGTGACCTTCTCTTCATCATTGATCCACTCAAGTTCACCACAAGTGTTCCTTCTCCCCATTCACACTTAAAAACATGTGCAGAGAAGCAGGTGGCTGAATGACTTGCCACTTTAGACAAAAAAAGTAGCATACACCATGAAAATTATGTATTTACTTATATCCTTTCTTTCTTCTATCATAGAATCTCAAGGAGGCCTACATGGTAGCATTCCAAACAGACATCAACAAGGTCTAGACATGCTTAGCTTTAGAAAAGGTTGCTACATCATGTGTCTTCAACAGACCTTGGAAAACTTACATTTTTGTACTAGAACTTCTAGAATTCCCATGGCTGCTGGCAGATGGAGTCTGGGAACCAAAGACCCAAAAAGTAACTTTTCCAACTTTTGGCCTTCTGAGAATGTTCCTTTTTAATTTCAAAGACTTCATAACTCCTACTACGCAGCAGATGTATCCCTCATCATCTGACCAGTTTCTTCCTCCAAGGGCCTTGCCAGTTTCACATCCAGGATTTGATGAAATTGACACAATTCTCAAGCAGGCATTTATATATAATTCCCAGGGAAGCTGGATATATAATTGGTGAGGAACTTGTGGGAAGAATATAGAAAGTTGGGCAGGTTAGAGGTTGAGTTAGGTTTTTCAGAATTGTGTAAAGAAGCCTCAAACTCAGTGGAGTGCTCCCAGATAATGACACCCATGCAGGGAAACAAGCTGGCCTGTGACTATAAATTACTCAGTTTAATGACTAAACCACTCATGGAAATTAATTTGGTATCTTATTCCTTGGAGTCTCATACTCCACAGCACTTCAGACTGGCTGGATAGTTTAAAAAAACCATGATTAGTTTTTATTTCTGCTGTATAGGCATAACCACTTGAATTGTGGTAATAATGACTCATGCTATGCAAAGAGCCACATTTGGTGATTTGGATGGGGCCCTGACTTGGTTCGGATTTGGGTTCAAATCAGAATCAGAATGTTGAAGTCTGACTTTTCACCTTTACAGCGTCTTGCAGTGGGAAACTCGTAATGAAATCTGGAGATAAGGTAGCACCTCCAGAGAAGACTGAACCTGGCAAGTTTCAGATGCCTGTATCCTGAGGTTCTGTGTTAGCTACTTCTGAAGTCAGCTTTAATATTTTTACCGTTTGCTAATATGTAGGCTTCCCCCAATAGGGAATACAATAATGATCAGTAAAGTGGAAGCCTGTAGGAAAGGACAACCACTTTACAGATGGAGTGATTCAACCAAGGAAACCTTGAGTTTGCAAGACCTGAGCAGGGCTGTTGATGACCAGGGTTGTTGTGGAGCTCTCATTCATAGGCTCACCATAAGTTGAAGCTGACTTAAAAGCAATTAATAACAAGAGCAAAATATGTGAGCTGCTCTTCTGCACTTTTGTCAGTGTCTCTCACAGAAATAAGCTCCACACTCTTGGAATGTGCAAAATTTTCACAGAGACTGGACAGGCACAGGATAAAAATAATAAACACACTAAATGCCATAAGCTGAAATATGTATATATGATCTCAAACCTAAGCTAAAAAAACAGGGCCAAAATATAGAGGGGTTGGGTGTTAAGAGGATAAAGTTAAGTGCCACTACATAGTAAAACCACTACTAAGGCAACGCTGAGATCAACACATACTCACTCAAATGAACAGCAAATATACAGAGTAGAGAAGGATAAGATTAGATTGGGAAAGCACTGGAAAAGGACCTTCCCCATCAAGCAGTGTAACTGGAAACAACTGGTGGGATTTTTGCCTCAGACTAGAGTCTACAGTGGTAAATGAGCAGCTCACTCTCCTGTCCCTCCCCTCTTCCCATCCGGATGTTTTCCTTATGTGCCTCAGTTCTGCAACATTTTGGAGATACGGTATCTTTTACTGCATTTTGATGTCTGTACCACTGAATTGTTTTGAATCACTGGAGACCAATCTGATCAGATTTGGAGCCAATCTGAACCAATTCAGATCTGATCTGGGTTGTTCTAATTTGATCCGGAATTCAGGTTTCAGCCAGACCAGTAGCGGAGTGACGACCTCTTTATCTTCTCTGGTGGTCCTCTTAGCTACTGTTTTGGAAGTTTACTGACAGGACATGGGAACCCAATTTGGCTAATTTTATGAATAATCAGAAAAGGAAACCTGTGGATTTCCTTAAAGATCCTCAACCCTTGTCCTATAATTTGAGCCCTATCTGGCATGGTGATAAGTGGCAAGAATGTTGTTAGTGTATGAACGAAGAACAGGGGAATAAATTCCTCACATTCAGAATGTGAAAATTTTAGGTATATTATGGTTACAAATCAGTTCTATTTGACAAAAGTGAGGCAACATCACTAACAGTGGCTGATGCTGAACCATTGAAAAGATCAGTACAACATCTATTTATGTGCTGACTCTTTTATATATTTATCCGTTTTTGTTATTAGACTACAGACTTGTATTATTTATGTTAATGCACACCTAACTGTCAAAGACAATTTGGTAAACACCTCTGTCTTTAGTAGGTCCAATATTGTCATGAATGAGCATGAACTTTAAAGCACTCAAACAGAACCTGGATTTGAACAATCACAACCACTACAACAACATCGGCAACAGCTTGACTTCAAACGTGTTTCCCCCAGTTGTATGGTGCAAAGCCATTTGTTACTTGCAGGACCAAGATTCTGACGTACCTGCTGTGTTCTTGTGGAAAAGACTGTTCAACATCCACTGAGAGTAAGGCCATAGCTGAGACTGCCTCTGTCTCTTCTCTCTCTTGTTTCTGACTGTCTGCCAGCTTACAGCTAACTGGCACAACATAAGGCTCCACAGACTTCCAGTACTTGCCTAAAGAAAATACAACATAATTTATGGGAATTTTAGCTAGCACGGTGGTATAAACCCAAGCAATTGTTTAGGTCCAAGACTGAATACTTAGAAGTGTGCAAGCAGTTATAATTGGGATTTCAAACTGCTGTGATGAAGTTATGTTTCTGGATTCCACAGTGCCAAGTCGGAAAGTGTTCTCTTTCCAAAGTCTATCTCACAGCCTTCCCAAGAAAGTAATAAACTAAAAGAACAGCACACAGTTTAATGAACTCCCAGTGTCTGAGAAGCCGGCAGCAGTGGATTCTTTTGACCGAATGAGAACTCATTGTAGTATCTGTTAGTTGCAGCATCTGAAATTTGTAAGAATGGCAGGTCCATCTGATGTAGCCATAAATAATAAACAGAAGAAAAAAGAAAAACAGAGGTGACTATAGCAGAAATAGAAGTAAGAGATGCCAGAAGGGACGACTACACTGTTATGCTGCCAGAACAATCAAGTTTGTTAGTCCTGGATGTTCTTTCGCCTCTAACCTCAGAGTATGTACTAGAACAATAATTTATTTAACATGTTAATATATGTACAGGCTGTGGTTGGAGCACTGCAGTATATTATAGGGTAGCTTAGAAAAAGGTAGGCAAGGAAATATTCATACATTACATAATATATGGATTGTGGGGTTTTTTTTTAAAAAAATTTGAAGCCTTCTGTTTTCTGTTACAAAAAGTCTTTGAAATGTGAAGCAAGATATCCAGTTGAATGAGGGGGAAAAATCACAAATGGAATATTATGAGTGGCACGTCTGTATTCAACCTGGTCCCGTAAACTTTCAAGTGCTTCTTATGTATTTCCATAGAGTTGAAACCTGAAGTCCAAAGTGTGTGAAAGTGTTGGTAGGCCATCATTTACTCTAAAGATATGCTGGGGCTGAGGCACACTTTCAGTTTTCAGGAATTAGCAAATGGCTTACTGGCAGAGAACAACCTGGTTGACTCCTTCTGTCAATCCCACTGCCTTCACTGCCATGGTTTTTTTGGGGGGGAGGGTACAAGAGAGAGGGTCTTCTCAGTGGCTGTTTCTAGACCTTGGAATTGCATCCCCAGGTGGACTAGGATGGCTCCCTCCTTGCTCTCCTTCTCCTGGCAAATGAAAACTTTCCTATTCCCACAGGATTTTTAGAAAGTAACTGCAATGAATTTTTAATGGTATGCTGTTTTGATCTTTTCTGTAACTTGTCTTTTAACAGTTTTTTTTTTAAAAAATGGATCAGTTCTATAGATAGTTGAATTATTTTTGAAAACACACACACACACACACACACACACACACACACACACCCCAATGTCTTTGGATGTTTTTGATATTCTAAAGGCTGCCTTGAGTCCCTATATTGAGACTTCTTTTATATTTTATAATATAACAGCTACAACAACCCTAAACAATTAGAAAAATAGGAAAATAGGATCCCTGTTGAAGGACTGGTCTTGGGCATTTCTTAAAATTTCTCAGAAGGTCATGCATATTTATGTTTGCACATCTATTATTATTATTATTATTATTATTATTATTATTATTATTATTCCCTTTTTTATTTTATTATTCCTTGTGTGAATTTTTGAAACATCACATTTTAATTTTTTTTTTTTTTTTTAGATGCACACATCAAGAAAATGATAGAACCCCCAAATTATTCCGTTATGGCTTTTCAGTGGAAAGATGAAAGGTGGAAAGAGCGTCAACTAAAGTGATTTTTTCTGTCAATATAACGGTTGGAATATTTTTTAAACATCCCGTTTTAGTTTAGGCTTTTTTATTCAGATGCACACATGTTCTACATATTTTTTTTTGATAAATTTTGTATCAATACAAAATTTGCCTTAGTTTCAGATTTATGTTATACAGTTTTCAGGCTTTACTTTGGATTTTTATGAATACAACCTCATGCAGCAGAACTTTCTTTTTACCGTGTCAGCATGAAGTCTATGCTCTCAGAGTTGCTATTGTTATTGTTATCACTACTGTAGCTGTTCTTCCCTCTGAAATAGTAAATAAATCTGTCCATACAACACTGCATTTGAATCTGATATATACCATATAAAATGGGTGTGGTACTATCTCATCCGCTCTTGGTGGGCATCTCTGGAAGATGGGGCTCTGCAAGAGTTTGGCAGGAAAGTAATTTTTGGATGACAACTCCAAGAATTTCTTAAGGGCATTCTGGGAATTGTAGCCCTCCAAAAAAGTTTTGGAAAATTCAAACATGGAGTTCTTGACACCCCAGATGACTGAAACACAAGTTTGTCACAGGATGAAAGTGAACTAGAGTTTGGTGAGCATTTAGTTTCAATACAGATTTTTAAAAACAAGAATTTTCTGAAATATGCAAATGTCTTCATATTTGGAATTGGCAAGAGCTCATTAACTATAAATTAAACATTATTTAAACATTAACATTTAAACATTAAACATTAAGTTAAACATTTAAAACAATTTAAATTAAAAATAGGTTAAAAAAGTAATTTTAAAAAATTATTTTTTTAAAAAAAATTAACTCTGTGCAAAACTGATGAATTCATCGTCCAAGCCCAGTCAATATTCTGAATGCTTAATTGTTAAAAGTACGGATTCCTCCTGCCATGTTTGTGGTGCTGAATGTTCATGGAAGCCACTAGCCACAACTGCAAGTAAAGCTGATGTGAATCACTTACAATGTGGAAGATAAGACACAGCTCCAGTCCTTTCAGAAGACAACATTTTTGTCACCAAATAAAATAGCTTCATCAATAGATGCAGCAAAAAGACCAAAGCAGAAAAAAAGAGACATCCTTCTTGATCCAATAGTAGCATGATGAAATTGTTTTGTTGAATTTTTAAAACTGTAGCTCCATGACAATTTGACTTACTAGCAGACTCTTTACATAACAGGGAATTTTAGGGGGATAAAGCCTGAGGCATATTAAGTATCTAAAAATAAATTAAGAATAAATGATAGAAACTTGGCTTTTCTCCAGAGGTGTAAAATCCATGACTAAAATCTGTATATAAAGCACTAAACAATAGCAAATGCTTTTTAAACACAAATGGCAAATGCTATTTTAGTACACACACACACCCACACACGCACCAAAACCATTCTCTGTAAATGCTACATTTAGAGACTATAATCTCCATTCATTAAAACTACAAAAAAAAATTAATAAAAAAGTTATATGGGCATTCCACAATGTTCCCACAGAACATTCACGCAACAGTCAGACTTTGCAATGAACAAGCAATTCAGACTCCATTATTTATGAGTTTCAGTGTTCACAAAATGGGTGGGGAGGCTTTTGCGAGAAAAACAGATGTGCAAGAAAACCAGATCTGTTGGCACAGGACTAATACCTTGCTTTGCCATTAAAGAAATGAACCCATATCTGCTGCTTCAGTTTTGCAAGGGCATTAATAAAATAAATTAATCACAACTCAGGTAGGATGGTTGCTCAGCCATACAGCATGTGCCATACTTGCCAAAGTTCCCAGATTCAAATACCAGCCTTTCCACATAGGGCTTGAGAAGATGTGCTTTAAAATCTGGAGAGCTTCTGCCAGTCGGTATTGATAGTAATGGGTTAAATGAACCAGTGGTGTGACCCAATATAAGACAGTATCTTATGCTTTTTTTAAAAAAAAATTCTTTTGGACTGAGAGTGTACATTTAAGCAGCCCTGGGTCAATATTGATGGGACAGAGCCTTGGTGGTGTAGTGGTGTGAGCATTAGACTATGACTTTGGAGACCAGGGTTCAATTTTCTACTCAGCCATGGAAACACACTGGGTGACCTTGGGCACATCACACACTCTCAGCCTCCAGAAAACCCCATGATAGGTTCACCTAGGGGTTGCCATAAGTCAGAAATCACAACAACAAAAACAACAACAAACGGATGGATTCTGCCCAACAGAAACATGCCAAGACAGGCATAAAATCCAAAGGGCATTCACCCTCTTCTGCAAGGGCAGACACCCATCATTCCATTTTGCAGTCTCTCAAGAATCTCTTGCTGCCACTGAACTCGCAACAGTGGCAGTGGCAGCAAAAAACAAACACAAATGCATACTGAATTTTGCACTGAAAACAAGGTGTGCATGTCTGCACATCTTGTTTACAAGTTGATGCATATTCCTTAATGCCCACTGGAAACATAAATCTTTTGGCAAAACATATGGGAAGCTAATGCTTTCTTTTAACGCAGGAGTGGGCAACAGTGCTGGGGCCAGGGTTATTTTTCATCCCAGTGGGGTGCACCAATGCACTCTAAGCAACTTAGAAGAGATCTGGCCTCACTTACCCTTTTGATTTCAGCTGAAAATTGGCTGGATTTTTTTTTCAGTTTTAGGTGAAGTCTTGGGGAAAATAAATCCAAACCACAAAATTCTGAAGCAGTTTTAAGAGGTTTGGGTAGAAAATTTAGCATTCATCAAAGGGCCAAAGAGAGAAAGTTTAAAAGCAGCCAAAAAGTGGGACAACAGAGGATTGGAGCTATTTAATGGGTTAAATATTACAACTCAGACATTTTTAGGTTTCATCTCTTACAACTTCCCCTTTTACATTTTCTGTACTCATTCTTATTCAGATAAGAGCTCCAGGAAGCTCAAAAGCCCATTAAAAAGCTGATTTGTGTAAAGACATGTTCATCTTCCCTATTTTAAACTGTGAAATCAGTCCAACAGTCAACACTGGTTTTCCTTTGATCATTTCAACAGGCTAGATACACTGAAAATGCATTGTAACAGTCACAAAATTATCTCTACTTAAGATCCTAATTATTTTGAAAGAGTTTTTAAAAAACAGATGCTTTCTTTTTCCTTGAAGTATCAGAGCTAAATATGAATATCTGTAATGAAAAACTTCAGCTGTGGTAAACACAACATGATGGTATGTTGTACAGAAAGGACACTTACAAAGACATCAATACATCTTACAAACACAAGCCTATTAATATAGGAGCATTCAGTTACCAAATCTCTGAAATAATCTGACTGTCCCTATTTACTATGTTATCATATAATCCAATAGATAAACATGTGTAAAAGCATCATACTCTCATATATTATTCAAGATCAGTTCATTCAGTCCAGTGTGCACAGCAGCTGTCCTGAAGATGCAGCTATCCACTTATGGGAGCATATTTTGCCATGCAAGCCCACAGATGGATGGATGGATGGATGGATGGATGGATGGATGGATGGACGGACGGACGGACGGACGGACAGGTAGGTAGATAGGTAGGTAGGTAGGTAGGTAGGTAGGTAGGTAGGTAGATAGATAGATAGATAGATAGATAGATAGATAGATAGATAGATAGGGGGATGTCTTATACACTGGTGCATCTTATATGCTGTTAAATATGGTAGTTTTGGGGACTCCAAGAACCTCAGCCAGCATCACTGGGCAGAATCCTATTAGTGACATATGTGCACGTAAGTGCAGCTTACATGCATACATGCATCTCTTAGGATGGGATGCAAAGAAATAATTTCTGACTCTCTGCACCTCATCTAAAACCTCCCTCCTCTGGAAGCTGTCAAACCCTGGGAGGGGCTGCTGCTGCTACCTACTCTTGGGGAAAGAAGGGAAAGTAAAGTTAATTCAGATGCTGAAGATGTTCTTAACCTCATTTCATCCACACTTCAGGACAAGACCAACTGCTTCTTCATTATCTGAATTGTCTTTCCCCTCCCTATCTCATCCCCAGCAGAAGGGGCAGCCCCTGCTAGGGCTTGATAGCTGGCAGGGAGAAGGGAGGGCACAGAACTGCACAGGAAGAGTGTTATATTTGGCCTGCTAGTTGTAGGATATTTGCCCATGTTTCCTGGAGGATTCTGTTGTTGTCTCCAAAGCTAACTTTTCCAAGCTCTGGTGTACCCCAGGCATTACTAAGTCTGGATCCAACCCAATGATAAGGATGAAAAAGACCATGGGATCATACTGGTACTATATGAATATTTACCAGACTATTCAGAAAAATCGATTGCATGTTCCTTCTTGGGTTATGAAACTATAAGATCTATAATTTAAAAATATAAGAATAAGCCTACTAAAACTTACTATGAATTTCTGTGATCTTTTGCAAAGAAACCATCGCGTTTGCATTGGGGGCTTGATGGAGGATATCTTCAGAGAGTGGCTCCAGCTGCAAAAGGAAAACAAATCAAGTGGAAAAGAGTACAAAAATGCCATAAGCCACATGGAAGCAGCTCACACAGAACATGCTTAAGCTTCATGAAAATCCCTGCCAGAGAAGTAGCGAGCTAACTTGTGGGGATTCCTCCCACGAAATGGAGAGGAGGACACCGTGTTGCTTTCTGTTTTTCTGCCATGTAATTGAATTCCAAGGAGCTTTCCCTCTGACTGCAAGACTAATCTATGGAGTCTCTCGAGCAGGTGCACGTCTCCCTATTAGTCATTTAAAAATGCTAGTTATTTGGGTAATTTTGGTTGGCTCCTCACAAATCAAATCCCACTGTGTCGATAGGAGCAGCTGTATGCCAAAACAAAACGTTGCCTTAGAACTGATGGGGGCATGCTGTCCTGCTTATTTCCTCACCACCCCCAACTTCCATCACCAGAAACATAATTCAGAGAATGAGAAAATCAGAAATGACGTTTACACACTCGGAATGCTGTAGTTTGCAAATGCTATCAAATATCCTCAAGCAGAATGAAATATTGGATAAACCCAACACAAACCTAGCCGTGGAATATCCATTGCTACCACTTGAGCTATTCACAAGACATTTAGAGAAATTTGTACGGCTTCTGCCTTTATTTGTGTAGATTATTTTGCAGTGGATTTGCCTTTTTGGACTAAGGGCTATTGATCATTGCCACTATGCCCTTTCCCATTGCAACCTGTGACTTTGTGGCAACCAGCAGCCCCCATTCATTTTTTGAACCAATAACATTTGCAACTTGGCACTTGAGAGACCCTAATCACTTAGCATGTGCTTGGAATTTATGGGTGAACACATGTTCAAATGGGTAGCACGACTCACTTCCACATTATCAACAGGCTGTATGAGATGGACATTTAGTTCCTCCTGTTTCCCTTCATTCGTAAACATATGAAAGACAGAAAGACAGAAAGTTTTTGTTTGGGTTGGTTTTTGAAAGAGGTTTAGCTGTTGTCAAGTGTGCACCCAACTGGATTTAGACCAGTGCTTTTCAAACAGAAGTCTGTACCTATGGTGTCAGATCTATGATGGCTGGCAAATCATTGCTAGCAGCTGCAGTTGTGGAGGGATGAAAACCACAAGTGATATATACGTAAGTTAACAACAGATCTCAAAGTGTGTAGGGGGGAGAGGCATTGCAAAGGCCTCATGGACCCCAGGCACCAGGTTCTTCCCAGTTCCCCATTCCTTGCATCCAATAATATTAATATTATCTAATACAATGGTCAGTGCCAGCTGTTGACATACAGTTGAACTGAGATTTCCACCCCATCTCACACACAATGCAGTTGAAACTGAAAAATAAATCTCAAGCAACTGAAATAGGTCTACTCACTGTACCTATCAGTTAAAAAGTAAATAAAAATATTTTTGGAAAGTCTGAAAAGAGATCGATATCTAGCCCAAATGCTTACCAAACGAGAAGGAATCCTACTTTATGGTGTGGGACTGAATTATGTAAGTGGTGTTGAATCCCAGATTCCCCTACTAGTAGGAATTACAAGTGCCATCTTCCTCATCAGCTGTAGTTCCACACACATTTGAGGCAGCTGGAAATGGCTGGACTATAGCATCACCTCCAACTGTCCCAATTTGGAAGACACAGTCCTGAATAACCCACTGTCATCTTTTTTTTTTATTACTGCTTTTAAAATGTCCCATTTTCTGTCTCCTCCTCCCACTTCCTCCCTTTCATCTTTGGCTTAAATCAGTTGCTGCAAACCCAGTCACATGGGGATGGGGGGGTGGGGCGGTTTGTCCTGGGCAGCAAAGTTTTGGGGGCATCCCGGCCCATAGCCATGCCCCCGCATGCCCTGGCAATGCCACTGCAACCCTGGCCATGCCCCCACACACCACAGCCACACCCCCATGCACAGTGGCCACGCCCCTTGTGCCATAGCCCTACCTCCTTCTGCCTCCCCTCCACACACTGGGAGCTCCACCACTGTGCAAACCAAGTCCAACATGCAAAGTAGCTTGTGCTTGATTCATTCAGCAGGGGGAAGAAGAAAGGAAAGGGAAGGAAGAATCTTGCTCTTCTCTGCAGGCACAGGCAACAGCAAATTGCTGCAGCTTCCTTTAGCTTGTGTGTTCTTCCCCAATAATAATCTTGACCACACTCTGATGTTGCTTGGGCACACGTGTCCTGGTTATCATCTGTGAAATATTGCAAGGTATGTGAAAGGATCTTGAGGCAGAGCTCCGGTGTTACTAGTTTCCTACTAAAGATCTTCCCTTGCAAAATAGCATTGAAAAACCCCTCCTTTTGGAATGTTAGCAATTGCTGTTATTCTCTGGTCGGCTTCTGCTACATGTTAGTAAAGCTTCATCAGGCTCCAGAGGTATGATCGGAGGGTTGACCCAGATGAATCATTATTTTGAAAAAGTCACCTATATAATAAAATAGACTGTAATAGCTACTAGCTCTGTAATAACTACTAGCTCTGTCCTTTCTGAGGGGAAAAAAAAAAGAGATTCTCTACATCACAAGGAATAATTTCTGGTGGCAGTGATCCATATTTTTTTCCTCCTCCTCCTCCTCCTCTTCTCTTAATCATTAAACTAAATAGACAAGAGGGTGTCCCTGGAAAATATCATGAGACCAGCGCTGAACAAAAGGAATCACTCCATGGCTGACAGACATAGCACTGTCACCTTCACTCCTACACTTCTTGGCATTCTACTAGCTCTGGAGCCAAAGAGTACAAAAACTGCAAAAAGATGCTGGAAGTACATCTTTATAAAAGAATTTTGCATAAACAACTGACTAAGGTCATCGCAGGAGCAACAAAACCCATTTGATGGATAGGCCTGCAAAGATATACTGAGGAATATTTTTCAAAGGGTTGAAGCTAGCCCACTTGGCCTCTATTATGCTTTCTTGTCTTTGCTTCCAGAGAAATCCATGTGCGCGAGGGAAAGATTTTGAAAGAAATGGCAGCCCTGAGCAGGCCATGTAGTGGCTGCCAAAGCTCCACGGTACCTTTACAAGCAGATGTGAACTGACCGTATCGTATGTTTTAACATTCTTGGGCAAGGTGGGAAATTTGAGAGTAAATGCATAGATAAAGAGAAGGAAAGAGCCGCCTTACATTGAATAGGCTTCTATCTGTTTAGCTTAATATTGTTAATATTACCTTTTTGGCACTAGCTGTCTAGGGCCTAGGGTTGCCAGATTTCAGGGTTTGGCCCTGAGACTCCAGTTGTTGTGGGTCACCTCCAGGGAGGAGACAAGGGTGTGCATTCTCCAACTTTAATGGGCGCACCTCTAGGCAGGAGGAAAGGGCTCAGCCAGTAGAGCAGCAGCTTGCTACATATTACAAGGATTAATTGATTTGATGATGCAGCTTGCAAGGATTCTCCAGGAGGTCTACATATTTACTTAATTGGCTCCGTCCTTCTCTCCCACCTGTTGTGGACCAGGACTCACCTTCCATTCTTCTCTGCATCCATATTCTGGCCAGAGGCAAGTAGACAGGATTAAATGTTCCTTATCTCATTTCCCTAAGTAAATGACAAGGAATAATCCCCTCATTTCAGCTTGATCTGGACCTAGCCCCTTTAGCTAAGATTTCTGTCTTCATTTCCAAACAGGAAAATACACTCTGTGTGCATGTGTGTTTGAATGACAAGCTATGAAAAACTCTGATTGCTACTTAATGGATCATACTTAATGGATCAGTGGAGCTGTGTCTTGGTCTCAGGTTTTGACTTGGAAACCTCAAAGCCTGGAATGATCCTGAACTGGCAACTCTACTAGGGCTTCAAGAGCTGTCTTTCTTAGGACACTTTCACACCACATAATTACAGCTCTATGATTCCACTTTAACTGCTATGGTATTATCCTGTGGAATTCTGGCATGTGCAGGAAGGGCTATTTAGAATTCTCGGGCAGACAGCACTAGTGATTCATCAAACTATAAATCCCAGGATTCCACAGGATGTTTTCATGGCAGTTCTGTAAGTATTTTCCATATAGCACTATAACTGTGTAGTGTAAAAAGAACCTCTGGTCCTGTTACGTGAGATGTGAGTCGAACTTACTGATCTATTGGCTGAGTTCTTTGATTATTATGCCCTACCTAAACCCAATGAATACAGGTCCTGTAGGATATATTTCAGAGGAAGGAACTGGTAAACCATCTCTAATTATTCCTTGCCTAAGAAAAGCCTATGAAATTCATAGGTAACTTAGACAGGCAACTTGTAGGCACACATACACACAAATTCAGCTTACTTCACTGATGGCTCAGTTATTGTTCAGAGCTTGGAAGTAACTAATTACAAATAACCTTTAATTAATTTGTTTTTATAATAACAAAAAATAGCAAGTCACATTTCATTTGCAATTCAACTTTTCTCATTTTGCAGTGTAACTAACTTTAAGTGACTTATATCATTATGGAGTGTGGCCTTTCTAAATAGCAGAGGATTTAAGTGCTGCCTTGTACTTCCGTATCACACTGTGTTGTGGGTATTGAGGAAACAACAAGGTGGATGGGAGCAAATTGTATAGCATTTAGCAGCTTGTAGCATTTAGATATTAGTTACTTTTGTGAAATGAAAAAGCAGAGAGTAATTTCCTTAGAATTCTAATCGTATAGTGGCTAACTACTTTTCAAGGGCTTCGAATTATCATGGTAACTAATTGCTTCTTAAAGGTAATTCCTTAAGCTCTGGTGTCACTTAATTATTGTGACCCATCCTAAATTCAGTTGATTTCCACAAGGATGAGTTGCTCTGATTATTTGGTTAAAGCAACTTGCATGGTTAAAAGGACAATTAAATTGATTTAATTTAAATGCACATAGATACAAAGTTTGGCCAGAGGATTTTGTTCATGGTCTGTCTTGACTGTGAAAACCAGTCAGGTTCACCTAGTGTTGTGATAGGGTTGTTTAAAGCAACAACCAAATTCACATATGATGATGAATTTCAATAGGCTAATTTAGACCCTTCCATGAAAAACTGCTGTTTTATTCAATCAGAGTTCTTTAATTACAGTCTAAAACTGTGTGACACTCTGAACAATTTGTCTGTTTACAAGCCATTCTTTTTTCTAATTAACTGAAACCATCACTCTTTTTGTTTTGACAGGTGCCTTATCATGGATGTGTTCTAAAGTCATCAACTAAACAGTTCATGAGTATTTTGCTTCAACTCAATCCGACCCACTCACCCCCACCCCACAGTACCTGAATTAAGGATTTCAGTATTTTTTTGTACTGGTTTCAGGAGGGGACCAGCTGCTTAATCTTTTCTACACCCCTCAAGAAGACTTCCTTCCAACAGGCTACCTATGGTGGCAAGTGGGAAAGAGATTTCTCTATAGCACAGAGGATGGGGAGGAATGGGAGGATATGGGAAAAAAGAAGAGGAAGAGACAACAGTAGTCACAACTGATGTCATCTCTACCTGCTGGTTTTTATTCACTGATGACCCTCAAAAACTTTGTTGCTGTTGTGTGCCTTCAAGTCATTTCTGACTTATGGCAACCCCAAGGTGAACCTATCATGGGATTTTTCTGGGGCTGTGTATGTGTAATGCATCCAGAATCATCCACTGGGGTTCCATGGCCAAGCAAGGAACTGAACCCTGGTCTCCAAGATCATAGTTTAAGGCCATTTCCACACTACACTGTTACAGTGCTGTTATCCCACTTTCAACATCCCGTGGAATTCTGGAGTTTGTAGTTTACTGAGACCAAAGAGCTCTCTGGCTGAGAATTCTAAATGCCCCTCCTAAAACTGCAAACCCCGGGTTTCAACATAGGATGTTGAAAGTGGAATAATAGCACTATAACAGTGTAGTACAGAAATGGCCTAAAACTCAAACCACTAGACTGGCTGTTATTTCCATTTCCACTCCATGGGCTCAGCACAATAAACCTTGACTCAAAACTATTCAAGATGTATTAATTTGAGCCCCCTAGCTGGGGAGTGGAACAGCGCATGCCAATCTCATTCCTAACATCCATGTCTGTACTGGCTCCACCCCCACCTTTGCTCAATGAATGGAAAACTCTGAAAGTCTTGTGCCTTTGGCTGCATGCATGAGGAGTCCTGCATGTGACCAGGACCATGGATTGCACGGGTTTCTGAGTCACAAGGATTCTAAACATGTTCAGCTGAACATATCCTGCTTAATGTGACAAGTTTATGGGCACATCCCCCCTGACATTTGCTTTAGAGCTGGAAAATAATTGAGTTTCATTTCAGTTTGGATAGGAATTTTAAAAAAAAGAAAAGAAAAGAAAGAAAGGGAAGGAAGGAAGGAAGGAAGGAAGGAAGGAAGGAAGGAAGGAAGGAAGGAAGGAAGGAAGGAAGGAAAATCCCTTTTAACATTTGTTCCTTTTTTTTAAGGATGCAAAGAATATGAGTTTGTTCGAACGAAGATGAAACAAACAAACAAACAAAAAGCCTCACAACCATCCACGTGCAGGGCATGGAGTTCTTAACCAAGGCTGGGTGAGGTCTGTGGTCTATGTCCAGCCCCCTTGGGCCCTAGTGTGACTGCTGGGACCCTCAGTACCCCCAACACTTCACACACAGGGGGAAGAAAGGGCTCAGCACTGAAATGGTTAATTGCACCCTGGGATATGTAACTGGTCATTTAAAAGGCATCTTTCTTTCTGCCCCAACCAGCCCTGTTTTAAGGCTGAAAGAGCTGTTTCTAAAAGCCACTTTTACTTTTTACACCTGTTTTTTCCCCATCTTAGAACATTTCCGCACGACACTCTTATAGCGTGATGATTCCACTTTCAAGCTCCTATGGAATCCTGGGGTTTGCAGTTCCGGGAGAGGCTGGCTGGTCCCTCCCAGAACTGCAAACCCCAGGATTCCATAGAAGGTTGAAAGTGGAATCATTGCGCTATAAGAGTATCGTGCGGAAATGGCCTTAGAAAACACCTGAGGAGAGGGAGCAGGCTAGCCACTCCTCTGTTGTAATTTCTGTCACCCTCTGTAAGTATATGAGTATCTATAAGCATCTGGAGAGGACAACCCCTCTGCTATCTGTAGAGGCTCTTTGGGAACCTAGTGAATTGATGAGATTCGGAAACCAAGCACTGAGGGTGACAGGAATTATGGTAGAAGGGCAGAGCTAGAGCCCTCTTCCACCACACATATTTTTAAATCACATTCAATAACCCCTGAATAGGACTCATGTTGGTACCAAATTAGGACTGTCCTCTCTCTGTATTTTTGTTCTTTCTCCACATCTTCTCCATCTTTAATAGCTGTCTACCATGTCATTCTTATTTCAGGCTGGGAATAGTTGTGCCTTTTGAAATGGTGGTCCAACTGGGGGTCATTTCATTTTGGATGGTTTTTAAAGAATTTGCCCAAATTCACAATTTTCTTTATATTCAGAACAGAAAGAATTTGAGTTTCAAAAAGTCTACATGTGAAAAAAGATGAAAATGGCAGATTTTCCCATCTCTAATTCCACCAAATTCTGAAGAATTCACTTAGAAATCTCTCCGCTCAGTGTTAGATCTTCGAAAAGTTAAAATTGTGGATTGTATCTCCCAGAATCCTCTAGCCACCATATTCAGTGCTTATGGTCTCTGAGGGATTATGGGAATTTGACTTGCCCAAGCTCTGGGAATCAGAATCCATGCATTAGAAAATTTTCCCTACTCTTTATGTGTTTTTCTTGAATGTCTGAATGGGGTATAGAAACCTGGACTTTGGATACCCACACAAATTCAATCCATTTCCACATCTCTATCTTTATAAACAGTGATAGAAAATTGATATAGATCTCTTTGGGGGGAAGGCCATTGATTCTCAGTGTTATTCTGAAACCTAAAAAATAAGTTTACACTTAGAAGTAGGTCCCATTGGTTTCACTGGAATGCAAGTAAGTGTGATTTGGATCCAAGTTAGGTCTCTGTGTAATATCCAAACGTGGGCTGTGATCCAAAGCACACATACTTGGAAATCAAATACACTGAAATTAATGGGACTCACTTCCAAGTCAAATGTATTTAGAACTGTATTTAGTTCTATAAATGCACCGAGAAGCATAATATTTAAGGGAAGCAGGAGTTGCTTTTGAGCATGCTTTAGTCCTCTGTGATAGCATTAACGAAGGAGCATCCATCATGCCAGAACAACAGATGAGTCATGGTTGACTTCACAAGAAAATGGGGAATCTTCTGCAATGCTGGATGAAGTGGGTGAGGGGGTCATTCTTGGGAGCATATTCAGATAAAACAGAGGCACCAGTAGAACATGTTGAACTGGAAACCTTAGGGAAGTAGAAAATTTTAACCTGGCTTGGGCCAGTGGATTTAAATGTATCGAAGAATAATCAGAATATGCATCATGCTTCACACAAGAGTTTGGAAACCATTTTAGGATACAACTACAAGAATCCTACAGACATGCTCGTTGGAAGATTCTGAGAACTATACTCCAAACAAATAACATTTCCAAGCTCTGGATTAATCTATCTCCATAGACCAAATGCATTTTTGTATGTTTCAATTTATACACAGTAATGTACAAAAAGAATGTCCCATGCCCATTTTTAATAAAATGAAGGTTATTTGGACAGATTATTTCATTTATACCTTGTTTTGCTGTGATTTCTCCCCTATGACCCTACCCACTTGGTAAAATAATAAACAGAAACTAGACTGTGTCAACCAAAACACCAATACTATGCTTCCCCCTAGAGTGCACAGTATTTTTTAGAAAGATGATATCTTTTCTCTCTTTATTTGCTCCAACAGGCATGAAGTGTCTGCTTTCTGAAAGATATTCACTGAATCCCTACCTCAGAGATGTAGTTAGGAAGGCATAACTATGGCTCATCTCCTGACCTAACTTTCCAAACCTACCTTAAAAGTCAGCAGCCACATCAAGTGACAGGGATCTGTTCTGCTGGGACTTTGGGGCATAGCAGGATGGTATTTTCAAGTCCTTCCTGCCAGTGATCTCTGGTACAATGAAGAGTTGCAATAGAGACCCTGCCTCTGATTGTTGCACTAGAGATCTCTGGTAGGAGGGGGTTTGATATCTCATCCTGATTGCCAGCAGAACAAACTTCCATCACTCAGTGCAGCTGCTGTTAATTGAGGTAGCTTTGGAGGTTAAGGTAGTTAAGATGGGTTTGTTATTATGGCAATAATGCCACAATTGTGAATATGGACCTGGCTGAATACACAGGAGTTACAGATCTATAACTCAAGACCACAAATCTGCAACTTCACTGTAAGATGCCAGCCCTTCACTCTTGGTCTATTTGAATTGTTTGAATAAAGATTTGTATTTACATTTGTCTATCTTTTTTTTTAAAACTCCTTTGTGTATGTGACCAATATCTAAAGAGTGTCTGACTGGAGCCAGGGAGAATGCTTTCTCTGTGGTTGTGTGCCTAATCTTTCATAGAATCATGAATTGGAAGAGACCAGAAAAGCCATTCATCCAGCCATTGTTTAAAAACCTCCAGAGAAGGAGACTCCGCCAGACTCCAAGGCAGTGTATTCCACTGTCAAACAGCTCCTACCATCAGGAAGTTCTTCCTAATGTTTAGGTAGAATCTCTTTTCCTGTAGTTTGAATCCATTGCTCCACGTCCTAGGCACATTTTTCATTTGGGGATTTTGCTGCCTCTCAACCTATACAGAATCTGCTTAGAAACAAACCTCTCACTCAGATTTATAGGCCTTACTGCTGGATAAGTAAAGAGAGGAGTGCAGTTTAAAGCTTTTTACCTATTCTGCGTGAACTGTGGAATATTTTTCAAGCCTAGACACATAGGCACACCTGTATATTACAAATATCGTTCTACGTTTATTTAATTTTCACATGCAAGAAAGCAAGCAAACTGTAGGATTCTGGGCAGTGGAATCCAAAAGTATAACTTTTTCCAAGTTCTGCCACTGTGTGGGAAGGTTTCTGTGTGAATTCTTCATAACTTCGTGGAACTAGGAATGGGGAAATCTTTCACTTTTACCTCTATAGTGTAACAGACCAAAATGGGTATTTCTTTGAATGATACAAGAAAGAAGGATTCCAAGAGTTTTCTTTCTGCTATCAACATTACATAAGTGTTTGAACATTTTAATTTTTTTTAGCATTTCGTGACTTTTTTTACAAAATAAATTAGTTGTGCACACTTTGTGTAAAATGTATATTTTGTAGAAAGGATGCTGTTTTTAATACAGACATGTTTGATTTTGTGTGAATAATTTTTTTCCAACTAGTTTTCCAATTAGCATTATTATGATTTTGTAGGTGATCTTAATGTGTCAAGACACCCTTTTTCCATGAGCATAAGAAAATCTGCAAGTACATTATATATCTCAAGTATGCACACATGCACAGAAGCATTCACACACAAATACACAGGCATACACTAGACTGCTTTTTGTGTCATTTTATTCTGTTTAGTGATTTTTTTTCTTATTATCTTCGTAATTATTCCTAAGTCAGATATAAATATTGATCACATGGCATGTTTTAAAAAAGCATATAACATCAGTGAACTGAAAGACAATGGCCAAAAGACAACATCAGGGTTGTACTGTGTACATCTCTCCTTGCGCCATGCCACTCTTGTTTTGAATGACAATGTTGTGCAATGCAACCAAGGCCCCAAATGGACAATGGAATGTACAACCAAATGTTCCTCCATGGGCAATGTGTACCATACAACAATGTCCTCTGGCACTTCATGCACAGCTCCACTTCTGCAACCTTGAACTGAATGCAGTCACATCCAACTACTTCCTCAGGAGAACATAGGCATGCCTAAGATACCAACAGAATTTCAGCCAAAGGATTAGATCCAGATTTAGTCACACTTACAGTAAATCCATTGCAGTCAGTTGGACAAGTGAGTCATGACTGAAGTCCTATTGATTTCAGAGGATGGTTCCTAAATATTACTTCCTTTAAATCAAATCCAGTGTGCTTTTGCTAAAATGATCACTTTTATGCAGGTGATCTGAAGGAAACGCCCCTTGTAATTTTGTTTGTTTCTTCTCTCTTGGCTGTCAGGATGTTTTCCTTCCAGGGCTTCTGAGACCAAATTAATTGGAAAAAGCTTTTTTCCTCCATTAAGGCTATGACATGACATCTTTGCGTCTGACTAGCTCCCCAGGAACGCTGAAAGTCACTGACAGTTTTACAGTTGCTTTGTTTTGTACATGAGTGTGTGGGTCTGTATGGGTGTGTGCATGCACGCGCACGCTTGCTCCCATGTGCACGCTGATAGTAGCCTAAATGGAGCAGCATATTTCTGCACTGACAGGTTCCAGCCAAGAACAACAAAGGCAAAGTAGAAGTATTCCAAAGCCCCCTGCATTCATGTTTATGAATTCTAATCCTCAGCACATGAATAAATACATCTGACAAACTGCAGAGTGCCTTACAAAGGCCTTTCCTGACCTTCCTAATTTAAGTTCAATTGCATGTGCCGTGATGAGAAGCCAGGGTTGGCCTTGCCAATATTTTCAAAACTGAGGCGAGTGCGAAGTTAGCACAATCTGCAAAAGGGAAGTGCCAGAGAATAATGGTCTAATTGCCCTATTAATCACCTGCAGAGAATTGCATCTTCAAATTATGATAATGGGTGACTCCATTTGACCATTGCCTCCACCACACTTGTTGTTCTTCTTACTAAAAGGCGAAACAGATTGTTTGAACTGGCTGGACAAATTAGGAGCTGAATGGACGTAATTTACACTGCTAATGAGTGGTTGCAGTAGATCAGCATAGTTCCATTTATATGAGTTAACCATTTGAAGACTAGGTCTTAGAGCTATCTATAGGATTTTGATGAGGAGTTGGATCCAAAGGTCTCCTGCTAGGTGCAGTAGTGACATCCGTGCAAAAAAAAGAGATATTTTACATTTATGCTTCACTCAAAGTCCTATCCACTCTCACCAAGGTTTCTGGTCCATTGGCAACCATCTCACTCTGCCTAAGGGTAGGGCCAGTCCTGCTGCCAAAGCATTTCTGATCTCCTCCATAGAATATTACCCCTTCCCCAGATTCAAGCAAGTGCTTGGCTTTGTGTCTCTAACCCAGTTTAAAACATCTAAAATAAGCATGGCATGAGATTTAAAGGAGCAATGGTAGCATGAATGCCAAAAAAAGTATGTGTTCCTCACCCAAAGGTACTATTTCTCATTACAGTGACTGTGCAAAGGTCATTCTCCCATTTTACAGATGGACAACTGAAGACGGTATAGTGAAATGCCCAACACTGAGCTCCTGGCCAGGTGGATATTTTTGCCAAAATCCAACATTTTTCCAATGGCCCTATGTGGCTGAGTACATATCTTTCTCAAGGACCACTTACTTCCCCAGTCGCTTGCCTTTTCAGTGGCCTTTTCCCAGGTTCTGCTGCATTCAGAAGACAGCGGACAGCAATCAGAGAGATTACTTTTTTAGCACTGTGCACCCATCTTTGGAATTCTTTACCCACTGAGAGCCCCTTGGTGCCTGTACCAAGGGACAGACAAAGATCTTGGCTATTTCCACCCTACATTGGTATAGTGCTATTATTCCACTTTCAATATCCTGTGGAATTCTGGGGTTTGTAGTTTACTGAGGCTAAAGAACTCTCTGGCTGAGAATTCTCCCTAAACTACAAACCTCAGGATTCCATAAGATGTTGAAAGTGTAATAATAGCACTGTAACAGGGTAGTGTGGAAATGGTCCTTGTTTGTTTTTTTGTTTTTAATTTTTCTTTGATATCATAGAATCATAGAGTTGGAAGAAACCACAGAGGCCATCCAGTCCAACCCCCTGTTATGAAGGAATACACATATTTTTCCAGACTCTCCTAAAAGGTGATTAGAATTAGTATTATCCTGCTGCTGTGCTTTTGTTTTTTCTTCCTCTGTTTTAATTGTCCAGCATTTGATTTTTTTTCTTGCTGGTTTTTACAGGATTTGTTAACCACTCCGAAAGTAGTGGTACTAATCAGCAGACCAGCAATGAGAACTAAGTTCTGTCCACCAGGGCATTCAGTCTAGCTTCCTAGTCCCCTTAAACCTCTAGGCATGAAGAAAAAAATCAGCCACCAAATGGTGAATCCTGCTCTCAGAGGCTTCTTGGCCATGGGGAGGGGCGCTTCTCCAAAACTCTCCTGGGCCTCAAATAACAATTGCTTTTTTCACCCAAAGCTTGAAAATAAAAAGTGACAAGTAACATTGCTATCCACAATTAGTTATATTTTGGTGTAACAAAATTACATTTTAAAGCAAGGTTGCATGATTATAAGTAACTTTCTAGTTAGTAAACTTGGGAGATATCTTGGCTAGTATTTTTCAGGTTTTACACTATCACTTATCAATACTAAGTTGTTGTTGTTTTCTTTCAAAAAAGGAACAAAAAGTAAAGGAAAAAATAACATGCGGTACAAGAAGCAAAGCCCTGAATGAATTTTTTTCTTCATTGCAATGGGAAACAAAAACAGACTATTTTTCAAAACTGGAATAAGTAAGTATGAGAACCAATTGCTTTTGAAAAGTAAATTCCCTAACTCTGTACTGCCAGTTTTGGGGGAAAATTGGGGGAATGCAGCCCCACAAACCTCCATGTCTGCTTGTGCACTGAACCCCAGAAGCAGTGATCCAGAAGAAGAGGGTACAAATCCTACGAATAAATAACCCTACATCAGACAAGGTATGTTCAAAAAGTCAATCCATTCAGCAGTGTTCAGCCATTTCCAGTGAACAAGACCTAGGCAGTTTCTGTCCATTTAAGGACTTCTCATGGTGTGGCTTGGGATTACTGCCTAAGCAGCAGATAATAAAAGACCTGAATGGAGCATCTGTATTTCAGCTAAGCAAACACTACTTATGGTGAAATATAATTCATATATGTTTCCTCCACAGGAAGTTTTGGAAAATACATAGGCCTTGGCTCTTCTCCATAAGCCATATAGGGATGAAGTTAGCATGACTAATCCTACTGTAACTCTAGGGAGTAAAGAAGTTCAGGTGATGCTTAGAATGGGGGAAAAGAAGAAAAAGAAGAGTTAGATTCTTTTTTAAAAAAAAATGAATGGAGGGCAAAAGAAAAACTGGGCAGCACAGAGTTTTAAGTATGTAGGTGCTGAAACACCTGGCTGTGAATTGCTCATTATTTTACAGTGTTCGCAATGTTGAATTAGGGTTCCACGCATTTTAACCGACAAGCTTCACATCCTTAACAGGTACATGGCAGACAGATGCAACACATTCCCTACCATGTTGGAAATAGCTGTATTTATTGAATTAGGCCTGTGCAGCTGGCTGAACAGTTCATTTGGTTCATTTTTGTTAAGATCATAACCAACATTTGCAAATTTTGATATAAACGCTTTGTCAGGTAAGTGAGAATCCATTCTTAGTTTATATACATTGACCAATGGAAACTTTCAGCTTATTCGGTGAAGTGCTAAGAGGCTCACTACACTTGGCAGGGGAAGGGAGAAACCTGCTCCAAAAACATGAGAAATGTGACTCAGTCCCAGAAATGATAACTCTGTCAACTGGTAACACACATTTTTAATACTTCATTGCCCCTACCCAGGCACTAAGCTATCCCTTCTTACCCACAGCTTGGAAAAGATGTTTATCAGGTCTCTAGTTCCCAGAATCCTCCAGCCGCAATGGCCAGGTTGCAATCCAAAGAAAATGTTTTCAAAGCTCTGTTCTTTCCTTACGGAAAGGGCCAAGAGACAACCCAAAGCAGGGACTCAGTTAAAGAAGGTAGGACTTCTCTGGATTCTGCTTCACTAGAAAACAGTGAGCTCAGAATTGTTTCCTGCTGGGGGGCCTGGGATTCATAGGTTTCCCAGCTTCCCATGTCAACCTGGGATCCTAGAAGTGGTGAGCAAAGTGGACATGAAAGAATACTGAACAATTCCTCTGCTCACCTCTTCCTTGCAACCCCTCAACCCACACTCCCCAAAAATATTTGGCAGTCCATTGTGGGTATATGAGGGAATTTTCATCTCACCGCTGAAATGCAGCATGCCCCCACCTCCGTTCAGACCATGGGCTGTTGCTACCCAGATTACCTAATCTTGATATCAAAACCAAGTGGGAGTAATTTCAACACGTAGAAGAATGAGATAGAAAAATCTTGCATCCCCTTCCCATCCACTGCTGCTCCTCCATTTGAGACCAGTGGCAGCTCATAGTCCAAACTGGAGAAGCAAGGAAGTCATCTCATGGTGGTAGAATAAATCCACCCCATCTAATCACAACTGACAAATATGTTCAAAAGGAATATCTGTCATAGCCGGACCAGTCCTATCATTAGGCAGAGCGAGACAGCCTCCTCTGGCAGGAGACACTCAGAGATAAGGATCTGTGTGTCACACACCCTGTCCCTACTCTTTCTAAACTTTAGAGCTGGACTCAGGTGTGATGAAGGATGTTATCCCATCCACAATCCCAGAATCAGATTTGACTGGCAGTCTGATTCTGGATACCAAGGTTCAATTCTCCACCCAATCACGGAAACCCATTGGGTGACCTTGGGCATGTTACACAGTTTCAGCCCCAGAAAACCCCATGAAAGGTTTGCCTTAGGGTTGCCATAGATCAGAAATGACTTGAAGGCACACAATAACAACACCAATCATTTGTGTATGGAATGTAGAATTGTGTGTGTCACCAGTTTGTCTTTTCCCTTGGGCAGCAAAGTTCCTTAGGATGGCTTGACACCCTGCCACTTTTCCTATTATTGTGTATTATTAATTGATCATACCATGGCAACATATAAAGGAATCTTTCAGTCTCTTCTTAGGGAGTGTGTCAGTTAACTGACCAGTTACCTCATTTCCTAGCAGAGCATTGAGGCAGGCTTCTGACGCATCGCAGATGGCAGTAAGGTCATGTCCTCCCTCCAGGGCCAGCACCAAGCGACCACCCGCTAACATCAACAACTGTTTGATGAGGTGACCAAAACCTGGCATGCCAACAAAACATGCAAATAATTACATGAAGTACACAGCTGTATGTTAAGGTATTTTAGAAAATTGCAAGGACACACCCTAGTCATAGGAGCATTTTGTTACTATGGTCACATCTCGCATAATGATTCTCTGAAAAAGATTCTACCACTATAGTTTACTTTTGCTTCAGGTTGTTTTCTGAAAAGAATTTCCCTTTCTTTCCATTTTTCCTCATCTTTGGGATGGAAAGAATTTGGAAATTTAAAAAAAAATGAGAGAAACCAAAACCATCAGCTTCATCAAGCCAGGCTGAGGGCTTTGGGGGCTTATCTCTTAAACAGGGATGCAGTTCTTTTTCATTCTTGGAGGCAGCAATGAGTAATTTTAGCAATTTCCTTACTGCTGCAAGAATAGTCTTTTAAAAATATAGTGTTGAAAATTATCAACAACTCTGGACTTATTCTGTGCAAAATTTGCGTGTGATATTTTTACACAGGGAAGAACATTTTTTTTTTTTTTTGCATGGGAAATAGCTCTATTTAGAGGCTTATCCTGTGCAAAATTCACAATATTTTTGCACAGAAAAGATTTTTTTTTTCTGTGCAAGAAACAATATCTTCCATGCAGCAGATAATATTTCTCCAAAGAAGATATTTTTGTGTGTGTACAAAAAAAAAAAAAAAAGATGGTTCTTGCAAAGAAAATCCCGCTTTTTGCACAACCACCCCTCCCAAAACCCATACAAATCCACAGAAGACATGCACAATGAATAAATCTTGGGACATAAAGGCCATTACTGCCCTACACTTATAGTGCTATTATTCCACTTTCAACATCCTGTGGAATTCTGGGGTTTGTAGTGTACTGAGGCCAAAGAGCTCTCTGGCTGAGAATTCTGAATGCCCCTCCCTAACCTGCAAACTCCAGGATTCCACAGGATGTTGAAAGTGGAATAATAGCATTATAACAGTTGTAGTGCAGAAATCACCAAAGATTTTCATTAGTCAATGTTTCTCCTTGTTGAGTTTTCCTGTCATTGGCAAAACACATTTTTCAACCATGTTTCGATCATTTTCAAATATTCTTTCCATCCCTGTTCTTAAGTGTCCAGCTTAGGATCCCGCTGTACTCAACCAAGTTTGTGATGCTGAATTTGGGTGGCCAGGTCTTTTTTCTAAAGGTGTGCCTTATCCTTAGCATTTGTATAGCAGGCAGCTCAAACATGGTTCTCTCCAGGCTGGGAATAGCAGTGGCTATTCAATTTGACCAGGACAAATGGGAGAAGGCAGAGGTTTCGCTTCTACTTGTTTTTAAAGACCTGGCCATAATTTGCAGATTTTTTTAGGATGAAAAGAAGAGGCTAAGGAACTAAATGTGGAAGAAAATGAAAGCAGTAGATTTTCTCACCCCTACTATAGATGATGTAGATGTGTCCATAGGTGAGAGAGGGTGAACTTGCTGGATTAGGGACTCAGTCATTCTCTATAAATAGATTTCATGCTGCCACCTTTGTAAGAAAGCTTAGCTGCCCAGGCTTACTACTTCAGCTATGCTGCAACCATTTTCCTGCTTTCAAATTGCATACAGGTTAAAAAACAAAACTTAATTCTGTAATCTAATCTCAATTTTCCCCCACGGGGAAGGGAGGAGGGAAGCCCTCTAAAAAAGAGTAAATTTGGACAGGATAATAAAAAGCAAGGAAGGAATGGAATGTAAGTAAACTTTGATCTTTAGCCAATTTCCACTTTTTTTTTCTTTTTTCCTTTCTTTTTTTTTTTTACGTTGAGGATATATTTCCATCTGTATGTTACACACATGATCTTTAGAGACAGAATATCGGGACGAGGCAGGGGAAAAGTTAAATTGTTGTGTTACAGGAAATGAATGACTTCTTGCTTCCATTGAATGTATAACTTTGCAAGGAAACGAACAATATTTTGTAAACATTCTTATTTTTTTTTCTTTTAGATTGCTTCAGTTAGGAATGGAAAGTCCATCTTAATCCAATCACTTGTTTGCATTCTGAAAGTTTATTAGATCATATGCATGGCACCAGAGGCATTTTTTGAGTAATGCCTTCTTCCAAGATCTTGCCTAAATGCTTATTTTTAGAGATTTTTTTAATTATATTTTTTTCTTTTCCCATTTGTTTCTGCCTTTGTCACATTTAGTAGGTGCATTTTCTCTATACTGTACCTTTGGATGGTATGTTGGGTCTGTGGACCGTAAAATAAAGTTTGTTTGATTTTATTGATTGCCTTTGCTACATTGAGGATGACCGAAAAGACTCCAGGTGCATTAAAAATAAGGAAAGCTGAGGAGGCACAGAAATAAACATTCCAACTGATGCACTGTAGAAGGGTTGGAGAAAGCCACACTCCCCCCGTGGTTTTGTAATATTATCTGACAACTTTCCTTTTGACCAAGCATATAAGAGTCTCCATTGCAGAGATACATCTAATGCTGCAGACTCTAGACTGTAAAAAGGCACACCACAATCAATGTGTTGCAACACAAACCTGCACACACATTCTGCAAAGTTAATCTCACGGAGCTTGAGGAAGTTTAGCCCAAGTGAAATGTATGCAGGATTGGAGCTGCAGGGTTTGATCCAGACTTAGAGGGTGTCTGTACTATATCGTTATAAAAGTTTGGTACTACTTAAACTGGCATAGCTTTGTCCTGTGGAATCCTGAGGGTTTTAAAATAAATAAATAAATAAATAAATATATGCGCATGCATATTTTTAAAGTTAACTTTTTTTTTACTTTTCGCATACTATAACTGACAACTCGGTTATCAGCAGAATAACTGGTTTGTTGAAAGAGAGCTCTTACTCATTAATTCATGGATGGAAGAGTCAGAGCCAACACTTTTCCTTTTAGTTTATTTAGTTTAATTTACGGATATGTTTGCTTGTTTGTTTAGCCACCTATCATTTAATTAAGTTTAATTAAGTTCAGATTTGCACTGTGGGGAAATCACAGAGTTTATAGGACGTTATGATGAGAACTTAGCCCTCTTTCACTGGCATTATCAATTTTGTTTTTGTTTGTGTTGAGGTACTTAGAATTTTCTGTTACCTAGAACTGCTCTACAAACTCCAAACTCAGGATTTCCGTAGGATGGGGTCATAACGGTTAAAGTGCTATCAAATTGCTATGACTTCATCATGTAGACACACACACAGTGTCATACCTATGCTATCCCCACTGCAATCAATATGGCTGAAGTTTTATTTCAGAACTTCTATTCCATGTATGACTAATTCTGGATCTGTTCCTTAGGTCTGCCCAACACTCTGCCAGTACCAGCATCAGGACTTTCTTCTCCATCCCCTGCAGCCCCCCTGTGGTGCCAAAACAGAGCTACAGAAAATTTCCTACTTCTCTCAAGCATTTGGGGGAGGTTGCATCGTGAGATAGCGTGCCAGACAGACATGGGTGGGGGGTACTGTGATGCTGAATAAGGGAACACTAGCTGTCCTGTTGTGGGCCATAAAAATTGGGAGGCCAAAGGTTTCCTCACTTCTGCTTTAATATATTTGTGTGATTAGTCATACCTTTATTCATTTATTTCAATATTTATATCCTACCTTCTCTCTACAAACATTTAAATAAATGAGTAAATGAATGACTAAACACAAAAATGTTATATTTATATGTTTAGTCATTCATTTATTCATTTATTAACATATCTTCTGTCTAAGAGCCAGTGTGGTGCAATGCTTTGAGTGCTGAACTATGACTCTGAAGACCAGGGTTTGAATCCCCTCTTGGCTATGGAAGCCCATTGGGTGACCCTGGGTAAGTCACACTCCCCAATCTCAGAGGAAGGCAACGGCAAACCACCACTGAACAAAGCTTGCCAAGAAAACTCAGTGATAGATTTGCCTCAGGGTGATCATAAGTCAGAAACAACTTGAAGGCAAACAACAACTTCTATCTAGAAATCTTAGGATAGTATGATAAAACCAATCTGGCAAACTGAAAACAGTGTAAAATAATTTTAAAAGGCTAAAAACATATTAAACAATTTAAGTGTCTGAAAAGACAGATTAGAAGTGGTTAAAATAGTATAAAATAATTTAAAACAATGTACATGAGAAGGTTTGTATAAAAGCAATTAGGTCCAAAAAGTGTTAGTGAACAACCATGTTATCACTTGGCATCAAAATGATTGCAACACTAACAGCAATCAGGTCTCCAAGGGGAAGTTGTCCCATTACTGAGGTGACACAGCAGAAAAGGTCCTCTTCCACACCCTTCTGTAACTTATTGCCCTGACTGATGGGATACTGAGGAGGACCCCTTCAGTAGACCTTAAACCTTGGGTACGTGTATATATGGAAGGGCGATTCTTCATATATCAATTTCCCAAGTAGGATTTCCAGGTCAAAACTATCCCTGGCATTGAGATTTCAGGGCCAAAACTCAAGACCTAGAGATATGTCCTGGTGATATCATAGCAGGCAGGACCTGGGGAAGTTACAAGGTGATATTACAAGGGAAATACCCTGGTGATGTTATTAAATAGGATATTTCAAGCTTCCACCTCACTTATACAGAGTATGCCATGCCATTCAACTCAAAAACACCAAGTCTAAAAAATGAAGACACACACAAACACAGATGTACACACTTTTCAAGGCAGCGCTCTTGCCCTGAGATTCTTCTCCCTCCCCCTAAGGCCTGTAGAAAACAGTTCAGGCCCTGAGATCTAGGAAACTTAACCCCAAGCTGTTTAAGACTTTAAATGCCATTACCAGCACCTTGAATTCAGCTTGGAAGTATATTGGAAATCCACAAAGTTTTTGTCTACCAAGGCTCTACAAATTCCTTGGTCACGGGTACACTGCAGTTCGAATCATAATTATGCCCAACTGATTTCAAGAGATCTTATTCCTAAGTAAGTGTGCAGAGTTGCAGCCTAAAGCCGTTTGGTTCGAAAGGACCACAGCAAGACAGCTTTGTTGCCGTTTACTGTAAGTGACTAATTCAGGCAGTGACCCCTTTGTAACTTGTCCACTGCAGTGGGGTGCTCGCACCATTCATTAGGGGTTAGCTCTGCCCATTCCTCCCTACCACGGATTTTCCTTATGACATCAATGGAAGAAGACTTCAGAGAATTACGATTTCGGCAGCTGTGGTACACAGTAAAAGTTCAACACATTCCCAGAAAAAACAAATGGGAAATAATTCATGCAAGAAGTATCATGAATTACAGAGTCCCCAGAAAAAAAAAGAGACTGTAAATAAATTATAGATCATTCATTATTTTGCCCCTTTCACTGAAAAGCATCTACTTCAGAGTTAATTTTGTCTGGATGGTTGCTCCTAAAATCTTGAATCCAATATGGCCATTAGCTGGCCCACTGGAGTTACAGTCCAAAAGTAACTTGTCTAAACGCTGATCTATTTCCTCATGGTTCCAGGAAATATCCCTGTTGAATATTTGGTACTAGTTCTGGGGGGAACACCACATGTTAATTTGACATAAGTAGCTGGCCAAGCACCTGAATTGGAAGCTAAATCTTGATATGCAGAAATAGCTGGAGCATATACACAGATGAGGGAAATATATTCTGATCATGCTTAGAGACACGGTATTATTTTATTATTATATTCTGGAATAAATTTAGCAACATCAGTCTGAGATTAAGTCCCAATTGACACTCACAGAAACATCTACACTCAGGCCGTTTCTGCACTACACTATAGTGCTATTATTTCACTTTCAACATCCATTACTTCGGCTGATACGCCAGCTGCGCCCCTTCCTGGAGCTGGAACACCTAAAAACAGTGGTACATGCGCTGGTAACTTCACGGCTTGACTTCGGCAATGTGCTCTATATAGGGCTACCCTTGTGCTTAGTCCGGAAGCTTCAATTAGTTCAGGATATGGCAGCCAGGTTGGTCACCAGAAGACCTAAAACTGACCATATAACACCAATTCTAAAGTCTCTCCATTGGCTGCCTATTAGTTTCCGGGCACAGTACAAGGTGTTGGTCATTACCTTTAAAGCCCTACATGGCTTGGGGTCAGCCTACCTGCGGGATCGCCTTCTCCCATACAATCCGCCCCGCACACTAAGGTCCTCTGGGAGGAATTTACTGCAGCCAGTCAGAACTAGGCTGGCTGCGGTTACCCAGAGGACCTTCTCTTCTATCGCTCCCAAGTTATGGAATAGCCTGCCGGAGGAGACCCGGCACATTACCGGTCTTGACTGCTTTAAAAGAGCAGTCAAGACTGATCTCTTCCGACAGGCCTTCCAAGACTAGCATTTCCATCGCCTCCCATCAATTATCTTGCTGTTCTTTTAATAGTTGATTGATTGTAGTGTGTTTTAGGGGGTTGGTCTTAGGTGGATTGGTGGGTGGGGAGGATTGGGTATGTTTTTAACGTTTTTAATGTATTAATGTATTTAATGTTGTTCGCCACCTCGATCCAGGTGGAGAGGCAGGATAAAAATGAATTATTATTATTATTATTATTATTATTATTATTATTATTATTGAGTTCTGGGGTTTGCAGTTTAGGAAAGGGCATTTAGAATTCTCAGCCAGAGAGATCTTTGGGCTCAGTTAAACTACAAACCCCAGAATTCCACAGGATGTTTTAAGCGGAATAATAGCATTATAACAATATATAAAATATCATTTTATTCAAAATTCTCATTATAAAACATACATATTTGACTGTCAGCTTCATTGAAATATATCTGATCTTCCACATTGATCTAGATTTCATTTTCCAGATTTCTACAAGCTTTAGGTACTGTACAACATTTTACTGTTAGTTTATCTGATAGTTCTTACATTTCATTCTTCATATTTCCGCTTCATGATATATATCCTGTCGCCCCCACGTAATATAACTTTGATCATGAATTACGTATTTCCAGCTGTTAAAACCCAGCAATTACCCGTTACAATTTGCCATTCTTTGTGTATCTCATCGTCTGATTTCCCCTTTAATGTCTGGGAGACCATGTCCGCATTTTTATTTTCAATAAGTGTAGCCCACCATTGTTCTATTGTGGGTATTTGCTGAGTTTTCCATAACTTTGCATATTCAATACGAGCTGTTGTTATCATGTACAATAATATTCTCCAATGCTTCTTTATACCAATACCCTCTAGTATATCAGTCATATTTAACTAATACAATTCAGGTGTTTTAGCAAACTGGCCTTTCACTAATGTACAAATTACATTATGTACTCCATTCCAATACTTCTTAGCTTTTGAGCATGTCCACCACATATGATATATCGTACCGACCTCCTTCTGACATTTCCAGCACTGTCCGGTACCTGTATTATAAATCCTTTTCAGTTTATCTGGCGTCGTATACCATCTGTGAAAGAGTTTGTAATAGTTCTCTCTCAAATTCTGGGCTACTGTAAATTTCTGTGTTTTTTTCCAACTCTGCTCCCAAGACTCTAATTGAATTGAATGTCCAATATTTTGAGCCCATAAAATCATTGTTTCCTTTACTGTTTCTTCTTGTCTCTCCTGCTGTAGTATCTCTTGATGGATTTGAGCAAGAAGGTGAGGCAGATTTTCAAAAAGCCATTTAATTATTCCAACTTTCTCTTTTGGTTCAATTCCATAAGTTTTTATGTCCATATGAAACCTTTCTGTTAATTGTCTGTAAGGGACCAACTCAGTCTTATTCCCTCCTGTTCTAGTTTTTCCCTTGTTTTCATCTTAAGATTGTTGGATGCTGATCTCTCAATTATATCATCATACCGCAACCATTTATCTGTATCAGTCCATCTGCCAAAAAAAGCCTCTTGCGGTGAGACCCAGGTGGGGAGCTGCCGTATGTTTTTAGTTTTATAATCATCCCAGATTTTCAAAAGTGATTTTCTGATATAGTGATGTGAGAAGTCTTTATCTATTCTTGCTTTATCATAAAACATATAGGCATGTCACCCCATCCTCAAGTCTGCACCTTCCAATGCCAGCTTTTTTATATCTTGAAGGAGCATTATAACAATATAGTGCAGAAATGCCCTTATTGTGACAGTCCCCTTATCCAGATACTCAAAGACAGTTCAAAAATGTAGATAGCTGTGTTGACACCAACAAGCCATTTTGAACAATCTCCATCTTCATCAAGAACAGGGAAATAATAATATAATTGTGGCTAGGAAAATCTTTTCTCCCCCACCCTTATTTCTTTGAAAATTGAAACTAAGCTAAGTGACAACCTGGAAGTCTAAGGCCATTTCTGCACTACACTGTTAGAGTGCTATTATTCCACTTTCAACATCCTATGGAATTCTGGGGTTTGCAGTTTAGGGAGGGGCCTTTAGAATTCTCAGCCAGAGAGCTCTTTGGCCTCAGTAAACTACAAATCCCAGAATTCCACAGGATGTTGAAAGTCGAATAATAGCACTATACCAGTGTAGTGTGGAAATTACCTAAGAGGAGTGGAAGATGATGGAAGCATCTTTGCTTAAAGATGCCTTAACCCTGTAAGCCTGGTTCTTCTACAATATAGTCACACCTTGACATTACCATTCCCCAACAGAAAAAATATATCCTCTCTGCTATTAGTAATGTTCAAAGTCCTATGAATTTCAGCTGGGGCTTTTCTTCAGCCTTAGTGAACATCACAAACTAGGGACTGTGCTATGGGGACTGGAAGTGACTTTAACCAACAACACCATAGCAGCTTGTAAAATTGAATTATGGAAAATTTTAGGGAAGGTTTGGATCTTGCCCATTCCATGAACCTTCAAAAGGCATTAGTTTCCTAAAGGAAATCCCCCTGCAGTGCATGAGCAGCAAAACAGTGGAACAGAAATCCCAGACAAGTAATTTTCTTTTTCTTTTCTTTTTTAAAGATGGGCTGTGGTCTGTGCCAAAGAATTAAGAAAGAAACCCAAAGCAAAACTGAGGCTTTGGAGAGCAGCAGCTCTGTCTTCTCCCAACACAATCAGAATGACTGCCTTTCTGAACTCCATTGAGACTGGACTGAGAAGAGGTGGAGACAAGGAAAAGACAGAGAGGTTGTTTCCTTCATTCACCTTCTGAGTCACACTAAACCTCAGAAACCAGGAGCAGATCCCGGTGCTGCTCTTCCAGCAGAGACGACGGCAACTTGTGCCAGTTGTGAGAGTGGCTTCACAAAACTCTTTGCGTTTGGACTACCCATACTAGAAAGGAAATGGTTTTGTCTCTCCTCTGCTGTGGTATGCAAGATTTATAGCAAGGTGGCATTTTCTGTGAACTGTGACCATTCAGAGGAAAATTTAGAATGGAAAGTCTTTTAAAGATGGAAAATCAGTTGAGCCTTCAATTAGGTACCCCTTTTAGAACCACCAATTTGGTGGATGCCCAATATTGGCCAGCAAAATTGGGACCATTTGTGTTTTTAAGGGAATAGTTACTTTGGAGTAGCCCCATTAGATTCACTAAGTGAATGTTTTATAGGGTATGTTAAATACATTTTTGCAAAGATTTTAATGTTTTTTGTTAAAATTGGCAATCTTTGTATGCATATGTTGACTAAGTATAAGCTGGCATGTTTGCAAACTTTCTGCTTGCCTGTTTTACAGCATCATTTCTTTATATATCACTCCAACCTGCAGCCATTTCTTCTTCTTCTTCTTCTTCTTCTTCTGGCCCCTGCATTACACCATGGCCATTTCCGCACTAGACTGTTATAGCACTATTATTCCACTTGCAACATCCTATGGAATCCTGGAGTTTGCAGTTTAGGGAGAGGCCGGCCATACCCTCCCAAAACTGCAAACCCCAGGATTCCATAGGATGTTGCAAGTGGAATAATAGCACTATAACAGTCTAGTGTGGAAATGGCCCATGTATTTGACTATGCACAAGTATTAGGAAGTGAAGCTAATTTTGCAAATAAGACTAATCCTATTCCTTTTCTCTGCCAGATGCTGTGTATGTTTGGGGAATGTGGGACGGGTTATTGTTCACCTTCTGCCTTGCCATTTGAATACTCAAGATTATTGCCAGTGAAATCCACTGCTATTTCCCAACAGATATATTGTTTAATTTCTTTTTAATGAGGTTTTTAGCCGCCGTCAGTGCCACAATTATGAGTGGAAAGGCAAAATAAAAATGCAATAAATAACCAAAAATAAATGAAACAAAGAAGGATGATCTCCAAGGTCTGCTCCAGGTGTCTCCCACTGAATGAAATAAAGCAGGTAACTGCAAAAGGGAGGGCTTGCTAGTGGTGATACCCAATCTGTGAAATGCCATCCTTGAAGAGATTCACAAGAAAATCATTTTGATATTTTTCCAGGCATCTTAAGAACTTTTTGAATGCTTTAGATCAAGGGTGAGCAAGTGTGGAAGGTTATGGGCTGCATTAGGCTCTGGGAGACTTTGGAGGTCCATATTTTTTCCAAATAAACAAACATCTTTTTTAAAAAAGTTTGTTTATTTATTAAATTTATATCTTGCCTTTCTCCCAAGATGAGATTCCAGGAGTATGAAGGAATTTTCACTATGGCCATTTCCGCACGGGGTGAGGGAATCGCCCCGCGCCACTACTTACTGGATCTTCTGGCGGTCGGGTCCGGGGCGAGGAGGAGCTGTGCGTGGTCGTCGATCCGCACTGCTCCGGCGTCCAAAATGGCGGCTTCCGGTTGGTCGTATTGGAATTGACAAGACTTACAACTCTAGTTATTATGGGGTTAATTGGTCTATTGGTGTTATAGAGGACCTTCACCTGCTACTGTTATTGGAAGCAGGTGTAAAGGCTCCATAAGAGTAGCATTGTTTTAGTGGACACTTACTTCCACTTCCTGATTTGCTGTTGCTGCAGTTTGTAGCATATCCTGCATCATTGTGGTATTGTATTATATTTTGATATATTTTGTATTTTAACTTGCCAAACTTGCTCATGTTCTCTTTTAACCTTTTGTATATTAAGAATCTATATGCTATCCTTATTTTTAATTAGAATATATATATAAAAGACTATTTCTCTTTCTTTTTTTGTCTTCTGAATTCCCTTTTTATTTACAACAGGTCGTGGGTCTCGACCAACCGGTGAAGCTCGCCAGCCTAAAGCCCGCCCTCAGCAGATCGCAAGCTCGCATTGGTGCAAGCCTGCGAATCTGCACAAGGGAGCAGACTCACAGTGGCGTGCTCCGTGCTTTTGAAAGACCAGAAAAATGAGGTCTTTCAAAAGCACGCTGGAGGACCACTTGGGGTCATTCTGGAGTGGACTGAGGTGCAGATCTACGGTAAGTAGTCCGAACCCAGTCCGCTCCAAGGTGCAGACGTCCTCCATGGAGGACGCACTGCACTGTTTTAAATACCTCGTGTGGAAATGGCCTTTGTTTGGGGTTCTAGAAAAGGCCTCTCCTGCACCTAAATTACCTCAGGGGGTACAAAATGCGGTGCAAATGTATCCCAAGACCCCGGTGGACCTTTTAGGACATTTCAGGGGGGGAAAATTATTGAAAAAATTTGCAAAAGTTCTTTTCGACCCTGGGGTCTCAGGAGTCCTCCAAATGTAGTGGAAATGCCCTCTGCACTCCCTACAGTACATTTAGGGGTATTCTGGAGCAAAAGAAGATTTTTTGCAATATGTGTGTGTGTATACACACATGTATATATACATACCTTTTTTGCAATTTATGTATGTAATTTTTGAATATTCTTTCCATCCCTAAAATAAATACATAAATGTCACAGATATGCACCAAAACTCCCCTTCTCCATCCTGAGTTTGGAAATGTTACTTTTTTTTGCCAATAGTGGCTCCATTTTAGTCCAGGCTTTAAAGGTGATATCCAACACGCTAAAGCTAGCCCCCCAAATAGGCTCAACACCTTGGACCATTCCTTTACATTTTAAATTAAATTCAGCTAAATTCCGTGTCTACGTGGTCCTACAGCCACCACTTTGGATGACAACTGACCACACTGGCCAGGGCCAGAAAAAAGGCTGGTCAGAAAAAAGTAACTTTTACAACCCTCATTCCTCTCCTATACACACTGTTCTCACGTTGTCAGATTTATGTGTGACCTCAAGAATGACTCATTTTTCTGTTTCACATGCAATTCCTGCTAAAAGCCCTTCCTCCTGCAGGCCCACAGTGTTCTGTTTGCTCCTCTTTTTAAAGTTCATACTAAATTACTGGGAAAGGAACTGGCTACTCAGAGCATGCTGAGGACACATTACTCCTCAGACTTTAGAGCTTCACCGTCCCTGCTTTTTAGTCATGCACTTAACCATTATTTACCATTTAATCATACCATTACTCTCTAATTTGCTTGAGAATGTGTTTTCCTCTCATTAAAATCTTTATAGTGGCCGCTGCCAAGAGTCTTCCCACCCACCAGTGTTCTGCACTTTATCCTTGTGGTTCTTTCATGACCGTTTGATTAATTTTCATTGATATCCTTCCAACAATAGCATCTAAAATTAACTGGGTCAGGTTTTTTCTTTTTTTACATAACTTCCTGAGTCATCAGGCACTGTGTCCTAAATAAATACATCCATACAAGAATGAAATGATAGTTTACCCTTCCAGCATTTGGTTGGAGTTAGTGAGCACTGAACAGTTTTGTGTTTGGTTGGTAAGGTCACTATGCCTTGTCACTTTTTTATTTATTACAGTGATTTCTTAATTATATTTATATACTTTATCTCTTAAAAACATAAGACAACCTCTGCTGGATCAGACTCAAGCAGTCCTACTCTGACCAGGATTCTGTTCCTGTGGTGGTCCAACAGATGACTATGAGAAACCTACAGCTTGGACCTAAGTATAACAGCACCCTCCTGGTATATAGGGTATATAGGGGCATATTGCCTCTGGAACTTGCCTCTGGAAGTTTATCATGGCCAGTTGCCACAGGCAGCCCACTCCTTCACGAATTTGTCCAATCCTCCTTTCAAAGCTGCTCAAGTTGGTGGCCACCATCACAACATCTCATGGTAGTGAACTCCAAAGTTTAACCGAATACTGTGTGAAGATGTGCTCCCTTTCATTTGTACTAATCTCCCACCTTTCAACTTCACCTTATGACTTCACTTTCTAGTATTACATGATAGGCACAGATTCTCCTCATTCATTTTCTCTACATCATGTTTCCATTATGGAACTCAAGGTGGCATAATACGGCATATTTCCAGGTGGTCTTCCACCAAGGCCATATCTTGGTGTGTTTAGTTATCCTCCCACTGAAGCTATATCTCACCATATCTTGATGTGCTTAGCTACTCTCAAGGTTCAGGTTGTATCCCTTTCATTCTCTTCAACAGCCATACACTTTATTGTGGGTTCCTTATCAACACTGGTGGTGAATACAGTTCCCTGAAAGACAGCTTAATCATTACAACTAGTTTTACATGCAGCCACAGGAGAGTTTTGCTTATGCTCTACATGGCTTTTTCATTTAATGAAGGCAATCATGAGACCTAAAAGTCATGGCTGGGATTTTCCATGTTTACGAAAGGTGGGCAGAATTGAAAAGTGCATCTCAGAATATGTCAAAGATTCCTATCTCTTGTATTGGGTTTCTGGAAGCAAGCATTCAGATATTCCTCCACTAATTTAAGAAGCTCAGAAAAGAGTTTGAAAATCCATCACCTGACATTTTGCTGGGCTCATAGAAAGAAGAACAGAGCAAGGTGCATCATACTGAGTCAGATTACTAATACAGCTAATATAGTCTACAGTAGGGCAGAGTGGACTTCTGCCAAGTGGGATCTACACTGTACTCTTCTAGAGCTCTAAGCTCCAGTGGCTGGAGCCAAGTGCAAAATAGTGGCTTAAGGGGACAACATAAAATTAAGGAACAAGACATGTCTGAGCAATTGCCAGCCCAAGGGTTTGTTTTCAATGTCAGAACTGAACTTACAGTCGTTGTACACATGAATCTGCTTCTGGTTACCTTTGGAAGAACAACTGCTGTTGTTCAACAATCAGAAGACACAAATCCTTGGTGATCTACTGCAAATCATTTAGATTTATCTACTGTAAAACCCTAGTCTTCTTTCTCTCTGTGCCTGGTATGGAGCAAGGGTGAGGAACCTGTGGCCCTTCAGATGGAGTTGGATTTCAGACTTCATGAGTTCCAGCCAGGATAGCTAGTATTCATGGATTATGGGAGTTGCAGCCCCAGACATCTCTTTCTCAGAGTTTCCCACGACTTGTCTAGAATAATTGGTAGCAGCTTTCCAGGATTTCAGACAGATGTCATGCCAGGCCTACTTAGAGATGTCAAGGACCAAACATGGTATTTATTTAATTTGTATTCCAACTTTCATTGTAGATGATCAAAGGAATTTTCATGTGCTCTGCTACTGAGCTATGGCACTTCCAAAATAGATAATTTGGAAGTGGATCAATTAACAAAATATCCTCCAAACAACCATCATCACACAAATGTTTCACCAGGTAGGCAACTACAGAGAGGGCAGGAGCCATTATGAACACCATTATTGACACAGTGGGCTGCAGTGCTGCATCTGTGGCGACTGGAAGGGATGTCATGCCACTTCCTGTTTCGTTTTCAGCAAATTTTGGGATGGTTTCAATTTTTAAAAAGTTTGGGGGTATGCAAGGAGTAGGGGGGCAAAATCTTTGCAGTAGTTTTGATCCACTTGAATCGTTTATCATCCGCTTGAGCAGATTATTGGGTGAAAAAATGCACTTTTTTTTTTTACAAAAATTGGGATGGGTCTGAGATTTTTGGCGGGTTTCAAGTGCTGCATTTCAGGGCCTGGAGGTTTACCTGTGGCCCATAGGCTTCACTTCTATAAAAAGAAAACCTCTTTGTCACCCTGAGCAATAACCAGTGTTTTCTTCTGGGGAAGGAGGTCAGTATGTTCCATACAGAGTTTTAATTTTGATTGTGTTAGACAGTAATTGTATGTTATGTCAATAGCAGTGGTTTTAAAACATATTTTTACAGGAAGTCAGCATTTATATCCTAGATCATTTCGTTATGTGGTTGCTGACCCAACAGTAGTTGTTTTCAATAATTAATCTTTAACTGAGAAATAATAACTTCTTACAAGAATTCTGTAGCAAATGAAGCAGTATCCTCATTATCTAAACTTGGTTATTATGAATGATTAAACAGTATTATACAAGTTACTGATTGTCTTCCACTCAGCCGTCTGTCAGCATAGCTTCTGTGGTATACAACTTCCAATTGTACAAATAGTAAATGATTCATGTCTTTGAGTTGCCACTTGGATAAATGAAAACATATGAACACGTGTTCACCCTGATCCTATCTATGTTTACTTGGCAGTAAGGTTCATTGATTTTAATTGACCTTACTCCCAAGTAAGTGTGCATAAGATGGCAGTATAATTTTTATATTGTGGTTGTGAATCACGGTATAGTTTTTAATTCCAGTCAAGGTCCTACATGTTAGCAATGTGCAAAATTGCAAATGGAACCAATCAAAAAGCAAATTAAAGTGAACCAAAAAAAAAGTATCAGAATTCCAGACAAACTCACATGAGTCTGATTATATGAGGCTGAATTAAATGAGCACATCTTATGCTGCATCCCATTATATGTATGCTTCAACAGTGCAAGGGTGTGTTCTAAGAACCTACCAGATACTGAATCTGAACAATGAATCAGTGTAATGTCACCCACTACATGTACTATGGTTAACAGTAAAGCAGCCCTAGCATTAGGCAGGGAGATGCTGGGATCAAGAGGCACTGGTAAGATATACTGGACTATATAACTATATGGGTTATTGGATTGCTCCTTATTCAGAAGCCAGCCTGCTTCCACCAAGAGGATGTTGTAGCATACTCTGTGTCCCAATATTCATCCAACTGGGAATAAAGAGAATGGGTCAGGCAGCCAAATGTATTTGGCTAGCCTTGGGTGGCATATGTTCTTCAGTATCTCAAGTAAAGGTACTTTGTAGCACTGCTATTAGATGCCACTGACTCTGAGAAGTTACATAGACAAAACACATGTTCTCCACTTATGGCTCTCTTGTATCTTGTCCTTTGGTCCTATTGTGCCCATTACAGCCTTCTTCCAGGTTAATCACCAGTGACATAAATAATATTCAGCTCCAACTGCCTGGTGCTCATGGACTGGAGAGTGGAATGGAACCAAATTCTAGCTTCTACCATCTCCAAGCGAAAAAAGGATACAGTAGGCCCCCTTTACCTGCTAGGGTTTGGTTTCAGGATCCCCTGTAGATACCAAAATTCATGGATGCTCAAGTCCCATTATGCACAGCAGAGTAGTAAAATGGTGTCCCTCATATAAAATGGCAAAATCAAAGTTTTCTTTTTGGAATTTTTTTGCGGGGAGGGAATATTTTCAATCCATGGTTGGTTCAATTCATGGACACAGAATCTGTGGATACATAGGGCCAACTGTATTCCTTGAGGGTTTAAAAAGGGCTTCTCAAGTGTTAGAAAACTCTAATGAGGATTTTCTGATGAGGAAAAAAAGTTCCTTCACAGAAAATGATATTGTCTTCAGAGAAAATAATATCTCTGTATACAAAATACTGTTTTCTGTGCAGGAAACTGGTTTAAATCTGCAGAAATGTTATTGTATGTGCAGAAAATGCTGTTTTCTGTGCAAGTACTTGTTTTCTGCATAGAAAAATACCATTTTCTGCACAACAAACCAATATGTATGTGAGGGTTTTTTGAGCAGAGCAAGTCCCAAACTGGAAATAGTCTTTGAAAACTGCACAGTTTGACAACTTTCTCATAGGAAGAAAAAAAATAGTAAAGTTATTTGTTCTCACATGCGAGAACAGAATTTATGAAGATGTACATCCTTGCTCAGTGCATGAGCTGCCATTTGGTTGCAGCGGCATTAGCAGACTACATCCCCAACCTCTCAGGAAAGACATTAGGGCAATGGAGGATCCAGGGGATGTAAAAGATACAATTACTATCAGAATTTACTGATCAGATTGCCTGGGAGATTTTAGGAACTGCAACCCAAAAAGAGCTCCCCGCCCCGAGATGAACAACCTTCTCATCTACTGATTTGAAAAGTTGCAAGGGGTTCCCTTCTCTTCTCTCTGCCAGAAAGGATGCTCAGTTCCAAATGGCAGTTCCTGGAACTGTGGAAGCCAAGAGAAAGAACACTCTGGTTTCTTCCTGTCTTCCACAATGAATGCCAGTAACTGCTATTCTGTACAAGAGAAAAGAAGATCAGCCCAAACCAAACAGGGTAGAAATGCCACTTACGGTTCTGGGTCTTACAGTGTAAAGATATATTGTTAAACATGAAAGTCAAAATCATCCATCTGATATTATTTCCAATTTCCATGTGTGCTGGTGAAAACTGGAATATGAAGAAACAGCCAACAGGAAGAAAATCAGCTTATTTGAGATGTACCACCAGAGAAGAGTTCTATGGATACCATAGACTGCTAAAAGATGAATAGATTCTAGATGAAATCAGGCCTGAACTCTCACTAAAAGCCAAGATAACCAAATTGAGGCTGTTGTACTTTGGACATATCATGAGATGATGTGAATCAATAGAAAAGACAATAATGCTTGGTTAAGTGGAAGGCAGTAGGAAAAGAGGAGGGCCACCCTACAGGAGGAATGATAAAATCAAGGAAGTCACAGTGATTCATTTAGAAGACATGAGCAAGGCTGCTGATGAACAGGGCTCTTGGAAGTTTCTCGGTCATAAGATGAACATAAGTTGAAGTTGACTTGAATAGTAGTAGTAGCAGCAGTAGGAGTTGTTGCGGCCTTGAAGAATAGACTTCCCCATTCTATGTTTCCTCCACTCCTTTCTTTGTGTGTCTTGTGTTGAGTATGTAAATAGGGATGGGACAACTTCTCTCTCTGTTTTTATTATGGATACTATTTTGGGGAAAAATAATAGTCAGAAAAGTGGGATGACAATGACAGTGGTGATGTCTGATGGAACTAAAGGTATAAGGAGGAGGCAAAAAATAATACCATCTGAAATGGTAGGAAATCATTGGGGAAGAATTAAATGAATGAATGACAAGGGACATATTGATCTTGTCATGTAATGAACAATGCAGACTTATATGTATCTACTCAGAATTAACTCCAACTGAGTTCAATGGAGATTTTTCCCAGGTAGGAAAATGTCCTGTCCCTCGTGCCTTCCTACCATACCTCAAATGGCATATGGCAATGGGATGTAGAGCAAAACTACTGAAGCCAGATTTGTGACTTCGGTAGACACACCGGGATTTATGCTACATATGTGTATATGTGTATATTAGAAGGTTTGAACTGTTCCACTGACCTCTCAGCTGCCTTTATTTTCTAGCTAGATTTAGCCAGGCCATTTCTGCACTACACTGTTATAGTGCTATTATTCCACTTTCAACATCCTGTGGAATTTTGAGGTTTGTAGTTTACTGAGGCCAAAGAGCTCTCTGACTGAGAATTCTAAAGGCCCCTCCTTAAACTACAAACCCAAGGATTCTATAGGATGTCAAAAGTGGAATAATAGCACTATAACAGTGTAGTGTGGAAATGGCCCTAGTCATTTTTGTGATTGTAAACCAGAGCCTGGAAAGGTTTTTGGCCTACAACTCCCAGGATTCCGAAATCAGCAGTTGCACCGGCTACCGCCCCGACCATTGTTCCAGCTAACTGAGGCTGATGGAAGCTAGAGGCTAAAATCATCTGGAAAGTCACAGATATGCTATCTCAAGGATCAGAAGGAAAGAAGTAAATTGAAACAATTGTATGTTACATTATATGCAATTTGGCACATACTCTGAACAAAGAACTGCATAGCTACCTTTGGTGAAATGCAAACGTCAAAGGATGTTGGAAAAGCAATTTCTAGAGGGTGCAACTCACAGAATCTTTCAGTCAATGGTCATGGTATCCAAAACGTACATTTGCCAATTACTGCTGTGAAGATATCATTTGATTCTAACACTTCACAGTACTGCATATTAACTGTATTCCAATCTAACCAAAATAACTATTCATACTGCAGACATGTAATTTGGAGATCAGGTGTTTCTGAAAAGCTGTGACTGATGGAGCCTCACAAAAGACTGTTCAAGAGGGTGTAGTATTCAGCAATCCTTCTACAATCCTGAGTTTCACAACTTCACAAATAGCAATTTGGCTTAAAGGCCTCCTTTTAGGCAATCTGACTCAATACAATTTGCCTCATAGCATTCTGCTGAACAATTATGGTTGGGTGAAACGCTGAGAGCTTAAGTCACTCAAACCAAAGGTCCTAAATCGGGAGACCTCATCTGTATCATGTGTATAAACAACCCACCATTCTGGAGCCCAAATAAGTACAACAGGAATGCGTTTTCTGTTAGTAAAATGGCCTTGGGGAATAAAGCTATAATCTCCTGGCACTGATTAGCACCTACCCTTCCACTGAGTGTCAAAAGTGCTCTGCACCTTCTGGATGCGGGCCACTGTGTTTAATCAATTCCATTTCATAGTAGCAGGGGGACTCAAGCACAGTGCATTGCTATGGGATTACTGCACATCTTGGGTAGTTAGTCACTTTCCTTTTGGCTTCGTGCCTTCCACATCCACCTGACGCATGCCATAATCAACCAGAAATGTGCTGCCTGTCATGTTTTATTGCAGAGGTAATGGGTGAAATTCAGCAAAACAGAGGAAACTGTGTTGAAATTGAGTTTTGGCCCCTCAAAGCCTCCTGATTAATTGTAATTTCCAAATAAAACATCTTGAGCAACTTTCTGTTATGTCCTATTACAAAGATATGTCAAATGAAACTTAAGAGTGCCTGCCAATACTATATAGATCATTGGAGCCCAGCCAGAGGTACTGAGAAGTTGTTTTGATGCCTAAGGTACTAGTTTCAGATTCCCCCGAGGTATCTAAAATTATAGTTGATGTTCAGACGGTACTGCTGGCTCTGCCTCTTCAGATTTCATGAGTATCAGATAGAATCCTGTAGCCAAACTGCCTAGGCTCCAGATGAGTAGGGCCAAATCACCAAGTGGTTGGGTGTTTGACAGTTTAGAGGTTGCTGAAACTTTATTGTCAAAACTGTTCTGAGTAATCCTTCCTAAAACAGAAAGTTTTCCTGTGAAGAAATAAATTATTGGAATGACTAACCCAGGAATGTAGCTTTTTAGAAGAAGAAAGTAGCACTGTGCCTCTAAGAAATGAGGGAGAAGCAACCCACTCCAAATACTTCCCTGATACTTTATCGTTTATTTATCTATTTTTATTATACTTTTAAAATCCTCAATAACAAAAGCACTCCACCTTCCTATTAGCTAAGGGCAATGAAAGGAGTACATTTTATCTGATCTTAAATGGTTTTCTCAGGGCAGTTTACCTCTGAGAACTCAAAGTCATTTGCAAGGACAGTTAATTAAAAAAATTCTAGGACCATGTACCCAAGAGGAGGTGTTATGGAAGTACAAATGAAGGTTTAAGCTTGGAGCTCCAGAACTGCATTGGAATATTTTTCTAACTCCAGAAATTATGCAGCTTCTGGTGGAGCAGAAATGAACAAATTATATTTACTCAGCCATCAACTCTGGTACATTTACAACTGGGATTTCCAGGGCTCAAGATGCTGGCTGAAGTCTTAGGGAATCGCTATGCTTCTTTGGGTCTCCAAGCAGAAAGATAAATTGTAGGTTGCATGGTACTGGTAGACGAAGAAGCTTTTTTCTTTTCTTTTTAAACTGTCAGGCTGCCTTATAGCCTGGCTGCTCACCTCCAGTCATTCCTAGCTGGCCTTGGGTTCATCACAAAAGTGTGTAGTGTTTGTACAACATGAGTGTGCAAATAAGCTAGGAGCAAAGAGGGGGTGGGGGGAAGAGAGAGACAGAAAGGGAGGGAGAGAGGAAGAGGAAGAGAGAATGAGAGTGCACTTGGTTTCATGTCTTCTGGCCTATTATGCCCTTTGGAGTAGATCTCCTGGGTGATAATTCAAGAGTCTTCTTCTTGTAACATGCCCTGAGAGCAGTGTCATAATGCCTGAAAACAAAAGCTACTTGTGGACTGGCAATGAGACTTCCACAAGCCCTCGCATCAGTGTAGTGCCTCAAAAAAAAAACCCCATATTTCATGTGTGCTGTTGTTACCCTGATTTCTGAGGGTCCCATGGGGGACATCTTGATTTGCTCCAAAATGAAAAGGTTGGGGAAATTAGCAGAGCACTGGCAATGGCAAAATGAGTGGCAGGGTAATCCAGCAAAAGCTTTTACCCAATGTTTACGGGGTCAGGCCAAGCGAAAAGCCAGACAAATATGCTGCCTCGGAGTGTGGTGGAGTCTCCTTCTTTGGAGGTTTTTAAGCAGAGGCTGGATGGCCATCTGTCGGGAGTGCTTTGAGGGTGTTCCTGCGTGGCAGGGGGTTGGACTGGATGGCCCGTGTGGTCTCTTCCAACTCTACATTTCTATGATTCTATGATTCTATATACCAATACATTAATAAATGTGTTCCCACGCACCAACGCACTCACTCACTCACTCATGCACATAAGGCCTATCAAGAAGTGAAAATTGATAGGGGATTCAGCAGAGGTGGTGATACTGCACCTATCCTGAAGTCTTCAGTCTGGGAAGGAGTGAGAAAGATGGAGCTTCAGCAAAGAGAGGCGACTGAGGGGATCAATCGACTAACAGAGTGCTGGTCTGCTAATGTGGTGGGGAGTTCTCTGAAGAGACCCTCAAAAACTGGTACTACTTATAGGGCAGAATGTACCTCAAGGGCAGGCCCTCTCCCAGGAAGAACAATGGCCAAAATAGAGGGAGATATGCCGTACAATAGCAACTTGGTAATTTGCATGATTGATTCATGCAGATGGGTCTCGCCATGTAGGATTTACTAATGTCAGAGTTACTCAACTTGGGGAAAACCCAATAATCCACTCAGGTTGGCTATTCTTGGCTGAGGACTCTTTGTCCATGTGGACGTGTTTAGCCTGAGGTCTCCTTGGGAAACATGACGGGGGATTTTCCTGGCCTTGACCTAGTTTCAGTCATTCGACCTCTTTGTCTACGTACCCCCGCCCCAGGCAACCTCTCTGGCATGGCAGGCATATTTGATATCAAATTTATATTCCCCAGGATGGGGTCTGCCATTGGGGTAACATTGTAAATAAGGCCACGTGAGATACAAAGCCCTAGTGGGAAGGGCAAAAACTGATGTTATTACTAGGTACATTTTGCTGCCTGCCTAACCATTTTTTTAAAAAAACCTTTACCTTTTCCCTTGGCTCCAAGTGGCTATTTTACCTGGTTAAACAGGCTTTGCCCAAATTCAGGGGCTATTGCCCTCATGGCCATTTGCACAATCAACTGGCCCAGATTCAGACCACCTCACAACACTTTCCTGCTCTCTGTCTATGAAGCAATTCCAGCCTCTTCCCAGCCCTTTCCATCTCTATGGCCCTTTCCGCACCTTACCTTTTACCGGTGCTGGGCTGCTCGGCTCACGCACGAAGGCTTGAAAGGAACGCTCCCGCTTCCCTGCTGCTTCCCTGCTGCTTGGCCTCCACAGCTCCTTCCTCTCGCACGACCGCCCCACCTCTTCCTTTCACAGTGCAGCCTGGGACCTTTCCCAGCCTGCACTGTCCAGGAAGCGCGACTGGCCTGGCTCCGACGCACCGCACGCCAGGTAAGTGCGCGTGGGGCGCTGAACTGACGCATGAGTGCGAAGCATTTTCGGCTTGAAGCCGAAAATGAAAAAATCCATGCGCACTCTGAGTCTGGCCCTTGATAGTCGCATAAATGTGAGTGCGTCATGCAGACCGCTCCTCACATTTACGCGATGCTCAAGGGGCCCTTTCGCTTAAGAAATGCAGTGCGAAAATCTGTTATGACTTCACTCAGGGATCCAACCCCATGTTTTATACCTGGCACCTTGGAGAATGGATGCTATTTACTTGATGGCCCTACTTGTAACTGTATTGCAAGGTAGGCAAGAGTTACTATCGCTCCCTGCAGACCGGAAGTTGGTAAGAGAGAGAAAGAGATGAAGATGAAGATGTGAGCCCATATCCTAAGGACACCTAGAAATTTACTTGCTGATTGTTGAATCAAGGGCTTCCTATGCAAATCAACGTAACACAAACCAAATTTTATATTGGAGGACCACTATCGTTCTTCCCTTTGAAAAACTGCTGTCTGGTGGGATTTAAGGAGTTCTTATCAAAAAAAGTAAGTTTTCCTGGCTCTGGATAAAAAAGTATCTGTTTTCTGCTCCAACCCCAACAGCTCAAGGGTTGGCTGTGTAATTTTTCTTATAAAAAGAGTACAGAGAATGAGGGTTAACCAACTCTTTCCCCCCTGCTGATTCTTCAAACAAACTGGTAGCCCCATGCTGCTGTGTTCCAGGTTTTCTTTTTAAACAAGGATATCTATTAGGAACTCACATTGATCTCCCACACATCCACGAAGAAACACTAGTAGCACTTTGTTCTGCAGGAGAAGGCTCCCATTATGTTCAGGATAGTACTCTTCATGTGACACAGGGAAAATGTGGCCAATGTGTCTAGTTTTCCCCTTTGCTGATTTAACTCAGGTCTTCCAAATTGATTTTGCTTTTCCTAATATTTTACTATGCGGAAGTATCAGTCTGAGAACTCCTTCTGATCATGCTTCCCTTCACCCCCATGCATCCTAGGAGTCATAAATCATATTACATGTGTGGAAATGCCCCTTAAGAGGCGAGATCCTTGTGTGTATTTCTCCAGAGTTCACAAGTCAAGAAGTCAGTTGGCTGCACATTTTTACAGTATTCTTCCCTCCCCTTTAAAGGCAAGATTTTCATGCAAATTAACGTATGTGTCCAAAAAGGTAATCAGGGATGGAAACAAAAACATTCAACTTAATTCAATAAGAAAGGATTGGGAATTATTGTTCCGTACATCATATACTTAAGTATACTTAACTATGGGCACATTCAGACTGATTGAAAAGTCCTAGATTTTGCTCCAATTCTTTCTGATTTTATGCTGCTTTAAAATAAACTGACCTGGGGTGCTGGTATAAGAAGTCTCTGATTGCACACGAAGCTGATGAATATATTCTGGGATTAACAGAACGTGTATGGATCTCCAGAATAAAACTGGAAAGAACAGGAACAAAATCTGGGACTTTCTGGTCTTTTTAATCAATCTGGATGTGCACTAAGCAAGGTCTCCTGGCCAGACTTCCCTAAACCTGATGGAAACATCATTAACCTATGCTTCATTCTCTAGCACTTTCTCACCTTGCAGCTGCTACCAGGTAAAATAGGTGAGGGGGAGTTACAATTATGGCTATAATGTCACACTCATGACTAAGCCCATTTCCTCACTACACTCTTATAGCGCGATGATTCCACTTTCAACATCCTATGGAATCCTGGGGTTTGCAGTTTCGGGAGGGGCCGCCTGGCCCCTCCCGAAACTGCAAACCCCAGGATTCCATAGGATGTTGAAAGTGGAATCATCGTGCTATAAGAGTGTAGAGAGGAAATGGCCTAAGTTGTAAAGACTGAACAGTTATGAATACATGACTGTTCTGTATTCATAATACTTAACCAAGTAGGAGACACTGAATACTGGCCAATATTTATCACCCATCTTTTCTCCCCTTATGGATCTTTAGGCAGTGTTTATACAGAATTCCTAGATCAGAGGTAGGAAAAAAGGAATTCCTAGCTCAGGGGTGGGAAACAAAGGAACAAACATATCCAGGGGCAGCTTTATTGGCCATACAGAAAAATACAACATCCCAAATCCACAAAACAGCTATACCTTGATTGGGACAACAAAAAATGCACAAAATTGTTTGGAGAGCACATTTATTTGTGAGGTAGGGTTACCAGAGTGAAAATTGGAAACAGGTCCCATTACCTGTAGAAGAGGGTGTTTCAGCAAGTGTTGCTTGTTAGCCGGTTTCATGACATGCAGCACATGCTGAAATGCCGACTTCTACATAACTATTAAAGATACAAGAGTCTTGTTCAGTTTTGATTCTGGCAACCCTGTTTGAAGGGTCAACTATTTCTGCCCTAGATGGTTTCCTATCCACACACTGACCAATCTGAGATCTGCTTTGCTTTTAAGCAAGGCTAATATAACACAGACCTCCAGACCATGCCATGAAACCTAGAAATGCCTAGAAAACTCCATGCTTGCCAAGAACTTGGGTGTTGCTGAGCAGAACTGTCCTGCCAGGGAAGAAACACATCAACAACTTGCCCGCATTCAGCTTTCTAGATACAGAAGTGACTGAGAACAGTTCTGCAATTTAAACAGGTAAACTAGGAAGCCATCTCAAATCATCTTAATCTGCAGTGCTCTTCTGTACTTTTAGCTCCTGCAGAATATGAACAAAATTCAATTGCCTCCTGTAACCTGAAGCAGAACTATGCATAAAAATATTGGCCTGAATTCTGTTTCTGGTCATATGTAAAGTAGATCTATTGAATCAATGGAATTTACCTATGTGTTGACTTATTATTCAACCAGTCATTGAATGGGTCTACTCTAGTTGGGACTAACCCACATTTTAGAGTTATTTTCAAGTTATCATTTCATTTTAGAGTTATCATTTCAGGCGTCTGAAACAAATCTTCCCTTTTTTAACACTGGAAATCTAAATACAGTTTCACATAATGAGTAAGACACAAATGGTCTTGCTTTTCAGTTTCAAATTTTAAACATTACAAATGACTCTTCTCTTTATTCCCAATATAATTCCAATATAACTATATTCCCAATATAATCTTTTTGTTTTTCCTCTAGAATAAGAAAATGGATTGAGGCCTGTGCTTACTTTAGAGTAAAACAGAAAACTACAGTATATAGCTGCTAGCTGTGTCTTTAAAGCAATATCTACTTTGGCCCTATGTGAATATATGTGGGTGGATATTGGCAAGTGAAAGAACAGCACTTAAATGAATTTCTCAGGGTGTGTCAGCAAAAGAATAAACTATCTGTGGTGTGTCAGCGAATGAGTAAGACAACGAATGTAACAGATAATATACGCTTGAGCCAAAGAGATATCGTGAGTGTGTAGGAGAAAATACTTAATATATCCAGTATCCTGGCTTTATAAATGTTGTACATCATCCAGAAAAAGGCACAATGAGCACAAGCAGTGTGTGTGTGCTTTCAAGTCACTTGTTGACGTATGGAGACCCCATGACTTCCATAGGGTTTTCTTAGGCAAGGAATATCAGAGGTGGTTTTGCCTATTCCTTCCTCTAAAACACAGCCTACAGCACCTGGTTTTCATTGGCAATCTCCCATCCAAGTATTAACCAGAGATGATCCTGTTTACCCCTAAGAAAATCCAGAATCTGGTAAGCCAGGATCCGGTGTCTTTAAGATGTTTAGGCCAAGCCACATGTAGCATGTATTCATAAGGTTTACAAAACACCTGCTCCTGCTACAGATGAAAACTGTTAGAACTGCTTTGTTGCTCTGAATCTACACAATTATCTTCATTTTTTGGACTCTACAGGGACACTTACATTGACCAGCTATACCTCAAAATCTACCAAGTGCTGGTTATCATAAATGCAAAATGCATATGTAAGCATGCGACAGTGGAGGACAAAGAAACAAAATGTGTATAAATATCATGGAAGCTGGAAACAGTAGGAAGTTAGAAAACAGGCATTAATCCTTTTTTTCCCCCACAAGGCCTATAGGTGAGAGCCATGGTGGGAATCATGTTGTCCTCCAGATGTTGTTGGATTGAAAGTGACAACAGCTCTAGCTAGTATAGCAGGAGTGGCTAAAGTATGCTATATGTGACCCTCTGATCCCGCTAAGATTCCTAAACCTCCTGGATCTTATGCTCCAGATGGGTCAAAACCACTGCAAAACTGCCCCCACATACCCTCAAACACATTTGGGGAAAAAAGGCTAAAAGTCAACTGTAAAACAGCCATAAAATTTGAGAATGGCCTCCGCCCCTTCCACAGTTGCCCACTCTAGCAGTATGGCCAGTGGTGAGGAATACTAGAAGATCCAGTCTGACAACTCATGGAGCACTGCATGATTCTCACTCTTGATCTAGGCCATCATCTGCTACAAAAATGAATAGAATAAGATAGTGGAACCTTTTAATGGAATTATCTTCAGCTATCATTGAATGTTTGGGGTTTGCGCATCTATTTCAAGGCCTCTTGTGAATGCTTTGGGACTGATTACTAATGTGGACCTTAGTTAAGGTATGAGGTGTACTGACCAGTACACCATTTGAAGTACTGCATTTGAAGTTCAGATGTGACAGCCTACTATGAGAAACTCTATGGACTGCACTTGATGAACTCTTTCATGCTGTTGAAGGATATAGGAATCACTGGAAGAATCTGTTAGGAAAACAAGATCCTAGCCAGGATGGAAAAGAATAAACTTCCCTCCTTAGGTACACATTTCCAAGTAGAATTAGACAGCTTTCTGCCCTCCAACATTTTGTACCTCTAACCTGGACTGAAGCCCAGGAAACATTAGTGATCACAAGCACCAGTAAGCAATTAGTCTGTGTGATGTTGGATATATTGTGTAGCCTGTGATTATAGCTGAGGTACCATAACCTACATGCTTAGAACTGGGATACTGAGAGGTAGGCCCAGCCCATGACATTTTGCAGCCTACAGTGGAGCAACAATTGGAGCACTCCAAAAAACTTAGTAAAGTCTAGACTGATATTACTCAAAGCTAGCCCAAGCATTTTGGCACAAGAACTACCCAATCCCACAAGCACTTCAAACGGGAAAAGTACAAGAATAGTACAACAGTGTAAAGCAGGTTCTGGAATCATGTAGCTTTCTTGAAGCTGAACAAAAACTCCCTGCATTCTTCACCATTGGTCATCTTGGTTAGGGCTGCTGAGAGTTGCAGTCTAACAACCAGGAAGGCCCCATGATTCCCACCCCTGCATTAATGCCAGTTGCCAGCTCCTACTACAGTAGACCTGCAAAATCAACAGGATTTATGTATGTGTTGATTATGTGGATGGAACAGGTCTACTCTGTTGTAGCTACAAACAGAGGAAGCTGCCATATAATCAGACCATTGAACCACACAGCCTTGTGTTGACTAGCAGTAGCTCTCCAGCGTTTGAGGCAGCATTCTGTCTTAGCCCTACTTGACAATCTCTAGTATTCCCTGGTGGTCTTCTACCCAATTACTAACCAGGCCCCACCCTCCCTTGCTTCCAAAGCCAGGTAACATTAGATTTGTTATGGCAGTCTTTGGCACCTACGAATTGGATTTAGGCTCACAGATAAATTAACTAACCTTTTCTTCCTGCCTGGACACCCAAAATCTGCTGAGTGAGTGACAGACTTACTCTGCCTAATGCCTGATTAGGCTTAATGCTTAATGCAGAATAATCCCTCCAGATGTTGCTGAACTGCATCTCTTGTCAGCCCTTGCCAACAAAGCCAGTGGTGAGGAATGCTGGAAACTGAAGCTGAGCAATATCTGGAGGGCCACATTTTGCCCACCCCTGATCTGATGGTATAACAGGCCCTGGAAATTAAAAAAGAGAGAGAGAGAGAGAGAGAGAGAGAGACTAGATGATTCATGAACTGGCACTGAGGAGATTCCAGTGCTTCAATAGAATGTGAATTTTCACAGCACTGGAGGGAGCAGAGACCGTGGTCAGAATGAGATGAGAGTGTAGTTGCTTTGTTGATCCTGCCAAATGAAAGAGATAGCAGCTGTTTATCTTGATCTGCCACACCCTGGATCTTATGTTTCATTCCAAGCCTTAGCTCCAGAACATATAAAGTGGTATGTGTATGACTTTTACCAGCATTTCCTGCTAAAGAAAAATTTTACATCTGTTGCTGTCACAAGTATATACAGAAGAAAAATCTACTTATTTCACAGATTGGTCCTCATCAAGAGAGTATGAAATGAGAGTTTTGAAAGGTTTTTTTTTTCTTCACAACAACTTCCCACCTCCCCAACATCACTGGCCATGCAAGTTGGGAGATTCTGGGAGCTGTGGGCCAAAAAGTAAGTTTTCCAAGCTCTGGTTCCACTTTTCTTTCAACTCGAGGAACAGAGATGTAGCCAAAAGACCAAATAAATCTGTTGGCATGCAGACAAGCACAGTTTCTTAATCATATCCTCTAACTGTCTTGATTTGGCAGAGACAGTCCTGATTAATCTTCAGTTATCCCATACTTCCAGCTGCTTATGAAAGGGCCCAGTTTCCCTCTCCTCCTCAGCCTACTTCATTTGCTGCAAACTGAGTTCAAATGCAAAAATAGTTTGCCCTCAAATAACTAAGCAGTAGGGACAGGAGGGAGTAGAGTTTTGCCCTTCCCAGTTGGCTCAGGCAAAAGCGAACTGCTGTAGCCTGTCCTAGCTTGTTTTTTTTTTTTTTCGTTTTTTTTTCATTTCGGCTATGTTTTGATGCTACTTGGCCTCAGACACACCAGTCATCTGTGAAATGCTGTAGGGTATGGAACAATTTCTGATATACTTAAGTTTTGTGTTCTCTCTTATTTGCTGAGAGTATGCACTTATGTTCTGCTTGTGCACTTTCCCACATGCGTCTAGATGATGCTTGTGGCAACAGAATTCTGGATTAGATAGGCCTCTGAGCTGATTGAGCACAGCTCTTCTTACATTCTTATTCAGTAGCACTTCTAATGCCCATATAAATAGGTAGCTGGTGCTGTTAGTGACTTCACTAAGGCCTTTTCCGCACTTTGTATTTGCAACGGGGCCGAGCATCCTCCAGCAACGATGTTTGCACTTGGGGGCGGATTGGGTCCGGACTACTTTCTGTAGTTCCGGACTTCAGCCCGCTCTGGAACGACCAGAAGTGGTCGCTCGCCGTGCTATTGAGAGACCGCTTAAAACAGGTCTTTCAACAGTGCGGCACGCCCCACTCCGTGGCTGTGCTCCGGTGTAGATTTGCAGACTCGCACCACCAACCGGAAGCCGCCATTTTCATCCCCAGAGCAGTGTGTAGTGCGGCCACGCACTGCTCTGGATCAGCCTAGAACCTCCGAGGGAGCACGCCAGTCTGGTAAGTAACAGAACAGGGCGTTTTCTTCGCCAAGTGCAAAAAAGCCCTAAGTTAAGCAAAAGTGAAGGGTATCCTGGTATTGAGACAAGCTATCACCTGGCTACCACCAAGCACACCTATGAGCCAGGAGGATAAGAAGGGGGAGAAGGAAGAAAGTGACACCAAGTGGCTACTGATCAAAGTATCACATCCACAAGCCAATTGCCTGACATGAGGGTAACCAACTAGTGAAGACCTTTTCCAGGCATAGGCTGGAGCAAACAATCTAATAGACAGATGAGGAACTTGTGGTTCTCTCCATATTGCTGAACTGCAACTGTTAAGAGACTCAAGCAGTATGGTCAATGGATGGGAATGATGGGATCTGAAGTTCTTCAATGTATAGAGAGCCATACGTTCCTTATCCCTGTTCTACTGGATAAGATTGGACTTAATAAGCTGCTTCCTGTAGCCCAGGAGTAGGGAATATTTGGCTCTTGGGCAACATGGGCTGCCCCCACCCTAGATTCCACAGCTACCACCATTCCCTTTTAGAAGTGTAATTTTTGCCCTTGGAAACAAGGTGCATGTTCCCTGCATGGCTTCCTGAACGCACTAATCTGCTTGCTTCGCATTAAAAATATAGGTTATAAAGGTAAATAGTATTTTATGTGAAGCAGTGCTGGAGGTGGCCAGGAACACTTTGCCAGTTTGGGGATAATTGGAGACAATGAAAAGGAGTGAACCTTGGTGGGTTGGTCCCCCATTCTCAAATGTTGCCTCCCTTTGCTACCTAGGCTGTAGGTGAACAAGCGCCTTTTAGCAAAGACCAAATGGATTACAAGAAAGCCACCTTAGAGTTACTCAGAACCTTTACTGTAACTGCAGACACAGGAGCAAGGCCTTTTTCCTCTGGTGAGCATCCTTGGTGGCTGCTTCCTGGCTCTGGAACTCCCTAGAAGTATTAGACTGGCATCCTCTATCCATAGGCAGGTACAATTTTTGAGGGGTGGTTGCTCAGGGCAAAAAAGCCTTTCAGAATCTGCTATATTATTTATTTGTTGTTTTCTTTTTTTTAATAGGCATGCTTTTTGCTGCTTTTAAATCCATTCATAGTTTATATTATTACTTAGGTGTGGCATGTACTTTTAATATTGTATATTTTTAACACTTTTGAAAGACTGTATCTCCCCATATGAGCCCTGCCAGACCTTACAGATCTTCAGGAGAGGCCCTTTTCCCTGTCCCATTACCTTCTCAGGCTCATTTGAAGAGAACAAAGGAGAGGGCTTCTCCTGTAGCTGCTCCCAGGCTTTAGAACACTCTGGCCATTTCCGCACTAGACTGTTATAGCGCGATTATTCCGCTTTCAACATCCTACGGAATCCTGGGGTTTGCAGTCCAGCCGGCCCCTCCCTAAACTGCAAACCCCAGGATTCCATAGGACGTTGAAAGCGGAATAATCGCGCTATAACAGTCTAGTGCGGAAATGGTCTCTTTCTAGGGAAGTCAGGATGGACCTGTTTTTTCTCACCTTTCACCAACAACTAAAAAGATACCTATGTGTAAAAACTGGCTGTGATGGGCTTTTGATTTTTTTTTTTTACATAGTCTTTTAATGAATTTTAAATGGTTTTAACTTAACTTTAGTCTTTGTTTTTTTAAAAAAAAAAGTTTATATTTATATATTTTTACTGATGTTTCTGTATGGCTTTTAATTTGTACTGCTTTTAAAAAATCGTAACCTGCTCAGCCACACATATCAGCATGATGTTGTCGTTTGAACATTGGACTACAACTCTGGAGACCAGGGTTCAAATCCCCATGCAGCCACGGAAATCCACTGGGTGACCTTGGGCTGGTCACACTCTCTCAGCCTCAGAGGAAGGAAATGGCAAAAACTCTTCTGAACAAATCTTGCCAAGAAAGCCTTAGGATTGCCATAACTCAGAAATGACTTGAAGGCACACAATAAGTAATAAAAGATCACTTCAAGTTCCATTGATGGGGAAAAAGTATGATATAAATGAATAAAAACGAATAAACAATAACAACAGCAAAAACCTTTTGAAACCATCTTGAGTCCCAGATGGAGAAAAAGGTGGAATATAAATAAATTCAACACAACATCAATAACAACCATTGGAGCAAGGGAAAAAAACTTTTCAGAGATCACCATTGCCCTGTACAACAGGGGTGAGTTGTGAAGCCATGCTGTTACACACTTTGGAATGTAAATATTTCATTTTATTCCATTCAAGCCTAAGAAACTGCTAAGCTGGCAGGATCAGGTGTTCAAACAACATACCGTGACAACTACTGATTTTATGACAGCCCTTTTTGTGAAGAAAGAGAAAATCTCCTTCACCACACCACTGACATTAGTATTTGCCAAGTAATACCAAACAAATAAAGAGTTTAGAAGGATAAAAACAATGGTAACCCACTAACCAAGCTCCATGTCTTTAAAGGAACTGATTTCATAAGAAGCGATTTTGAGGAAAATGGAAGAGCTAAACCAGCACATTTATTTCGTTTGAATTTCTGTGCTGTCATACTTCAGTACTGGCGTCCTGATTTAGAACACATGCCATTCGCCTTTGAAGTTCTGACTGCTTTTTTAAACAATGGCAAGAAAGATAGAAAGGAATTAAAGTGCAGCTCAAATCATAAAACTGGGCTTTTGTGCTCTTGATTTACATATGGCTATTTTGGTTTGGAAAAGCATTTTAGTCCCCAGAGCCTCTGGAAAGAGAAAGAAAAATCAACCCATTTTCATCAAATCATTATTTCTCAGGGTGCATTGCAGCTTTTATGAAAGGCCTGACATTTCTCATTTAGAATTCAGTTGTCCCCTCCTCTCCTTTTCTACTTCCCACTTTCTGCTACCCATCTTTTTTTGTCATCCTGTTTCTCTGCAAGTATCTGCAGAGAGGACATTTTTTTTACCCCATTCCTTTTCATTCTTAAAGCCTTATTTTGTTTCCTATTTTGGTCCAGGTTGTTCATTCATTCTTAAACTCACCGCCACACATTCTCTAATTCCCAAGCAAGTTCAGTACCAATAAGGAAAACAGGCTTCTCAAGACAGCAGATACAGATATCTTTCTTGCAAAAATTGAGAACAACTTAAGATGTGCCTACACTACAGATACTTCAGAAGAATACCACTTTCACTGTCATGGCTCCATCCTGTGACCTGCAATTCAGCAAAGAAAATTCTCCACTAGAGAGGTCTCGTTCAATACCCTGATTCCTAAGGTTTGTTGTGTGCCTTCAAGAGGTCTCTGACTTACAGCAATACTAAGGTGAACTTATCACAGGGTTTTCTTGGCAAAGTTTGTTCAGAAGGGGCTTGCCTTTGTTTCCTTCTGAGGCTGAGAGACACTGACTTGCCAAAGGTCTCCCAGTGGATTTCCATGGGTCAGTGGAGATTTAAGCTCTGGCCTCCAGAGTCATAGTTCAATGATGAAACCACGGCACCAGCTTCTAATTCTCAAGGTACCCTGATTTAATCCTCAATCCTTCTGTTCAATATCCCATGGTGAATTTAATTCAAAGGAGTGCACGAGAGTTCACTAGTAAAGGATGCTCACTAAAACTACAAATCCTAGAAGGAATCAAGCCACTTCAAACAGTATAACTGTGCAGACAGTAGGTTGGTTTTGTACCCATTTAACGCAAAACCAACACTCCTTGAAGCTAGCTCTAATCCTGTTGTGTTGATGTCGTACCTGTCCAACCAGCGCTTCGGAACATTTCAGAAACAATATGTTCAAATTATTTGTTGCAGTCTTTAAAAGGTTATTCATTGCCATTACATGTTAAAATCCTTTAAAATAGCTTTTCTGTTACATCTTACTTTTTTATTGCTTTTTATTCCATTTAAAAAGGAAAAAAAACCTTAGAACTGATAAGAGAATGACAAAAAGATATTGAAATAAATGTGCTAAAATTCATTGTGTCCAGAATTCTGGGTAGCTTTTTAAAGGCTTGAACTAAAGCCGACAGGGTATGAACCGCTCCACCAACACAGGCGTCACCAGCCATTCCTAGATCTGAAGCGTATATGTATTGCATTCCTTAGCGACAGAGGATAAACAAACAGCAACAATTATCCCTATTTCAATACAGAAATAGTATTAGATTCTTAACAGAGGATCCCCCCCCCCCCGGAAAGTCAAATCAAGGGCTGAAAAGATAAAACTGGTCTCCACCCCTTAATCCAGAGTACATCCCATTTAGATCTTCAAGTAGGAAGAAAGGCTGGAGTGCTTGTTTCTTGCGCTTAAGTTTCACATTAGTTTCTTCCAAGGCCATGTTTGAAAGTCCCTATTTATAGCATTTCATTTCCTGATTTATAGTCCAAAATATTGTCAGAAATGCACAAAAAGCCAGGGTAATTTGCCGCAAGGGGAACATTTCTTTTCCTGTCCCTCTCAACCCAGAAAGAACAACAAAACCTGCCCTGGTTGGGTTTCCACAGCCACACTTTCCTGCTTTGTTTCTTTGATCTGGAGAAATTACAGTGGTGTTACCTTCAGGCCACTGGCACCACTGGTAAGCGTTTACAACTGGAATGTGAAGCAGTGGACTAGTGGACACCCATCTATCTGTGTAGTAAAAGTTTAATTTTAGACTGGGACTCAGATCTTACAGTTCTAATTTGTGGGAGCAGATGGTGGTCTGTACATTTTGTTTCTCCAGAGGATGCTACCACACACCAAGTTTGAGTGAGCTGTACCCAACCTGATAGCATTATAATTGCTAAATACATACATTATGGTGATTAGGTTGCAAGTATCTGTTTTGATACAAGCAGCTATCAGGGGTGTAGTGCAAGCAGAGCTCTCAAGGCTGAAATGCTGAAACTATAGGGTGAGCAGGAATGTCTTCAGGGCTTTCCTGACAATTAGCTGGGGATGGGCTGGGTTTCCCAGCAACAGTGTATCATTATGAGCTACCTTTGTCCAAGGAGCTATCCAAGTGCTGAACTCATTGTGGGCATAGGGCTTGACACTTTTGATAGCTCCTTTAAAGTTTGGATGAAAATCCAAAGCAGATTCACCACTCTAACAGCCATACTGGCTCTGATTCTGGGAGCTATAGCCCACAAAAGTAATTTTTGAAAGGTCTGTATTTTCTACAGCTTTGCCTCATTTTCAGTGATGAGGAGGGGGAAGACTTGTCTTCAGTTATTTTCTCACTCTTTGTCATATGCAAAGGTTATGGCCACCAGTTCAGCACTAAATTTTGCTTGAATTTGCTTAAATTTCACACTCTTGGGCAATATACACATTCAGAAATGTGCAGTGTTTTTGTACTAACCACATTGGGTCGGTTCCTTGTTCATGGGTGTTGTTGGCAAAGTGTCTTCTGGTGGGCTCTCAGAGACATTAGCATGTCCCCTGCCGATGCCTAATTAGTGTGAGGTCTAGAAGGCTTGCTGGCATTGACAGCAGAAAGCAACACTCCAATCAGCACTGGGTCCTTTTGATTGCCCTTAGATAGGCAAAAGGGAAAATGAAGTTTCAATGATTTATCTGGGTCTGGTACTAGAAGCAGGGACTGACTCTGGTACACAGGTACTAGTGGGCATACAATCGAAATGATCAAGGATTTTGTCCACACCATTCTGCATTTTAAACCAACCTGGCATGATACAAACTTCCCATGGTTCTCCTCCGAACAGAGGAAAGCTCCTTTTTCGAAATCCCAGAACTCCTCAGACTGCTTGCTCACTGGCTAGGGGATTCTGGGAATTGTAGCCCCTAGATGCAACTTTTCTAGTACTATTTATCCTTTTGATTTTTACATTTCTCCTAATGTTGTGACACAGTTCTTGACTTTAAAAATGTCCCCAAATGCATATAAATATTTGTAATTTAAATGCACACCAAAAATCTATATTTTATGGAAAAATCCATTGGAAAATAATGCAGATATTAAAATATTGGTGTGTTTTATTTCTCAGACCGATAGAGAAATGGGACACAAAAGAGTTATGAATGAATAAGTGTAAATCTGATGCAGCCTGGAAACAGCCTGTCCAGTCTAAATACACCATCTCTCTGTGTCACCCTGATGTACTCCACAGAGTTGTTGAGGAGGCTAAAACATTTGCAGAATATAGATATGACAAATGTATAATAAATAAAGAAGGCTACCTACAGTCCAGCATTAAGTTAGATGTTTTTAGCCCATGGATATCAACATTGGATGCTGGCCTACAATTGGCTGATGTCTTCATTGCTGAAGTATTTATGACCTGCTTGGGAAAGACAATAAACTTCTTCATGCTGTGTGCTTTAACTGTCTCCAAAGAGGCATTTGTGTGGAGAATTTAAGAGATGATCCTGGCTCTGCCTATGGATACAGCCACCTCGAGCTGGAGAAAATTCCCACTGGGAAAACACACCGGAAAGAAAAGTAGTAACTGTCTACATGAGCAACTGGACTCCCATGTCAATGTGTTCCTGGGGACATCAGGGGTCTAAAAACTGGAGGCATTGTTTGCATATCTGAAGAATGTTTGTGTGTGATTAGCTTCCTGGCTCATTTCTTTAGCATGCTCATTCATTACTGAGGGTCTGGGAATGTGGAACTATGATTCTTAACTACATAAATACACGCTGAAATAGGAGAAGGATTTAAATATGCAATACTTAGTATTTTTCTAAACAGTAGTGTCCACTAGCAGATCTAAACTGAATACAGTCACATGATATATTACTTGGCCCAGTAGTACTTTTAAAGCAATATCCTTTTAGCCAAAATCTTCACTTTTTTTTGTTAAATACTAACTAGTCATGCTAGAAGTTACATTTTACAGGATTGTAACCTCTAAGAATTTTAAACTCCTGGTGGATGCATAATCATGTTGCTGGAGTTTTACAGAAGACGAGTGTTTTCTTTCAGGGAATGCATTTAAATGAGGTAGGACATAAGTGCATTTTTATTGCACATGTCATTCATGAGTAAAGACTAAGAAGGGAGTCTTGCATTGGAGAGGAATGATGTGGAAGTGAAGAGGTGGACCATGTACCTCTTCCAAAGCCCTACCAGCAATTGCTGAGAAGGACAAGAGATGAGTATACTATTTTGATCCAGTGGGTATAAGTTTTAGAAATATCTTCCTATTGAAACCAATGATGTGGCAAGAAGAGAGCTATGACAGCTCCAGTCTTACATTGCTGAGGGGCCCAGTCCCGGACTCCTTTGCTCCAATGCTCAAAACCCCTTTTGAGGGCCTGTCATGAGATAGGCAACTGTGTGGGGGCCAAAAGCCAATTCCTCTCCCTTGTAGGTTGCACCACCCCCACAGATCAAGCCTCAACATCTCTGTTTTCCTCTGCAGTTCCTCTCAAAATGTGACAGGAAGTGGTGTTGTACTACTTCCTGACACCATTTTAAACAAGATCAAAGAGGAAAATGGAGGCATTTTGAGATCATGCAGGGTTCTGAGGTGCTTGTGGGGTGGAATGGAGATATTTTTGTGTATTCTCATGCATTTGAGTGCTTTCTGCATGATTTGGGACCAAAATTTACTTGAAAATCACATTTAAAAAAAAAAAATCAGGAGTTGGGGGGCTTTAGGGAACTGGTGAAGGTTCAGAGGCCATATGCAGACCTGAGGGCCACAGTGTGTCCATGCCTGGCCTACCACTTGTTAGTATAGGGGGATCTAGGAATAAAATAACGCTAATGGAATTCTTCATAGGCATCAGTGGGATCTCTGGACAGACGTGATCTCCCCATTTAGACCTCCTATCCACAACTAAAAAGACTTCCTACCCTATCCTAACAACCAACAGTCATAGGATTTGAGTATTAGGAACACTCCATCTGCTACTACACAAGGAAATTCTTGGTCTGCTTTTTTTTCCTTAGCAAAGTGTACCTGTTGCCTATAATGCATATCATTTTTGCAAAAGACTTTCCAAACTGCTGCTATCATTTAAAAAAGAGCAAAAACTTAGAGCTTTGAAAAGTTAGTTTTTAGAATCTCCTAGCCAGCATTGTAGTCCCCAAAGAAACTCTTCCCATCACTGAAAAGATGTCTTCTTTTGTAGCTTTGTTTCCTATCTTTTCAACTCCATAATTGTTTTAATTGCTTCAGATGGACTCAATTGCTTCAAAATTAAGTCCATGAATTTTAAAAACATTTTGGTTCATTTTCCAAAAATTAAGCCTGAGTAAATACTTGAGATATAAGTGCATATATTGGTGGACTAAGGAAGAATACCTAATGAAGTGTGCATTTTAGAAGATGAGTGTGTAGAAAAAATGAACTGGCAGGTAATGAAACATATGGACTCTAATTGCCCCTTATGGTTGAAACACACCAGAGTAGACTTTTGAGAAGTCTTGGCTTGTTTGTCTTTATGCGGATGATCAGATTAAGTGTTATTGCCACTTCTACCTTTACTGTGCTCAGATTTTGAAGTCTACGGCCAAGAAGAAAGAGTGAGAATCTTGCCACAGTTCACAGAATCCTTAATGGTTCATCAGGGAACCATGAGATCCAGCTAATATCTGCCAGATCCTCGTTGGATCCAGTGCAGACTAAAAATAAATACAGAAAATGGGCTTTTCTAAAATCTTCATTTTTGCAGAGCCTGCAAAGAAAGGTCTAGGCCATAGACTCTGTGTAAATTACTTCACATCTTTGGTACCAAACTCTGCTTCAAGAAACAAAGATGTAAGGTGCATCAAAATATGAAATCTCCTCCAATCACTGCTGATGCATTTGGAAGAAGGAAGGAAGGAAGGAAGGAAGGAAGGAAGGAAGGAGTCTAAAATGGCAGTGGATTGCTTTACTCCCTATTTCCTCTCTCACAGAATATGGGAAAGGAGGATACTCCTGTGAAAGAAAATGGCAGCTTTCCTTTGCCTCCCTCCTCACCCCACATCACTAGAAACACCAGGCAGCTTGTCACAGCTTGAAATGCAGCTGCGAAGCAAACAACCATCTGCATTTTCATCTTCAGAATGATCTTGCCAAGGCAGAGAGTATTTCACTCTCCAAGAATATCCAGGACCTCCTTTTCTACTTCCTTTCCCTTCCCGGATCTCAAATATTGATGCCACCATTGGTTAAGCAAGTTTGAGAAAGACTTTTCCCAGCCAGAGAGATGCAGGACAAGGGAATGATATGGGCTGACTCCTGTGACGACTAAGGCCGTTTCTGCACTAGACTGTTATAATGCTACTATTCCACTTACAACATCCTATGGAATCCTGGGGTTTGCAGTTTAGGGAGGGGCCTCAGGGAGTTGAACACAGGGACCCCGAGTTGCACATAGCTGAAAATTAACTTATTATATCTTCCTCTTTTCATTAATGGCTCTCAGAACTGCAGAGCAACAAGTTAGTGTCCTAGGTCACACTCAGCGATGTCCTCTCTAATTAAATGCTTGCACAGGTATCTTTGCTCAACTCTTAATTGTTATTTCATTTTGCCCATGGTGCCCAGTATTTTGTTTGGAGATATCCAAGAAAAAGCAAGCACCAAAATCCTAGTAAAGTCACTAAGTTCAGCCCCCTTCAAGGAGACAGTAGAGTCCCAAACATTCAGTTGTTTTGTTTGACACTTTACTGTTTACTGTCTTTGAGATAATTAACATTTAAGGGTTCAATTACTGCTTTGGGTGATAAAGCGGTATCAAGACCTTTAAGGACAACATTTTTCTTCCTGAGGGTTTTACGACTACGACTGTAAAACAAATACAAAGGGCATAATCCAACCAAGGTTAAGCACTTTTTAAAGGTCCCATGGATTTCGGTGGGAGACACTGAAGTGCATACTTAAATTTCCCACTAAAACCAGTAAGACTCCAAAGTGCTTAAACAGTGGCTGGCTCAGAGTGGCTCTTTTGCAAAGAGTAAGCATGGAAGCCCTTTATTCCAAATAGGAAAGTAAAGAAAATTCTTTCTCATGGATACAATAAATGCCACATTTATGATAATGTTTGAGGGGGAGGTTGCTTGCAGATTGTGTGCCTAGAATAATGGATTTGGAAGATGCAAGTTCACAGGCACACCAAGCCTCAACATTTTGGGGATGGCAACAGGCCAGTTTCTAGCTCAGTCTGTCTCCCTGGATTTTTTTGTGAGAATAAAAGTAAGGTTTAATGAATTCTTGCATTGAATTCTTTGGCAGATAACCAATAAATGGATAGATAGGAGCTTGCTTGCTTGCTTGCTTGCTTGCTTTTTTTCTCTTATTTAGAAAATGCATTATCAACCTTCCATCAGAAGATTTTCAAACCAGAAGAGTATAAAACAAAGAAACAACATAACAACAAAAATAAAGAATGATTTAATCACAATGAGAAGCAGCCAACCACCACCCAAATCTAGCAGGAGAAATTAAAATAGCACCATAGTCAAATAAATCCATAGCCTGCTTTGCGGACTGTACAACTAGTCATACTTGCTGGTGGATTCTGGGACATGTAATCAAAAAGGTATTTTTCCAGGCTGTGAGTAAACCTACACACATATGTTTTATGGTATGACAATATTGCTCATCAGGATTTTTGGAAACAAAATTGTAAAACAGAAATATGAAACATACCAACCATGTGCTTCCTTGTCTCTTGGTACCAGGCCTATCCTTAGAGTTCTTGCATGGCCCAAACTTTAGTCATTCTTTGTAGTCTGACAGTGAAGAAATTGTAGTTGTCAAACAGGATGCCTAGGCATTGTTTTGTCTGTGCATCAGAATGAATGGGTGGAGAAATTCTATAGATGTATTAGAGCACTTTGGCTTAGCACTGGACCAAAGTGATTGCGTATTACCACAATATTTTTTTTAACTCTTTAACCTATCTTTAACTCTTCATCCATTCTTTTTGCTCTTTTTTTTTTATAATCATTTTATTCAAATTCAGATATAAAACAAACAATTATAACTGTCAACTTATTTGAAATATTTCTGATCTTCCACACTGATCTAGATTTCATTATCAATATTTCTTAACATGCTTAAAATATTGTACTACATTTTAGTGCTATTGTTACTTGTTGATTCTTGCATTTCCATCTCCATATTTCCGCTTCATGATATATATCGTGTAGCCCCCTCATAATTTATCTTAAATCATGAATCACAGATTTCCATCTGATGGTACCCAGCAATTACCCATTACAATTTGCCATTCTTTTTGTATCTCTTCCTCTGATTTCCCTTTTAATCTCTGAGAGACCGTATCAGCATTTTTGTTTTCAATCAGTGTACCCCACCATTGTTCTAATGTGGGTATTTGCTGAGTTTTCCACATCTTTTCATATTCAATACGAGCTGTTGTTATCATGTACAGTAATATTCTCCAGTACTTCTTTATACCAGTACCTTCTAATACATCAGTCATATTTAACAAATACAATTCTGGTAACTTAGCAAACTGTACTTTCATTAATGCACATATTTTGTTATGTATTTCAGTCCAATATTTCTTAGCTTTAGGACATGTCAACCATATATGATATATCGTACCGGCCTCATTCTGACATTTCCAACATTGTCCAGTACCTGTATTATAAATCTTTTTTAATTTATCTGGTGTCATGCACCATCTATGAAATAGCTTGTAATAGTTCTCTTTCAAATTCTGTGCTACTGTAAATTTCTGTGTTTTTTTCCAGCTCTGCTCCCAAGACTCTAATTGTATTGAATGTCCGATATTTTGTGCCCACGAAATCATTGTTGCCTTTACTGTTTCTTCTTGCTTCTCCTGATGTAGTATTTCTTGATATATTTGGGCAAGTAAATGAGGCGGATTTTCGAACAGCCATTTAATTACTCCAGTTTTCTCTTTAAGTTCAATTCCATATGTTTTTGTATCCATCTGAAACCTTTCTGCTAACTGTCTGTAAGGAAACCAACTTAATGTTATTCCCTCTTGTTCTAGTTTTCTCTTGTTTTAATCTTAAAGTTGTTGGACGTTGATCTCTCAATTATATCGTCATATCGCAACCATTTATCTGTATCCGTCCATCTGCCAAAAAAAGCCTCTTGCGGTGAGACCCAGGTGGGAAGGTGCCGTATGTTTTTAGTTTTATAATCCTCCCAAATTTTCAGAAGCGATTTTCTGATAAAGTGATGTGTGAGGTCTTTATCTATTTTTGCTTTATCATAAAACATGTAGGCATGCCACCCCATTCTCAGGTCTGCTCCCTCCAGTGCCAACATTCTTGTGTCTTGTAGGTCTACCCAGTCTTTTATCCACGTAAAAGCCGCGGCCTTATAGTATATTTGAAAGTCTGCTAGTCCCATTCCTCCTCTACTTTTTAAATCTGTCATAGTATTCCATTTTATCCTAGGTTTTTTCCCTTGCCATATAAACTTAGTTAGTTCGCTCTTCCATTGTATGAAAGGTTTCATGTTCATTATTATAGGAAGATTTTGGAACAAATAGTTCATTTTTGGCGAAACATTCATCTTTACTGCAGCTATCTTCCCCATCATTGACAAACGCCTGGAGGTCCAACTTTCCAAGTCTTTTGTTATTTCTTTCCATTTTTTTTCATAATTATTTTGAAATAACTCATTGTTTATTTTGGCTATCCAAATACCTAGATATTTTACCTTTTGTCCTCTGTTGAATCCTGTTTTTTGTACTAATACCATCTCTTCTCTTTCAGTCATATTTTTGGTTAAGAAGACTGTTTTTTCCTTATTAACTAGTCCTAAAGCTAAAACCAGAGAATTCTCCATATTCTTGAACTGTAGTAATCAATTTTTCAATACATTTCTCTGGGTCATCCAGTAAGAAGACCAGATCGTCAGTGAAAGCTTTTAACTTGTAATGATATTTCTTAATTTGGACTCCTCTTATTTCTTTATCTTCTCTTATAGCACTGTTAAGTATTTCCATTGTCATGATAAACAGCAAAGGAGACAGGGGACACCCTTGTCTCGTACCTCTGTGCAGTTCTATCATTTGTGTTCTTTCACCGTTTATGACCAGTCGAGCTTGTTGTTGGCTGCAAATTGCTTCAATCCATGCAACAAATTTTTCTCCTGCCTGCATCTGTTTAACCGCCGTCTTCACGAATGGCCAGCTGATCATGTCAAAAGCTTTCTCCGCATCTACAAATATCAAGGCCGTTTTCCATTCTTTATGCTTTTCATAGTATTTGATTATATTTAAGACCGTTCTAATGTTATTTCTCAAAGATCTTTTTGGTAGAAAGCCATTCTGGTCCTCATCAATTACCTCTAACAGCACTTTTTTGAGCCTCGCTGCTAGAATTGAAGCAAAGATCTTATAGTCTGTATTCAAAAGTGATATTGGTCTATAGTTCTTTACATCGCTCAAATCTCTTCCTTCTTTCGGGATCAGCACAATGTTAGCTTCTTTCCAAGTATCTGGTATTCCTTCCTTTATTATTTCATTTATAGTGCTTTGCAAAGGTATTGAAATCTCATGTTCCATAATTTTATAATATCTTGCAGTGAAGCTGTCAGGTCCTGGAGCTTTATCGTTCTTCAAATTCCTAATAGCCTCAACTACTTCCATCATAGTAACAGATTTGTTCAAGATTGATCTTTGGTCTTCATTAAATCTCATTTTATTCATTTTCTCCAGATATTCTTCCACTTCTTGTATTTTTTGCCCTTTGAGATCTTACTCATCAGCTTCACGTAGTAATTATAGAAAGCTTGTTTTATTCCCTCTTGTTTTGTAATTCTTTCTTCGCCTGTTCTAATCTCGGTTATGATATTTCTGGACCTTCTTTTACGCAGCAAACCTGCCAAAAGTTTTGAAGGTTTATTAGCTTGTTCAAAGAAATTATATTTCGTTCTCTTTATCTGTTCCTCTATTTCTTCCAAATTAAGTTGATTTAATTCAGCTTGCTTTACCTTCATCTGTAATCTAATCTGTTTATCCGACGGATTTTGTCTCATCTGTTGTTCAATTTCTTTCATCTTTTCCAAAATTCACTGCTCAATGTTTCTCTTTTCTTTTTTAATCTCTGCAGTCCATCTGATAAAGTTACCACGCATCACTGCTTTACTTGCGTCCCAAATGGTTTTCATCAACAGCTCCGAAGTCAAGTTCTCACTAAAATAGTTAATTATCTATGTTTTTGCTTTCGCTATGTACTTCTCCTTATTCCAAATCTCATCATTCAGTCTCCATGTTCTTTCTCTGTCTTTAATCCTTATCTTTAATTGTAACGGATTATGATCAGAGCATAAATTGGGAAGAATGTCCATATCTGTAGTTTTCATCAAAAGTTGTTTGGATACTAACATCATATCTATTCTTGACATTGACCTATGTCTATCTGAATAATATGTATGTCCATCCAGTTGCCCGTTCTTGTATCTCCAAGTGTCATATAAGTTTAAATCGTCCATCATATTAAAGAAGCTCTCAGGAAGTTTGCCGTTGTTTCGGGGAGTTAACTTTTGCATTGTCCTGTCAACTTGGGGACTGATTACTCCATTAAAATCCCCCAAAACAATAATGTTAGAATTTCCTGTTTCATTACGATATCTCAATACCTCTTCCTGTATTGTAGGGAAGAATTCACCTTTAGCTCCGTTTGGTGCATATATTCCAACTATTAATACTTTATCCTGTTTCAAAGTAACTTCAACTCCTATATAACGACCATTGCTATCCTGAAAGATTTGCTTTGCACCAAATTTTGAGTTTACATATATCAAAACTCCCCTCTTCTTTTTTTCAGTCGTAGCTGCGAAACAGCTACCTGGTTTCAAATTCCTGACATATCTCAAATCTTGAGTTCTACATTCTTTTTGCTCTTGACATTATTCTCCTCCTACATTTTTGCTGTTCTTTTTCATATTGCTAATATGAATAAAAAACTTCAAAACTTAGCAATATTCTGGGTTGCCTTATTAAAAATTTAATAATGTTTCAGCAATAAAAAAGAAAGACTGAAATTATTGAGTGAGTCTATAATATGGCAAAGGGGAATAGATGGATCATAAGCTCCACAAAACATTCCCATTGATATCAACAATTGTTATATCTGAAGATCAAAGACAGTAGGTATGGACTTAATTTGGGGCCTTTGGGGGCCTCTTTTATGGGGTGTTACACTAGAAGTCAATACAATATCCGAAACAGTGCGTATGATGCAGTTTATGTACTACAATAAAATGAAGTTGTATGATCTTGATTACACCCATTTTATATGTATCAGGGGGTTCTCAAAATCTGTCATAATCTTTTTGGCTTCTCTCTCTACACTCTAATGCATACTTCTTCAGCAATTGTCCACTGAATCACGGCTCTGTTCAGTCAAGACAGAAATGCAATACACTGGGCTGAATTGTGAACATGTTGAATTCTTGAGATTTCCCCACATCCTTAAAGAAATCAGCAAAAAGCTAGAAAACAGACAGTTTGATTTGTACTGCACAAACTAATATTAAATTTAATTTTTTTTAAAAGGCTCATCCTTGGTTCAGGGAAATTTGTGGATTTCACTTTTGCGGATTTGATTATTCACAGATTATTTGCTATCACCTCTGCTGCCTCCTTATGTCATTTTTAATAGGGACTGCAAGCCTCATGAGATTGAGAAATTGCAACTGAGGCTTGCAAGTCCCTATTAAAAACAGTGTGGGGCAGCAGTGGAGGTGGCAGGAGAGCCCCACCAGCCACCCACTTCTGCCTTGTGAAGAAACCCTGATGCCTCAGAGGAATCCACAGTGGGTTGAATATGCTGATCATACTTTTTTGTGTGTTAAATGTGGTTTGGGAGGGCCTAGAGTTATTCATGTTTTTTTTCACTTTCACAAGGGTCCTGTGCCCCTAACCCTAGTGAATGTGGCAAGATTACTGTAGTCCTCTCAAAACAAATAGGTCACATGACATTAAGTCACAATAATTTTAGCAGGATTTAGATGACTCAATGGAAGCTTATGGTCTTTTCTGTCATGAGATTATCCTGTAAGGCCCTTTGTTCCAAAACACATATTTCTTAGACACTTTCTTGGTAGCCACTCTCAGCTGTGGCACTCCCTTCCAAGGAAGGGTGAACTGGCCTCCCTCCTGTTATTCTTCCACCAGCAGGTAAAGGCCTTTGTATTTAGACAGGCATTGGGCAGCTGATCAGTTGATACAGAATGAGGTGGCAGTTGGGTGGGTGCCTTTAGTGGTATATTTCAGATTATCAGAGACAGCATGATGTAGTGGTTTGATCCTTGGACTACAGCTCCGGAGACCAAGGTTCAGTTCCCCGCTCAGCCATGGAAACCCACTGGGTGACCTTGGGCTCATCACACACTCTCAGCCTCTAGAAAACCCTATAATACGTTCACATTAAGGATGCCATAAGTTGGAAATGACTTGAGCGTGCACAACAACATTTCAGATTGTGTTTTAAAATTCAATTCCCCTTTGGGGAGAAAGAAGAGATTCCAATCTTCTTCCACATGAAATTAAAATTGAAGGAATAATAATGTATCTATTTACATTGAGAAAGAAATATTAGGAATGTCCTAGTCAGCAATAAAGTTCAGGTATGTAGAGGGAAATGTCATAAAAGAGCTGCACGTAAAACAATGGTGAGTAACTTGTTCCCTTCCCTCCCAGATGTTGTTCTCAAGGTCTTATCAGCTCTAGTGGTAAGCAACGCTGGGACATGGAGTCTAACAACTTCTGGAGGATCATAAGCCATTCCTTGCTGCTATGAAGTGTACAGTTCTGACTACAACTGCAGGTCCATTTTGGATGTACCCTCACTGGATACATGACAGATGGGTAACCAGAAGAAGGCCCTCTCACTTTGAGTGCCCAGAATCTTGAATAGTCTCTCAACTTTAAGAGAGGGATGTCCAGCCTCATCACGATCTCCTTTAAGATGGACAGTGAAAACAATCTTATTTCGCAAGGCTTTTTCAGACCGATGCCAAGTTCTTTAATTAGCATCTACTTGCTAATTAAAACTGTGTATCAGCTCTTTGTTTAGCTAATCACTTCTCTGTTTTAGCAAAGTCAGTGCCTTATTGGTTCACAGATGTTCTGTTTTTTTAAATAGAGTTAATTTAAATAGAGTTAATTTAGAGTTAAGTAGAGTTAATTTAATTTTTGATGCTGCATACTCATTGTTATGGTTGAAAAAAGTTCAGTCACCTTGAATACCCATTGTAGAATCAGTCAATACTCCTAAATGAAAGGAACTTTGCAACAGGCAATGGGACAGGCATGAGAACTCCAAGAATGACAATGAAGAAAGGAAACAACATGAGGGGGTTGGGAGATGGAAGAAACTGGAGAAAAAAATGTCTCATTTGACAATACAGTTGAGTTGGGTGGGTCTGTCGGGGTGAAAGGCATGGACCATATACATGCAGAGTTTTTTTTTTCTTTTATGGAAAGTGATAAAGCAAAATCACCTTTTGCAGACCTGTGGGGAATTTTCGTAAATTGTTCCAGTCTTTGAACAGGCTTTTCCCAGAACAAGATATGTTTGGGATGACCTCCCAGGTGAATCAGAGTAGAATGAACGGTTCTCATATAGTTGATAAGCCATTACACTGCCATATCTTCTGACATTTCACAGATAAAAACTGGGGCACATGTGGCCAAACAACATCAGAGCATGATCAAGATGGCAAAAGTTATTAACAATGAAGAACACATAAGCTAGGAGGGGCTGCAGCCATTGGCTCTTGCCTGAATCTATTGACAAGGGCAAGATTCCACCCACTCCTCTCTTCTCTCCCTGAGTGCAAACAGCTTTTGCACTTTGAACCCAGGTTGCAGCAACTGAAGTAAACTGAGGACGAAGGAGGAAAGTGAGAGGAAGAAACTGGGACATTTTAAAAGCAGCTGAAAAGTGGGATAACAGAGGCTTAACTGAGACCGTCTCTGCCAGACTGCAACAATTGGAGGAGTATGCACTGCATAGTTTTTGCCCTATTTGCATCCCCAAAGAAAACAACACTAGCCATGCAATGTTGTTTGAAGGCCAGCACTGACATAACTGAAGTAAAATATAGATATCCTTCTGAGCCAGAGTTTCATGGGCTAGTGGAGAAAAAAGTTATCTTCATATTATTCCTTACTGGAGTTGGGCAAAGATTTTTAAAAAACAAAAACAAAGAGTAACTTTTCCAAGCTCTGTTCTACAAATTCTATCAATTGCTATTTTTAATATCAAAATCTACCAGCCCTCCCTCTGTTTGTTGACTATACATCTTGCAGACTAAAATGGAATGATAAATGATTGAAGCAAAGCAAGAGAATAATCTTAGGCTAGGAGACGATTCTGCCTAGAATAACCTTGGGGACCAGATGATGGTGGGGGTCAGGAGGCTTTAAAAAATAAAATAAAAGATGTACATACATTTGGCTGTCACTTTGTACCCTCCCAGAGGGGGGTCATGGCCTTCCACCGCATCAAAGCCAGCAGATACTAAGACAAAATCTGGCTCGAACTCAGAGGCGATTGGCATGATCACGGTCCTAAAAACAAAAAATAGCCAAACGGTTATGGATATGACAGTTCATTAAACATGATAATTAGGCTGATACGTTAATCAGATTCTTGCCTAGCCAATCCAGTTCTCCAACCACAGGTACTTTCACATTCTGAGTTCCTCCTCTACATTCTAGCAATTTTTATGCTTGAAAAAAATAATTTGCAGGTACATGCAAGAGCTTCTAACATTACCGACACATCTGGGCCTATTTTACCCTACTGCTTATAAAGACAAACTCTTCAAGGGAAGTGACTAATGGATTACAAAGAGAATTCTGAAGTCTCAGTGGAAACCTAGATTACTCCAGTTAGTGCAAACTTGGTGTAAATTTGAACTATAAATTTCTGGGGGGAGGGGATGTTTGCTTTTCAAACTTATCCCCCCCTTAACATTTTAAAATGTTTGTAAAGCTGGGGGGGGGGGCTTAGAAGAAGGGGGCAGATGAGGGCCAAAAGAATTCTTATAATCAAAGCCAGGCCTTCTTGTCAGAATTTTTCTGAGGTCATGCCCAGCAGGAATGTGACAACCACAAACCAGAAACAGCACCCCCTGCTGGTTTCAGGAAGAAATTTCAGGGTTTTACCATTTCAGCTTTAACTCTTCCCTTTCCACTAGATTATATTACTCACTTTGGTATTGCTTTAATGTGGTGAGCATTAAAGACTGGATCTATCATGTAAGAAACTACCAGAGTTCCAGAGCTATGGGACAGTGGATAGCTGACGATCACTCTAGTTATTTGAACACTGGTCTCTCATATCCTTCTCGCCTGAAAATCTCTGACACTCTGACAACTATAACCAGTACACAATGCTGGCTCCCAGGGACATAGTTTTATATCACTGTCTATCTGTTCTTTAAGCTGATTCTTTTTTCTATTTTTTTTTTTATTGTTTTGATTTCTTCATTTTGGTGACACTGTCTGTTCTAACTGGGGAAATATGGAAAATGACAATAATAATAAACATAGAACAAATTTATATATGTCTAGTCAGAAGCAAGCTTTATTGAATACAGTGGGACACAGTCCCAGATAATCCTGTGGCTAGCATTATAGCCTAATTTGTTCTAATGGGCCAAAGTAAGATGTTCAAACCTCCACATTCGGCTTTGGAAGTTGATATCATTGTCTCATCTAGTTTAAAACTGGCTGCACTGACAGACAACTGGGCTCCTTGCAAGTATTTTTCCAGGATTCTCTAGAAACACCAGGAATTGAACCTAGGACCTTCTGTGTACAAAGCACACAGTTTACCGTTGAGCTACAATCTGCCCCAAAAGCAGAGCTTGGAAAAGCTTTATTGGCAATGGTGGCTGGGGGAGTGTGGGAGTTGTAGTCCATAAAATTAATTTTTCCATGATCACCCACAAAATTTCTTTGATAATTCCTTTGTCTGCCTAGCATATAATCTTTCCTTCTCTAGTGATTTCATAACTTTTCTGGATAGGTTTCCTGTTGCTCAATAAACTTTTTTCAACTGGAAAGAATTTGCAAGCTGTATCATAGATTGATTCCTTAGAACTCATTGCTTCTAAGAAGGACTGATGTTCATAGCTGTCATTTTCTTCTGCGAAAGGCAAAGTATAAAAATGAAGAAGCCGAAAATAATGGCATGGAAATTTCCTTCCATTTACAAAGGAATCTCTCTGATCTAAGACAATATGCTGACATTACAGATGGCAGTAGACTCTAGCATATTGACCTTCTTGATTCTCAGTAGAGCTGTGAACATTTTGCTGAAACTATGACACATTTTTCCCGAGACAAAAGCATCCAATCTTTTTTGGAAGAGTTTTTAAAAGCCAGGAAGACTTCACACACAAGCCAAAAGGAGACCACAAACAACATGAGTGTAATATTCTAGTGCCAATAAGCTGGTGGGCTAACATTTTCAAGCAATCATGAAGAAATGTAGTAGAAGTTCAGGATTTTCATGTTTTGAGAATGAAATGCAGAATGCTTAGGTACAGTTTTGAAACTCTACCACTTCCCTACCCCATCTCTGAAATTGGGAAATTCAGTTCAATTGTTGAATGTATCCTTTTAGTTTCAACTACATTGTGGCTACAGTGTGGCTTTTATGGCCAAAAATCAAAACAAATCAAATGAAAAAATATAGAAGTTGATAGAGAAATCTCGATATAGTATGGCAAAACCTAAGAAAAATCCTGCCAGAATAAATTGGCCTAAGCCATTTTGCTGCCCAAGGCTTAGCCACTCTGTAGTAAAGCCAATTTGCCTAGCTGTTGGATCTTAATTCAGTGCTTCTGAAAGAATGGCAACCTCTGCTTTCTCTAAAAACAGCTGACTAGCATAAGGGGCATAGAACAGATCTGCCCCCAAGACCTTGTCACTTCACTATGCCTAATGGTAGGACCGGTCCTGCTCTCAATCAGAGCAGAAGTTCATTATGTCCAGATTTCTTACAGTGGCCAGTCATATGTTTCTGGAACAAACAGGTCTCTCCTCCTCCCCAACCCCCTTCCCCAGCAACTTATATTCAGTAGTAATGTGGTTGTTCACTAATTTCATTCTAAAGAGAGTAGAGAGTTGAAGAAGTTAGCAATTTTCTTTCCACTGTGAGAAGGGCTATTTGCAGTTCAGAAACTATTCTGCTCAAAATTTGCATATGCTTTCTGAACACAGAAAACAGCATTTTCTGTGCAATTTTTTGCACAGAATAAGTCCCAAAATGCAATGATTCTTACCACTCCAGGATTCTCCTTGTGAGGGTTTCCTAACACTCACAAAACACGCTTTTTGACAATTTCTAGAATAGTTTCTATTCTTTCCATCCCAATTTTCAGTGATATGATGGTTCTGAATGTTATGGACAATGACCTTTGACAGATATGGGGAGAAAACAGATGGGGCCAATGTTTCTGAAGGTTCTGGTAGCTCTAGTTCTCTTTAAACAACAACAACAACAACAACAACAACAACAACAACAACAACAGAAAAGAACACTCTGAGAGGGACTAGGTGGACACAGAAGTGACAACAACTGGTAATACCTAGCAAAACCAAAGTAACTATACTAAGAGAATTCACACTTTTTTAGATCAATCTGGAAGAAGCCTTAGCATGTATTTGCACTAGACCAGTGGTTCCCAAAAGTTGGTACTGCAGGTGTTTTGGACTTCCACAAGGTACAGCCAGCTTAGCCAACAGACAGGACTTCTGGGAGCTGAAGTCCCAAACATCAGGAGGACTAAAGTTTGGGAACCACTGTGCTAGACAGTTATTGTAGTTTGATACCACTACATCAAATGACAAAACTCAGGATTTCACTGGATGGAGCCAAGATATTAAAGAGGTATCAAACCTCTATTACAGTATAGTGCAGATGAATCCTTAGCCTCTACGCATTTATCAAGTATCTTGTAGCAATGTCATCAATTAAATATGCATTGCATGAAGCACATCTTTCCTTTGTCTGTCCTGAATCTAAAAACCAAAAAGTACATTTCCTCAAAAGCTTGGCTCCAGGAAAGAAATTCTCAGGAGTGCCTAGCACCTATTTTGAATGGCATATGCACATGTAAATTATCACTTTTCTTAATGGCATATATCCATTTATTTCCCCTTTGTAGACAATGCAACATTTGGTTTCAGAAGAGCAGATTATGAAATAACTGGAATCTGTTTCTATACGTTTTCAAATGTAAAGTAACAATCAACGGGTGCTGCCTATGACTTGGTGGCCAGCCTGATTCCCTGCCTGAATTAAGAAATGTCACTGGAACTTGTGAGTCATTAATGGCTGCTTCTCTTTAGGAAATTTGGAGCCCCTGTAGGAGCTGCAATATGTCTAATGAAAGGGCTGTCAAAACTCAGTGCAGGTATGACAAGAAAAGAGTACTTTTTGCTCTGTTTTTGTTCATTTACATTTATTAGTGAATTCGCCCTTTCCCCTTGTGCATTCCCCTTGTACATTCCCCTTGAATGTATAAGGGATGTTGCAGGGCCCAAAGACACCAATATCTAGGCAGACTTGCTGCCTCCCATCAGCACATTAGGCCAGCATGTTCAGCCATCCCCATGTAGAGAAGTTCTATGTGCAATACATTAACATTCATTAAAGACAGGGCCAGCCCTATCATTACACCAATTACAGTAATGTCCTAAGGTGACAAATATGGGAGAGCAGGGTGGGGTGGCAGTGATATAGTACCAAATTTTGAAGTGCAGCTCTTCACTATGAGAGTCTGAAAATGTGAATGGGCATGTTGTATCAAGATAACATCTAGCAGTTCTCATCTCTACCGGGAACTTCGTAAAGCCACTCCAAACATTACTGCTGGGAAAATTTGTTTCCCATCCATTATCCATGGATTGCAGCTAAACTCAGAACAAGTGTGTCACAGGGGCTAGAGTGGGGGGCAACAGCAGATGAAATTATAATCAAAAAGCCATGGCCTCGTGAGCCCTGACACCACTATGCCACTGCTCCTGGCTGTTCTTGTTGGATTCCACCACTGTTTCTCTCTGTTTTGATAGTTTTCCAGGCTTTCTTAAGCTAGACATGTGCCTCAGATGTCCGTAGCTGCTGGTGAAGTAAAGAATGAGCTTCTAGACTAACCTGATCCTTTACAAGGAATGGGGGCCAGGTGCTAGCTTGTTGATACCTGTAGACAGTAAAATAAGTTGGACTGGGCTCATGCTTAGAATCTAAGCATGCTGGCCAAACATGGAAGTTTCTGTGTGTCAACAATATGGTAGAGGAAGGATAGTTAGTACAACCTGACAGCCCTCTCAGATGTCCTTTCAATTAACGGTGGGATTGTATGATTCCTCTCTTGTCTTCTTTGTTTCTGAATACTGTCCCCATTTTTCAAAAGTTACTGTAAGAGGTGCTGGCATGGTACCTCCAGGCCTAGTTACCTTGCATAAAATGGATTTAGACCAGAGACTGGAAAACCGGAAGTCCATTTTTTATTTCATTCATTCTGCAGGTATCTCTGACTACCTCCATCTTGAAGAAAAAGATTTATCCCCATGAACAACTCTTTAACTTAAGGTGCAACTGCATCCCACAATTATAGCACTTTTACTCCATTTAAACTGCCCACAGCTCCATCCTATGGGATCGTTGGATTTGTACTCTGGTGAGAGTTTTAGAATGCTGGTGTACTCTCTTGAACCAGAATGTTAAAACTCTGTCATAGAGAAATCTAAATATATTATAAAATAACAAATCCCAGGATTCCATAGGGTAGATCCAGAACAACAGAAGTAGTATGAAACTAATATAATTGTACAGTATGAGTACACTCCTACTTTCAGAGGAGGACATTTATCAGACCTCTGTTGTTATGTATTTATGTTTGTTTATAAGTGCTAGTCATTTTCTATTAACTCACGTTAATGCAGTCAATTATCGTAAAACAGGGGTAGGAATCATAAGCCTTTGCATCTCCCACTGACGCTCCTATGAGACCCTGGTGCCCCCCCCCCATTCAGCTTAAAAAAATAGTTTTTCAGAGGAAAAAGACACATTTAAAGAGAAAAGAAATGTTGTGGGGATTACATGCCATATTGGGGGATCTAATGCATTACCCCCCAATATGGCATCCTTATCTCCAAGCAGCTTCCACAGTCACAGCTGCCATTTTGGGTGACAGACTCAAAATAGAGGATGTGACTATACCTTGCAGCCTTTGAGAACCAAAATTGGATGGTATTGCCCTCTGGTTTTCTCTGCTTTAAGGTTTAAATCCAGTTGTTAATTCCTACCAGATAATCACTGGGATTTACACAAATACTGATTTACCATCCAGCAGTTCATCCAAGTGGTCCACTCTAGTTGGGATTAGCAATCAGATTTAGGCCCAAAATGTTTTACCATTCTCTTTCCAGTTTGAAAATAAAATGTAAAAATGGCAATTAAATATTCTATGCTTCTTCTGAAAATATAAAACACTGTTCAGAAACATTAAAATTGATGGTACTTCAAAGAAACTTGTATTCCAGTTGTACCACTATATCTAGAAAAATGGACAAAGTAATGACTTCTTTCATCCGACCCTCCATGCAGGGATGGGCTGCTTAATAGGGGGTAGAGAGCAAGGTGGGTCATCATATATCAGTCCTTGCAATTCAATGGCCACCAATTCTGTGGTAGAAGAAAGATATGGGATGAACTGTGAAATGAGGACAAGATATAATGAAATCACACCAATTGCCTTAGGACTGTGCCCATGCCATCTTATGTGTAGTGGGTTGAGTTGTGTTGACTATGTGTAGTGGATTGAGTTGTGGCTTCAACCCTTAAACATAGACATAGTTTCTCAAAGGGCTGATGAACATTGTCCACAGGTCTACAAATTGCATCATCATTAAAATACAATCATGTTTAGACCCATCAGAATCAATGGGGCTTCAATTAATCATAGCAGTGATTTCAATGTGTTCCGAGTGTGGCTAAATGTGGATCCAACCCATTACATCAAATGCTGTTTTTCAATTTCACTCAACTACAAATTTTATTTAACCTTGACAGGGCCCAACAGGATAGCTACAGACTTATTTATACTTCTTATCTACCCATGAGAATCAATGGAACTTAGATTAGCCATGATGAATTTATTTCAGTGGGTACAATTACATTTGGATCCAGCCTTTTATGGACAGTCAAGGATGTGTTGTATTTGTATATAGAAAGCTTCTCCAAAATTATGCTCATGAGTCATGTGGAGTAAGACCAGGAGCTACAATGTTGCCCCTCCCCTGCATTTGCTTTCTAACTTCTGCACAGTATTCGCATAATGAACTCCTAGCAAATCCTCCTGGCCCGCATACTCATCGTGCCAATTTGAATGTATGAATAGCCTATCAGATATTCAGCTGCTTTAAATTTATTTGTAATGTAATGTGTAGAGATCATACCTTGTTGTTTAAATCAATGGAAGTTTAAAGTAGATTATCTGAGTACTACACCAAAGCCATTATAATGTAATCTTACGTGTGTTGACTCAGAAGTAAGCCCCAATCTGTATAATGGGATTTACTTCAGGTTGTAGCCTTAATAGCAGTTTCAAGAGCTGTTTATAGCTTTTGATTGACTGAGCATCCTCAGAATTACAAGTCATGCAATACGATAGTAAGCACTTCATTGTTGTTGTTTTCTGATTAAATGCCATCACTTCAATTTATGGCAACCCTATGAATGGCAGACCCCCTAGTCATCCTATTATCAACAGCCCTGCTGGAAGTCTTGCAGATTCAGGGCCATGGCTTCCTTGATTGCATCTGTTAATCTCTAATGTGGTCTTCCTCTTTTTCTACTGTTTTCTACTTTACCAAGCTTTATTGTCTTTTCTAGTGAGTCATATCTTCTCTTGATATGTCCAAAGTATGACAGTCTCACTTCAGTCATCTTGGCTTCTAGGAAGAGCTCAGGCTAGATCTGTTCTAGCAGCCATTTATTGGTCTTTTTAACAGTCTGCAGTATCCACAGAAATGTTCTCCAGCACCACATTTCAAATGAATGGATTTTTTTCCTATTAGCTTTCTTTGCTATCCAGCTTTCACAACCATACATAGAAACTGGAAATACAATGGCATGGACCATCCTAACTTCAGTATTCAGTGATACAAAATCAATGATCTATACCAACGATTTCATGATCTTGTCTAGTTCCATCATAGTTGTCTTTCCATGTCCCAGTCTTCTGATTTCTTGACTGCAGTCTCCATTCTGTTGTATTTTCCAAAGTATGGAAAAGGTTGAACTATTTCAATTTCTTCATCATCTACTTTAAAGTTATGTAAATTATTGGTGGTCATTAGTTTTGTTTTCTTAATGTTGAGCTGTAAACCTGCCTTTGCACTTTCTTCCTTGACTTACTTCAATAATACTTCCAAGTCTTTGCTATTTTCTGCTAATAGTATGATGTCATCTGCATACCTTAAACTGTTGATTTTCCTCCCTGCAGTTTTCATGTCTCCTTCCTCTTAGCGTAATTCTGCTTTATGTATCATATGTTCAGTGTGCAAGTTAAACAGAGAGGATAAAATGCAGCCTTGCCTGATCTTCTTACCAATTGGGAACCATTCTGTTTCTCCATATTCTGCCAGAATCTGCTCCTGGTCTTGTTTTTGCAGAGAGAATGGAGCTTCTCCATCTTCTGCTTCCAATTTCTGCTTTCAATATATGATTTATATGATTTTTCTATTGGCCATCAGGTGATCTCAGTGTATACAATCACCTCTTTGACTGCATAAAGAATGTGTCTGTGATAAACAAACTGCTGGCCTTGCAAAATTTGATCAGTCACTCTCCTACTTCATTTCTTGATCCTAGGTCAAATTTTCCTAAAACCTTTGCTCCATTTTCTACTTTCATATTTCAAATGCTTATGATTAAAAACAAGTCCTGTTTTGGTGTGTAACCGTTTTACTCCTGGGCTCCAGCACAGAATCTTTCAATTTCTTCTTCTTCTGCATTTATAACTGGAGTATAAACTTGAATTGTAGTTATGTTGATGGATTTTTCCTGAAGTCTTATTGATTTTATTTGGTCAGACTTTGCATTATATCCTGTGAATGTTTTTGGTACATCTTTGCTCATTATTAATGCCACCCCATTTCTTTTTAGATTTTCATTTCCTAAGTAAATCACTGTAAAATTATCTGATGCAAAATGTCCCATTTCTGTCCACCTGAGTTCACTCACCCCAAGTATTGCGCTGTTCATATGTTCCATCTCTTGTTTTACTATGTCTACTTTCCCCTGGATCATACTTCTCACATTCCATGTTCCTATACTATGTGTTGTGGAGCTTTGGACTTTCCTTTGACCTCTGAGCATGTCAAAAGCTAGACATCCTTTCAGCTTGAATTCAGTTGTTTCATTAGCCACAGCACTACTTGTAATTGTCCTTTGCTGTACGCCAGTAGCTTGTTGAGTGCCATCTGACCTGGGAGTTTCATCTTCTGGCAATATCCGTCATTTCATTTTGGACTGTCTCATCATAGGGTTTAAGTGGTAAAAGACATTCAAAAGGAATTTACCATGCCACCTTCTGTACAATACTAACAAGTGTTAGCCATGGTACCACTCAAAGTTGTCTCTGAGAGATCCTCCACCAGAGTCTCCACACACACACTATTGCTGCTGCCCAGTAGATTTGTGCATTTAGTCTCAGTAAAAGCCTGCCTGACATGGGAAGCCCCATCAACAGCACTGCTAACATCAGCATAGCTTCTTATCTCATAGGAGCAACCAATTCCACCACCACAGAAAGCTGGGCCATTGGTAGGAAGTATTTCATACATACGTTTTAATGACCCAATCAATTACTTAATTCAAATTTTGTTGTACTGTATTTATAAACTCATACTGAGAAATAAATGTATCCAAATAATCATATCATATCCTCTCCATATTGCATGAGTTGACCAAAATTCTGCAAGTGGCTCATATATTTTCACACAAAAATGGTTTACTTCCAGACATGGATCTCCCTTGTTGTTTGTGAGATGTATTAATAGGGAGAACATGTGACCCACTTTGCAGAGGACAGTCTTGTATTTAAACAGCTATCAGAGGAAATTTGGGAAGAGCAGATTCTAATCCACACTGAACCCTGAAATTTAATTCAGTGACCTTGGGGCAGATACACTCTCTTTCAACCTGACCAGGGTTGCTATGTGTGGATAAAGTGATGAAAAGTGCCATGTTCATCACTTTGAGCTCACTGGAGGATAAGAGGATATAAATATAAGTAATAAAGAAACCAATTTAAAAACAGAAAGACATCTGGTTGGCATCCTGTTGGTATCCTGTGCATGTGTAAGATTCCCTATGGACTTTTTTTTACTGGTGCATCTGCATGCAATTCAAAGTGGGAGATGTGGAGTCGCACATGTGGTGTCACTGTGCATTTGGTTGCATATTTGGCCCAAGATCCTACCTCAGTATTTCATTAATGTTGCTATGCCACCCTTGCGTTGAATGGCAATGTTGAGGAACTGAGCCAAGGGACCAGTGGGCAACCAAATGTACCACTAAGTGCATGTCCATGCACAAGGTACAGTGTGTATCCATGTGCAACGTGCGATGCATACCCTTGTACAATGGCACCAAAAAGTGCAATATATTTAAAATGTCAATAGGATTCCACCCCAGTGTCTTGGTTCAGTTGCACAACATTGTTATTCAACACAAAGTTTCTGTAACACAATTAATGGATAACTCTGCATGGGAGGTTTATGCTATAGACTGTGATGTAGGATCTCAGCTGAAGAAAGGAAGCAAGAACCCTGAAATTTCCCTTTTAATTAACACTTGGATAGACCACCTGCTCACTATATTATGGTGGCTTCTTCCAATTCCTTACATGTAATAGGTTCATTCGATTGTTTCTGAGCTTGGTCCAATATTTTCCATAATTTCGTATCCTTTAAATATTTTATTATATCTCCTTCTTGTTGTTGAGGAGACTTATTTTCTTGAAATAAATTAAAAAAATACTTCTCAAATGTCTGTTTAATTTTCTCCTGTTGAGTAAGCAGTTTCTTCCCTTCTCTTATTTCTACAATCACATTCCTTTCTTTCTTCTTCTTTATCCTGTAAGCCAGCCACTTCCCAATTTTGTTTGCTTGTTCAAATTCTGTCGTGAGATGAACTTCATATCTGTATAAATTCCAGTTATTGCTAATTTGCATATGTACATTAAAAAATACATACACATTTTATAAAAATTGGTATCTTCTTTTCTGTCAACGTGTTTCTTTTTTCCTCACAATGTATAAGCAGCCACTGTAGGCAGCTACTGTAGTTGTCTTAACAACCTTAGTTGCCTTTTGCAACATGTACCTGGCTTTCAAATTTTATTTCTTCCCTTCCCTTTTATTTCTTCCCTTGGCCTTCCCTTCAGTAAAGACAAGGATTTAATTTACCATGAATCTACAGTGCCTACTTTAATCGTGATTATAGATTTATGGGCTGTGATATAGGGAGGAGGGGGAAAAAAAAGAAAAGACAGAGATAATTCTTCCCCAATTGTGAAGCATACAAGCAATATCCTATAAGATTTGATTTCATATTTGGTTTTGAAAGTTACTTTCACCAACTCCCTCTTTGATTTCACGGTTTCCTCCTTGTGCTTTCTTCCATTTTTGCTCTCACTATGAAATAGCATCCATATGATTTAAATTAGAACAGTTCTGTTTCATAAGAACAAAGATTCAACTAGAAGCAAGATGGACCATGGTCAAACCTCTTCTTAAGGCTAGCTTTGACCTTGTTAACAAGTATGTGTGAGTCTTCACGCGGCATTCAAATAAATAAAGACATGTGCTGCTTTTATTAGTTATTTTGCCTCTAAGCCACTTTAGCTACCATTTGTTTTGTGAGAGTTTTCCCCATTATCCCCCTTTGTTCTTTCATGTTCAGTGTAGCCAGGAAAGCAAAAAAAACCCCAAACTTTTCTTTGATCTTCTCCATCACACACACACAAATAATCCCTAAAAGTTCAATCTGCATAAGGGGAAAAAAAAAATCACTGGCTCAGTTTGAAATGACTGCTTTACTAAGATATACTACCTTTGTGGGTTTTTTTAAAACAGTGAATTATTCTCTCTGCTAATAGTGAATGAATTCCAGAGCTGAAAACAACCAGCACCGGCCTAGGATATTTTGCAGTGGTGAAGAACAAGATGGTGCCTCTTGCCATTCCAAAATGTACAGAAGTCAGATAGACTCGTAATTGAATTTGTCTTCAGCACAAACAATAAGATAGCACACTCCATCACACCTAAAGGCAGGAGTCTAGTTTGGGGAATGCATGCAAGGCCACTGAGCACAAAGGAATTGCCCTGTGGCTACCTCTCAGAGTCTGCCACCTGAAACAACTGCATCACTCTGCCTAATGGTAGAACCAGCCCAAAAGTGTGTCCTTCAATCCATCATCTTTTAGACAACTCCCTTTTGTGAAGTCATGTTTTTATGTCCGGATTTTTAACAGCCTGATCTTGGATTTGTTGTAGAGGTAAACATGTTAGCACTGACTTCCAAACATACACGGTGAGCCTCATACATACCTGGGGTTTCCAAACCCTGGTTTTCTGAACAGCTGTCCAAGAAATTGAACCCCATTCCTAGAAAGAGTTCCACAGCGATCACCCATGCCCCTGCAGTGGAGTATAATGTGATGTATCATTGCTTGCCTTGAAGGCAGACAGTTGGGAGCTATAATTTCTTTGGATGATGAGCCCTTTATTGAACTGAACACACCATCTCACACATACAGAAACCCACTCTGTGCACTGGAGTTCATGTAGGGCTTTTGAGCAGGTCAGATAACTGCAGTCTAAAGCGCTGCCTGGTTGTCTGGTTCATTTTGCTCACAAAGGCAAGTACAGTACCCGTGAGGGCTTTATCACACAAGACAGGTAAATCTCACTTACAGCAGGATAATAGCATCTTTGGCTGGGATTTATGACATGACATTGTTCCTCTTCTGTTGTTCTCCCAGTGGGAGATCATTGGGAAAGTGCTTCTTTAAAAAGAAAGTCATTAATGGACTAATTAGTTCAGATCCAGGCTATCAGAAGGATCACAGCTTCCCATGTGACCTTGCCCAAGCAACAAGATATTCTGGGAAAGTGCTTCTCTTGATCTTATCACTTTCATAGGCACATTTGGTAGCAATGTGGGAGAGGGCCTTAGCTATGGCCATTTCTAGACTTTTGAACTGTCATCCTAGGGAGGCTAGACTGGCCTCCTTCTTTTTGCCTTTTCATAATCTGGCAACAACCTTCCTATCCCAGCAGGCATTTGGAAACAGATTGTTTTCAATGTAAGGGCCTCCTGTTTTAGTGTGCTGTACTACTTATACACTATGCATTTAGTGCTTTAAATAGTTTTAATTTTATGAGCAGTTTAATATGATTTTGATCTTGATTTTTGTCTGCTTTTAACAAGCTGTAGTTTTATTTGTGTTTCTTTTAATCTGTAAATTGCATTGAGACCCAGTATTAAGGGAATGGGGTATAAAATAAAGTGATTGATTGATTGACTGATTGATCGAAATTGCTGTGCAGTGCTTCTATCTAGATCACAGATGGATGACTTCTTGACCCATCCAGACTCCTGGGCTATCCTTCTCATGGACAAAAAGGGGTGAATTGCCACTAGTGAAAGCATCTGGAAACAGCAATTCATCTTTTAAATAGGTTACACATAGACTGGCCTGGTCAGGACTATGCCAGCCCTCATAGTTCTAGGGCTACAACCTTAAACCTAAGGATTGCTTCTTGACATGTCGTAGGAAGCAAAGCCTGGAAATGGGATAAGAGTGATGTCATACACGACAACTCCTGGTGATGTCATTAAACATGATACACTACGTATTGACCACAGTTGCACAAAGTGTGCTGTTTAATTTTTTTAAAAAAAATCAGTTCTCACGAATGATGAAAATATATTTACATATACCTTTCAAGGGAGTGCCCTCACACTGAAATTCTTCCCTCTTGCCCTGAGAATTAGAGTACAAAGGCAAAGCTCTGAGATCTGGCAGCCCTACAGGCAGATCCCACTCCGTTACTGCTTAACACACAAAACAAAACAAAACAGTTTTTCCAAATGAAAAGTGGTTTTCTACATACTTGCTACTTTTGGTCCTGTTTTACATTTGCAGCAGTCTCTGCAACCCCTGGAAGATGCCAGAACCAGCAAATTTGCACCCATGCCTACTGCAAGTGTAGATTATATCTGAGGAAAGAACACAATCATGATCCATGCTGCAATGTGTATGAGAGATGGTGGTGCTGATGAAAAGCCCCCCTAACAACACTGGGGGGCAGGAAAACTGGGATTGTCCACCTGGCTTCTGAATGTCACTTGGATTCCAGAGGCTTGGAAGCAGAGTTGCTATTCTGGATGTAGCTTGAAGCAGAACAAGAATGATCAGATGTTACTAAATTAGCCACATCTGGAAGCTCCTTCCATGGTCCTCAAGGAAAAAAAAAAGCCTTCCACTTGAGGCATCTCAGGCTTCAATTAACTGCATTGTTTCCTATGCAACTTTGATATTTTGCCAACAGTGGCGGTTGAAGTAGCAGCTTAAAGGGGCTTTCCAGATTCTGAATGTAACACTTTTTGGAATTAAAACACTATAATTGTTGTTAGTGGATACCGTACAATAATCCACTTTGTAAAAGCAGGCAGATGTAATCTACCTTTGCTACAGGGACTCTCACAGGATCTCCTATGTTTTCACAGTACACCTTGCATTCACTCATATTGCCCCTTGAGATATCACACCAGATATAACAGAACCGATCCTTTGGGGCTTCAGGCCTGTGCACTCACCGTAAGGGTTTCCTCTCTAGATTCCACTTCAAAGATGCATTACTACTCGGTTCTGTTTATAATATACCTTAACATTGTTATCTTTTTATTCAAAGGTGATTAACTGGCCCTTTCTTAGGATCCTTCACCTCAGAAAAACAAAGGTTTCATTCACAAATCATGGGCAAACAAAATGTTTTGAAAAGTAATCACTCCCCTTCCCCGAAAGTCGAAATTTGACTTCTGTGTTGTTAGGAATGTCCACACATAGCACAGTGAAATTCAACACTGGTAAATGATCTGACTACCTCAAAGTGAAGTTTTTGCCTTCCAACAGTGGCCTTTCACCCTGCCCTTTCCTCCAATCTGAGGAGAGCTGATGTTGATGGAACATATAATGGCTCCTTTCCTGTGTAGTAAAGTCAGCAATAAAGCTTAGTAATTAAGGTGACCGGGGAGGCCCAGCCCAGCAGGCCAGTGGTGTGGCGAACACTTTTAGAACTTCAAACAATATCAAAGCCATTGAGAAATGGGCCTAGCTCAGGACTGGTTTGAATTAAGTCTCACTTCCACACGCACTTTTCAAATCCAAGCTCAAACAAGAAAGCCAAGGCCTTCTGGATTTCATTAGAGTCAATTATCTTATCTGTTTCATCTCAGGCCTGACCCTAAGGCTGGCAAACAGCTATTCGGTGCATTTGGTTGTTTGAGAAAGCCTCCAGCCAGCCAATGGCCTAAGGTACTGATAATTAAAACATTGTTGCCCCCTGCCTCTTGTGATTAAATATTTTTAAGCTTTTGTAAATAATTTTTCCATTCTTTGCCCCAAGCCTCAAAGGTCCAATACATGCAGCAATTTAGCTTAGCGTGTCAGAAAGTACCGTTGGAAATAAGGATGCAACAGAAATGGAGAAATACTCTTTAAGGTTTATGCTAACCTCCAAGCATGACGTTCAATAAACTATCACAATGTGTATAGCTGCAAATTTTGAGTGCTGTGGAAATTTTCATTTCTCTTTGAAATAGTGGATTCATTATATTGCAGGTCTTAAAGATCACCATTGTATCCTGAAATTTTAATGTCATATGAGCTCAACATGTTAATTTGATGAATATATGCCCTGATGTTATGCCCTGATGTTTTGTCATTTATAGGGTGGGACACAGCAGCAAGCTGAAGAGTTAACATAATAAGGAGTAGGAATAATAAATGTGGAGGGTAGGGTAGAGGCAAAACCTTAAATGATACCAAAAATTGAGATATTTATTTGGAAATAAGAGCATGCCCGATGTGTTTCAGCATTTCACCTTTTTTTCACTGGTAAAAGCAATGTGAATTAACATCTTTGTTTAACATCATCTACTTGGGTAAGTGGAACAAAATTTTTTACCACTGACAAAAGTGAAATACCAGAACACAATGGGTACAGTGTATCTCCAGTTATTCTTTCAATGTTGAGTATTAATTCTATCTCCCATTTTTGGCCTTCCATATCTGAAATGTCCCAATAACATAGCATACTGCAGTGTAAAACTGTACCATCTTTTCATGTCAAGATATCCTATATACTAATAGCAAACCCACTGTCTGAGTAGAGGTACTTATACAGCCAAAACAGCACCATCCATGTAAACACAGAGCTAGCAAGAGGCTTAAACGAACCACAACATTTTCAGAAATATATTTAAAAAAAAATTCCCTTAAGAGGGGGGAAATCCAAAGGGGATTCATGAAGACTGAGTATGGTCAGTGGCTCCAGAAAGCTGACTCGTAATTTGGGGGGAAGGCTTGTGGGGTGGAATGGAATGGCATGGGGTACTGTGGGACCCTTTCATACTCCACAATTATATCACTAGGTTAACTGCCATAGTTGCATTCTATAGCATCCTAGGGTTTGTAGTTTGGTGACATACCAAAGTGCTCTGGCCAAGAAATCCACATACCCCTCCTTGAACTGTTAATCCTAAAATTCCATAGGATGGAACTAAATCAATTAAAGTGAAATCATAGCACTACAATTGTGAAGTGTGAAAGGTCCGCTAGGAAATGGTATGTCAAGAAGGGTTGAATAAGAGCACTCCACAATACAACATTTTTGTATGTGTGAAATGGTGAGGATATTACTAAACATATTTATGAAATAAACGTGCTTTCAATACGCAATCCAATACCCACAAAAATGCCTGATTTCTAAAATGTACAGGAAAAGTTCCCATCAAGTTCTGCTGGACATTTACCACTCTAGTAAAACCAGAGTACAACAACTGGATCAACTGAAGTGTTGAATTACCAAATTTCTATTAATTCAATGCATTTTGCCCAGCTGAACAAACAGAATCTGGGGCTCAATTTCTCCAAATTTCCAATTCAACTTTGACCCTTTTCCATAAACTCTAATGATGTTTAAACTACATATTAGATAGATAGATAGATAGACAGACAGACAGACATATAAACAGGGATATAGATATAAACATATTAACTCTAAATATTTTTAAAAGTCACAATCTGGGTCTCATATAGACTCTACAAGCCACATATTTGCTAGACTGTAGTTTATTCAAGAAGTTTAATACTCAGTTTTTACCGTTTTTACACTTAGGTTTGTCTCCCAATTTATCCCAGGTTGAAACATTGGTCTGGTATCACAGCAGTGAGTGAAAAGTGGTCCTACATTATTTGTAAGGAAAAGTGTTGGGTAGAGGAAGGATTTGAATCACATTTCCAAACTGCCATTACTTCCCTCCAAATCATGGCTTCTCAAAACCGTTCTGTAGAGCAGCAGCAACATCAGGTGATTTACAACATAATGGGGAATTCCACATTCAGTAGAATTATAAGCAAGAAGCATGTGATTGTCCTTTACACCTCCCTCATGATGTTCAACCAGAGATTGTGGTGATGGGATATAGCAACAACATGCCTCACTTTTTTTCCATAGAAAGAGGAATTTAATAAATTTGTTGTTATCTATATTTAGATGTTATATTGGATAAATAAATAATTATCAAGAGTAGCCTTTTTCAGAATCTGGAAACTGATTGATTCTGTGGATTTACAGGCCCTTTCCTCAGTTTACCTTCTTGCAGCAGCATCCAGTGGCGATAAGGAGCATGACAGCAGCGCTTCCCTCCACATGGGACTGGCTCCAATGGACATGCTGCTTCTTTCTGCAGCATAGCCGGGTACTTTCCCAGGCTGCACTGGGGCAGGAAGCACCGCCATCCTGCTTCCTGCCCTTCCTCAGGACAGATGAGTGTGGGATGGTGGCGTGATCGCAGGTTATTGACAGGGAAAATCCATCAATGATTTAATCCACAATCTTGCCACATGGGGACAGGAGAAGGATGGGACTGCAATGACATCATGTAGAAGCATTGTGTCATGAGCCCGGCTGAGCATGCTGCCGACTCAGACGGGGACTCTGAGTTAGACGGGGAACCCCAGCCGGGGGTGGATCCCTGGGAGGGAGAGGGGGCTCCTGCAGAGGCAAGGGAGGGGCCTGCCAGCGACCCCACAGCGGTCCCCGAGCCAGTACCTGCAGCAGATGAGACCAGTGCTTCGGGCTCGACAGAGGCTGCTGTTCCTGACTCCAGCCCGGAGTTTGCTGCAGACCCTCCCCCCACGTTCCTCCAAAGGCAGCGAGAGAAGGAGGTGGTTCGCAGATCAAAACGCTTGCAAGAGAAGCGTCTGAAGTCTGAGGGCCTTCAGCTGTGAGCTGGGCCAACGGACGCTTGATCAGCCCAGCTGGGTTAAGGACTATGTATTTAAGTCAGATGCTGGGGGGAGTTGGGCATGGGGCAACAACCGTCTTCCATCCGGGAAATCTGCACCCTATATTTTCTGTTCCAGGCCAACCCTAGCTGTTGAGTTTGCTGCCTCTTTTCATTTGGGTGATGTAACCTTTTGTTTATTTTACTACTTATTACTAAAAGCCATACACTTCGGCTCCTGCCTCTGTTTTCTGCTTAAGCCGCCGCCTGACATTGACACATTGTCACAGTCCTATCCATCTCCTCTCCCCATGGCAGAATGGGGGGGGGGTGTTGTGGAAGGGGCCACAGTTACAATGAATGCATTACTTGTCTTAGGGCACATCAATATCCATCTCCCTCAGTTCTTCGCTTGTAAAATAGAGATCATAATCATTTACACTGAAAGCCACCATGATGTAGAGGTTAGAGAGTTGGAGCAGGGATACAGAAGACCAGAGTTCCAGTTCCTCATTCAGTTATGGAACTCCTCCGAATGACCTTCGACAAGTCACACTCTCTTAACCTTAGAAGAAGACAGTGACAAACCTCCTCTGAATAAATCTTGCCAAGAAAACTGTCAGAAAGGAATGCTGGAGCTGATCTCATGGCACATAACAACTATAACCCTATTCCCTAAGGGTTCTTGTGTTCTGTTTCTGCTGTTTTGCATCTTGGTTACAGTAGACCCTGAACCCTAATCTCTTAAGCTTAAACTGTATGTGTTTCTCTAGATTTGAAATCCTATGGAGATAATGCCATTGTGGAAACAGAGAGCACTGAAAGTCCTCATGTCCACATGTTGCTGATGAACACCCTCTTTGAGAAACAACTTTTTGCATTTGAGATACAATAGCTGGAATTAACCACCAGGATTCAGTTAAAGTGTCACAGTCTTGGTTTACATTACCTAATATTTGGGCAGAGCTGCAACTGACAAGTGAGTATGGCCATTTATACACTACACTGTTATAGTGCTATTATTCCACTTTCAACATCCTATGGAATCCTGGGGTTTGCAGTCTAGGGAGGGTCTTTTAGAATTCTCAACCAGAGAGCTCTTTGGCCTCATTAAACTACAACCCCCAGAATTCCACAGGATGTTGAAAGTGGAATAATAGCACTATAACAGTGTACAGCAAAAATCGCCTATATGCTGTTGTCAACTCCAACTTACAACAACCTTACCACAAAGGTATTTTTGCAAGATTTATTCAGAAGGGTTTGCCCCTGCCTTCCATTTAGGCTGAGGGAGCACGACTTGCCCAAGGTCACCCAGTGGCTTTCCATGTTTGAGCAGAGATTTCACCCCTGGAGTCCTAGAGTCTTAGGCTACTGCTCAAAATTCCACGAAGATATTATCCTTACCATTACTTGGAAATAACCAGCTTTAAATAACTAGTTACTTATAATCAATTATTTCCCGAATAACAAAGGTATAGTTTTGTTACATTCATCTGTACGTTTATGACTGTAATTTAATAGAGACTACACTCCCTTCATTTCTTCTGTAACTGTAACTTTTAGTTCCTTTTTACAATTACAAAGACATGCCCTCAGTCAACAGTGGAGGAGGGATATCAGATGGTTCAAGTGCTGGTTTGTTATGCCTCATTTGGTTCCAACATGCTCCCTTCTACATATTGAGGCAATAATGATGTAGACTTGAGGAGAACATGTTTTGTACTACAGCAGCATTCAGATTGTTTTTAAAAACCTAAAAGGCAACTATGTTAGTTATCTCTAAGAAACAGGAAAATAAAAATTCCTTTTAAAATTGTAACCATACTGACAATAAAACTACTTTTTGTGGTCTTAGCACTTTAATTGTAACTAATTACTTTTAAAAATAACTTTCCAAGCTGGCATCCAAGAAAAGTGAATAATAGAAACACATTTATATAGCTGTACCCACAAAATGGTGTTCTTTCTCCTTTTTTTAACATTGAACAAAGAAGAAAAAATAAATAATAGAGGTGGTCTCATTAGCTAAATTGCACAGAGCAGATATTTCAAAGGAGCATGTAACTAAAAGGCTCTGGTTTCTGCTTTTGGGGAAATGACCCTTCCTTCTCATTCTGGATAATGGGATCTTCATAAAAATATCCACCAAAGGAAAGCAGTTAAACAATACATATAAAGCACCGGGGTGCAATGTTGTAATGCTGTTAGTTTTAGACCGTTGCAGCAAAAACCATGTATTTATTCTATAAACTGGAATCTTGTTTTCAAAAGCTACTATAAAGTGACATAATTAGAACTGGCCAACTCACAATTACTGGATACAACACTGATACTAAAAAGGTACACCTGATACTATACATCTTTCTCAGCAGCCCAGGTGAAAATGACTAGAGCTTCATCCTGGTTCTATGAGGGCAGAAACAGAAATGTCTCAAATATATCATCCATAAGCTCTCACCAGTCATAGTTGTGTGAGAACATTATTGAGCCAACCAGGGCATTGGCTTGCTCCTTCTAGCTGACCTGGAAACCACTCTGACCAGCTATAGTTTGCAGGCGCTTATGAAATCAGATGCGTGGGAGACTTGTGTAAAAAGCTAGATGAAAGTACCCACGAAAACCTTGGGGAATTCTCAGAACTCTTACATGATGTCCTTTTCTTTCTTTCTTGTTTCCAAGTTGTTGCAGACAATTTTTCTCATCCTCTTGTCAATAGAAAACATTTGTTTTTGCGTCCTTTAAAAGGGGAGCATGTTTTTTAATTCCCAGACATTTGTAATATTCCAGTTTGCCATTTTCATAAGAATTAGTAAGACTTGTGATAAAATCATTTTCTTAATTTTTATTTAGGAAAAGGACTCCAGGGCCAAGAATTGACTTGTTTGTAACTTGCATTTCAGAAGAGTAGGCACATGCCTTGTTTATTACCCCCTCTCTTGCCTTCCCTGCTAAGCAGCCGTGTCCATAAAAAGAACTGTGTATCCAAAAGAAGGTCAAGTCACACTAATTAATTTCTGTAATGAAAAAGTTTCATTCTGGCACTCCAGTAGATTAAATGTGCTTCATCTGCTGTTTTAAAAAGCTAGTTTTGGGGAGAAAGAGTAAGCAAAAGAACCTGAAGGTGTTTCAGTGGGAAGCAGTTAGAGTTCCTAAGTTTAAAAACAAAACAAAAAAAGGAAAAGAAAATAAAGGTTTTTAAAAAGGTGTTTTGTTACTTTATTTTTTGTTTTAATTATAAACTCTGAGATATAACAATCTGTTCAGAAAAGCTCTAGGTGCTGCATTGTTAACAATGTTTTTTAATCACTCACCATCCCTCTTTTTTTCCCATTTCTTCCTCCAAAGGAGAAAAAAAAAGTATCTTTAGTCCCTTAGACAGTGAGGTAAAAAGGTGCCAAAATTGAAGGCACATGTGCATAGTATGTCACAAGTCCTACTGTCAAAATATTCTAAGAGGTCCATTTTTGCTCAGTGGAATTAAATAATTACTATGGAGGTGCCACATTATTCCTCATACTTGTGCAGGGCAATGTCCTTTAGAAGGGCCACCTTTCAGGATATCTCACCATTCTCTACATATAAAAAAAAACAGCTGGCACTTTTCATGCCTGCAGACAAGCTGCTAGACAGTTCTTAGAAGTGAAAAATTAAAGAGACAGTTTCCTAGCAGTTCACCTAATATTAATGGCTTTATGGCACAATGTGCTATCAACTCTTTAGGACATGTCAAGCTTGGGGGAAAATGAGAAATAGTTATCTACAAAAACTCTTTCAAGTAAACCACATGTAAAATTAGGCTGATGTGCAAGCAAGTGAGCCCATGGATTGTAAGTTTATCTCCTCATCACTTTTCCACCCTGATTACACTATATGAGAACAAACTTGGAAACAAGGACCAGCTTGGAGCAAATAAGATGACTGTGGAGCTCTGGGAAATGTACTCTGGCAATCCCCGAGTTCTGTTCATTTTCAAAGACAGTCTGAAGCATTTGTACAGTTCAATTTTTTTAAGGTGATGCTCTCTAGCTTGTTATTGTCACTCTTGGCCTGAAGGTAGTAGGTTATTCTCTTTCTCAAAAGTCATCTTGAAAATATTTGGCATTTTACTTTTGTACAGCATGCCATTGTAATTAGATCAGCTAACTGCAGCTAATTACATCAGTTGAAATGGGCAAATCTGTTGATTTTTCCTTCTTCCATATTCAGTAAAAAAAAAAGAAAAGAAAAGAAAAGAAAACTTTAATTTTTAAAATCCAAATTATGAGGAAAGTTGCAAGCTTTGACAAGTCACTATAAATATGAACCAAATGACATTCTCGATCAAGTGCACCAGACAAATTCAATAGCTGCAGTTATTCCCAGCATGGAAGCAATCATTTTGTACTTGCTTGGTACATACGTGTTGCATATGAGGATGCGGGGTCAGGACTATCCCAGGCACAAAGATTTCAAGGTCAAAATAGGAGACCTACAGATGACCTTTTGATGATGTCACAAGGGGACAGATTCTGGTGATGTCATTCAGCATTATACAATAAACATCAGTAACAGCTGCACAAAGTACAGCATTCAAACAAAAATCACTAAGTCTAAAAAATGAGGAAAATATATATACACAGAGCTTTCAAATAAAAAAATGCAACTCAAACAAAACAATAACAAATAAAAAATATGTGTGTAAATATTTTTTTTCCAATGACCTCTCACCCTGAGATTCCTCCCCTTTGCTTTGAGAAATAGAGAAGAGGGGCCAGACCTGGAAACTCAGGGCCAGACCCTGAGATCTGGCAACCCTTGACAGAGAGGCTATCAGAAGGAGGTGGCAATCCTAATTTAGACAAACATGAATGAATATATTAGGGATTCAAAGTCATATTGTTATGAGCTAAGCTCCTATAGCTTTCTGCCTAGATGGATAGATGAACCTGTAACTTTGTTTTCTTCTACAGCTAGCTTAAAGAAAAAAAAGTTCTTCCTGTCAAATTTTTGAAGAAAGTTGCACATTTTAGTAAGTTATTTGCAAAAAATGAAATAAATCAAATTCTCAACTATCCTTACAAGGTAATAGAGTAACAGTGCCTGTAAGTTGACTCTGACTTATCACTATCATGTACATAATTATTCTTATTATGTAGTATCTTTACTAAAAAAAACTTGCTTTAAACCCTGTAGTGTCTATTTTCTTAAAGAGAGGGAATATTTAACTTAAGAGACAGTTGTTGCCTGTGTGTTGAATTTTGCCAAACCTGTGCATTAGACACAAAAGTGTTTAACAGTAGCTTAAATGCAAGAAGTTGTTTCTCAATGGGGGTGATCGCCAGCAACAAGTAGAAATGGAAGCCTTTCAATGCCTTTTGTTTCTCCAGTGTCATTTTCTACATAGAATTTTAAATACAGAGGAACACATACGGAGTTGGATTTAAGACCTGCTGTCATCATGATGCAAAACAGTAGAAACAGAAAAAACATGGAACCTCAGGAAACAGGGCATAACAGTTGAATCACTCTTATAGTGATCTTATCCTAGCATTTTCTTGGCAAGATTTATTCACACAAATTTTGCCATTGTCTTTCACTAAGGTTGTGAGAGAGAGAGAGAGAGAGGGGGGGGGTGCGGGCATAGTGGTTTGGACTAGGACTCTGAGAGACCAAAGTTCTCTGCTCAACTAGGGAAATCCACTAGATGATGCTGGATGAGTTGCACTCTTCAAGCCTCTGAGGCAGTCAACAGCAAACCCCCTCTGACCAAATCTTGCTAAGAAGACCCCATTATATGTCCACTTAAAGGTCACCATAAGTCAGAAATGAGTGGAAGGTATGCAGCAACAAAGGCTGAAGACAGCACGGCATGCAGTGAATTTCCACAGGTGAGTGGGGAGTTTGAAATCTGGACTCCTGGACTCCTACTTCTAGTCTAACACTGAAACCACTATTACACACTGGCTCTCTAGGGCAACAAACCCTGGGAAAACCCAGAAAAAGTGCAGGCACATATTCTTACATTGTGTGCCTTTCTACAAGTATAAAGAGTAGTTACTCCTGTTTCATAGCCTTAACCCCATAACACCAGGCCACTGTGCTCAGCAAAATGCATTGGGGCCCAAGCATGCTTCCAAGAGGTACGATCTTTTAAATATGCTTCTTCACACGTCTCTGTCAGAGAAAAAACTAGGGCCCTTTCTGCAAGACGTTGTCATCTTGCATTGGGGACGGGAGAAGGACGGGACAAAGATGACAGTTCTGCATGACATCGTCCAGGTCCCACTGTTCTCCCATCCTCAAGCAGCACAATCGTGCAGTAAATCACCGATAGGTTTTACACGTCAATGACCAGCAATTGTGCTACCATCTTGCCATGCACCCACATTTACCTTAGGTGTGGAGGTTGCTGAAGTACAATGGCTGCACTTCCTGCCCCAGCACAGCCTGGAACAGTGCCCGGCTGCACTGTGGAAGGAAGAGGCAGCGCCATTGCACTTCCCTTTCCTGCAGCAGCTGGTGAGGAGGGGGGAGCGCTCCTGTCGCACTCACCTCCTGGGACAGGCTCTAGCAATAACCCCAAGGGACAGAGCTGGTAAGTTGCAGAAAGGTCCTTTGAATATTGTCCTCCAATAAAACCATTTTAGTTGCAGTAGCATGCATAGAAGAGCCAGGATGGTGTAGTGCATGGAGGCACATAACCACCATCGTGCATAGCTGAAACCAAGGAACAGATATCTAGGTTCGCCTACCTCTAAAAGGAACAAAGAACACCACACAATCTACAATCAAGTTAATGAGCAGGACAGATTCAGAACTTGGAAGTAGCTCATTACAAATAATAAATTACTTCTAATTCAATTTCTTCTAATTAATTACTTCTAATTAATTAATTACTTCTAATTCAATTTCTTTTTCTTTTAACATCAATTAAAGCAGAACTCAGTTACATTAGTACTGTTAAAAGCAATAAATAAGTGCTTCTCCTGATATATAACTGTAACTAGGAGTAGTTTTCGTTACTTCTGTTGCTAAAATTTTCTAAGAATTGCTTCACCCTAGTGTGGCCTCATTACTTATGTGGGTTTGTTTTTGCTAACAGGCCAGTGGATTAAAGCATTCTGTGTTTTTTTTAGGAACTTAAAAGCACATAATTTTGTTACCTCTGAAAAACAAGAAAGTAAGTACTATCTAAAATGCAACCATGGAGAAAACTAACTACCTGTGTGGCCTTGGAACTGTAACTGTAACTACAATTAATTACTTTGAGAAAATATTCTAAACAGAACATGGTTTCTGAGCTTCTGAATAGCCCTTAGGATCCTCCTACTGGAGCTATCACTTATGAGCTCTCCATTAACATTGAAGTTACACGTCTGGATATTTTATCTCACACAGCAGAAGGCCATGGTTGTAAAACTAGCACTCATCTTCAATTCCCTTCCTTGGCAATGTAGTCAAGGGTATTCTGTTTCATACACAAGCTTTCTTGGAGGCACTTACTAGGTGAGGCAACTCTTAGAAAATTTTATTTCACAGAATGAAAGATGGCACCCCTTGAATGGCGAAACATACATGGCTAATCCAAAGGTCCACATGACACCAAAGCACACAGTGATTCGTTAGGGGGAAAGCAGCTGAATTGTTTAATCCTGGGAGATGTTTTCCCCGCTCATGCAGTGGGGAAAACATATGCAGAACATATCCCTATATCGAAGTGAACCGGTAGATGTTGCTCATGTGAACTCTCATTATGTATTTATCAGACCTGTAAAATCAAAGTCTTAAATCTTTGTTAAAGGGATGTGGGGAAGCTGTATGGTCCATTGTTTCCAGCTGCTCTTCAGAGCTGCAATTCTTACAGTGCTAATGCTTGCAAAAGATCCAGCATGTGACAGCGGTTTGAGCATTGGATTATGACTCTGAAGACCAAGGTTCAAATCCCCCACTCAGCCACGGAAACCCACTGGGTGACCTTGGGCAAGTCACACTTTCTCAGCCTCAAAGGAAGGCAAAGGTAGACCTCTTCTGAACAAATCTTGCCAAAAAACCCTGTGATAATTTTGCCTTAGAGTCACCATAAGTCAGAAATGACTTGAAGGCACACAGCAACAAAAAGAAAAACAACAGCAATGCTTGCAAGCTTTCTTTAAAAGTAAAAAGAGGGAAACAGTGATGACTGCATAATGTTGACAATTAGTCATCCAATAGTAATAAGGAACACTCTCATAAATAATGAGGACTAGAATCCAAGATACTAGCAATTTCCTGGTGCAAGAAAATAAAAGTTTGTGTGTGAGAGAGTGATTGATCCCCACCAAATCCTCCCAGGCTCCATTCTTGTGCCATCAAATTGACCGAGTTTTGCCCAGGACCCATCAGATTCTACTTCTCATGGGCCAGCCTGTGTACTGACCTTGCCCTCGACCGGTCAGATTCTGCTTCTTTTCATCAATTGCCAGATTCTACTGAAACCTGGCAATGAACTTTTCAGCAGCAGAGACTCTTAGTAATCCTAGGGAAGCAACTGTGATACTATCTAGAAATCCCAATGGGAAAAAGGTAGGGTTTAGGAAAATTATAGTGAAAGCTGCCTTGGGTCTCATGTTGGGAGTAATGTGGAATAAGGAGGGAGGGAGGGAGGAAGAAGGAAGTGCAATCCTATCTCAGAATGTGTTGGCTGTAGGGGTCAGGATTAAGCACAACCTTCTTTTGCTGGCTGATCTCAGGAGATCTGGTGCCAGAGCAATCTGTTGGGAGAACTGCACTGCTGGCTAAAATCTTCTGACTGAAGAGTTGAAAAGAGTCAGCAAAGGTAGACTTCAACAAAGGAGTTCAACAAAGGAGCCATGTTCTGTCCCTTCAATCAGTGAAAAAGTATACCTTCAAAGCTCCTCCAGCCCCAGGGACACAACCATAATGCCAGCTCAAAGTTAGACCAGTTCAAAGATAGTCCTAAATCATTTAAAGCATCCTTTGGCTAGGAGGGGTTTGGATTCAGCACAGCTCCAGCTAACCTAGTGTCAACTCAGTTGACCCTTGGCCAGCTTCACTAGTTAGAGCTGCATTCTATAATTCCCTGAATTCTTGGCTGGGAAATCCTCTGAGTTGTCATCCGAAACACTAACTCCTCCAACATCTAGAAAATGGTTCTGTTTGGATTGTTGCCATAAAACATGATCACTGAAAAGCCCTTGCACTTAACACTCATAAATACAAGGTTTTTTAAGTCCAATCACAGAATGAATCCCTGTTATGTTCTACCAACCTCTTTTCTGTGGCAGCTCCATTTTGGATGCAACAGGTTTCCCCTTGACCTATCATGGTATGACTGTCTTATTGACCCCGAGGAAAGCAAAAGTTTGCAATTCTCACTGTTGTTTTACTGGTAAAACAAAATACTCTTGACAAAATACTAATTTTCCTTAGTTAAGTGACCTTGAGGCAAAAGACATTTCTTGCATTCACATTGTTTTATTTCTTTGGTGCATTGAAAGAGTTTAAATTAGGGGTGTATGAAGCCCACTAATGGAATTCCATTGGTATTCTGTTTTCCTGCCTCCCCCAGACAGTTTTATGCAGAAAATCCATTGCTCAAAGCAAAATTCCATTTAGGCTTCTATCCTTCACTGATTTTTAAACTGTTCTTTCAAATTCAGAGCCACAGATATTTTGGCACATTCTTTTTTTGCTCACAGTCACAGTGGGGTTATTTCAACATAACTCTAAAACCATTGCAATAGCATTGCAAGAATGACCAGATATATGACTGGGTTGTGTACTCTCCATAATGCTCCTTTCTCCCTTGTGCATTGGCACTTCAGGAAAGATAGCCATTCATGTGGTTTTAAGTTTATATAGTTTCAAGACTACAAAATCCATGTCATAGAAGGGTTATGCTAACATTATACTAGCGCAGAGGAGGAAATTCAGTGTGTTGCAGTGTTATATTCTTGGATTCGAACTAGGAGGTCAGCCTTATAGTCCTCTCTGAGCTAGTAAACTGAGTGAGTGGCCTTTGGCCATTCACTCTCTCTCAGCTTAACCTACTTATAAATGTAACTAATAAAATATATAATAAATTAATCATTGTCGTTGTGTGCTTTCAAATCATTTCCAACTTGTGGTGACCCTAAGGCAAACCTATCATGGGGTTTTCTGTGGCTAATAGTGTGTGATGCACCAAAGATCACCTATGGCCGAGCAGGGAATCGAACACTGTCTCTAGGTTCATAGTCCAATACATCACGCTGGCTCTCAGATTAAATCATGCTAAACCATAATTTGATGCCATGACTATAAATAGGCAAGAATCCTGAGCTTGTGTGCTTACTTTTCTTCTTTCCCTTCCATCCTTCCATGTGTACAATGACTACAAACATCCAACCAGGTTTTGCATAAACCAGTTCGCCATTTCTGCCAAATCTGTACAAACCATAGTTTGCCATTACCACCCAAACATGCATAAAAAGAATCTGTATAAGTATAGTTCGCTGGATTTGGACAGAATGACAGACTATGGTTTTCTATTAAACCAGCATCAGACATTGATAATTGTCATTTGTAATAGAAGAAAGCCAGGGGAAGAAAAGAGGGAATTCATTAGCCTGGGGCTCACATCTGCTCAGTAGTTTATCATTATATCAAATATTAGCCTCATGGTGAGATGGGTTTTGTAGCCTAAAAGTCACGTAAATATTTAATCAGTTCCATGATTCTATACTTAGCCATCTAGTCTGGTGTGAAAGGTAAAATAGAACAAAGACACTGAAAGGAAATGAACTACTTTTAGTGTTAAGCTGAAAAAAAAAAGAGTCCTGAAAAAAACACACAAAATATACTTTGAAACAGGACACTCCTTTTAGCTTTTTGTTTGTTGCTGTGTGCCTTCAAGTCATTTCTGACTTAAAGTGACTCTAAAGCAAAGCTATTGTAGTGTTTTCTTGGCAGAATTTGTTCAGAGGGGTTTGCCCTTGCCTTCCTCTTAAGCTGACAGAGTGTGACTTGCCCAAAGTCACCCAGTGGGTTTCCATGGCTGAGCAAGGATTTGAACTCGGATCTCCCAGTGTCTTAGTCCAACACTACACCATGCTGGCTTTCATTTTGGCTTTAGATTTCATTTTTTAAATTAATTTTTGCAGCTACTCTAGCTTTTCTAAAGTCCAAGACTGCTTTTATTTTATTTTCATTCCTTTTTCTTGGTACTGCCTAACATGCCCATCAGTAGTCTGCCCAGTCAAAACCAGCATATAATTATTTATGTATCTGAATTTAGAAAAAAAAACCTTGCTGATCTCATTATTGTTTTTCAATCATCTAAACTTTCTTACTTCTTGCCTGCACAATGTCATATGTGTAATTCAGCACTGGGAGAGTGATTTGAGCATTGGACTAGGGCACTGGACAACCAGGGTTCAAATCCTCATTTAGCCATGGAAACCCACTGGTTGACTTTAGGCAAGTCACACTCTCTCAGTTCAGAGGAAGGCACAAGCAAACCCTATCTGAACAAATCCTGCCAAGAAAGCCCTGTTATTAGTTCATCTTAGGGTTGCCATAAGTCAGAAACTGTTTGAAGGCATACAACAACAGAAATCCAGCATTAATCCTGTAATTTGAGAAGTCATTTCCTTTGGATTTCTTTCTATACACTTAAAGGACTAGAGCATAACTGTGGAGGCGATGAGAAATATAAGTTCACAGAACATGACTGAGTCATGAAAAAATGGAGAGGGAAAACATGACCACTTTAGCATGGACCCATAGTCTAGGACAGTGGTTCTTCACATTTTCTTTACTGGGGATCCCCTGCAAATAAAATCTTGTGCTGGCGAACCCCAAGACTTAACTCAAGATTTAAATATTTAAATTTGGATTTAAATATTTAAATATTTATTCAAATTTCCAGATATTTATTTATTTATTTAATGTTTCTGGAGACTATGACTCAAATCCCCACTTGGATAATGTGCGACCTTGGCCAAGTCACATTCTCAAACCCCTTATGAAGAAATCTTGCCAAAATAACTGCCTGTGATAAGCTGACCTTATGGTTGCCATGAGTCAGAAGTGACTTGAAGGCACACAACAACAAAGTGTCACTTTGGTTCTTTGGAGAGGAAGGTTCTTTCTAGCTGTCATATCTCTCCCTTCTGAAAACTGATTTATGATGATCCTGAAGCAAATCTATCATGACAGTTTTCTTGGAAAAATTTGTTGCCTTTGCCTTTCTCTGAGGCTGAAAGAATGTTACTTTCCTGAGGTAACCCAGTGGGTTTCCATGGCCAAGTAGAGATTCAAAGTCTGGTCTCCAGAGTCATAGTTTGGGTGTGTGCACATGCCTGCCATCACATCCCCTTCATCAGGGGCACAGCAACAGGTGTACGTGTGTGCATACCTAAACTGCTCCCTTGTTTGCAAACAAGGGAGCAGTTTCAGCACCTGCAACCCTTTCCCCCACTGCCACATCTGTATAGCATTTGCTGCTGCTGGTGTCCAGCAGCAAAGCTTTATGGAACCCCTGCGAGGGCTCTGGGGACCCCCAAGGGTCCCTAGATACCAAGTTAAGAAATGCTGCTCTAAGACATAGCCTTGGTCTAGGACAGCTTCCTCAGCCTGGTACCCTTTGGTTGGTCATGCTGGCTGGGAATAATGAGCGTTGTAGCCCCAAACATCTAGAGGGCACTGGGGGGTAAAGTTTGGGTTAGAAGGTGTGATTTATGTCATACACATGGTTAGGATACTTGCTTTTCTCCTTAATATCCAAAGATATTAAAAATTCAGGCTTTCAGCCTAAGTAAACCACTCATTAAAATGAACTAAAATATCCTTTCATTCAGACTGAAAGGAGCAAATATGAAAGCAAGTAAATGTATTCAGACAGCCAGTTTCCTGTACCACAAGTAAACCTTCTCCACGTCATAAACACTATGGGAAAATGCTGAGCCGAAATTTCTTGGACAACATTTTTCTGAGGGAAGTCCTGAGATTTTTTTTTTCTTTTTCTCCCCTATCCTTGAGAAAAGGAAGACAGCTTTGCAAATTTTCCCATGAATATTCTCCTTCATTTTTCCTGGCAGCCACAACCCCCGCGCCCTACACACAGACACATTGATCTGGTATGGTACTAGGAATAGTGCATTGTGGGAAGAAAACATGCCCAGACTATCTACAGTTGCTGCTACGCAGGAAAAGGCTGTCATGGATGGTGAGTTCCATCAGCCACTCCCTATAAGAAACTGTTTCATAGTTTCTCCTCTCTCTGACATCTGCTCTTAAATATGAGAATTGTAAGAGGCCTTTTGCATACAGCTCTCTTTGCTCTACTCACTGGTCCCAAAAGTCCCTTCAGTCTAGCTTAAAAGGATTTGCCTTTTTAAAGACTAGTTCTTAAGTAGCACCTGTGCTGTTACTTCAGAATGTATTGCTACCCCTTCAGAACAAGATAACAGCAGTCCAATGGTTATATTTTTTATTTTTCTGATAACAATGTGGTTGAACTCAATGCCAAGTGTGCTTGGCTCAGTTTAATATTTTTAATATTGCGCCATTACTCACCGAGGTTGACTGTGACCCAAGCATTTAAGAGCCGAGGGAAGTTGAGATCCAGCACCAAACCCTTGAGACATCTAAACACCCTAATTTTTTTTCTTGATTTGTATTTCTTTTTCAGCTCTCCAAAGATCTTGGCAGAGGATTAATGAAAGTATTAAGAGGAGGTACCATTTGAGGCTTACCAGCTTTGACAGCCTACCTTTCAGTAATTGAGTCTTTGACTAGGTGTTTGCCACAGTAGGCAAATAATATATATAAAACCAAAACCCATTTTACAGAAACAGTGAAATACTGTGATTTTATGCTATTTCTGTGTTTGGTGCTAAGTTTCAATTTCAGGTGTGTTATGTCTGAATACAAAACCATCTCAATGCTATGTGTATTCATGGGCCACCCAAGAGTGTTTAGGGGAGGGGGAAATCATGTTTTATAGGGTTTGTGGTATATTTGCAGTGCAGTGAAGGTATGCAGTAGATATAACATTTGAAATTATAACTTTTGACAGTGGTCAGAGTAGAAATTACTCAGTGGTTTCATTGTCTGTTGGAAAAGGTTTGAACTGTAGCCTTTACAAACTTTACCTGACATTTCTATCCAGACCCCAAGAAGCTTGGCTACCCCCAATTTGCAGGACTTCACCAAGTACTTTCACCATAGCAGGTAAGTCAAAACCTAAGCTATGCAGCTGCAATAGCAGAAAACCAGAGTGTGGAAAGATTCACTTTTCTGGGGAGAGCTGCCAGAATCCCCCCAGCCAGCATTACCAGTAATCTAAAATGTAGCTCATCTAAGTTCTTTAGAAAGCTCACTATGAATGGCAAAGTGATGTGGCTACCTTCCTCTATGTATCATTCAAGTTCTGTTTTCTGACAGAAGGACATCATATAATGTAAACTAGAAGACCTCTGGAACCTCTTCACTAGGGCTACAGAGATTAATTAATTCCCCAACCCAGTGCCTTGAATAGATGACACTTTTTAAAATACAAAACATTTCAAAAGTTCGCAAACTTTCTTGTATTTGGAATGGTGGAGGGGAGCAATTAAACAAATCTGAAGAGGATAAAAGTGAAACTGATAGATTTTCCCTTTCAGGCAGTAGGCTCTGAGTAGACTCTACTTAGTTCTTTAAAATCTGCTTTTGAATCCAGGCATATTTCCCGCATATTGGGAATACATTCTCTCTCTCTCATTCTCTCTCTCTCTCTCTGGCCCTTTCCACAGGACGTTGTCATCCCGCATTGGGGACGGGAGAAGTATGAGACCCAGACGACAGTTCTGCCTGACGTTGTCCATGTCCCGTCATTCTCCCATCCCCAGACAGTACAATTGTGCCACAAATCATTGACAGGTTCTTCCCATCAATGACCGGCCCTCCTGCTGCCCTCTTGCCCCAGCACAGCCTGGGACAGTGCCTGGCTGTACTGCAAAAGGAAGAGGTGTGGCCATTGTGCCTCTTCCATTCCTGCAGGCAGCCGGTGCAGAGGTGAGCGCTCCTGTAACGCTCCTCTCATGGAACAGGCTCTACTGGAATCCCCGTGAGATGCCATCAGGATCTAGGAGCCTGTGGAAAAGGCCTTTCTCTCTCTCTCTCTCTCAATTTCTCTCTCTCTCTCACACACACACACACATTATATATTTATTATAATATATATACACACACATACCCTGGGAGTATCTATGCCTATTGAATTTGGACAATGTGAATCTTGATTGTTTCATTTTTTTTACATAGAAATCTACCAAATTTAACAAATTTCTTTGTACATTTCATGGAAGAATTTGAGATCAATAATTTCACATATGGGTAAATGCCAAATCTTCTATACTTCAGTTCTCCTCAGGCCCAGCTATATGGCAAATACCAACAGCTGTAGTATCAAACACCTGAAGTTTTATCATGCTGGGGAAGTCTGGGTTAGATTATGGCATGAAATGGCACAGACCAGGAGACACTAGATGTCAAAAGGGCCAATTCAGTGGGTGGCATCATTTGTACAAGCCAAGCTCAGAGGATCACGTGTAGCTCCATTTGTCCTCACCCCCGAGAGAGAACAGGCTAGCATGCAGACTATGGCATGAAATTGCAAGACTATTTATGTAGCAACAGTCTACGGAGAAATCATCAGGGGACACCCCCCATTCTTTTTAGACCAAGGTTAGACCAACACTGATTTTTACTCCTGATTTGCATGCTTCATTATATTCCTTGGATTTGAAAAGTCTTTTAATTGTTTTACAGGCTGAAAACAACAACAACTCAACAATCCAAAGCATCTTTGTCATTATTTCAGGCACTGAATGAATATATTTTGGCTTGTGTGTGGCCAAGAAGATTAACACTGACCAGTGGAGTCTCTGAACAAGAGGTTTTTTTCTCTCTTTTACTTTAAGCCAATTCCACCACAGGTCATGTTTATGGCTTTTCAAGACTGCTGGAGTTTGAACTCTTTCAGTTATCCGCCTGATACTTCTGTTTGGCACTTTTCAGAAGGAAACGAGAACCAACCTGTATGCCGTGAGGTACTCTACATCTCCCATGGGGGGATCCAGGCCACCTGTCCAAGCAATATTTATATTATAACCTTCACCAGGGCCACTTCCAACCTGAAAAGGGAGAGGAAAGGAGGGGCAAGTGCCAGAGGGAGGATGAAGAGGAAAAGCAGGGAGGGAATCAAAATAAGAAAACATACAGAAACGTTCCTTTTGAGAGAAAGAGGGGGGTTAAAAACATCAAACGGCCTGTCAAATCAACCTAGGCCTGCTTGACAAGGACTGTTCTGGGTTATGCACTTGTTCTACCCACCCACCCCCTCTTGGTCTCAGTGGGCTATTTGGTAATCTAGGGCAATTTAAAGCACCAGAGGAGGATGAGAAAATTAGGGGTAATCATGCAATGCAATTACCTGAAAAGATACAAATAAAAAAAGTGGGGCTCTAAAGAAATAAACCTAACCTCATTTGGGGCTCCACTGCCAGGGAAAAAGTTGCCTTCATCATAGCGATGGAGGGAGACGTACAGGATGCTGGGGTCAGCATAAAAAGCCTGCTGTGTACCGTTGCCATGGTGAACATCCTAAAGGGGAAAGAAAGCAGATGACAAATGCAATCATGTCCAAGCCAATGTGCCGAGACCTCATTTTTATTTTATTTTTTAAAATTTGCTTTCTCTTCTCTTCTTCCATTCCCTCTCTTTGTCTTCCTCCCTCCTTCTTTCCTTCCTTCCTTTTCTCCCTCTACCCCTTTCCACCCACCCTTCCCCACCCCAAACTTCCTGAACTTTCAGGCAAATTACTCTTTAATACACTCATTTTTTAAACTGGCTTCTAAAAATCAGGAAACCACAGTGAGCATGCCCTTGAGACTCCAGATGAGCAGTCACTGAGAAATCCCAGTCCTTTTGTACAATTAAATATTATACACCGGCTCTTTGTACTCCCTGTCTCAGTGATGGAATCTAGCATCCTGTTTTATGGAGGAATTTTATGACTTATTAACTGCCAACAGTTCATAACCCCTTAGGCTTAATTAACTAGTCTCATTGGCTTTAAAAAAAGATGAATGTTTAAAATACAAAATAGTATTTTGCAGAAGGATCTATGGGCTATGGAGCATTTTTGCCATTCTTGAAAGAACACTAAAAACATTCGCGTATTCATCGATTTGCCAAATTCTACTATAGAGGTCAAAGGGTTTGCAACCAGCTGAGTAAATTGGCTTCCTTGAAATGTTCAGTTCAGTTAGCAGTCCCTCAGCAGCAAGATCCACATCAAAAGGCAACCCAGATGCAGAAAAGGCTTCATACTTCATGTTCATAAAATCATGACGGCCACAGCTGACGATCTAAGAATATGATCTCATTAGCTTTGAGCAGCCTGAGCCTCCAAAGGCCAAGAGTGCCATTCATCCTGATGGATATATACTGGCAGAACGTTTTGATGAACGGCTGCATCACAAATCCTTTGGCAGGGAGCAGCTGAAGTGCCAAAAAGATCAGCCCATGCCCACAATACTGTGCAGCTACATACATACTGCTTATAAGCAGTCACATTTTCTATATACTATTGTAAAGCTGCAGCGCTAAACATGCTCTCTTAAGAAGCATATCCACATAAAAAAGAAACCAATGGAACATATTTCCATGAAAAATGGGTTTTGAGATTAGAAAGAGGTTTTGATTTGCTCATAGTCAATTGGTCCTCCAATTGTTTCCTGGACAGGGTTAAATTAGCCACAGTAGACTAGGCACTGGTAACAACTATTACTTCTACTACTGCAATGCACTCTACATGGGGCTGCCCTTGTATACAACTCAGAAACTACAGCTAATTCAAAATGCAACAGCTAGACTGCTCACTGAAATTCCATTCAGATATCATATAACATCAGTTCTGAAGGACTGCACTGGCTGCCAATACGTTTCCATTCTTAATTCAATGCTGGCAATAACATTTAAAACCCTAATCAGCTTAGGAGCTCGATATTTGAGGGAGTGCCTCTCCTTGTATATGCCTGCCTAAGAATTTAGATCTATTAAAAGGGTCATCCTCCATGTCCCATCAGTTGGGCAAATACATTTGGGAGGACATGTGAGATGACTTTTTCTGAAATGGCACCCTGATTATGGAATTTCACCTCTCCCTCAAAGCCCAATTGGTACAAATGCTAGATTCATTTTGGCACCAAATTAAAACTTGGCTTTTTATTAAAGCCTTCAGACCAAACTGATCTTATCCAGACTGCACATGTTTTATGGTTACATTGTCAAAAAAATTTCTTATTGTAAGCCCACAACATTTCAAAAAATATGAATATGTACACACATTGGAACTATTTGATATATTTGTAATCTTTTTAAACTTCTGTATTTATTGCTTTAAATACATTTTATTATAAACTGCCCTGAGATCTTCAGATAAAGGGTAAGATACAAACACTTAAATAAATAAACAAACAAATAAACAAACAGTCACAGCGCTGTTGGGAAGGGAAACTTCTGAAGTACGAAGGGGGAACACGTGACCCTCCAGATGTTGGACAGCAGCTCCACCATTGGCTACCTGGCTAGAGACAACGGAAATCACAGTGCAACAAAAACGGGAAGGTGACCAGTTTCTCCCCCTGCTCTAAAGCATGCTTCTCTCATAGGGCTGGCACCAGGCTTGAACGGGCCCTGGGCAACATGTCCTTTAGATTTCCCCACTGCCATGTTGATACACTGGAGGTAAATGTAGCAGATGGTGCAGTGATGGGATGATCCCTAATTTTTGGACTTTTTGTTAGTGAATGAGCATCAGAGTGGATGCATCTTACCAGGAAGTGGGAACTAAAACCTCTCCAAGGAATAAGAAGAGCACATGTGAAAAGTCATGAAGTGTTAGTGGGCGACTTCTGTGTCAGTAGGATGATGATTCAGGCCTGGTTTTTAAACCAACCTGTAAAGACATTTTTCAATATTTCCTATATCTCATATAGGAAATGGGATTCAGCATTTTGGATAATTCCATCTAAGTTCAAACTAAAGCTCAGAGCAGATTCACTAATCCCTGTCATCAGTCAGGGATGTATACACTGTATCTTTTTTGTGCTCCGAGGCAACAAATGAGATTTGAAGCTGGCTTGGAATCTTTCAGTTCCTTCAAAGGATGGCAGTTCCAGGTTTCTAGTAAAACCATTATCATTGTAGCAGCCTGTAGCTTCATCCTTGTGGGGAAATTCAAATCATTATGAAGATTATTTTCTAATTCCAGCATAGAGATCCACAGATAGGAAAACATGGGCATTGTTATCAAATTTCTGGGTTTGAGGAATGAAGCACTTGGAGGAGGTGAGGAGGTATTTAAGCAGGATATAGCCTTTACATGGAGCAAATGATGCCTTCAGGGCTGGCTTAAGGTGTTTTGCTTCCTGAAGCATAGGGCAAGATGCCCCCTCTCCAGTCCATGTACAGAACATGACTAGTGTGGAACCTTTGTTCAGCTCTGGCACTGAGCTGAGGACGTCAGGTTCCTTTAGCAAGTAGATAACAGAGTTGTAAAGACAGCTTTTTTAAAGCATGAATTAAAATCTACAGCGGATTGACTGACCTGTTGATTGTGGAGCTAACAGCTTCCCCTGGTGTAACTGTAATTAAGGGATGACATCAGAAGTGGGATGAAGAAGCTTGGAGGCTAAGGGCAGTTTTTATGTGGCGTGTGGGTGGAAGAGAGGGATGTGTGTGTTAAGAGACAGAGCAAGAGGGAGAAAGAGAGTGCAAAATGCCATGGGAAACAGGACATTTGGAAGTGCAAGACGGCACTCTCTTACAAAGTTTGCATCTTCTGAAATCGCTGTGCTAGCAGACCCTGAAGATACGTCTAGGAGAGAGGACAAACGGACCTCAAATTTCTAATACTGGAGAGTGGGAGACATTTGAAAATCATTTACATCTAGAACTATTGTATTTGCTATGTTCGTATCTCCTTGGTGAATTGGCCAGCCCCCCCCCCCCCCGGGGTTTTTTGGATGCCTAAACTGTATTTCTAAATGCTCAACTGAAATTTTAAATTACTTCATGCTAAAAATGTGGAGACTGAAGGAAAATTTCATAGGGGACAGAATTGTTTTGGGAGGAGGGGGTAAATGCCCTAATTTGACTTCTCCCATCACCACACTTCTAGAATGGTTCAGTAATACAGGTAATTACTGGCAGGGAGAGATGGCAGTTTCCAACCTGGCCATTAGAGAGAATGGAGGGTGGTTTTCATGATTGTCCCTCCATCCAGATTGAAGTCTAACTGAGGCCATTTCTGCACTAGACTGTTATAGCGCTATTATTCCACTTGCAACATCCTATGGAATCCTGGGGTTTGCAGTTTAGGGAGGGGCCGGCCGGCCCCTCCCTAAACTGCAAACCCCAGGATTCCATAGGATGTTGCAAGTGGAATAACAGCGTTATAACAGTCTAGTGTGGAAATGGCCTGAGAAAGTCATAGTGACAATAAAAGTACACTTTGCAGCCTGAACATCATGCTTTTTAATGCCAGGTCATTTGTTTGGAAAACATTACTCATCCTAGATTTGATTCTCCATCTGGTTTTTATTACACGAACTTGGTAGAGAGAAGATTTGGGAGTGTTTCCCACCCAGGTCTGGTTACTGAGTTATTCTGTGATACAGCAGGCTAGGCCTGGGTAAGGGAGTAAGAAATGGCAGAGGTCTCCAAAAATTCTGTCTCAGCAGATGCTCAGTCCAGCATCTTGCCAGTTTTGAATGCATCCTAATGCAGTCAGGGCCAGTGCAGCCATTAGACTGGCTGGGGTGTTCACCTCAGGGGCTAGGGTACCTGGAGCAGCAAATTCACTACTCCTCCCTGCTTTGTCCTGCAAGAGCTCATGATACTCACCATGCCAGCACCCTGATGACACCCACCTTCCATACTGAATGAGAAGAAAGGGGAGGAGTATACAGCAGTGGTGTCATGCCCCCTCCCACCACAGCAAAAAAGAGGAAGCCATGACTGTGGCATCCCTGTGTTTCCCCTGCAGTAGAAGCTGGTCCTACTCAGATCTGTCTCACTAGTCAACCTGGCTTCTGTCCTGGCAGGAATGAAGTTGCATCTCCTCCTCCTGCCAGAGGGATACTGCCTTCTACTTCCAGGGAGGGGAGGTAGTGCAGATGCCATGCTTCATCCTCATCCTTTTATTTCTAGGGCTTGGGAAGGGGTAAACATAATTCTCTCCTTCTTTAGTGGACAGTGGGGAAAGGCAGCACTTTGTTTCCCATCTCAAGTGGTTGGATTGCTTGGTCCATCTCTAGCTGCAGTTAGGCAGATGGGACAATGCAGGGATTCTGCTGGTGTCCATTATCAGCTGGCTAACAATTTCCCTTCCTGAGCTACCATGATCTGTCTCAGGTTTGGCTCTAGATTACCCCTGACTTCTTGTTCTGGTGGATTTCAACATTCATGCTGTAGACCCTTAGTCAAGAGAGACTCAGGGTTTCATATCTGCCACAATAATCCTGGACTTCTCCCAGGTAGCATCTAGCCCAACAGCAGGAGGATACCACCTCAATGTCCAATTCTCTTCCAATGGAGTTGTGCTCCAAGATAGATGAACTGTATGTGACACTGTTATCATGGGCGGATCACTTTCTGGTTAGTTTTAGACTGTATGTACATGCCTGCAAGCTGTTGGTTATGGCAGTTCCATGAATTTCATAGGGGTTTCTTAGGCAAGAAATACTCAGAGGTGATTTACCATTTCCTTCCGCTGAATATAGCCTTTGATGCTTAGCATACATTGGCATTGTTCATATTAACCAGACCTGATCATGCTTAGCTTCCAAGACCAGATGGGATCTGGTACATTCAGGGTATTTGCTGGTGTAAATCCCTGCAGCCCACTCTACTCAGCAAGATCCTCTGACCGTGTATGGCATTTTTAGATGGCTGAGGGAGTTGCTTTAGGGAAGATGAACTTGATTTTAGGCCAGTTGCATTTTTACTAATTTGGATTCAAACCTATACAGACAAATTGGGAAAATCTCATGGCAAACACCACATTAGAACCACATATTTTTTTCCTTATGTTTTGTGCAGGTCAATAAAATCATACTCAGGTTTGAATCCTATGTGTTAGTCCTAACTAGAGAAGACACATTCACTCAATGGATCTGCTCTAGTTGGAACAAGAACATTCAGACCTTGATGCTCTATATACCTTTTTCAAAACTGAAGTTTAGATCTATAATTTAATCAGTCCACAAACAAAATAATTTTTATTCCTCTTTTGCACATGGCTATGTGGCTGGTATAGATTTTACAAGGCCACACACCAAGTAAAAAAGGGAGTGAGTGATCTCAGATTCTTGGATCTCTCTCTTGATGTCATTAAATGCATTTCTCTCCGGTGGGAACGTGGGTCTTCCAAAATAATGAAATCTGAGTGCACTAGCTATCTACATTTTGCCTAAGCTAAGATTTAGTTTCAGTTATTTTGGGCTGGAGTTACACTGTGATCCCATGGGATGTTTTATGAATCCATAATATTATTAGATTATTATTGATATGTTCAAATTAATGCTGAAATGGGATTATGTTATTTCATTATAGAAAATGGCTCCTGGGAAAGTGAAACCGCAAAACATATTTGAAGGAATTTTAAAAATTCATGGTGAGCTCATTAGTATGTTTAGTGAAACCTGTTCCCATGGAGAGGTAATAGCTGATTGTACAGGTAATCATTGTAATATATCACAGGGTGTCATTCAAAGATTTCCAGGTATAATGAAGTCAAATGTAGTCTGGATGTAGTTATTATTATGAGCTTGCGTGTCACCAACTCTTTAAAATGTCACTTCTTGCAACTTGGGAACAACTTCTAAACTATGCAAGTTTTCCAGGAAAGGCAGAAAATCAATCAATAGATTGAAAAGGCATGCTTGATGCAGAAACTGGATCCAACCCATTGATTTGAAAATACTTTAAATCTCATTTGGCAACTTCTCCTTTCTTCAGACAACACACATTATCAGCACCTTTCATCTCATATTTTTCCCAGTTTAAAGGCTGCCACAGTCACATTCCTCTTCAACCAGTGCAGAAGAAGACACTCCACTAATTGCCTACTTCCATATCAGCTTATGGCCCCCTACAACTTTCCTAATCATCCCTACCATGGATCAAAATTGGAAATGGCCCAGAAATAAATCTGTCATATGAATAAAGCATTCGTAAGGACTACATACAAATCTATGGTACAACTATTCTGGTAATACGGTGCACATTTTTCGCTGTCACCTCTTTTAAAAGACATTGAAGAGCTGAGGTAGGTAGAAAAGAGCATTATCACTTCTTTTAACATATTTATTTTATATATAATATTTATTAAAAAAATATAAAATGCATGTATTTTTGATTACTTAAAATATTTATATCCTATCCTCTATCTAATGATCTCAGGGAAGCATATAATAGAATGTACATAGCAAGGATGGGTTAGAGCAACTCCCTAATGAGAAAAGGTTACTGTCTTTGGGTTTTTTCAGTTCACAAAGAGCAGGTGTGTAGCTATTGAGGAGGGTGAGAAATCTGACCTTTGGATGCTTAAGCTATGGCCATTTCTGCACTACACTGTTATAGTGTTATTATTCCACTTTCAACATCCTGCGGAATTCTGGAGTTTGTAGTTTACTGAGGTCAAAGAGCTCTCTGCCTGAGAATTCTAAAGACCCCTCCTTAAACTGCAAACCCCAGGATTCCATAGGATGTTAAAAGTGGAATAATAGCACTATAACAGTCTAGTGCAGAAATGGCCTATATCTCCAAATGTTCAACTGAAGTTATAAATTGCTGCAGTGCCAGAAATTTGGGGAATGAAAGAAAATTTCATTTGGGGAGCCCAATTCTTATCTGGGGGCCACTATTTGCATTTTGCTCTCCCAGTATCTATACCTCTGAGAAGCAAGCAAGATGTATAGGGGGAAAATCATATGCCATGACAGGTTATAACATTTATGCATATGGATAAAGTAGGTCAAGGGAAGCTCTCCATCTCTCATACTACTGAAGCCTGAGGTTGTCCTATGAAGCTGATTGAGGTATGGAAAAGGCAGCGTTCTTCACAAGGCAAATATTTCAGTTCCTTTCTGCAGCAAAAACTACATGATCTGCTATGCAAAAGTAGTACTCATAGTTCTACACAATAATCCAGGCATATCCTGATTTTAACTACAGCCAGCTCTCTACTTTCACAGGTTCAGCATTCACAGATCTGATTATTCACACATTATTTTATTTTATTTGTTATTTATTTTAAAAATTCTTACTGTATTTGCCCCTGCCACAGAAAAAATACGTTTTCTCTAGGAATCTCTAGGTCCTTCCACATGATTTCATGGTCCACTTCTGCCAAAACATTCTGGTCCTTCAGGATCACATCCTCAAGCAGAATGTGCACAAAACTACATCTACCATGTACAGAACCACACCTATCATGTATAGAACAACACCTACCAAGTACAGAACTCTACCTACAACTACTTAGGCCAGACCCCACCTACAATACTGTGTTCAGTTCTGGGCACCACAATTCAGGAAGGATATTGAGAAGCTGGAACACTAGTGCGTGCCTGCAGATCTGCCGGGGTGGGCTTTAGGCTGGCGAGGTTCCCCAGTTAGTGGAGAGCCTCCACCAACCGGAAGGCGCCATTTTGGACGCCGGAGCAGTGTGGAGTGACGAGCTCACACTGCTCCTCATCCCGACGGACCCGACCAGACCCACGAAAAATCCGGTGAGTAGCGTTTCTACACATTTCCTTCCCCACATGTGGAAAGGGCCTATGTGTCTTCAAGTTGGCCCTGACTTATAGCAACCATCTCATGGGAGTTTCTTGGCAAAATGTATTCAGAGGTTTGCCATTGCCTTCCTCTTAAGATAAGAAAGTGTAACTTGACCAGGGTCACATAGCAGATTTCCACGGCTGAGCAGGGATTCAAACCCTGCTTTTCTGGATTCCTAGTGCAACATTCAAACTAGTATACCATGTTGGTTCTGTCTCTAAAAAAAGTGTACCTTAAGCACACTGCTTATTCTCATGTTACTTTTTTGTACACTGGAATTCTAATTTGGGGCAAAAACACACCATAGCTTATGCAGTGTGCTTGTTGTTTTAATTCTAGTACTTGATCCTTAAATATTTCTAAAAAGGATTCTACATGATTACTCTCAGATTTCTTTCCTTGCACCACCTTCAATGATTGTGACACATGTTTCATTTGGGGGGGGGGGGGAGTGCTAAATGCTAAGGCCATGACTTCATGATAAGATTTAATTATAAGTGCTGATATGAATAAGATTTAAACTATTAAGTCTGTGGCTTAAAAATATTTAACATATTTTGTCTTTAAATCTTTTATCACCTGCAAAAATTAATTAAATGCAGATGTAACAGGTTAGGTTTGAATGCCAGGGTTCATTTCCTGTCTATGCTTTTTTTTCAGTCAACTTATTACACCTCCTCCCAAATGTAGGCAAAACAAAAAAAATGGGGCTCATAAATCAACCTTTAGCTTTTCCTTAAGACTGTGTATGAAGTTGATCCTGAAGCAGGAGGCTGAAGCTCAATTCATTATTCACTAGGAAAATGGATAGACAACATACCAAAGGACAACTATGTTCAAACAACCATTTATTATCTGAAACGTTCATGTTCAGTAAAGGATAAATCTCATCCAAAGAGCTCGTGGTTTTATTGTTATTGAATAAGCTGGCGTGCATGAAGGTCATGCTGTACTAGTATACACAGTTTCAAAACCCAGGGGGAAAGATCTTGTTGATCTGTTTTAAAAAAATAAAAAACCGCCCATGTTGCACAACAAGCCAAGTTATTGTCAGTTTAAGAAGGAAGGTGAAACTGGTTACTAAACCAAAGCCACATAATTTAACTATCTGAAATTTATATTCTGTAGGGAAAAGTAAACTTGGGTACTTGTTGGGTCATTTTAACAGTGGAAGTATCAATTCATTTAAGAACCATAAAAGTCACCCTGATCTGCTCCTTCTTCTCATTAAAATTGCAGTTAACACCATTAAAGTGAAACATACATGTTTATGGTTTCAGTCCTGCCATCCTGGATTTAATGAGTTCCCAAATTCAGAGGAAAAACACACACCTTTATTACTTCTAAGTATTAAAGGCAGGAAAGCCTAACATATAAAATAAAAAAAAATTACAACATTTATTTCTTCCTCCCTCTCTCTCCCTACATCCACCCCCAGCTATTATCTAGGTGGATTAAAATGATAAGGCTTGCCAAGAATATACATACCAGATCTACAATCAATATCTTGCCTATATTTAGCTTGTCTCTCAAGTATTTGGCAGTAATTGCAACCGAATTAAAAAAGCAGAATCCCCTGTGGAATAGAGAAGAACAGAAATTTTACAAAGCATGTCGGTCAGGAAAACAGTTATAAATAATGTTCAGGGTATTTGTGCATGAATATCTAGTACGTGTGTGCGCATGTGCATGTTTTTAAAAAGCTATATGATGTCTGAGACCATAAATCTACTTCTGGGAGTACCTCAAAAGCCTTTGCAGTCATCTGCTAACAATTAGAGCTCCTCAGAGACATGCACAATGCAGGTGATTGCCAGTAACCCTAGTGCTCCAAGATGGGCAATATTCCCTGGTACTTACATGGCTGTTGATTCTTCAGCATGATGACCTGGGGGCCTTACAACAGCAAAACCATTCTGTAAGAACAAGATAGGTTTTCAATTACCAGATTTTAATAGAAGAAAGGGAGGGGATAGTGAAAGAGAACTCTCTGCTCTTTCTGTGGAGCAAAGAGCAGCAAACAAACAGATTTGGAATCTATTAATGGCTGCCAAGCACCTTTTTAAAGGCCTTGTTAATGCCCTTGCATAAGAGACCACTAACCACAGAGCCATAAGCAGATCACATTATAGAAAAGTAGAGAAAGAGACTGTAGGGGGGGTGGGAACCAAAGCCTTACAGAGCTTGTCGGAGTCCAGTTCCCATTATTCCCATAGATCCTGGTTGACATGCAGAAGTCTGCACTGTTGTTGTGGGGTTTCTGTCCGTATACATCTTGTTCTGCTTTTAAAAAGTGTATGGTTAAAAAATTCTACAATCCAGTATGACTGTAAGCATAGAAATAGGGGCATTATACTGATACCCGGTTTACATTCATGTATCAACTGTAGGTAACAGGGCATGGGAAAACCATACTAAGGCCATTTCCATACTGGGCTTCTGAAACCGTGTAGAGCGACCTCTCACTGAGGTCTTCTACATCGTAGAGTGGACTGGCGTGGATTCCTTTTCGTAGTTCCACACCAGAATCCACTCAGGAGCGGCCAGAACTAGCTGGGCTGCGTGTTTTTTAAAAACCTCTTTTTCGAGGTTTTTAAAAAGCACGGAGCACGCAGCCCCGTGCCGCTCCGTCGCCCGGCTCTAAAGTGGATTTGCAGGCGCGCGCAAGTGCGTGCCTGCAGATCTGCTGGGAGCGGGCTTCTGGCTGGCGAGCTTCTCCGGTTGGTGGAGAGCCTCCGCCAACCGGAAGCTGCCATCTGGGACGCCGGAGGAGTGTGGAGCAGTGAGGTCGCGCTGCTCCGCGTGGCGATGGATTTACCCGGCTGCAGGTAAGCTCCATTTTAGCGTGCTTTTGCCCGTCCCCCCCCCATGTGAAAAGGGCCTAAGTCAAGATAAACAAAGCATAGCAAGATAGCTGGATGAACAATCCAGAATGTTCACATGAAAAAGAAGAGGAAAAAAATCACAGGACCACCTTAAATATAAAACCAAATGAAACTGAATTGTTCAAGAACTAAACAAGTTAAAATATTTTAAGGCCTTTTATTTACATTCAAACGCCTGGAAAACAGTGGATTTTCCTTTTTGCGTGAAGATAGTAAACCTCCACATGCAAAAAGGTCATTGAAGAGATTAGAAAAAGATGGATGATGGAAATTCCATATTCCATTAGACTATAAATCTAGCTTAGGAGCCTGCCAAGGCTTGCGACTTTATTGGACTTCCTAAGTCAGTTTATAACACACATTCTGGGCATTTTATAGAAGGTTTTCATACAGAGCAGTCATCAAAAAGTTGTGATTTTCTAGGAATACCTTAAGCTACTGATTCGCTGCAATGCCCCACTTAGAACAGGACTTCACTCCCTCCCAGCACACCATGAAGCAAAGGAAAGACCTATAAATCTTTGCTAAATGACTGCTGCCCAGAAAGGCAGGGTAGGTAGCAGCCAAGAAAACCCTCGTTGCTGATAAGGAACATACTGTTAACCATTCCAACCATATATCTCCAAATGAATGAGAATGAATTATTTTGTGGTTACATAAGACAGTGACTTAGATTACAGCTAGTTCTCTATGCACCCCTGCCATCAGAGATAAACTTACAGAGACTCTTGCATCATTACCAGGCCCAGATATATACAAACATTAGAGAAACAGACATAACTTCCTTCGTTTTCCCTCTTTGATTCAAGCAAAGCCTCGCCATGTGTTGTTGTTACCCGTCCTCAGGCTGACGTCAGCTTATGGCAACCCTATTAATGAGAGACCTCCAGGTCACCCTATCATCAACAGCCCTGCTTAGGTCTTCCAGATTCAGACATGTGTTTTCCTTGACTGAGTCTGTCCATCTGTAATGTGGTCTTCCTCTTTTCCTGCTGCCTTCTACCTTACCAAGCAATATTGTCTTTTCTAGTGAGTCATGTCTTCTCGTGATATGGCCAAAGTACAGCAGTCTCAGTTTAGTCATCTTGGCTTCTCGGAAAAGCTCAGGCTTGATTTAGTCTAGGACCTATTTATTTCTCTTTTAAGCAATCCACGATTTCTGTAGAACTCTTTTGTACCACGACATTTCAAATGAGTCAATTTTCTTCCTATCAGCTTTCTTCACAACCATACATAGATACTGGAAATACAATGGCATAGACAATCCTCTAGTATTCAACGGTATATTTTTATACTTCAGGATCTTGTCTAGTTCTTTCATAGCTACCCTTCTAAATCCTAGTCTTCTTCTGATTTCTTGACTGCAGTCTCCATTCTGATTAATGACTGAGCCAAGGTATGGAAAATTTGTGACTATTTCAATGTCTTGATTGTTTGCTTTAAAGTTATGTAAATTATCTGTGGTCATTATTTTTGTTTTCTTAATGTTCACCTGTAAACTTATCTTTACACTTCTTTGCTTGACTTTGTTCAGTAAACGTTTCCAGTCTTTGCTATTTTTTGCTAGTAGTATGGTGTCATTTACATATCTTAAATTGTCCTCCATATCCTCTAGCTTTCAGGCCTCTTTCCTTTGAGTCTAATCCTGCTTTACCTATGATATGTTCAATGTCTAAGTTAAACAGACAGGGTGATAAAATGCAGCCTTGCTTGACCACCCTGCCAACTGGAAGCCATTCGATTTCTTCTTATTCTGTCCTGATAGTAGCCTCTCATCATGAGTATAGGTTATGCATCAGGACAATCAAATGTTGTGGCATAGTTTTTCATGATCTAAACAATCAAAGGTAATCTACAAAGCACAGACTGATTTTCTTCTGAAATTCTTTATTGCACTCCATTACCTAATATATGTTGGCAATATGATCCCTAGTGCCTCTTCCTTTCTTGATACCAGCTTGAATATCTGGCATTTCTCACTCGATATATGTTTAAAAGTCTTTGTTGCAGAATGGCAATGTGTGCATTACCCCAAAAATAAGATATGCATTTCCAGGCATGAGATAGAATCCTGCATACACTGACTGATGTATATAGGTGCAAATTTGTTATAATTATTATAATTTAAATACGATAATTTAAGTCAATTGATGAATTGATGGAGTGGTAGATTGATTGATTGATTGTATTTATCTATCACCTCTCAACACACCAGGGCTCCCAAGATGATGTACAATAGGTTAAAAAAAATTAAAAATTAAATACAGAAATTAAAACTTTTAAAAACAGATGAAAATGACTCTTTAAACGTAATTTTAAAGTAAAGGTGTGCTATTGCATTACAAGGTAGAGCCCATTTTCCCACCCTGCACCCAAAATGTTGCAGAGCTCCTAAAATGTTACAAGATTGCTTCTGGCTGCCATTTTGGCTGATTTTGGGCTGATTTTCTAAATTCCTTTTGTCTTTTTGGAAGATATAGAGGGCTTTGGAGGATCAGGGGAATTGCTGTGCTTTGGGTATATTTTGGGTGGGTTTGAGGAAAAGAAAAAAAAACCCTGAAAAATCATTCTGGTTTTTTTAAAAAAAAAAAATGCACCTAGGGGCTTTGGGGGCTTCAGAGGGTGCACTTAGAGGTGCCAAGGGCAGCGTCCACACCTTGCCCACCCCTGCTTTACAGCCACAGACAGTTAACGCAGCCAAAGCAGCCACCTCAGTTTTAAAAACCAAAGGCCGTGTGAAACAACACAGTTTTAGCTGCTCACACTAAACTCAGAATGGATGGAGCCAGCCTGACTTCCCTCGGGAAGAAATTCTACAGTTCGGGTGCTGCTACAGGCATCCCTCGCTTATTGACAACCCATTTTTCAACATTTCACTCTTTCAGTCATTGTGAATTATAGACAGATACCATTCTTCTGATGCTGGGTCCATTCTTTTGTCAGTTCTCCTCTTGCCTTGTTCCTGTAGGGAACATGAGGGAATTACGGAGGCTTACTTGGTGAGGCTCTCTAAGTCCTTCATGTTCCCTACAGGAAAACGACAAGAGGGGAAGAACTGATGAAAGACTGCATTCCACTTGTCAACCAATTCTACTTTCTGACAGTGCTCTGGTCCCTAACCTGTCAGATAAGTGGGCAATGCCTCTACAGAGAAGGTTCTGCCTTGTCTACCCACCAATGTAACCTCTTGCAACAGATATGTAACAGATTCCTCCACTGAAGATATCAAATTTCAGAATCATATGGGAACCATAATGGTCAATGCAGTGGCCAACTGACCTATGGACTTACTCAGTTTGCTGTCCAGATGCTAAACTGACAAGGAACAACATGAAGGCTATTCTCTACCTTCTCAAATTTCTAGGCTTGGTCTGGACAGACCTTCAAACAAAGGATGCCTTCAAATGGCACAAAGGTTGGGAGACCTCAGGCTTTGGGGATTAACTGCTCTGTTTTTTGCTAGATACCTGAGGTCCATCCAGTTAGAATCACAGAATCATAGAGTTGGAAGAGACCACAAGGGCCATCAAATCCAACCCCCTACCATTCAGGAATACACTGTCAAAGCATTCCCAACAGATGGCCATCCAACCTCTGTTTAAAAACCTCCAAAAAAGGAGACCCCACCACATTACAAGGCAGCATATTCCACTGTTGACCTGCTCTTACCATCAGGAAGTTCTTCCTAATGTTTAAATGGAATCTCTTTTCCTGAAGTTTGCAGCCATTGCTCCATGTCCTAGTCTCTGGAGCAGCAGAAAACAGGCTTGCTCCATCCTCCATATGACATCCCTTCATCATGTCACCTCTTAATCTTCTCTTCTCCAGGCTAAACATACCCAGTTCCCTAAGTCTCTCCTCATATGACATGGTTTCCAGGAGATAAGTGCATAGTTGCTGCTTGTACTTAGAAACCAGAAGCCACTGCTGATCTACAGCAAATCACTCAGATTTCAGTCTAACTGTTGTCCACCCCTGAAATGGACGACTGTTGTCTAACTTCTCTTCAAATATAGCATTTGTCTTCTATAAAGCGGAAGGTCTATCCTACTCATTTACAAGGAATAAAGTAATTAAACTGACAGTACAATGGGATATGTGTTTACAGTCATCCCTCCACATTCACTAAGATTAGGGGCACAGGACCCCTGTGAAAGTGGAAAAACCGTGAATAAATTTAGGCCCTCTCAAATCATATTTAACACACAAAAAAGTATGATCACCATATTCAACTCACCACGGATTCCTTTGAGGCACCAGGGTTCCTTCACAAGGCAGAAATGGAGGGCTGGTGGGGCTTACTGCCACCTCCACTGCTGTGCCACACAATTTTTGATAGGGACTTACAAGCCTCATTTGCAGTTTCTCAGTCTCACAGGGCTTGCAGTACCTATTAAAAATGGCATAGGGAAGCAGCAGAGGTAACGGTAAATAATCCGTGAATAATCAAATCTGCAAAAGTGAAACCCGCAAACGTGGAGGGTGGACTGTACTCAGAAATGATTCCCATTACACTCAATGGGACTTACTCCCAAGCAAGTGTGTATAGCAGTGGTTCTCAAACTTTTTACCCTGTGGCTCCCTTTAGATCTACATGCAGATGTTGCACACACACACCCCACTCTACATTGCACTCCCTCCTTCTCCTATCATACACTCCATTCTCTCTCTCCCTCTCTCTCTCTCTCTCTCTCTTTCTCTCTCTCAGCCCTCTTGCATCACACACACTCTTTGTCTTAACACTGAGCATTCATGCTCTCCACCTCCTGTTTTCACTTCCTTCCCCCCGTCCACCTGAGAAACTGCCTCATGGTTATCAAGGGCTATGTGCCTGCTGTGCCAATAACCAGATGTTCAGAGAAGCTGAGTGGGGAAAGCATAAAAAAAAGGGAAGCTGATTTTTGTTATGTCCAACAAAAGGCATAATGGGCATAATGAATACACTTTGAGTCGTGTTAACAGAATAGTATTACTCTGATGGCAAGATGGTAAGAATGTGATGACTGATACACAAATGACAGGTTGATTTTTGGAAGTCTTAATAGTTACTGCTTTGGAGTATGACAGCTAAAAAAGAATGTAGCTGTGATACCTAAATATGAAAAAAAAAATACATAGGCATACACTTCTTTAGAAATTAGGATTTTAAAAAGCACTTTAGCTAGGCAAAAGAGCAGACACTATAAATATGGCTCATAACAAATAAGATCTTGTTGGTGCATTGTGCTAGGAGTTCTTCCAGGACTTCTTCCAGGGTAATATGTCAGTGGTACAGGAAGGCAGACAAACTCTGCTAGTTCCAGGCAGCCTGTTTCCCCAGTGTCTTACTGCTTTTATGGCCACGGCCTTTTCCCTCCTGCTGCTAACAGATATACAGAGTAACAGATATATAACAGAGTAACAAATCACACTCTCTCAGCCTCGGAGGAAGGCAAACCTTTCTGAACAAATTTTGCCAAGAAGATCCCATGATAGGTTTGCCTTAGGGTTGCCATAAGTCAGAAAACTCTTGAAGGTACACCAACACAACAGCAAACACTGATTTAATTTATCAACAGGATTATGGTTTCTATCATCAGTGTGCATTTAGGATAAAATGATAGCTCCTTTGTGGAGTTTGGGTTTTGTTTTATCAAGTTGATTCCAGTTTGTGGTGATGCTATGATAGGGATTTGTTGAAAAGATTTATTCGGAGGTGGTTTGCCAGTGTCTTTCTTTTATGCTGGGGAAATTTGACTGAGGGCCCAAAGTCCCCTAGAGGGTTTTCACGGCTGAGCAGGGATTCAAAATCTGGTCTCTCAGAGTCCTAGTCCAATGCTCAGACCACCATACCAGCTCTCATCATCCTAACTGTTGACACCTTTAAAATACAAAACCGTATCTAGGTGTCTGAATGCGGTTTCCCTCACCTAGTTATTCCAAAGAAAACTCATGAGCATTTAGGGTGCCACAAGATAAATACGGTATTATCTCTTTCTCACATTTCAACTTTTGCCCACTTTTCTTCTCTGGCTGCTTTTTAAAGGAAATGTTTAACTTTGGTTATCTGAACACTACTATCAACACAATTTGGGCCATGGGGGACATAATATACGGCAGGATTGAGGTAACTAGGACCCTAAAATAGCTCTCAAAATAAGGGCCCCTTCTGCAGATGTGTGGCTTAGTCTGAGAGTATGTGTGCATGCATGTGTCTTCAAGTCACCTGTCAACTTATGGTGTCCCCATGAATTTCATAGGGTTTTCTTAGGCAAAGAATACTCAGAGGTGGGTTTCTTAACTCCTTCCTCTGAAATTTAGCCTACAGCACCTGGTAGGTCTCCCATCCAAGTACTAACCAGGACTGACCTTGCTTAGCTACCAAGATCAGATGAGATCTTAGCCGTGTCATAGAAATTAATTAAATAATTAATTGAATAAAATCTAGAGTGTAAACAGCAGCAAAATCTCTATCTGTGTGTCCATCTTTAGCCCTTCAACAAGATTTATCCTGATAAGTTTTAATCAGTTCCTCAAGTGACACACACAAAAATTTAATGATATAGAAACTTTGGAAGATTCAGGAAGTAAATGTTGAGGAGGAGGAGGAAGCAGAAGAAGAGGACATCTTCTTCCTTGGTGCAGTAATATTGGGCACTATCTGTACAAAATTACTTTGGGGTACCCACAGCAAAGGACTAATCAGTTCTATTTTTTTTTTTTTTTTTTTGGCCACACATTATTATTCAGTGTCTCTTCTCATAAAAGTCTGACACTTTCTGTGACTACCAGCTCAGTGCAAAATTGCCCCATATTAGCAGAAGAGAATGTGAATTCATTTATTTGGGCAATACTGAATACCAGACAGTGATCTCAGAACAGTGGATGAAGGTCAGACAGAAAAGCAAAAATATACTCCAGAGATAGACAGTCTAACACACAGCAATATGTTGAAAATGTAGCCAACACATATAAATTCAAAGCATTTTTACACAGACACTTGTTTATACTAGGATACAGACACCATTATACGTAGACAGAAGGTTAAACTGACTGACAGAAATGCACATTAGAGGAAAGATTCATTTCTTTGTCATTACCAGCCCGATTTTTGTGTGTTTTAAACTTCAAGATATGATTGAGTAGGTGTGCACCAAATATGGTCTAAAGTCTCAAAATGCTTAAAAGAGAAATGACAAATCAGCAGTTTATCAAAGTCTTCACCCAGGGACGGGAGGGGAAACGTTATTTAATCTCACATCACTGGTCAATTGAAAAGAACAATGATAGCTTAGTTTCCTCATTTGTAAAGGATCACTCAGTCCTGTGTTAACTGTGTGACAAGATTATTTATTTTCCAAAGAGGATGAGCTCTGTACACTATCTTGCTTCCCTCTCGCTCGTATTTGGATCAGAAATGTTCAGATACTAAACGTAGGACCCTATAGTTCAGGAGATCTTTAATTACTTTGGCCATCTAGTTGATTTTTTAACTTTTTTTTTTCTGGAAGCCAGCTTGGATCTGTATCCCAGGGCTACTATAGAAATTAAAAGGCTTCAAGTCACAGAAAGTCATATTGAACCAGATATCAGGCTATGACTCATAATTATGGTTAGTGAAACTGACCAAGGAAGTGATCAAATTCCTTTTCACGGGCCTTTTCACATCAGGCAGAGTGAAGAATCTGCCTCACACAGTAGATGGTAGGAGGTGGAAGCAAGAGGCTGGAGGAAAGGGCTGTGTGCTAAGCAACTTGTCCTCTGCTCCCTGAACTACCTCAATGCCTTCAGGTATGTTAGGATATGTTGCCCTGTCAACAAGTGTTGAAGTAAATTTCAAGTGCAGTCCAGTTGGTTTTCATAAATGGAATGGGAGAGTACCATATTGTTGTCTTCAACTCAGAAAGAAACATGTTTTAGACCACACTTGCTTTCCATGACAGTTTCTAGGGGGAAAAAACCTGGATAAAACGTTATTTAAGATGGCAGAATTTTAGTGGGTTGACCTGGATAATCCCATCACAACGTTATTGTTGTTGTTAGCATTGTATCATGTGCAAGATGTATTGAGCACTAGTGATCCTGTTGTTTTCTTTTGAGGTCTGTCCACATGTTCCCTGTCCTTTTGATACAAATACAAGATTCAAAAAGGGGAGAGGACACATATTCTGGAAGCAAATATGTGAAGGCACTGAAGATATTTTGTTATGCTTGATGGAAACCAGCATTCAGTTTTTCAGGCGGAGACATTATTACTTGAATGACCTCCTTCAATCAACCATTACCTTCCATGAACTCTGACTAATTTTAGTGATCCCCCAATAAGCTGCCAAATTGGCAGATGATCTTGAACATCAGGTCTTTTTAGTCTATTCTTCTTGAAAAATGTCCCCAACACTGGCAAACATTCTAGTGTCTTCAGTTTGGGTTGACAGACTGAGAACTAGAAATGTCTCCTGTACCTTTAATTGTTGGTTAGAAGAGGGAATTCCAGCACAGAGGTGTATCTAGGATGGGGCAACTGGATTGCATGCCCCAGGCACCAATGCCACGGGGGCGCAAAAAAGAGGGACCCCCTCACCTGGCTCCCCACCGCTCGCCACCATTCACCCCACCCACCACCGCCCCATTCCCACTTGCCACGGTCCTGCCTGCTGGTACCCCCCCCACACCAGGGTCCTTCCTGGTCTGGTGGGGTGGGGTAGGGTGGGGTGGCAGCAGCACCTACAGGGGCAACTTCAATGCTTGCCTTAGGGGCTGTTGAGCCTTGGTATACCACTGTTCCAGCAGGTCTTGCTTGTTACACAATCAGGTAACAAGCACCACTTATTGAAATTCCCTCTTGTATATCACCATTACAGGTACAGGGACCATCTCCAATTTTTACCTTGGCATGTTTTTGTCTGGCAAAAACCTTAGATGAGGTTTTTAGTAGTAAATTCTTGCTAGTTGCTGCTGACTGCGTTGTGCACTCTGCTGCTTGTGTTTGATGTAGTCTTCATATTGGCCAGAATTCAGCATGGGACATAGGTCTTCATAAGTGGGTTTTATGTGTGCATGAATGCCTTCAAGTTGCCTGTTGACTTACAGCAACCACATGAATTTCCTAGGGTTTTCTTAGGTAGAGAATACTCACAGGTGGTTTTGTCAGTCCCTTCCTCAGACATATAGCTTAACAGCACGTGGTATTTGCTGGCAGTCCCCCATCCAAGTATTAACCAAAGCTGACTCTGCTTAGCTTCCAAGCTCAGAGGGGATCTGGTGTCTTTAGTGTATTTAGGACCTAAACGGACTTACAAGTGGAGAAATAGAATTAAGTAGTTTCGCAAAATCTGTGTTCAACCTAGGGGCTGCCATGATATTACATTATGCAGGCATTTGTTGCACAATGATAGGCATTGCAGTTACTAATATGTCACAGCCCCAGAGTGCTATGGGCACTGATGCACATTGGACATCTGGACACTGGCTAGGAAGTACTAGAGTGCAAGAGGAGGGCCAAAGGTGCATCAGAAGGGCCAGATGTGGATCAGAAGTTTCCCTTGCACATTAGAAGTCCCCAACATGCATCAGAAGTGGCCAAGGTGCCTGCTGCTCATCATCAGGAGTACCCAATGTGCATCGGAAGCACCTGATCGCATCAAAACATTCTTGCTGGTGTTTGGATGCACAGCCGCAAGATTCAGTGGCTCATTGAATTTCTACAACGTAGCTGTGGATTCATGAAGTTATGAAATGTAGACCATGGAGTAGAATCGTAGCCATTGTTTTTATGGGTGTTTATGTTAGTTCAGTTGTTAGCCTTTTTTTAATGAAAGGTGGAGTATAAATTTATGCATTCTATTTATTGGTTTGGACTGAGATGTTTCTTCTGCCAGTAGCAGAATCTTTTGTGTGGAACACACAAATAGTCTTCCTGATCCCATTCTGCTAGCTGTTAGCAGGATTAGTCTTTCGGATCAGATACTTTCCACAAAGGCCTTCTGTTAATAGGGGGAAAAAAGTCCGGATATAACTCATTGATTACAATAAGACCAACATATGTGTGGGACTATAATAGGACAAGCCGGAGTCTTTCTCAATTCAGGTTGTGGATTACAGTGATTATTATACAGATACAGGAACAGTGGTTTAAAAATCTCCCTGGTTGCTGGCAACAGCAAGAAAAAGAAAAAGAAAAAAAGAAAAAGAAGCAATTCACAGAGTACTGTTATTTTTATCACATGCCACTGCCTCTGTAATCAGGTAGTGTCCAGGTTCAATATTGTTAAACCTATCACATAAACTGTTGGAGCAATGACACATGCTTTGCAGACTTGCAAGCAAGAGTGAGTCACAAAAATTTTTCAAACACCATCTTCAAACTTACAGATAAGATTCAAGGATCTGGAAAACATGTGGTTTGCTATCTCTTGATTTCATTAAGCTGTCTATTAGACTGGGGTAGATTGGCTCTGCAATTCAAAATAAGCTTTAATTTCAATTGTTATCTTTTTTCTACTGTGGAATTTTATTTTGAAATAATCATTAAAACAGAGGCATCCAAACACAAAACAGCAAGAACACAGCAATACTAAAAACTTGGAAAGTTCCTTTTTTGTTTTTTGGACTCCAATCAATTAGAATATACTGTATATGTTTGTCTACAGCTGCTTCCAGACACTTGTTTTTAAATATCATGTAATCGCCCTGCCTCATTTGCAGAGTTTTAAAGGGGGTCAAGGTGACATAATCTTTCACTAATTACCTTCCATTCCGTATTTTTTCACTGCTTTTTCTATAGTTTTGCTTTCCAATAAAAAAGAAAATTAAGAAGAAATGACAGAACAGCTGCACAGTGGCCTGTAGCTTGCTGGTTTGTCCTAACTGGAGTAGACCCATCGAATCCGTGATGAGTCAACACATAAGTAGATCCCCTTGATTCAGTGGACTAGCAATAGGATTCAAGACAATGTCTTTCAAGTAGTAAAGCAGCCAAAAATTGTTTAAGGAGAAGTTCATTCTCTGTGTTAAGAACCAAAAACATGTGGTCCTACATATGTTGTTGGATTATTATTCCCATCAACCCTATCCAGCATAGGCAATGGTGAGAAATGATGGGAATTGCAGTTTTACAATAGCAGGAGACTCACAGATTCTTCATCCCTGATTGATAATGCTATTTTGTTGGTAGTCAGTGGCAAGAAAGAAGTAAAAATCTCTGTCATTTTTTAATAGCAGTTTCATAATTTTGGAAGGGATCTCTAGGGCCAGCTATTCCAAACCCCTGCCTATGCTGGAATCCACAGCTAAAACATCCTTGAGAGGAGACCACCCAACTCAGTTTTAAAAACTTCAATGAAGGAGAATCCTCCCCCCCACCTTTCCAAAATAGAATACTACTTAGCAGCTTTTACAGTCAGAAAGGTCTTTCTAATGCTTCATCAGAATCTCCTTTCTTGTAACTTGCATTCATTGGTTTAGATCCTACACAATGGAGCAAGTCCACTCCATCTTCTGCTTGATATCCCTTCAGATATTTCAAAGTAGCTACCATATCACCTCCAATCTACTGTATTCCATGGCTAAACACACTCATCTCACTCTGTGTGCTCCACTCTGTTAACCCCATGAATTTCAAAGGGTTTTTTTTTTATAGGTAAGGGATATTCAGAGGTGGATTGCCATTGCCTTTGTCTTACAGGTATTCCTTGGTGGTTGTTCCATCCAAGTGCTAACCAAGCCCAATTCTACTTAGCTTCCAAGTTCACAGTATTCAGGCCTCTCATCTCCCTCTACCATTCTTCATAGGGCTTGTGCTTTCTATCTCCTCAATGGCTAAACCTGATTTGGTTGCTCTCATCTCAACCAAGTTTTACCCTTGCCACATTAAAAAAAGATCACAGTAAATTGTGTCTCCTCCCCTGCCTTGTCTGTTCATCTCCTGTGAGGCATCTGAGTAGTGAAGGGAGGTTTGCCCCAATCCACTGAATTCAATGAAACCTAATTCTGAGAAGATGTGTTCAGGATTGCAATGCCAAAGGGTGATCTCAGATCACAAGAGTGTGGGCTGCTGGGTGATATCACCACCCATCCAAGATGAGTAATGGGAATGTAGACCCCTAGCCTTCGCCTTGGGTAAATGGCATGCTCAGACAGAACGGATGGAGTTTGGCTTAATCAGTTGAGTGGAGGTAGGAGCACACTGATAATTAAATAAAGTTGTGGGCCAACACTCAGCTACCTAAGCCATTTCTGCACTCCACTGTTATAGTGCTATTATTCCACTTTCAACATCCTATGGAATCCTGGGGTTTGCAGTTTAGGGAGGGGCCACGGGCATCAACTGCGTGGGGAGAAGGTGGTTTGTTCTGCCGGTGATCAGAGCACAGATGTTTCCATCAGATTTGGGGATTCGGGCCAGGACAGGTTACTTAATTGAGTATAACTAAGCCAAGTAGATATTCCCAAATTCTTTACTCTGAGAGTGTGGGGAGCAACTGTTCTTAATGAAATGTACTGTATACCTCCCCAAACCTCCTTATTCTGGAAGCCTTTAAGACTGATATATATATTTTGAGACTTCTGCTCTGTGTATTTGACTTTTATGGTGAAGGCCTTGTGTAACATCAAATATATAATCTTATTTGAAATAACCATTTTATGTTTTAGTCATATTATTCTGAAAGAGCAGAAAGAGAGCAAGCTAACTGATGACTGGATACAGTTCTCTCCCCCCCCCCATATAATATTATGACTCTAATCACTCCTGACATATCAAAAGGAAACATCCCAGGAAAGCCTACAGTTTTAGTTTCCAAGAATATTCATTTCAAACTGTTTTAATTCACTTATATGATCCCTGTCTACCAAAAGGGAAACTTCATACAATCCATCTGAAGAGAGGGTTGAAGGGGCCTGGTGTGTTATGGTTCTGTAGAAATGGATGGTCAAGATAATACCAGAAGTTATTGTTGGAGGATTCATTTTTCTCCCCTCCTGCTCTCCCCACAACTCCACTCATCACTGTGCTTCTGCTCTCAGGTAGTGAAATTTTATAACAGTATTCTGAAATTCAAAGGGAAAACTCAGTGCATTTTAAGTCTAAGATCCTCTGAGACAAGAAAGCTTCAAGCAGTGGTTTCCCTGTCAGTGGGGTTATGAATCTACTCCAAATTTTAATTTGAACTTTAAAGCAGTTATCCAAGGTGCTGAACCTGTTCCGGCAATTCTCCATGGGAGTATTATCTGAAAAGATGCCTGTTTCACTCTTTTCCTGCATGTTCTGTCCATAAAAAAAAGGGGGGGGGAGAGCTAATGTGAAATTATATGCTATCTCAGATATCTAGACCAGAATCCTCTAGGTGGCTTACGCTGCCATAAACCATAATTAGATCAGTGTTAAGTACTTTTAAAGACATTGCAAAAAGAGGTACTCTGCAGCTTCTTGCACAAAGGGCAGCTGGAAACTCCTAAGCACAGCTCCACCCTTCAGCTGCTGATATTCTTTGGGTCTGTACCCAGAAGGCATCTGTCTGTTCTTTGCATACCTGACAATGGAGAAGCTTTCTCTAGTGGAAAATGTGATGGCTGCTTCTTTTCCAGCCCAAATGAAAAGTCAGCCAGACAACTCTCAGGCACACCTGCTGGGGCCAGTCAGTGGCTGGGGAGGCAGGACTATGCACAAGAGCATTGAGCTGCTCTTGTTCAGCCAAAGAAGATGAAGAAGCTGTCATCAGACCACTGGGGTAGCTGCACTGGGACATACTTGAGTTCCATTGGCAGTGGTAGTGAATCTTGGCTGTTGTATGCAGCTCTCAATCCTAGTACCAGACCTCTCCAACCACTGATTGATAGAGGGGCACTCAGGCATCATCCAGCTACCCACACACACCAGAGAGGAAGGTCCAGCTTTCACCCTTCTGGAGGATGGGCAAAGGTCACTCCTTTCTCAGCTGCTCAAGCGTAACCCAGGGGTAACCCATGGCCAGTCAGTAGCTGAGTGCAGAGCTGCACCAGGGAGGTATTTGGCTGTTCTAACACCCAGGGAAATAAAAACCATCCTCAAGGAAGACGCAGAAGAAGGAAAAAAGACTAGCAGTGTAAATACGCAGGTGGAGATTTATGCTTTGCCAGTAGTCTTATTGAATCTTGGCCAGAGTATGCATTAAAAAGAGCACTGAAATCAACCAGGAGATGAGATCTGGATATCTCCTTTAGGTTCTTCTCCTGCAGGAAAAACTGTCAAGGAAAATTAATAGACGCCACATCATTTCCCATCAGCTGAAAATGGCATGGAAAGAAAGCAGTGGCAATTACACATCTCATCCTTCATCATGGGCTTAACTTGCTTAAAGAGTTTTGTGCCAAGTATCTGCTCAGTCCACCTAACAATAGGTGGAGGGAATCAGTTTTCATGGATAATTTCTCCTATTTTTCTGTTTAGTGATAATATATTTAGGTTCCACAGACAGGGGTGATATTTTCTTTAGCAAAAAAACCATAATTTAGTATCTCTTTTTTAAAAATGAGATTCAAGTAGGCTGTATTGTTTTACAGTTTCACAGCTGGTACTTTGTCTATTGGCCAGGAACAATAAAAGGAGCAAATAGTTCATGAGGGATTCCAAATGGAATGAAGAGATGTTTATTATAGCTACAGATTCAGTGTTTCAATCAATTTTGTCTGCTTTTTGGTCAGTTATTTTTGCTCAGTTATGTTCTGAGTTACAGTCTTTTGAGATTTACATAAGATGGGAGGGATAGACTCAGGAGGCTCTGTATGTGTGTATGTCTATGTGTGTGTGTTTGAACTAAAATAAATTCTGGGCTGTTCAATTGAATCTGGTATATCAGGACATTGAAATACAATAGTAGAAATAGCCTTTATTCATACATTTCCCTCAAAGTACACATTTTGTGTACATTTTTTCCAATGAGTACAGTGTATTGGATGTGTTTTTCAACTATGCACATTATAATCATTCACATTTTAAAAATTCTGGCATGGTTGTTTGTGGATGATAGTTCTCTGAAACATACCACAAGCCTTGCAAAGATGCATATTTCTCATGCCAGTTTTGTTTCACCTCAAAGCAAATCTTGGACAGTGTAAGATGGATACCTTAGGCTACAATATCAAGTCCACCAAAGGTCTTTTCCATTTCTAACACTAATCTGCTATACACTAATATCTACCCCAGCCCTCCAAATAAACAGCCCATACAGGAAACATCCATAGTCATAAGGAAATGTTCACTTCCTTTCATGAAAGGGACATGCCACTCTTTGACTGACATTCAACTGGCCAAAGCTGAAACAGGATGGCAAGGAATTCCTAAAACGTTTTGGAATGAAATGCTGATATCAAAATGCTGATATCAAAAATACTCTGTAGTTTGCCAAAATAAAAGAGGAGGGAAATTTCATGTTTTGGGGATTTGGAGGATGAAAAGAAAGTATTTACTGATCACCAACTATAGATAATATTGACATCTTTATCAAGGGAGATCAATAAAAAGTCTATTTATGGTGTTGCGGCTCATCAGGACAATCCTATAAGCACTTGCTCAGAAGGAGGATTACGGGAAATTTTGATTTTGGTTCACTGTTTATAAGAATTTGCCAGATTCGCAAATTACTTTCTTTGGGATGGGAAAAAACTTAAAATTTTAAACATTTCAAAGGAATGTGTCAATTTGGAACAAAAGTGTACCATTCCATGGATACCCTTATCCAACTATACTTTCTCATTCTGAAGAGAAACAGGGATTCACAGTCTTGAAATCTCATAGTATTTTAACTTCACTGTGTGCTCAAAGTGTCGTGTATTTCATGTTATACTTTAAACCTGTGGGTTTGACCTAGATCTGCAGGATTCAATTCCAGTCTTCTGTTATCAGTGCTTCTCAGATTATCTGACCTGAGGAGGAAGAGTTGGCGATTTTTTTTCAGTATGTCAGAGATAACATGGTTTCAACTGTTTCTTTCTTTCCTGGAAACTCACTACAGACCAGCAGCCAATGGCTTGGGGACCAGCATCAGTCCAAAAACCATTGTTCTATATCTTCTCCTTAAACTGTAAAAAAATATAGAGTGTAGGGGCGGGGGGACCATCCATGTAGCATTTGTTGTTTTATTTCAGCTACTTCAGTGGCCATTGGAAAAGCACACTGATTGACAACTTTGTTTTTAAAGCTCTTCATTACACAGAGATAAACAGTGAAGAGTAAATCCACAACGTGAAAGACCCCATAAATCCAGGGAGATAAGCAATAAAGGTCTTTCAGCAAATCTTGGTTGTGTCAACTGCACATAAAACATGTCTGATTATTCTTATCTAGTCTGGCTTTTAGATTTTGTTTATCAAGAAAATGTACACTGATTAAAGATAAGAACATGTAATAGGTTCATCTTCCCAATTCAAGTATTTTTTAAACAGAAAAAAAATTGAAAGTTCCAAAAGTCAGAATTCCTTCCTTCTGAGTGTGCATATGGATTTATACAGAATGGTTTCCTAAGAAATAGTTTGAAAAACAGCAGTCAGTAGATTACTGATTGGAATTGGCCATTTTGGCTATATCTTATCAGGTTTAAAACAGAGTGTGCTGTCAAGCAAAAATCAAAGTGTTGGTTGACTGTTCACTATTTTTTAAATGGTTTGTAATCCTAGCATGAAGAATCACCTGCATTCCTATGAACATCTTGGATCACAAAATGATGATGATGATGATGATGATGATGATGATGATGATGATGGAGGATTGTTGTTGTTGTTGTTATATCCTGCTTTTTATTACGAGATCACAGAATATACAAATAAAATATATTGAAGATTTTGGACAGTACAAATAATCCAAACAATCTGAAAATATTTTAATAAAGCAGTTAAAAAGGATTCAAAAACATGGACATCTACATTTGGGGAAAAATCTACTTGGTCCCAAGTGATTTACTGAAAAGCAATATTTTAGGTTGGTGGTGGAAGGAAGCCAATGCTCTTTGCCAGCCTGGCATCCAAGGCTTTCCACAAATAGAGTGCCACACAGGAGAAAGTTGTCTCCATTGTCCTGTTACAGTGTACTGCTCTCACAGATGGGAGACTAAAAAGAACTCTTTCAGGAGACCTTGGTGCTCAGGAAGGCATACATAGGGGAGGATGCTCCTCTCAGTACTGATGTCCCAAGCCCATGTCATCACCAGCAATTGGACTTCAGACTAGGGCTATTTCTGCACTAGACTGTTATAGTGCTATTATTTCACTTTCAACATCCTGTGGAATTCTGGGTTTTGTAGTTTACTGAGGCTAATGAACCCTCTGACTGAGAATTCTAAATGTCCCTCCCTAAAGTGCAAACCCCAAGCTTCCACAGGATGTTGAAAAGTGGAATAATAGCACTACAACAGTCTAGTGCAGAAATGGCCTAGATCTTTGCTAAAGATCTTTACCTACTGTAGCCTTTAAAGGTTTAACAGTTGGGTACAAGGCATAATGCTTTCTCTGTGGCAGCATCCTGGGAAGAAAATATTCAAGAGTGCTCACATTGTGCCACCATCCCCATTGAGCTTTAGGCAGCAGGCTAAAATCATTTATCAGACCGTAATTTTATCTGATTGATAAAGCTCATAATTTTTTTAAAAAAAAATGAATGGTAGGGATGTGGTTTCATTTCAGGCAGAGTACATGGTGCATGTTTAAAACTACCTTGTCAAAGTATCAAGTAAAATGTCAATAAGTTCTCTTATAAATTGTTTAGACTGGAGATGATTTGGATTTTGTACTTCAGTCTTTTCAGATTGTATAGAAAGGAAGCTCAAAAAATGGAGCAGGGAAGGAAGTACTCTAGGTTTGAGGTTGTTTGATGGAAAGGCATCGTTACCCTTCTAATCAACAAGATCATTCTTTTTCTTCAAAGCCCACAGGTCTGTTATTTACTTTTCTTCACTTCGGGTGGCATTTTGAGGCTAGGCTCACAGCTCAGTAAGGCAGACACACACACACACACTTGTTCTAAACAGGCATTTCAAAACAGCATATCAGATCTCTGTATGTCCTCTGAGTCATTTCAGCTTGGACAATGGTTGTGCAATCAAGTCTGTGGTACAGCAATTGTAATAATACTGTAGTATACTGGCAGCCAAACTGTCTCTGATGAGTTGGAAGGCCCGGAGTAATAAAACCATCTCCTGACTGATGAAGCAAAGCTATTTAGATTACCACACCTTCATGACCCACCATCTTCCTCGTTCCCTTTTCCCCCCTCCCCTCCTTTTTCAGCCTCTGAACAACAACACCACTTTCAGCCTTTCCCCTGGTTTTCCCACACACAATGCAACCCAGACCTCACCTTCAGCTCTCCTGAGGCCACTTTGGAAGCCAGTTCGATGACACAGCCAACAGCCATGCGTGCAGCACCGGACGAATGCAGCTCATTCCAAATGGTGTCACTGTCCACCTGAGAAAACAGTTAGCAGAGGGGCAGGGGGGTGGGGAAGCAGAGAAAGAAAGGGAGAAAGAGAGAAAGAGAGTATAAGAGAAAACAAATCAGTGAGGGAGGGCTGGCACGGTGACAGCCAATGTACAATAACATTAGTCTTCCGTCTTGGCCAGCTGAACAGGCCTTCTGGACATGGCTTTGCTTATACTTTTTCTCTACACTGACTTCTCCAATGGAAACACATTCCTGTCATGCCTCACTGCCATTCCCTGTTTAGATTTCCCATTGCAAACAGTATTACATGGGCCAGAGCCGGCCTAGTTATATGCCCGTTAGACACCAGGCTGCAGTAATAGGTGCTCTGCTCTCTCTGTGTGTATTTCATTCACCGTAATCTTGCTTCTTGGTTTTCCAAAGGCCAGAACAAAAGCTTCTGTAAAATTCATAAGCTTACAGGAAGGCTATGCTAAAATGAACTCAGCTGTGGGAAACCTTTTATTGTTTTTTTAAAATATAATTTGTTTAAAATACTTTTTTACCTTTAAAATATTTTTTAAACAACAACTCTGCGTGTTATTCCTAAAAGGTGAGGTGTCTTTTTATAGCCACTGCCAGTATGAATGAGGAAAAGTCTAACTATTTAGCACTTGACTACAGGAATAGAAAGCAAAGCATGGGAAGTCTGAGAGCTCCAGTCGTCTGAGGAACCTAGTCCCCTTGAGCAGTGCTATTCAAAGAAGTAATCCCTGGACCAGTGCTGATTGGTTGCTGGAGAGACCCTGGGGAAAAAAAAGAAAACATCGCACTCATCGGGCACAAATATGGGGCCAGTCCCTGGCACATCGGTTAAAAACAACTCTCCCAGTCCCAAATATCAGATTAGCATAGGAAGCACTGCTCTAGAGAAACTGTCCTTTCCTCACTTCCACTTACAAGCTAATATAGCAACAGTTGTGTACGCTAGGGTGACGGCACTTCTGCAAATAAGGTGGGAGAGTGTCATCACACCCCCTCCAATTGGGTAGGGGCAGTCCTAGTTAATGCTCTGTCATCCCACTTTTTCAGTTGCTTTTTAAATGTCCCAGGTTTTCTCTCCTCCTCCCACATTTCCCATGCCATGTTTTCCTCTTTTTGTTCACAATCATTTCTTTCAAACATGTTTTCAGGCGTACACCAGAACAGAGCCAGAAAAGAAAAAAATAATTACCCTTACCTATTCCCATGTTCATTGTTTCAGCAAATGCTGATACCCTTACTACATTTGCTTTGCTACTGCTCTCTATCTTTTCCTTTTCCCAGCTCTCTCTCTCCAAATAAAACTGCATTTAGAGTTGTCCTTTGATATTTGATAAAATATTCTTATGTGTACCAGTGTTATCTAGAACACTCATTGCAGTCATTACATGAATACATTTGGCCCCTCACATTCTCAGTCCAAACTTTCAATGATTTGGTTATTTGCAAATTTCTCCAACCCCTGTCCCTCCCACCACCTCAGAAGCTTCTTTTTCCAGGGCAACCTTCCTTTTCGGTCTCTGATCAAGCCACACAATCCGTTAAAAAACCAACCTCTGGACCTCCTCCTTCTTCACCAACTGCTGCCTGGCTGGCTAAAGACAGCTTGCATCCCAATTTCTCAGAACCACAAACCCTCTCCCAATGCCCCCCACACTCAAAGGAGGAAATGGGCTAGAGAGAGGAAGCACAGGGCTACCACGCCAACCCATTTCCCTCTACTTACCTGACCTGTTTTGGACCCTGGTGCCCACTCTGCCCATCAGACCTCAACCCCTTCCCACAGACACATACACATTTTGATATGTGTGAGTTTTGCACTCTTGCAGGGGTCCTGCACCCCTAACCCCAGCAAATGTGGAAAGCCAACTGTGTTTGCAGTTAGTTACAAATGTGAAAAGACCTAGGAGATCTGTTAACAGTACCAAATACACATTACATACAATAGGCATGCATATGGCTCAAGCAACATATTTCATATGGCACAAGTGATGTACGATAAGGCTTCGTAGTTATTTATTGAAAAGTTTTGAAATTGCTTTTCGTCTTTGGAGTTATTAGGCTAGTGTACAGTTATGATCAGAATAATGCAATAATATAAGTAAAACTTATATAAAGAAAAGAGGCTGCAAATAGAAGAGAACAGACAGAAACAGCTAACTGAAATGTTGAAGTAAAAAAATATTTTGAGGCGATGTTGAAACAATTACAGTGATGGTGTCAGTTGCAGCTCCATGGTAGACACATAGCACAACCTGTATTTTATATACAGTTGCATATACTGAAGACAGCCATACTGGGTAAGATATAGTCATGTATCAGTATTCTCACCTCTCCTATGGGAAACCCACAGTCAGGACATCAGTGCAATACCATTCTTCTGATTGTATTTGCAGAAACAAGTGTACAGAGGCACACCTGCCTTTGATAGCAGAGGTAATATATAGCCACCATGACTAGTAATCATTCATAGCCCCCTCTTCTATGAATTTGTCTAATTCCCTTTCAAAGCCATCCAAGCTGAGAGCTTGTAGGAGCAAATTCCATTGTTTAACTATATGCCATGCAAAAACACAATCCTTTTAAGTCTCCTAAATATCCTATTATTTAGGTTTAGTGAATGATCCCAAGTTCTACTATTATAAGAGAAGCTTTATTGAATGGATTTACTTGAATTATATATTCTACCTTTCTCCCTAAACTGGGAACAAAGTGCAGCTCACACTAACGGATAGAATAAAAATATGATACATTATAAAAATAAAACACTATTAAATTATAAAATTAAGACATAAAGAGATTAAGAACATTTTTTCAAACTCATAAAGAAAAATGAGTGTTGGTGTACCCAACTACACATAATGGGTGAACCACCACACATTAAAATACCTTTTAGTTAGTAAATTATTACAGGTTCATTCTTACCTGCATTGTATTGGTTAGCATCAACTAGGGTAGACTAACTGACTCAACTGCTGGCTAGTGAACTGACACACAGGTAAATCCCACAAATTCAATGGATCTACTCTTGCTGGAACTAACAACAGGATTCAGGCCAATGTGTTACAAGCAATGTTAGCGAATGGCATTCTGTACTGCAGTTATGGATTCATAACCTAGAGTTTTGCATCTGTAACTGCTCCATATTCACTAACACTACAAATTCCTCAGTTGTAAATGTCCTCCCAAAGCTACTTGATCAGACAGCAGCTGCAGCAGGGCATCTGTTCAGCTGCTGACTGGGGCACAAAGAGGATAATGTTTCTACATTCCTGCCATCAACAAGTGACTCTATGGTGATCAGAAGCAGGACCCCTGTCACAATTCCTTGTCTCAGCCTCATTCTCTAGCTGGTGGGAGTGGAAATATCCTTCTCCTTGCATCCTAAGGAGCAGCTAAACAGATCTTCCTCACCCAGTGCAGCTGCTGCCTGGTAAAGTAGCTTTGGGGTCCAGGCCAGGAGATGTTAGTTAGTTATACATAGGTAACTAAGGAAGCATGATAGAATACAGGACACTGTTTGTAACATGTTACATCTGGAAATGTGGATCATTAAAAAGGTATCATTCCTATACATCTCCTCCTCTCCTCTTCCCTCTCTCCTGTATATGTTCTTCAACATCCTCCCTTTCTCCCTCCCATGCATCTAATGGAAAGGATAATCACCCCCTACTCAGTGCTATTTGGGGAACCAGAAAGGTGAGGTGGAGGTTTCCAAAGCAGCATTGTCAGCAACGGTGGACCCTCAGGAGCTACAAGCAGATAATGGCTGCTGGGACCTCTTGTGTTCCTTAGAATTTTTCTGAAACTTAACCAATATTGCATTCATTGCGTCAATACACAGACACACACATACAATATACAACCATCAGCAAGCTCCTTTAAAGCACAACCACTGAAATTTTGAAATACAGTAACACTAAATGTTGAGGCATCAACCTTGTTCCTATTTCAGCAACACTTCAAACAGGCAGAATCATTCCTGACAATGTTACAAGCCAGAATATACAGCCCCACTCTGAAGTCTAAAGACTTTTAAGGCACATATGGATTTACTTCATTCCCAGTTTCTTGAATGACTATAGAAGCTGCAAGCGTTTCCAAATACATCCAGCACTGCTTAGTCATTGGCATGGGTAGCACAGCTAGATGTTAGTAAAGCCACAGATGATAGAAATTAGACTACCTGTCCCTGAAGTATATGTAGAATTACTTCAAAAGACTGAATGGATTAAATAAAAATTAATTTGCAGTGATCCCATGTGAAAGCTACTGGATTTTTACCTACAGCATAAAGGCATTTTCGCCCAGAACTATACCATAGATGTTCTCTATGATTTCTTTGCAACATGCCTTTATTTTGGAAACATGAAGAACATGTTTTCTCAATGAACATCTTTTCTCCCAACATAGCAATACAACACAGAGCAATGTGCATCCATAGGCCATTTCCGCACTACACTGTAATAGTGCTATTATTCCACTTTCAACATCCTGTGAAATTCTGGAGTTTGTAGTTTACTGAGGCCAAAGAACTCTCTGGCTGAGAATTTGAAATGCCCCTCCCTAAACTGCAAACCCTAGGATTCCATAGGATGTCAAAAGTGGAATAATAGCACTATAACAGTCTAGTGCGGAAATGGCCTCTGTTTCATGTGCAGAAAATAAGCTTCGCTGGCTTTGTGTACTTTGGGTCCCAGATTGGCAGAAAGTCCAGATAAAAATAATATAACACAACAAAATAAAAAATGTCCTTGAATTAAATGGGGGGGGGGTACCAATCAAAGTTCAAAAGAAATGGGCTGGGAAGACAAAATTCCCAGGACCCAGACTTCTGGGATCCTGGATATTGGGGGGAGAAATGAACTATCAGAAAATATATTTTGGTCGGAGGGGTTTTATAATATCTGCTCCTAAATCTCAACCAATCCAAGTTTTCTATAAGAACCAAGATTTTTTTTTTATTGTGAGTGAGATATGCCAAAGCTTAGTATAAATCTTGAGACCAGAAGTATAGTAGCTATGATTCACCTTAGCTAGAATCCCGTTGGTGAAGTGCCAGTGTAAATACCTTTACCCCAGTGGCTTCATTTTTAAGGATGTTGCACAAGAGTCACACCCTCATTATGGCTGTGCAAGCAGAATTCCATTGGCATGCCTCTTGAATGAGCAATTTCCACTGTTTACAGAAGTGCGTAGGTGCATCCTGTACCACATTTCACTGAGGTTTGGTCCATTGACTATTGTGCAATGGTAACATGCATTTATGTAACAAATGATCTAGTAGAGCCAGGGTAAACAGGGTTGAAGTCCCATGACTTTTTGATGAGCAAAGACATCATTTTCACTCCCACCTTCAGACTCTCCTTTTCCCTCTGATTTCAGCTGGCAATGCTCAGAGTAGACAGAGGGATAATGAATTTTCCCAGCAAAAATATATTGTTACAAACTCTCTCTATTGTAACCATTTTGCAGTGTCTTGGTCTTGAGTTGGCAAGACACATCAGTTTTTACAAAATACCTGCTTGTAATGGAGATGAAAACTCCCCAAAATTGCTTTAGATCAATGGGTCTGCCAGCAATTTTGAACTGTCCATGTAGCTAGTGCTACAGAATCCGTTCTTTTAAGGTCCTGCACTTCAAAATTTACCACTACACCACTGGGCATAATGGTGTGATTCAGTATAGGGGAGCGTCTTGATGAATTAAGATGCATATGATTGAGCTGCACAACTATCTTTCTTTTTTGACACTAAAGTGGACAGGGATCAGCCCTACATAAATTTTAAGTAGGTCACCAAGCCTCCAAAAGATCCTCCTTCAAATTCCAGCTTTCCTTTCAAACAATAGTTTGGGGAACAAAAGGAAAGGGTTAAGCCACAAGCACTTTAAGATTTAAGGAGGAAAAAAAAGAGAACAGGAAGCTGGGTTGCCCCTTCACCTCAGCACTTCTTATTTAGGGCTTTCCAGACAGCAAGGGCATGGCATATGTGTGCACATGCAGGCATGCACAGCCATGCTTTAAGCAAGCAAACAGAGTTTCCCCCACTTCAAGCCTCACACAGGTGAACCCAGCCACTATAGTTTAACAACACATCTTGGCTGCTGCAGCTGGGGTATCTGGAGTGGAACACATGCTGTCAGCTGGTGAGTGGAGGGGCCATTCAGTCTGTGGTGCCCCTAGGTGAACCCCTTTTTGCTTCACCCAGTGTGGACCGCACACACCATACCATGCTTGATATGCCACTGCCACCTTTGGTCTACCTTCCTAGCATGACAGCATCTTGACTGAAGCATCTCTGAGGCACTGGAGATTGAAATGCTGGGAAATGCCATCTGCATCATGTTCCCGGTCTTGGGGTTCCCTGTGTACAGATAGCTGAACAAAGCCCCCTTGGTTCTGCCACAACTCTTTGTCCTGGACACCCCACAACTGAGAGAGTGCTGTTGATGTCATTTCCCAAGGCTTCAATCTCCAGTGTCTCAGAAATGCTTTTGTCAGGATTCTTCCAGGCTCTTTCTGGGGTCACATTCAGTCACTCATGACCATAAATGGGAATTCCCAGCAGTTAAGTTATTTTAAGTCCAGTCTATGATACTATAACTGCTGAAAAGTATGCCAACCCATACCTCTTTCTCCTTCAAATTACCTTACACCTTGCCCGTCAAAGAGTTGGGAGAACTAACAAGCAAGCCATTTTTTGATACCTTATCCCTTTGGTTGACCTAACAACAGTATTATAGTACTGTGGATTTTGGCAGACAAAAAACAGTATACTTTTACCATACCATGGCAGAAATTATATAGCTTTCTGTCTTAGGCAGGCTGTCATGGCACCAAAAGTTAAAACTTGGTACCAATAGCACCAAGAATAGGAGGAGTGGCTTACTTGACCCTCATGAGCAATTGGGCCTTGGTTGGATGGATCTATTCTAGTTGGGAGTAACCAAGAGGATTACAGTCTTAAAATCTGGGATGAACCAAGCTTCAGTTTGGAAAACACCTCAGTTTAAGACAAAACCAGACTTAAGAGTGGATTCAAGAAACTGACAGAAACTAACAGCTGTTTCTAATCCTTGTCTCAAACACCAGTACCCCTTGCTTCAAAAATTAATCACTAGTTAACAGCCAGAGAGTTTACAGTGCAATCATAGTATGACTATTCAGAAGTAGCACCACAGAGTTCAGTGGGATTGACTGCTAGGTATGTGTTTATAGGATTGTATCCTTAAACTATTTCTTCCTTGGCATATAGAGGTTTTACATTTCCACCACAATGTTGGCCTATCTCATTGTTTATCTGTCTGTCTCTTAAAATATTATTATCCCATATTTTCCATCTCTAAGGATCTTTCAGGGTGGATAGCAGTTCAGTTAAAAACCATATGAGAAAATCAGCTCACGAATAACATAGTCTAAAATCAGCACAAAAAGTATTTCAAAATACAGGAAGGAAAAACACTGTTCTGATTAGCAAAGCTCAGAGAAGTTACTTTTTGGACTACAGCTCTCAGACTCCCTCAGCTACCATGCCTTATTGCCATGGGAAACAGGGATGTAGCTATGTGGGGAAATGAGGTCATTCTCTACCTAATAGGAATTCTCCCCCTCCCATGAAATTTTCCTTCAGTCTCCAAATAACTAGCATTTCAAGGACTTAAACTCCAGTTGAACATTTAGGAATAAAGTGTAGCTATCCAAAGGAAAGGGGCAGGTAAAGTTACTAGTAGAATGTGAACACAACAAATACAAGAGTTCTAGGTGTGAAGATATCTCAGTCCTTCAGTGTCTGAGTTCTTGCAATGTTAGAAATCTGGGCATGGAAAGAAAATTTCATAGGAGGCAGAATTCTTATTGAGGGCAATGCCCTCACTTTGCTCCCTATCCCTTGGGAAAATCTGGGTAATAAAGTCCCCAAAAGTAATGTTTCTGAAGACTGGTGATTACTGGCCCATGACAAGTGTAGTATGTCAGAGTCTTATCAGCGGTAACATGTACAGTCTGGGCTTCCAGGGGCAGAGATAAGAAAGGCATACAGCTAGATATGCCAAGTTTAATCTGGATGCAGAAGGCCTGAGATTTATACCACTATGAATTGCACGTATATGCTGCCTTTCCTCCAAGGTGCTCAAGGTGGTGTATATAGCCTTCTCTTCCATTTTTATTCACATGAAAAGCCTGAGAAGTAGGCTGTGCTGGATGGTAGTGATCACTTCAAGGTCACCTAGTGACTGTGTCATGAATGGATACATATGTCCAAATGCACACTTGCGCATACAGAGACACACACTTTAGCATGTAATGAGATAAATTAGTGCAGCTAGAAACATTGTCAATTTTTACACAATGATCTAGCAGATCATTTAAAAATTAGCAGGAAATCTGGAAACCAGAGATTTGTCATGTTGTGCAGTGATTTATGCTCTTTATAGTGAATCCATATGTATTAGTGGTTAGAAAAGCTTTTAGAGGCTCATGCTCTCCCAGTTGTTTCCAGAGTAAATATCTTTGCTTTGGTCCTTCTTCTCTCCAGTCCTGCTCCCAACTCTCCATCCTTTACTGGCAAGCTAGTAGAAACGGAATCTAATCTCTTCCCTTCCCAAAGTGCACCTCCCATTAAGAATTGTGTGTGGCATTCAGATATGACAGCCAGAAAGAGCCTATCATTTAGAGAAGACAGTATTGCCAGGGTGTTTTGGTGCAAGCCTGTGAGTCTAAAAGAGCTGGTGTCCCCCATTCTAAGGTATGTTGAAATATTACTCCTCCCATGTGACTGCCGCTGAAACTTTTTTCTTTAACTGTAGTCCACGTTTAAATGGAAGTATCTAAACATTTCTTACTGTGAAATACGGTCTGAAATGACCTTCTGAACCCCTTTCACTCTTGAAGTAAATCACACTGATTTCAGTAAACTATAGTGAAAATTTCATTCCCTTGGACATACTGCTTAGATCTGTCACATGCATAATTTTACTATAAATCAAAATATTTTGCTTCTCCACTTCTACTTGATCATATTATAAGCAAAGAGGCAAAGATATATGGGTCAGGACGTTACAGTTGCCCTTAATATACGAGTCAACACGTACTTTCCCATTTTGAAAATGGAGGAACTTTTTCTATGCCTGGGAGAATGACTCCCTTTTGAACTTCATATAGAGGAATGATTTGCGTTCAGTACCTTAGAAGAAAGCTGTCTTAGCACTGAATTCTTTTGCTATTGCATTTTTATTACATATTAGAGCCATTAGAAAGCAGAGATACCATGGTTTTTGCTAGGTATAGATGATCCTTAGAGGGACCATCAAAGCAGAAGAATCTTTTAACTGATGCCATTTCCACACTACACTGTTATAGTGCTATTATTCCACTTTCAATATCCTGTGGAATTCTGAGGTTTGTAGTTTAGGGAAGGCCATGAGTTCCCTGGCTGAGAATTCTAAATGCCCCTCCCTAAGCTGCAAACCCCAGGATTCCATAAGATGTTGAAAGTGGAATAATAGCACTTTAACAGTGTAGTGTGGAAATGGTCCTGGTGTTCAAATCCTGTATTTCTTCTACAATAGGACAATCAAGCCATATACTCTTTCCAACAGTACTGGCTCCACTTTGGATGCATTACATGAAAATATGCAAGAGTAATGACCACTTATTGAGAATTTTGCACTGCACTTCTTTCCTATTAGTTTTGATTAACTAGGATGCCAAAAAGAATGAGTTATGCTGTGAATCATCTTCTTACAAAAATTCACAAATGAAAGCCTTGGATCCAGTTCAATCCCCCTGCCCCCACACACACCTTCATTACATGCCTCCCTTCCTCTCCCTAATGTCAGAGGAAATCACATTTCTTCCTCTGGTGAAAATGGATCACCACTTTGGAGGTGATGAGGGCAATGATGGTGGTGATGATGACGATTCTAAGTTCTGAAAGGGTTCCCCCACCAGGAGAATTGCAAATGGTGTTGGTTTTCCCCCTGAAACACTAGGGATAAGAATTTTGGAAGAACAATATTCTTCTCTGAGAACTCTCAGCCTTTGCCAGTTAATATTGGCACCCCTCAGGTTCATGGGAATCATAAGCAGCTCATGGTAATTACACGCAACCTAAACCATGCAAAATAGCTGCAACTTTCTGGCTTATGACATATCCCTGATGTATTCCTGTGTGTTAAATACGTTGCCCAGTGTTTTCCTAGCTGAATTTGGGATCCATCTTCTATTAATGGCCACTTCACTGAAGCAGATTCATAGTAAATATCAAAGCATTCTGATCTGTTAAAAATGGTAAAACTAGTTAAAAGGTCGCAGAGGTTGGCACTAATGCAGAATTTCACCCAGATCATAATTTCTGTGTCCCTACAAACTATTCTATCTGCTTTTCCTTTCCACTGCTAAGGACTCTAATAGAAGCTCTCACAAGAATTCTTAGAAATGCTCAGAGAAATTCCCTTTTTTGGAATAGAACTCCCAGTATCTGATTCTGGAAGTTGCAGGCCCCCCTCCCACAATATTTCCAAAGGCTGTGTCTGATATTGTCCATTCACTTTTCTCCTTTCACTTCCTTTTCTTCCTTATTCCTTAGCCTCTTTGCATGAGGCAAGTGCCCCACTTGATAAGATAAATGTGGAATTCTCTTTTGTCTGCAGGGCAGTCCCTGGGGGAAACCCAAACTTAGCCCTTTCACAGTTTGAGAGCCCATTCCTTATCTAAACAAATGCTGTAAGATTTTTTATGCTTTTAACAGGATGTCAAAACCATATTGACTGACAATAGCGGTGTGATTGGTGTTGCCTCCTCTGAGTCACAAACAGGCAGTCTGTTATCAATTTCCCTAAGTGAATCTGGGGAATACGGGGCAGTTATAACTTCCAAGTTATAAATGACAAGTCAAAACCCACAGTTGCTTTGAAGCTAGAAGTGATGATTTTTAACATAATGTCTGTTCTTCTGTATTAATTTACTGGTGCCTATTAGCTGAAGAGAAATAAAACTAAGGACCTCTTTCAAGATTAGCTCAGAAGGAGTGGACACTAGGTGTAGATAAGATTTATCTGGCATTTATTGCTGATATTCAACTAGAGATATGGCTGTTCTCTTATTTAATTTTCATATGACATCAACAAGTGAGCTTATTGTTGCACAGAACTGGTGTAAACAGAACTATCTTGTGTAATGTGCAGCTTTCCCCCTTAATCTTATCTTCCAGTTCTGTCCAAAGTATATGAAATATGCCTGTAAGTTTTCCTTTCCCATTCTGATTTTTTAAAAAACCTGAAGTTCTTTCAATCCAAATTGAAGACATTTGTGAATTTCAGGAAATTCTTCAAAAACTGAAACTACATTCTCCTACATAAACTTGTTTTAACTGGTAAATTTCATAGGAGAGTTATTCCTAGTATGAAGAGAATCATGTTGTTCATCCTGTCCAGATAAACGAACAGCCTTGCTTATATCTATCTATCTATCTATCTATCTATCTATCTATCTATCTATCTATCTATCTATGAGGAGAAAAAATGGAACCAAATTCAGCACTAACACAAGGATCAAACCCAGACTCTCAAAGCTTAGCATTCAAATCTCTGAGCTTACATGGATAAATTTGTCTATTTCAGTTTCTCTCATACTGGAATCTTGTTTAAAACACCAAGTCTTTCCAGCATAAGTATGAGGAAATTTGCAAGTTTAGCAAACAAAATGAAATTCTCACCAAAACCCAGGGCCCTTTCACACTACACAATTTCTAGCACTATGATTCCACTTTACTGCTATCATTCCTTCCTGTGAAATCCTGAGGTTTGTAGTTTGGTAAGGCACTAGAGCAATCAGGATGAATGTTCTGACTACAGCTCCCTAAACTGCAAAATCCACAATTGCCTAGGATGGAATTGTGTCCATCAAAGTGGAATCATAGTACTATAATTGTGTGGTGTGAACGGATCCCAGAGACTCGTCTGTTTTTGCCAGTGGGGATGTTTATATATCAATGAATATATCCCTGAGGAAGTTTTACATACATTAAGCAAGAAATATATTCTTAGAATATATGAATACAATCACATAGAGACATACAGCTATGAATTCCACTGATAGTCCCAGCTACAATCAGCCCTTTGAAACAATTGTTGAAAGGTGAGATAACAAACAGGTACAACCTACTGCTTCATTGGCTTAACTCTAGTTGGCACTGAATAGGATTCAGGCCATAGACTATAAATGTGGTTCATTATATTCCTTCTGGGGGTTTATAAAAGCAAGGCTGTGTGGGAACATTGTCTCTACCAAGACAGCATTGATCATCAGTTAAAAGGTATGCCTGATGAGGTTTAAAATACGTGTTGTACATGTTTAAATGCATCTCATTTAGAATGATACACTGAAACCATCAATTCCATCTCCTAACCTCTTATGACTTTTAGCACTTTCATCCCCACATTTATTATCAGGGAAGATGCCACTGAAATAATAGAATATGCCAGTCTATCACACTGAAGAAAATTCCACTTACCCCAAGGCCTCCACAGGGTAGCAAGGAAAAGAGTCTTTGAGGCATACTTCCTACATTTAAAAGAAGGGAGGAAAAATAGTAAACATAGAGGCAGAAATCTTTCATTTGAGTACTTTCTTTTCAATAATTAGTCAACACATAATTCACCACTTTCCATCCATATAAAGGATACAAAATGTTAGATTGGTAAAACTCTACACAGGTTTCCAAAACCTCCTACTCTCTTGGTCATGAACATTTGATCTGGTATATTGGTTGTTGCAACAAGATAATATTTCAACAACTGGCATGTTTAAATCGTTTTTTAAGAAAAAATACCATTTTTTTAAAAAAAAATGCACTGCTGCAACTACGGATAATAGTCAGTGGTTCACACTTACTTGCAGCTACAGTAAGATTAACTCTTGAGCCTTCAGGCTTAATTTTGAAATCCCCAAAGTCCAGAAACTGAGTAGGGACAGGGAGCTTCTGGTTCATTTAATAGCTGAGCTGGAACAAAGCTGTCAATAACCCTACTGCTATGATAGAGCAACTAACATAAATTTGTTATGAGAAGAGGGAAGAGAGGAGGGAGATGGCTTCCCAGGAACCTAAAATGATTAAAAGAAGATTTGGGGGAAGATGATAGAAACTGACTGGAAACAAAACAAAGGAGTATCATTTGCCCTCATTGTAAGGTAGGGCAAGGTATGTGAAGGGTGCCTGACTGATCAGTATAGGGGAAAGTGTAGTCTTCCACATGTCATTGGGCTGCAACTCCCAGCATCCCCAGCCAGTATAGGCAGTAGTGAGAAATGCTGTGAGTTCTTGTTAAATAACATCTGGGCCATTTCCACACTAGCCTGTTATAGTGCTATTATTCCACTTTCAACATCCTATGGAATCCTGGGGTTTGCAGTTTAGGGAGGGACCTTTGAATAATAGCACTTTAACAGGCTAGTGCAGAAATGGCCCTAGAGAACCAACTTTTTCCCATCCTGTTATAGGTCGACCTGTGTAATCAAGGTCACAGTGTAGCATAAGCCAGGAGTGAGTGAAAATCTTGTTGTTGTGTGCCTTCAAGTTGTTTCCAACTCAGGGTGACCCTAAGGCTAACCTATCACAGGGTCTTCTGGGGCTGAGAGTGTGTGATGTGCCCAAGGTCACCCCATGGGTTTCCATGGCCTAGTAGAAAATTGAACTCTGGTCTCCAAGGTTATAGTCCAATGCTCAAAATACAAAACACTGCTGGCTGATTACAAATAACTGTCTACTAATGATTCAAGCAGCTCCTCAGTGCCACAGGTTAAGGCATAAGGATCAAAGACCCTGTAGAATTAGTACCCACTCTGCCCTAAGAGGGAGGAAATTGTACAGTGAAGGAACGATCCAAACATGATTGATTTATACAATCTTTTGGCAGAGTTAATCACAAAGGAAAGGGCTATTTCCATTTTGGAAACTGGTAAAGCAGTGAGTGCAATCCCAGTTATTCTGCCTTGGGTCAGGAAAACCCAGTCTTTTATATATTCTCATTATCTACTTAGTTCTGTGGCTGAATCTGTAATGCACAATATTTGGAGTTTCGGTTTTGTTGCAAGCTTGTGGCATGCTGCTCCTGTGCCAGTGTTTGTGCATGAGTATACATTGTATTACTTGCAAGTTAATAAGAAGCAGGAAAGGTCTGAAGGTCTTTAGTGGTTTCCATTATCATCACTGTCAGGCCAGTGGTGATTCTGGTAAGGAGTATGAAAAGAATGCCCTGAAGCTGTAATATATTCACACATACAGTGCACATTCTTTTTTGTGTCAGATCCACTTAAAATGAAGCATTACCCACTGAGATGGCTTGACATTCAGTTTTAGCCTTTAAAAATTTGTCATTATCAGGAGTGGGGGGATGGGGACAGAAACCTAAAATACGCAATAGTTCTGAATTGTCCTTATTAGAAGATTGTGATTACGGTGCCAGTTTGGAGGCAATGATAGCTCATGTCATACATAATGTCATTTGGAACAATGCGCGTAATGAACTAAGCACAAACTCATCTTAAGTTAAAATCAAATGTTCCTAGTTCCTTGCTACATTTGTTTTCAGAAAGCTTTTAAGTGGCTACCCTTTGTTACTAATGGCTACTGGAATCCTTTATGATCTGTTACCTCATGCAACTTTATGTATACCTAGATAGGTAGCAGAGGCGCTAAGAAACCCCTTTAATGAATTGCAAAGAAGAGTAACAGGGCACAAGCGAGAGTGCCCAACGCACATCAAGAGCAATGTGATGTGCATTGGGACTAACGAACATCAGTCCTGTTGTGCCTTGGGCACCAACACACATCAAACACTGTGCTGGCTCTGCTATGTAGTAACATAATAGCAGCCCTCTACTGGACATGTACTGCACAGTTCTAATTCCTGCATGAGCAAGCCCACTTATAATGATGTTAAATCCCCCAACAGGATTCCACCCAGTATTATTTGTTACTATTCTTACCTGTAGAAATGAGGAGATGTACTTGTGAAATTTTCTGTCACATGTACAGGCTGTGAATAAGCTTATTATTTTAGAGGCACTGGGATGTCTTTTAGATTTAGAATATATCCCACCATTCCACAAATTGAAATTTGTCAACCCTGTCCCCAGCCATGTTGCATGAAAACATCTACACAGCCTTGCCAGGCAGCAATCATGCTTCAGGCAACAAAATAAGAGAAAACAGATGAACAGTTTACATGTGTGACACAAGCCTGTTAGGCCTGCAGAAATGCATTTCTGCTTGCAGAATTTGTTTGTTCTGCTGGCTAATCTCAGATCTGTCAAAAGAGCCATGTGCTGGCAGAACTGCTGTGCTGCAATTTGCAGGCAGAATAGCACTAAAAAGGAGTAGAGAAGGAATGGGGTGAGACAGAATCTGTCTCCTCTCAGCTTCAAACCTTCTCCAGCTCTGGGACACAGCGACATGACTGGCACAAAGTGAGAACATCATGGCAAATGCATTGGCGCAGCACTGGGAAATATTAAACCACACTGTGCTAATTTTATGTACTCAGTAGCTACTAATCAGAGGTGGGATTCACATAGCCTTCTAGCAGTTGTTGGGCTGCAAGACCCCTCAGCCCTAACATAGCCAGTGGTGAAGAATGCTGGGAGATGCAATCCAACAACACCTGGAGGGCTACACAATCCTCATCCCTACTGCAAAAACCTATGCTGGCTCATGATCTTGATTAGCCTATAGCACAGTGCAAATGTTGCTGAAGTCTTGCTTCATATGGCAGTTTCTGCATTCATTTACCTCTATTTGCCACCCTCATCAGAACACTGCCTGATTACTTCTGTTGTATGGCAGAGTCAGTCAGGTGAAACAGGCTGAGCACCTTCAGTTTCAAGTATGGATGATCATTTAAGGGGTTTGCACTAGACTATTCATTGTAGCTATGAGTAACAGAAACTGTTAATGTCCATACATGATGCTCATGAACCAGACAAAGAGAGCTCCACGGCTTCTTTCTAAACTGGACCTTTTCCTAATCTATGTTGGCTGCCACTGAAACATTCTCTTTCCACAATGCAATGCATTTGGAAAAAGTGATGCTCTTTTTTTGTTTTTTAATGCTGCTTGCCAAGTATTTTAAACTGACACCAGCTATGACTAATGACGGTGCTGGAATGTGCTGTTCTCAGTAGAATAGAACCCTTTACAGACCTAGGTTTTTCCTGGGGTCCAGCTTCTGTCTGTTCAGGGGGCTGGTGCCATACAGCAGTGAATGATGTTCGGAGTGGACCAGCTGTATTTCTTCCAGGCTGGCTTTTCGACCTCGGATCCGCTGAAAGAAAGCAGCAGAGGTCTACGCTATTCTACTGATAATAGACAGGGGAGGGGAAAGAAAGCAAATCCAAAATAACATTTAATCGGATTAATCATGGGCAGTAATAATTGCATCATACAGGAATGTGACACCAAGTTTATTTAATACTAGGCAAGGGAGAGAAAGCATGGGGATTTTTTACTCAACACATTGATCTCATGGCAAAGCAAGCACGTTAAAATAACACAGCACTTTATATACCAAACAATAAATGCCCCCTACTCCACCACCACCCTCAACTGAAGGGGGTAGTCATACCATTTGAACTATACCAGGGCTGGAAGACGAGCTGTTCTCTGGATATTACTGGACTACAACTGCCATCAGCCCTAGTCATCATGGCCAGTAGTGAGGAATTATGGATCTGACAGTCCCACAATATCTGGAGAGCCACATAGTCACCATTTCTAAGCTAAGCATGATACCACTCATCTAGCTGATCCAGTCACACCATGCATTCACACATGCAATTGAATAAATAAGGTGTTTGTTGTTTTTTTTTTTAAAAAAAAGTCTAACTAGCAGAAATGAGCTTGTGTGTGTGAACTGATCCAGGTTAAATGGTTAAAGATTCCTCTCTTTCCTTGCTTTTCCAGTCTATATTGGAACTCCCCATGCCTGCTATTTACACGTAAAGAAAAAAAACTATCCAAGTAGTGGGTGAATGATGAATGAATGAATGACTTAGGCCCTTTCCACACCTCATCTTTTTCCGGCGCTGGGGTGCAGGGATCGCATGAGCAGCCTCCGGCGAGAGACTCTCGCATCCCTGCTGCTGCAGCTCCGCACGAGCTCTCTGCTCGTGCAAGAGCCCTGCCTCTTCCTTCCACAGTGCAGCCTGGGAGTTTCCCAGGCTGCACTGGGGCAGGAAGCATGACTGGTGCGGCTCCGGAGGCTCTGCACACCAGCTAAGTGTGCACGGGGCCCAGCAGCAATGCGCAATCACGCACCATTTTCAGCTTCCAGCCAAAAAAGAAAAGGTGCATGATCGGCGCCTGCTGGCCCCTGGAGCATTGCGTGATTGTGAGTGCGTCATGCAGATCACTCCTCACAATCGCTCAACGCTCCAGGCGCCCTTTCATATGGCAAATGCCATGCGGAAAGGGCCTTAATGATGAATGGATGGATGGAGTCCCATTTAGTTTGGCCCTAGGGCAATGCCAACAGAAGCAAAATGCTTTACAAAAAGAAGCCTTCAGAATACTTGCACTAAAAGACCATTTATTCATACTGTCCAGCAAATTGACAGTTTCAATAGACCACTACAGACCACGAGTAGTCAGCCTGCACTAGGAGTGCCACAAAGGATGCATGTAGCATTTCTGCTTTCTCTGCCTTTTATCAAGCAGGACTATATGTTATTCTGTGACAGAGAACAGGGTGTAGCTCTTCACAGTTCAACTACTGACTTCTCCTAGGCTTAGAAGAGTTGTTGTGTGCCTTCAAGTCATTTCTAACTTACGGTGACTGTAAGACAAACCTATCATGGGGTTTTCTTGTCAAGATTTGTTCAGAGGGGATTTGTCTTTGCCTTCCTCTGAGGCTGAGAGAATGTGATGTGCCCAAGGTCACCCAGTGGTTACCATGGCCTAGTGGCAATTTCAACCCTGGTCTTCAACCCAGAGCAATAATCCAATGCTCAAACTACACCACACGGGGGCTGTTTCCGCACTAGCCTGTTATAGCGCTACGATTCCACTTTCAACATCCTCTGGAATCCTGGGGTTTGCAGTTTCGGGAGGGGCCGGCTGACCCCTCCCGAAACTGCAAACCCCAGGATTCCAGAGGATGTTGAAAGTGGAATCGTAGCGCTATAACAGGCTAGTGCAGAAATGGCCTTGCTCTCCTTAGAAGAATAGCTTACTCAAAGTTAGTGTGGCAAGAGAACCACTCTAAGGAGTGTGGTAGGCCAGAACCTCCACCACCATTAAAGCCACAGTGGAGTGCCAGCAAATTCCAATGGGTATGTTTACTTCCCTTCCTCATTTAGAAAGTATATGTTATGAAAAGCAATTGTTTGCTGTTCCTTTGAGGAAAACAAATGGGACTGGAGTTCAGGTGCCAAGAAAGGAGACGCAGAATGGATATTAGCAAAACCAGCAACTTGGTGGTAATTTAAGTCAGCTAAGCTGCCTCCTCAGAATAAATTATGAGGGTGAAAGAAGTAAACCACCACATTTGTGGCCTGTTTTGATTTCATTTTTGGATGAAAATTTCCAAAATTTGGTCTGAAAAAAATATTACTAAAATAAAAGAGTTGAGGGGTTGGGGGGGTCACCAGAGAGCTTCAGAGGTTGCATATGATGGCCCCAAAAACTGCAAGTGAACCATGAGCCACTCCTCAACTGCCCCATCCTAAGGCCAGGAAGGATTCAGATTCAATACATCTTCAGCTTCCCTAGTATCGTGCCTCTGCCATCTTGACCAATTAAGATTGCTCATCAAGAGAATTAAATCCTCCTCGCAGCATTAAAAATCAAGAGTGTTTTATATAAGATTCTGGTAACAAACACTTTAATGTTATTGAGGTTGTGTGAGCCAGGAAGAAATCACTTTCACAAAGATTTATACTCCACACTAGTATTCCAAGGCTAACATTTTTTGTTTTCAAAGACAAACAAATCTCTGGGAAAGGAGACCTTTTTTGTGACTGTCAACAGAACTTGACATAATGAATTGAATTTGGGTTCCCCCACTTAAAGTATTCAAATATATTTCTGAACACTTGGACTAAGTCTCAAAATGGTCTCCAAAGGAAGTAATGGAAGCCTTTATTTTCTTTTCACAATTTTAAACTGGATCATACCCAAGAATGGAAAATACAGTTTCCACTGTCCAAAAGACTCATACCTTAGGTTGACACACGTTTATGTAGAAATCAATTATTTCTTTTCGTGATGGGTGACATTTCCCCTGAGAAATTTTGCTAATCTTATAAAAATTCTTTCAGCTTCCAGTACATATTGCCTGAGGTAAAAAAAACCTCTGTGAGCCAATCTCAATTCACTTCAAATACTGGTTTAAGCGAAATGTTAGATCTCATAACTGGGTGCCTGTCCCTCAAAACTGAGGAGCTGGCAATCTGAAGCGCTCCTGAAGAAAGTTGATGGGCTAAAAAGTTGGTGTGCATTGTTATTCAGGGAGGTCTTCAAGATTCTTCCGAATAAATTTAGCTGTTGGTCTATTCCTCATTCCTCTGTCTTGTTCACGGGCTCTAAAATGTTATATCACCTCTCATTTCAATGGAACCTCTGTCCAGCTACATGATTTTTTCGCTTCACAGACTGAAGAACTTCATGAGATAGAATTTTAAATCCCTAATTTCTTCACCTTTCCCCATCCCCACAAAAGAATTTGTAGCTGAGGAACAATGTCTGAGACACAGTTGCATAAAATTGAGAACGCACTGTTACTTTGTGGAGACAATAAACTTCATAATTGTTCTTCTGGGGCCAATTTAAAAAACACTGTTCTTCGTAAGCCAGGTGATTGATAACATTCTTTCATTCTCCTAAAAGTTATATGTATTTTCTTGAAGGAAGGGAAAAAGGGATGTGGTATAATATAAATGTTTTTCCTGGAATGTGCTTCAGATGACTGCATAGCAAATCAATGAAGAAACCCCAGGTGGTTGTACTATAGAAGACCCCTTCATTTGCACTGAGGGTTATGTGTTCTATGGTAAAAGCTAATTGAAATATTTAAGAGGTTGGGGTAATTATTAGTCATTGTAGCACTTTTGTCTATTAACCCAGACACTCTGAAGTACCATAAACTTGACTCTACTGAAGGAGATAAAAACAACAGCTTGTCTGTTTGTAAAAAGAGATTTCGAATGATTTGTAGGCCAGCCCTGAATATGTTTACCCAGAACTAAGTCCCACTGAGTTCAATGGGACTTACTTCCTGATGACTATGCTTAGGCTTGTAACCCTTGTCTAATTATTATTTTTTTAATGTTCAAAAGAGAGACTTGTACTGAAGGACTGGAAAAGGCTACTTGGAAACTATACCACAAGAACAGCAACATAACCATGATGTCCTAATATACGAATCCTTAGTGATAGTTGGCAAAGCCAGTAGCACAGAAGTAGCACATGCGTGCATTGTTCCAGATTGATTGTCTTGTGAATATATATTCTGCTGCAGGGACAGTCCTGTTATTAATCAGTGAAGCAACTGCCTCAGAGGACAGATGTTGAGGGGGGAGATCAGACCAGTTTAGAGATCAGAACAGGTTCTATGCCATAAACAGCTCTGTCTTCCATCTGAAGGGAATAACCACAGGCTCAGGAGTTTCCTGACGGTTTCTACATAGATTAATCATGGATGAAGAAGATGCAGGTTTGTCATCTGTGTGATAATACACATTAAGACCAAATGTGTATTATCACTCTTCCATTCTCATAAGGAATTCCAAATAGAGTGGACCTTCCTTACCTGCAACCTCCCCATTTGTGACCTTCAGCTCACACTAAGCCTCATACCCCTATAACAGAAATGGCAGTAATATGCATGCCGATGAGCTGAAGCATCCTCATCCACATTGCTGCCACTGACTATAATGGGACCTGAACATTCACGCCTCCTGGTATTCATGGGGGTTCCTGGAATGGAACTGTCTTATATAAAGAAGAAGCATTGTACCAATATTCTTGCCCTGCGTATTAGACATCAGAAATTCCCAGAACAGCACCTAATGGATCCCCAGTCCCATGAATAAAAATATTGGGAGTTTCTGGATCAGGGCACACACTTTTTGCCCTTTGTATGTGTTCCATTACAACTCCCACCAGCTCTACACAGCATAGGTAACAGTGGGGTGATGTGAGTTGCAGCCTGACAAACCTAGAAGACCACAAATCGTCCACCTTTCTTGTTGCTCTAGTACTTGAAAGAACCAGGAGCATTCCCTTGGCTTAGGAAAAGTTGAATGAGAGGAAGTTAGAAGAAAGTAGAAATGGTTAAACCAAGTGCTAACACAGCTCAGGCATAAAAACTTTTAACACTTATAATAAATAACATTTTTGATTGTACATAAAGAATGTGGAAACATAAATCTTGCCTTCTTAATCCAATACCTATCATTTTACTCTTTTACAGCCAACACAGTTCTTGTGGGAAGACATATGTATGAACATTATGACAGTATGATGATTGGCCTAAGAGAAAATAAAAACATATTCAGAGTTTTGAAAAGTTACTTTTTTTTTAACTGTAGCTATGAGAATCCCTCCATGAGCATGCCTACATGCTCATGTGATGGTTTGGGGATCTTGAAAGTTGTAGTCTAAAATTTATTTTTTTTCAAGCTCTGAATATATTTGATTCATAGGATTAATGCTGTGATGAAGTAACGTTCTTATTAGATTCTTGAATGAATTCTAACTAGCAAGGCTATCAACACCATCTCTTCTGCCCAATGATTATCCACCTCTTTGCACCTTCTGCTGCAAGCATTCTATCTAATCTTTGTCATATTTAGGCCATTTCCACATGACGTCGCTATGCCTCCATAGCGGTGGGTTGTTTCTGGGTCAGAAGCCGTGCTACCGCATGATGTCGTCGTTATCCAGCTGCAATCCTGTCCCCAACCATTGCCAAACCATCCTATTCTATTGCCAGAAAAAATCCATTAAGTGATCCAAATCACTTCCAGTCAATCCAGCAGTGGGTGGGCCGTGGGTGTGCCCAGCTTGCCCTTCCCTCAGTGACTCCCATGGCATGGTAACTTAGAAATCTATCACCTCTTTGTGTTTATTTGAAAGTTCTCCTTTGAATTAAAACTTTTTTATTTTTTTAATACATTTTTCAGCATTATAGCATGAAAATGCAATAGTGTACTGCTGTGTTCAATACAGCTTCCAAAGCAGGGAGAAAACCTCGACCAATCAGGGCAGTGGGGTGGGATGAAGGTGGGGACAGACACTGTGGTGCAGAAGGAACACCAGTGGCAATACCGCTACTCATCTGCTGGAGCAGAAGGGTGCAGAAAACACCATTCTTAAACCGACAGCATCATACAAAGGGCAATGCTGCTATTTTAACAGTATATCATGCTAATGGCCGCTAGTGTGGAAATGGCCTTAGTCTATAGAGGGTAACAATGAACTGCAACAGCTTATTCTTATCCTAAACAGAAGTTAAAATTAATCTGCTTTTATAAAATATAAATATAAAATATAATTAATCTGCTTTTATAAAATATAACGCAGTGTTTAGGAAGGCAATGCCTCGCTTATAGACACAAATGAAATAGACCCAAACTGCACCATATTTACAACAGACCCATGAAAACAAATAGTTTGTCATGACCAATTTACGTCCTTTTAATTTCAATGGTTCTACTGTGAATATGACTAAAGATGGCTCCAATCCAATATTTGTTCTTTTTCTTTTTGCAGCCAGCAACAAGAATAGTTTGCTGGATCAATAGCCACTATATTAAGGAGCCAGTGAAACCTTGGTACCCAAATTTCATTGGGAGGTACTGTGGCAAAACATAATGATTTGCCACAGATTTCTGAGGTCTGGTAGCTCTTCATTTTTAATTGTTACCACATTACTTCAGTAGAATAGCAGCTCCTTTCATACTGTCCCATCCACTGAAATAGTTTGAATCTCCTGATTTGGGTATCTCATGTATCATGGAGATTGTCACAACAACAGAAAACAACTTCATCTTGTAAGTGTCATGCATAAGCAGTCCACAGTATATTTTATTTCCCATCATGAAATACAAAATATATTCCCATTATTACCTGCTTGCTGCTTACAGAAGGATAATAGCCTTAATACTGTGGTTCTTAATTATATTTGTGTGGCCATGACTGTGATTACCTCACATTTGTTTAGCAACCCACTTTCTTGCAGCCTTGACCAGATGCTCTGTATCCTTCCCGCATGTTCTGGGTGGTTGCTGTAACTGCCACACATACACTGGTGTTTCAACATGAGGGCGTCATACGCAATACCTGCAATGCAAAAACAAATACACATAAGAAGTAATGCATATTCTATAACAAATGCTACATAATCATTGCAGCCAGCCCTACCCTTAGGCAGTGGTGGCCACCTCCAGCCAGCTGATTTTGGGCACCATTGGAGGAAATAGTTAGCTAATTATTTTGTTGTCACTGTATTTTTACTGCTAGAGAAGAGGAAATTTGGTTGAAGGACTGTCTCTCTCCTGGGCTAAAATAAAATGGTTGCCCTTTGGGTATTTTACAACTTGAGGCAGATAGAAGCGTGCAGTTTGCTACTAAGACAGAATAGTATCTTCAAACAGTCTTGATAACATAAATGAGTTAGAGCCAAACTTGAAGCTACAATCGGTCTCTTTAAATTTCCTTCAAAACATGTGGGGGTTGGAGGCATAACCTTGCTACAGACTCTTACACCTACAGCCATAGGCTTTAGCTTTGGGGGGAAATGACAGTTTCTAGTAGGTGTATATGTGTGTGTGTCCCCAGTGATGGTAATTTTATGGTGGAAGACTAGGGCACCATTTATTAGAAAGAGGAGAAAAGCTTCCAAATGCAGTATGGCTGATACCATATTTTGAAGCAACATAGTGCACATGACCATGAGCAGAAAAATGAAATAGTACTATAATGCAAGAGCAAGTAACATCTAGAAAAGGAAAGTTTGCAACAGCAAGAAGGTGAGGAAAGAATTCAAACACAGAAGCTATACCTGCAGGGTATGGAAACTGGAGAAGTATCTGGGTGTGCCTCCTCACCAGACACAGACTGATAATGTCTTTTACCTACATCCACCATAGCGTAGGTGGATGAAGAAATTGATCTGCTTCTTGCTATCAGACAAAGCCAGATACTCTCCACCAGCCATGGAATGCCTGTTCAGGGGGTCTATTGTAGCAAAATAAGTCCTGGGGGCTTTTACATTGCACAGGGTGGAAGACAATACCAATTTCCAGAACAACCAAATACATATATATATGCTAGTGTAAGGCGGACCTACAGTTGCATATGTCACTGGAAGAATGTTGGGCTGTGGTTGTAGATCACTTCTGATTATTTATTTCCTCCTACTACTTTTGAAATGCAAACTGTTATTATTGAATTAACAATTTTACAGTGTTATACAGTAGTTAAGCATTTTAACTTTCTACATTGCTAATTCAGCATTGCAATGAAGGACATCACGTTTCATTTAGTATCTGAGATACAGGTACAAATAGTGCTACATCTGGAATAACAGAGACAAATGTGCTTGAGGTCAATTGCAGATTTGAGAGGGGCCCTGAGTGGAAAGCATCTTATCTTGGGACACCCCCTATGAGCCCAGTGGGCCTGACAAGCGTACTGGGCGACTTGGAGCCTTCATTTATACGACCCACTATTTATCAGAGTAATATAGGGAAAAATTAGTAAGGTCCTCTGCTCAGGTGCTGGCCAAACATATGGAGGGCTACTGCTACTTCTGTAACAGTAGTAAAGCTGCAGACTTTTGTCAAGTTTTTTCCCTCTTTAAGCGTGTGGATAATATATTAATTTCCTCTAAAACAGAACAAAATATTAACACATGACCTTTATACCTAATAGTATTAAACTACAGAAAGGAGGGAAGGGATGGGAAAGATACTTATGCATATTTATGCAGTTGTGGGTGTGGGATAGAATGCAATAGAATCCAGAAAGGTGCAAATCATGCCCTTTTTCCTAAATTTTCAAAGGGCTGGGCAAAGTGATACAGGTCTTTCAGATCTTCACAGTGTTCCGTTAGCATTGAGGTGTGAAAGCAATAAATCTGTTCACCAAATGTTATTTACCTTGGGTTTATATAATTCTATATTATAATTTTATATTCTATAATTCAATTCAGCTGTTTCTCTTTCTAGTCTTCCTTTGTAATTTCCTTGTTCAAGGACCATGACCTGTAGATTCCTTACTGTATACACAGGAAGGTTGAAACTGAGTTTTAACTATTGCCATTTCTAATGTCAGATTTGTGTCCATTAATCTTCTTGTATAGGGAGTGTCCTGTTTGTTGATATAGAGAATAGTACTAAACTATATATAACTACTCAGAATCAGAAATTGGTCAAGTTCCTTTTTTTAGTCTAGAGTCCCCAGGAGCCCACTATGGCCCCTGGCCATTTTGGATGAAGGTTCTGCAAACTGTAGTCCAAGAAATGAGGACTCCCCCGCCCCAAGCTCTGCTCAGAATGAAGTCCCAATGAGTTTTGTTGAACTTTTTCCAGAATAACTATGCACTAGACTGCAGCTTTTGCACTAGTTTGTCTAAGCAAATAATAAAAAATCAGCTTGGATCACATCAAATGCTGGGATTTGGGACCCTGTCTGAAACATCACAAATCAAACTTTCAAACAGTAAAATATTCTCACTCTGAACTGTGTAATGTCTGATGAAGAGAGGATTCCTCAGTTTAAAATGAAACTGAACCCCCCCTCCCCTCAATTCACGTCAAACATCTAAATTGATTTAGGATGTGCAAATAATTCACTTCTGCAGCTGTGGGTCACACAGCACGTGTGCTACAGTACCACAACATAGCAACAGAGCTGCCTACTAAAAATAGGCCTGTGGATTCCCTAACTCAAGCCAGCCAATACTACCCCACCCCACCCACACACCCCAAAAAGTTGAGAAAGAAGAGACAACTGTTTCCAATTGCTGGCTGCTGTGGAATGTTAGTGGAAGATAATTATTCTGCTTGGAATGTTGTCTTCATTCAAGCCAATGGCAAAATTCCCCACTGAAATTGGAAGGGCCAAGATTTTAATTTGCTGTTTCCCTTTCTTTAGACTTTTAAAAATGTTAGCCAGGTCCTCTCATTTAGTTGCTGCTCTGTCCATCATGTACTTATACCCACATAGGACAGGGTGAAAATGGCCACTAAAGAGAAATATATGTGTATTTTGATGCATCACTGCATTATTCTTAGGCTTACAATGGATGACAACATGTATGAACAATCACTAAAAATGGAGAATAAGACATAGAGTAGAAATTTTTCAAGTTTCTCTCATCCACAAAGGCCCTGCCCAAGCAGTGGCATATTTAGAGTAAACAGCACCCAGGGCAACTTTCTTACCCCTACCTCCGCACCTACATACAGGCTTTTTTGCACTCACCTAGCATTGGCACCTGGGGCACACACCCTACTTACTCCACCCTGGATATGCCTCTGTGCCCAAGTCATGTTTTCATTACTTTCATAAAGTGGTCTGAATACAAGAACAGAAGTTGGAGAAGTTATTTGTTTAAACTACAACTCCCAGAGTCCTCCCAGACAACACAATTGCCAATGACACTACCCTACATTCTCCAGCCCCAAGGTCTCCAGGTCTTGGTTTATTTGCAGGTATGGGACTTTGGGAAAGGCAATAGTTGGAGAACTCTGCAGGCCAGATTGGAAGATTCCAGATTAAGCACACAGGCTAATGATCGACCATTGCCACTAACCTACTTCTAGAACTTAGAAGTTCCTTTCTACAACTCCATGCTGTCTGGTGGATTCTGGGAATTTTAGTCTAATACAATAACTTTTCCAAGCTCTGATTTCACAGTCTCATTATCTGACTGGACATAAGGCATGTTCCTAGTTTGTTTGTTTTTTTAATTTGTAGAATAAAAAATATCATGAAAGATCAATACCACTGTTCAATAACAATAATATATTCAAGATAGTCAATTATATTAAAATTTCTTGACAGTACTAAAATTAGTTGAAGTTGTAAGTTTTCAAAGGCTTGATATCACACATATTAAACACAAACACAGTTCAGTTAACTCACATTTAGCTTACAGATAACTTGTAAATCTGGGAGTTATACCACTACAGTCCAGTTCCACCCACATGCATCTCAAATATCGTTCCCCCTTGAACATTACACAAAATGATTGTCAGCATTTCGTCAACCCATTTCATTGTCATTGTAGTCATATATAAGTAGCAGTTACTTATGAAGTTTACTGGACTTTTGCCTTCACCCCCTTTGAAGGCCCTTCCAAGAAAACCAAAGAAACCTAAAGCCCATTCAGAAAGCTCTTTAATTCAAACACCATGTGTGCCCAGTAGAACATTTTCATCTGCAAATACCAGAAGTTCACGCCAATCACTCTTTGCTGATAGAAGATGTCACTTCCCAGTAGGGATGTAAAGAACACTTGCACATTTTCTTGTCCAAGGCAGGAAAAGGTAACTCAACACATCAAAACAGTGCTTTGGAAAAATAAAAAGACAAACCACTGCAAGACTTTTATGCACTTCATGTGTTTTGTGAAAATGTATTAGTTTGTTTTTTAAAACTTGTTTTCTGCACAAAAGCCATGTTTCTCGGTGGAAAACCTGTGCTTGTACAAAATACTGTGCTTTATGTATAAAATCACATGGGCTTTGGTTTTTTTTTGCATCAATAGCTATTTTGAAAAAAGTCCCAAAGTGTGTTTGTTTTTTTTAAATCATCAAAAATGTTCAAAAGCTCTTGCAATCTCACCCACCTTCAAGAAAAGCTTTGGAATGCTTCACTCCTACATGCAAGTATGAAATAAAGATCTACTTCCCTACTTCTCAGTAATGGATTGGAGCATTTGTGCTTCAGTCATGGGTTTGTCTGTCATGGTGAAGAACACCACCTTTTGCATTCACTGACATTCCTTCTGGAGGCTTATGGTAGACCCCAGAATTACAGACCCTGGTCATGCAATTTAGCAGGGCTCTAGTTTCAAGTTGGGGGTGGTCTTAACTAATGCAAAAATAGTGCCAAAAAATGGAATACAGACTAGAGATAGAAATGAGAGGGGGAAATGGTGAAAGGCTGGAGAGCTCCCCCAATGCACCTGTTGATTGATTGGTGGAGCCAGTCAACAGTATGAATTTATGTGTGGATATTATCCCTTATCGGCTGCACTAGTTGACTTTAAGCCAATATAACACCATAAAGTCCAGTAGGATTGAGAGTAAAAATGAATGCATTGCTACAGCTACAAGAGGCATGCATGGCATTTAAATCAATTAATCCTACATGAATTGTGCATTTACTCTGCCTATTAAGCGGAGTCCGTAGGGAGTCCTACCAGTCATGAGGGTATGTTGTATGGGCTGATCCACTGCTGGATAAGGTAATGCAGAAGTAGCTGGGGAAGACTGTGTCCTGGCAATGGGCTGACGTTTGTCTAATTGTGTTGTGCCAAATGTAGCCATCTGAGCCCGATACGTTTGCAACTGCTGGATACGCTGATGCTCCAGGATCTGCTATTGTCAGAAAAGAAGCACAGTAGATAGAAATATGAGAAGGGATCAAACAGAACACTGAAAGCAATGTGTCAACAAATTGAGTTCATTGGTCAGACTGTTAATAAACAAATGTTGAGAAAAGTCCCAGCTAAGACTTACTCAATAAATCTGTCCAACAGATGTTTTCACACTGACCCTGATTAGTATTGCTGCTAGCCCCAAGATAAGTTCTGCATCCCCATGAAGTCAATGTGATAGAAATCTGTGGCTACCACTAGAAAAAAAAATATTCATTAAGAAGATCCCAAATGAAACAAAATTATTTGAACAGAAGATACCACCAATACATCCTCAAAGAGATGATTGAATAAACTAGACATTAGGCAGGAATGGGCAACTCTGATCTTTCAGAAGTTCTTGGCCCACAACAACCACAGCTTTAACCAACAAAGTCAATGGTGAGGGATTAGGACTGTGACTTCAGCTCACAGAATTTCTGAGCATTGACCATACTTGCTGGGATTTGGGAGAACTGAAGTCCAAAACATACACATACATACAGATACACAGTTATTTAATATCCTGCCTTTTTCCAAATTAGAAGAAATGGATTAGGCACTGTTGGCCAAAACCATCTGGATAGTCACAGTTGACTATTTGTGCACTAAGGAATAGAAAAGGCTAGATCCAAACCAGCAAGTCTCGCTAAATCTGGGCCCAAAGCAATGTATTCAAGTGAAAGTATCTTTTCAATCAGCCAGATCTTTAGCATAGTTTTAGGACAAACAATCCTCACATTCCAATCCAGTCCTTGGCTGTTATAATGCTCCAGTCCAGAGGTCCAGATGTTCCTTGATATACATATATAAATGCTGAGCATGTAAGTCTTACAGTGTCCTATTTTTCAAAGAGCAGTTCTCTGACAGATTGTTCGAAGTCATTCCTCTGTATGAAGGCATGCTTTATTTGAAAGGTCATCCAGGTCCAAGTCCGTTTTAATGATAAAAATGGAATGCAGTGGAAGGCATAAAACTGCCCATCAAGAGTTAGCACCAAGTCAGCAGACTCAAGGAGTACATATGTCACTTCATCATGGTCTTCTCTACTATGGGAAGATATATTGTAGTTCTTTTTAAATTCTAGTCATGATTTCTAAATTTGCACATCCATATATCAATTAAGATATGCACATACAACAAAATTCTGTACCTTTTTTAGGCCTTTTTTGTGATGTATTTCCTTTTTTGGGGGGAAATATAAGAGACTGCTCTAGCAAGCTGACTATAACTGGAGAAACTATTTGAGCACACTAAAGAGAAAAGTATACATGGAATCCATGTCATTTAAAGAACTGCTCTTTCCCATTGAAACAATGACCACTTGACCCCAATTCCCACATACTCTAATGAAGTTTCCAAATGTGCCAAAAGCAACATTTGTATACATTTGAGTTCTAGTACAAATAGTTGTCAAGTAATGTGGATTTAATGAAACAACTTTTCTGTGTTAAAAGACTTTACATAGGAAAAGCTTGGTTTATTTTAGGGTAATAAAATAACACGATTTGCCCTAATAAACTCCTCTGTTAATAAATCACACAGTCTCCTAGCTTGGTGTGAACACCATTGCTGAAACATTGGCACTGTTATAGACGCAGACATCTAGGCATCAGTGACTCATCTACTTATGGGGTTTTCCAAATTATTAGGGTGTTTGTACAACAGGCAGCTGAAACAGGATAGATTTTGTTTAAGAAATCCAGATTATGAGAAGTACATAAATACAAAATGTTCTTCCTAAGATCTAATCATATCTACTTATAAGGCAGATATGTTGGAATCTTACCTTTACAAATCTTACCCAACCTTAGAAGCAGAGAGTCTGAGTAATGTGGGGGGAGAGAGTCAGTGACTGCAGTGGCAGCCAGGAACGCAGTCTGAACCCAGGACAAACTATGTGCAGTAGAACAAAGGAATGGCAAACCTCCCCTTTCATACATTTATACAGCCCTCAATTTGTTGGACAGCAGCTCTCATGAGTATCCAGAAACGTACCTACGTTTGCAGGCCTGGAGTTCTATTACTATAGGGCCCTTTCCGCAGGATGACATTCTCATGTGTTGTCCTGTCACAATCCTGGCAGTGGCTCTGCCGGGATGGGAGTGTGTTCCCAATGTTCCTCTCCACAAGCAACCGACTGCCTGTGGAAGAGAGTGCGGGGGACACACTCTATCATTCTAGGCTACAGCTGGCCTTCTTCCCATGCTGCAGTAGGGGAGGAAGTGCGTAGATTGCGCTTCCAGCCCTGTGGCATGGCTGGCTGCAATGGAAGGCTCATGCAATCAGGGTCATTGATGGAGTTTCTCCGTCAATGATATAGCCTGCGATTGTGCCAGCTGGCAACGCAAGAAGGGCAGGACTGCCACAATGGCATGCAGAATGGTTGTCACAGTCCTGCTTCCCTTGCATCCCCATGCCAGAACAACATCGTCATGCAGAAAAGGCCTAGTTGTACTGTACAAGACAAAAAGCATGAGATTTCATCCTGATGAAGTGACATTAAAGAAAAGATAGTTACAAAAATTGGTGATATCATGAGTTCCTACCAGGTACATCAAGTTAATCAAATTCTTCTAAAATGCTAACATTTTTGTTTTACAGTACCAGCCAAGACCATTCCTTTGGTGAGCCTTTTTTGATAGGGAAGAAGGCCATTACCAGTCCACAACTCTAGAAAGATCATTCAAGCTTCATCTCTCATTTTGATCCCCAGCAGCAGCCTCATTTGTCCAATGCCAGACTCTTTGCCCTGGTGGACAATGGCACATCTTCATTAATAGTGCCAGCTTCTGCTGGGCTTCTGCCATTTGCAAAGCTGATGATGCAGCCAACAGATATGCAGCTAGTAGAGGCAATATTGCTTAGCCCATGGGAACTTGTGGCACTCTAGATGCAGATGAACTATTATCCCTCTCCATTGGGCAAGCTGTCTGGGGCTGATAGGAGTTTGAATCTAACAACATCTGATGTGCGACAGGCTTCCCTGGGGGACTCTACTGAAGGGGAGACAATGTGTAATACATTGACTCTACCACTTCTAACTTGATCACATGGGCCCTTTGACAGCAAAAGTATGTACCATACCAGAAGGAGGATAAAATCGGAATTCCAGAACTGATCTATCTCCTTGAGAGCTCACCTTCCTTAAAAAAAAGAAAAGAAAAGCTATTTAACATCATGCAACAGACCACACATGTCCTGGACACACTGGCAGATAGTAAAGTTATGCCAAATCATTGATTCCAGAAGTCCAGAGAGTGAAGGCTGTTACTTATCCCTCCTACATCTATGCAATAACAGCTAGTGGCAGGGTATTGCTATTTGGGTTGTGAAGGTGGAACTGCACCTCAGCCCCACCAAGTTGATGGAGAAGTGTTGGATGGAGAAGCAGGTACAAGAAATCATATATGCTACTGTGCTACTGTGACTGAGAGTTATGCCAGTGTAAGTTGTTAGAGGGATTCTGGCTATAGTGTGTGTGCGTGTGTGTGAATGTCCATACCCTCAGGTTGCCTGTTGACTTACAGTGACCCCATGAATTTCACAGGGCTTTTATACAGCCCACAGCACCAGGTGTCCCTTGTCAGTCTTCTATCCAAGCACAAAACAGGCCCTGACACTTCTTAGCTTCCCAAATCAGAAGGAATAGGGCGCTCTCAGAATACATAGGTATTCTGACCATAGACCACTACAGAAAATATGGAAGAAAATGGCTCAGGATATGACATTCATTCTGAATAGCTTAGGAAAGCTGAAAACACAGAACTAATGATGGCTTTAAAGTGAAGCACTGATAAAAGTGACCTGGGCCCATTGCCTGCCTTGAGTTTTAATGCCACAATCAGTGTTTCCATGAGGGATGGCTAAAACAGTTTCATTTTCTCCTAGTTTCTCATGATCTTCTCTTTCATTTGTCCCCAACTGAGAACTTTTCCAGTTTTAAATTTGGTCCATCCCTGATTTTTGGAATGTTTGCTTTAAAACTTCACCTGAAAATGGATATTAATTGTTGTGTGTCTTTCTTCCAGTTCTCAATGCAAAATATTTTTACACTGTCCTGAGTAAAAAATACACTTATATTGCAAACAATTTTTGTATTTCAATGCCTTTTGAATGTTATTTTTACTACTATATACAGTTTCATTTACACTTTCTCCTAATTTTATGCAAAATTCAATGAAGCTTATATTTCTATGGATAACAGGTTCACATATTGTTTTTGTAGTGTAAAATTCAGCATATTCATATTAAAATGCAAAGTAAACAAATTCGTCTCACTTCCCCAGCTTCCCATTCCTAGTTGTTTAGGCTACACTGAACAACAGACTATTAAGAAGCAGCTCTGCATGATACTTGCTCCTCTTTCTGCCTTCCAGCCTTTCTTCTCACTGAAATACTGCATCAAATAGCTCCATCTGCAGTCATAGCCTCAAAAGTTCCACTGGGCTACACACAACTAGGTAGTTGCCAAGCCCCAGGTGCACTGCTATTTGCCTCAGCAGAAGATCCTGGAAAGCTGCTTTTGAAAAGAAAGTAGTTACTTTACTCATTAGTCTGGTCACTAATAGATCATGACTTATTACTGGTACTGGAGTCCAGAAAGAGAACTTGCTGACTTAATCATTACTACCAAGTCACTGTTACTACCACCTGACTGGAAAATACAGGAAAGTGCTCTCTAGTTCCCCCAGGTGGCCAATTCAGATATTGCATCCTGGTAGTTTTGAGAAAAATTCAAAAGACATTACAAAGCAGTTCTTCCCAGCTGCCACAGTCGGTGACCCTTTTATTCCTCCTTATTACCATCTCCCTGACTGAGTCAGGAGACACACCCAATCAGAAAAGCTATTTGCATTCCAGTGAAAATTAGTGTGTTACAGTCATGGTGTTACAGGCAAAAAAAGTAACAGTTCCAACTCATTACTGTAAAAATGAACTAGTTACCAAAGTCACTCATATTTCCTAGCTCAGCAGTTACCAGAGCTCTGAAATAAGCTGGCCAGCACAAGCCCCCAAGTTGATGGACTGTTCCTTTTATTGCTTTTGCAGTCTTAGTGGTTGATGTGTCAGAGACTGTAATTATTACTGCCATCTCTTCACATGACAAGTTTCCTACATTCCAAAGCCATGCTTGCTGAGAGATTCTGGGAACTGTAGTCCCCAAAAATAGCTTTTCTAAGCTCTGGCAAAGCCTGGCAGTGAAACATTTTACAAAAGAACATTTCAGATTTAAAGAATCCCAGTAGGACCTGAAAACATACCTTGATGAAACAGACCGAGATAAAAGTTTCAAACTCAGCTAAAGTGGTCTTGGAAGCTACAGAGGTACTTTAATGTGTTCACCATTTCAGACAGTGGAATCTTTGGGGGCAGGTTTTCCTGTGTGTAATGTGAGATCACTCCTTGCCAGAGTGAGTTAATTTGGGGTTGGGCAAGGAGAAGTGGGGGTGTCTGTACTTGCTGACCTAGGTATAACTGGAGGATCAAAATGTGGAAAATAAAATTAGGGCTGCGTTAGCACATACTATATTACAGGCTGCACAGAAAAGTTGTACTTTCCAGCTTCTAGTGTCTCCAACTGATTCTGGACCAAGGAAAGCAGAATACATTTTGAAGTAATCATAACAGCTGAGATCGGTGGAATTATGTGATTGTACCAGAAAGCACAGTAAAAGTTAATGGATCTTCTGGCTTTAACCTAACTTGGGGGGGGGGGGGGATGGAAAGGAAGGACAGAAAACCCAAGGGTGATCAGAAATAAGGATTTGAATAGTCCAACACATTTCAAATTAAAGGGGGGGGGGGTTACTTTAAAAGCACACAACTCTGTAGCCAAGTGACATCCATGAAAAAAGATTGTGATATAAAATGCATTGGGCCACCACCACCATCATCATTCTTATGCCATTGTTGCTTTTGTTTCTTTACTGCAGCTTGGCCATAGGCACTGAATTCTAAGGAGTGAACAAACAAAGCTGGAGAAGAACTCAGCCATTTGGATAGGTGAGCTACACTTGCCTGAAAGTTAGGAGGAGGCTGTGAAATGAGTGGGTCCAGATGTGTGTTTGTGTAGCATGCACCGCAATTATGTTCCCTTCATAGCATTGTAAAGCCCTATATCCCCTTAGGGACTGTCGTATGGCTGTTTCTGTGTCCTAGTTTAGGTGTGAATAGGACACAGAAACAAGCACATGTTCTAAAGAAACCAGATTTCAATAATTTCACTCTTCTAAGACGAAAGATGCCCCCATGTTTCTCCTCATTCCATGCATGAGAAGTAAGCAATAGTACCACTTAACATAATGCAGTCCCCTTAAATTGACACTGTCCTTGTGCAAGAAACCCACAGGTAGATTCAGTGGCCAAGATCCTGCAAAGCCAGCATAGCATAATAGTTCTGCAGGTGGAACTATGCTACATGTTTCCACTCCGTCTCCCCAGATTCTCTGTTTAGCCACTGCAGCTCCTCTCTCCCTCTCTGGCAACAGCCAATTAGTGAAGGGTGGGAGGGTTTCAAAGAAGCTTCTGTAGCCAGATGCAGATCTAAGACATCATCTGCTGAGAGCCACTGGAGTCCTCCAGTGATCTCCTGTGGAGTCTGGCAGGCTGCTTAGGTTGTTGCAGGGGGTGGAAGAGAATATTAACCTTGGAACCATCAAAAAAGAAATGCCATAAGCACAAGATATATTTATGCCTGTGTATGTCACTAACAGCCTAAGTGTGAGAAACACAACTATAATTTATTTTTATGTGGTGGGAAGCCATGCTAGCAAAGCCTCACTGTATGTACATGCTTGGAAATATATACATGAGTGTGTTACACCTTATGGTGCATTGGTGCTTCTCACACATTGTAAGGTGTGGAAAGGGCCATAGTTTTGGTATAGTGTGACAACATAAAGGTGCAGTATCTACAGAAGGTATGCAGACATTTGTAGACTGGAATTTATTTTGGCTGAAATAATATCATTCCTTAGGAATAAACCCCATGAACTCAATGAAGCTTAATTCTGTTTAGATATTATGCTGTAGGATTATGCTGTTGATCAGTGTTTAAACCAGAATATACAAGTCACAAAAAAAAAATCACCTTTATTGGGGGGTGGGGAAGTATTGTGCTTTTGTAAAACTGAAATGTAGTCTTAAACTAGGACTATTTTCCTAGACCTAGTTTTAAAGAAATTAATCTGAATAGGGCTTTTGCAGAGGAACTTCCTAATGTATCATGCCAAGATTACAATGGATTTTTAAAAGATAGTTTTAGCTCTACAGGGTAATAGTGCCTCAAATTTCAGTCACAGATCACACAAAATGTTAATTCTAATTGTTCTATTTAGCTGGCCTTGGTTTGTGACAAGCTTGGTATTACACAGATTTCCTACCTGCCATCCTCACTTTTACCAAGTGAAATTATACAGATGACTCTTCTTGAAGCTCACCTCTTTATTCCTAATTATCTTGGCCCTGCATTCACTCAGGAAAATATTACAGTTGTCCCCATGAGTTTTCATTTGGGACAAGTGACAAACTAAATTATCCAGTGTTTGAAAATGTAAAAAGAAAACCTCACAAGCTGCAAATCCTTGTATGCTGAAAGGCAGTCTTCTATATTTGCTACTAACAGTTGTTTTCGTTTTAACTGGCACTGAACCATAAGTCATTTTTGGATTTCCCTATTTTGTTTCTAGGATTTGCCTACATAAGAAATTCATGAAATTCTCTATTTACTAAATAACCTGAAACATTTTGAACTAAGAATCTTGTAATACTAAGAATTTAAATGTGGCATTGGCTTTCATATACTCTGTCAAATGTTTGGAGCTTGAAGTTTTACTCTTGTAGAAACGGTATTTATGCCATCAGCATAAATGGGTATAGGGAAAAAAAGCAAATGGTAAACAGTTAAGTCGAATTGCCATGAAATGCAATGCAGCTGTGACATTTCAATGCAGATCTCAAATACATATAAAGCCATGATAAGAGTAGTGATCCGTTCTCAATAGTAGCCATGGGTCTTTCTCATCTTATTGTCTCCTTAGTTATGTAGAGGGAAAGAAACCCATGACTCCAGATAGGTCTGAAATGGAAAATATTGAACTTGGGGGGTTTTGTTTGTTTGTTTGTTTGAGAGAGAGAGAGAGAGAGAGAGAGAGAGAGAGAGAGAGAGGAAGGAAGGAGGGAAGGAGGGAAGGAAGGAAGGAAGGAAGGAGGGTGGTATAGTGGTTAGAGTAGAGCCATTTCTGCACTAGAGTGTTATAGCGCTATTATTCCACTTTCAACATCCTATGGAATCCTGGGGTTTGCAGTTTTGGGAGGGGCCGACTGGCCCCTCCCTAAACTGCAAACCCCAGGATTCCATAGGATGTTGAAAGTGGAATAATAGCACTATAACTCTCTAGTGCGGAAATGGCCTAGGACTCTGGGAGACCAGAGTTTCAAACCTTGCTCAGCTATAGTCTTTAAAGTGCCACAGATCTCTGTCATTATTGCTTCCGTGTGTGTGTGTGTGTGTCGTGTCAGTTCTTTCTTCTGTGAGAACATGGCCAGAAGTGAATATAGTTTCCCTTGCATTCTGAGCTTGTGCAGCCCTGCAGGAGGCTCTTTCAGTGCTGGTCTATATGACTGCCAGTATGGTGTAGTGAACTAGGACATCAGGAGACCTGGGTTCAAGTCCCTGCTCAGTGAGGGAAATCCACTGGGTGACCTTGGCCAATTCCAACTCTCTCAGCCTTAGGAGAAGATAATAGCACACCTCCTCTGCATAAATGACTAAGAAAACCCTACAACAGAGCTTTCCTAACTTTTCATGTTGGTGACACAATTTTTTGACATGCATCATTTCACGACACAGTAATTCAGCTTTACTAGCAAATGGAAGGTACCCAGAGGAGTATCTAGGGTGGGGAAAGGCACCCTTGCCAGGAAAGGCCCCAGTGAGAGCAACAAAAAGGGGAAAGGCAGCCCCCCCCCCCAGTCCTTGCCTGTTGCCATCACTCTTGCCAGGGAAAGACCCCAGCAAGAGCGACGGCAGCAGGCTAGGTTCGGGGGGGGGGGTGTTTCTTAGCAGGGGAGGTGACACACTAACACACTACAGGTGACACACTAATGTGTCACAACACACCATTTAGAAAGCCCTGCCATACAATAAGGTCACCCAAAGTTGGAGTCAACATGAAGGCACATAACAATATACTCCCCAACTGCACCAGTTTGGCAGGGACAGTCCCAATCAATCTTATGTCATGACACTTCTCCAACCACTCGTAAAACATCCCAGTTTCCCTCTTCTCCTCTCACTTTCCCTCTTTGTCCTCAGATTACTACAGCAGCCCTCCACATTCACAGGTTTGACCGTCACAACTTTGATTCTTCATGAGACACGTGCTTGTCTCCTCCCAATTTGCCTCCTCTCATCCCTTGCATTCCTCATACCAGGTTTGTGAGGCTTGCATTTAAAATGGACATTTTTTTTTCCTTTTGGGTGAGCAAAGCCCCCTCCCACTGCTGAAGGCGTGGCCTCTCTGCCATGTGGTTGCACATTCTGCTGTGTACTGGTTGCTGATTGGTCAGGTGCTCCTTTCTCAAGATAGCTGCTGGAAGTAACTAGAACTCCAGAACTCCCCTCTTCTCTGTCTGAGGGAAAGACAAAATGCCCCCCCCTCAAAAGAATGCCAAGGCCAGAGGCAAACGAATGAGACAGAGGAAGCTCTGGAGGGGAATCATAGGGGGGAGTTATTAATAATTTTTCCACTTTTGCAAGGGTTCTGCACCCCTAAGCCTCACAAATGTGGAGGGGCTACTGTATTGAAAACTGAGCTCAAAATGCCAAAGTAGTCTGCACTCAACTGAAGAGGAGGAGGAGGAGGAAAGGAAGAGGAGGAATCTTACCCTTCCCAGTTAGGCTCAGGTCAAAAATAAAGAGCTGCAGCCTCTCCCTAGCTTATGCATTCTTCCTCATTAATAACTTTCACCAAGTTGACCATATTCTGATATTGCTTGGTCACATATGTCCCTGTTTTGATATGTGAAATGTTGGAAGGTATGTAACAAACACTAAAATGTAATGTACTTGAACAATTTCACCCTGCACTTAACTCCCCAATGTTTCTTTGTTGAAATATGTTAATTTTGAGAGAGAGAGAGAGAGAGAGAGACCTAAGAAACTGTACTATACTCCCACTGGTTTCTTAGTGCTGCCATTTTCAATTCTTATTTATTTCATTAAAATATATGGCATAAATCCAGTTCCTAGATAGGCCCATTGAATCAATGGAAACCTGATAAGCCAACATTTACAGAAGACCTAGTGATGCACGAATAAGGAACTGGATTTATATCTATGTATCCTCCTTTTCCAAAAAAAAAAAAAGGTTACTCAAAAACCAAGAACACATATACAAGCCAACATCAATACTGTCAAAACAAGCGGGGGGGGGGGGGGCTGCCAAAAAAACAACCAACTAGCCAAAGTAGAGTGTCTGAAGAATCAGCTAAAAGCACCACTAGTATCTAAATGAAAGTGCTAGGTGTACCGTAACCGAGAAAGGCTATCCGTGGTCATCACTTTCGTCATTTGTTAAACCTTCTTTGCTTTCTTAAGAATCATGAATAGCCTCATCTTGGTGAAGGAAAGAAGACAGAGGGCAAAGAAGAGCTCTTTAAAGCTTGGAAATGGACAAGAATAGAATTAAACGGATTTTTTTTATTTTTATTTTTTGGTTTTTCTTCAAATTTGATTCCTTCCTTCCCCAACTTGACCCAAGTACACATCTTAAGATGTGCTCCAAATCAGGGGGGACTGTTTGGAAGAAATGGATGATTAGTTACTTTGAAATTTCGACTTGTTCCTTTGAGACTCAAGGTTGGTTGACCTTACAGCTAATTATGCAGCCCTATATGTCTTTGAGAATCACCAGCATTCCTGATTACAGTCCCTGGGCCTTTGCCTAGTCAAATTAAGGGAAGTAAGGGAGATCAGGCACATTGCCCAAGGGCCTGTTTCCCGTGTGGCTGATCAAGGCATACATATTTTTAAAATTTCCCATGAGTAAATGGTGCAGATTCACTGGGACTGATTATCCATGTTATTTGTCCACTGTATAGTAGAATCAAGGAAAAATTTTCAAGAAATGTTCAGAAGTCTTTGGCAGTTGAGAACAAAGTTGTGATTCTTTGTGATCTTCCCTTTCTTGGTCATCATTACCATTTTGGCAATTAATTATATTTTTCCTACCAGTTTGTTTACCGGTTGTCCCTCAATGAAAGCTTGAATGATTAGGAATGTTGGCAAATTCCTTCAGTTCTTTTGACTTTTGGTTTATAAAAACATGGATAGACAAAACGAGACACACTTGCCATGTGTCTAAGCAGGGTCCTGACAGATTGTTAGCTGAATGGAAGACTCCTAGGGAGTGGATAGGATCTCCAGGTAGGACTAAGAATACTTCTTGAAAATCTTGTCAGCCATTGCTCTGAGGATGAATTGAGAATAATTCCAGGCTAGACCAAAAGACTCAGTATAAGGCAGCTTTCCCATCTAAGGCCTGTACTACACTGTACACTATAGTGTACATTATACAGTACACTATAGTGCTATTATTCCACTTTGAACATCCTATGGAATCCTGGGGTTTGCAGTTTAGGGAGGGGCATTTAGAATTCTCAGCCAGAGAGCTCTTTTGGCCTCAGTAAACTACAAAGCCCAGAATTCCACAGGATGATGAAAGTGGAATAATAGCACTGTAACAGTGTAGTGCAGAAGTGGCCTAAGAGAACGATGATGCAGTGTGCAGCTCAGCAGTTCGTGCAAACAGATACCAAAACCATCTGCTCAAGTCTTGGCAATTTCTGGTCAAGTTTGCTATGTGGATGAACCCAGAAGCTGATCTTGGAACACTAATTTCCAAAGTTAACACATAAATCTTACTTTTTAAGAAAACAAATTCATTTTTCTTACTTGCATGTTGCAGCCCAGAAGGAATGATGTTGCCAGTAGTGACACTGCAACAAAAAAAAAGCAGGAGAGGCTCATGGCTGGAAAGCCAAGGTGGGGGGGCCTCGCCACAAAATAGGAGGGTGAGGAGGGTCACAGCTTAGACTATGAGGCAGCTGTAGTAAGAGAACCACTGTTATTGTAAGTAAATTCCTGTCTTTTGGCATCCTGCTTCAAAGTTCTGACCAGACGTGGGGACTGTTGTTTGTTTGGAAATGTACCACTCATGAGGACCTGCTGTGGTAATTTAGTGCACAAGTCAACCAGGCCTTTTGAGCAGTCAAGAGGGAAGAAAATGCCTCCTTCTCCTACCTGTGAGCACTGGGAAGGCAGAGATGTCTGAAATCAGCTCCTCAGAAATATGGAGTTGGGATCCTGTTTGCCTCAAGGGTGGCTATGCAGCCAAGAGCCATTCATTTGCACAAGACTGAGCAAAGCATCCCCTGCCCACCACACTATCTCCCACTCCTGGTCCATTAAGTCAAATGGGACACCGTCCTCTCTACCTGACCCCCAACATACACACACACCAGCCACTCCTACCTGCCCATTTATTCAAAACCTGTCAGTCCAGGAGTTGGCACTGCTGTTAGTTTCCTCCTTTATTAATCTCTTGGTCTTCCTTGCAGAACTCAACAAGCAATCCCCTCAGCACAAAGTCTCATTGCTACACAGCCTTCCCAGACTCTCCCCTTTAAAGGTTTGGGAAGGTTGTAGATTTTATTACTGTAACTACTTTTAAAAAATAATTTAAAAGGCATAAGAAGGTTTTTGTTGACAGGGGTCTTCACTGACAACACTTTTGATTGGTCATCATGTGTATTCTAGTTCTAGTGGGCCTGAGCAGTAATAGTGAGAATTCTGCCCCTGCCCCTTTGATTATCCAACAAAAGAGCTGGGTGCTTCTGTTCTTCAAATCTCTCCTCCAGCCATCACTGCATACACATTTGGATTTCCCCAAAATAGAAATCAGCTTGGAAATCAAACTGCATTTTTCCCTTGGGCAACTCCATGCCTATTCCTAGATGTATCTACAAGATTTACTTGGACAATCCTGGAAAGCTGTTGTACAGTCCTGGAAGGAGTGTTTGGTGGTCTTTAGGGTCTCAAGGGGTCCATGGAAAAAATTGTCCTGAGACACAAACCAGGACTACCACTGTTGCTGCTACTACTTGGGAAATTGCTTCTTCAGAGAAGATGAGGGAAAGCTAAAACAACCATCAGGCACTTGACTATATATAGGTTCTCCTCACCTTCAGCTCTGAGTACTGAAAGCAAGCAAGCAAGCAAGCAAGCAAGCAAGCAAGCAAGCAAGCAGCCTCAGCGACCTCTTACCTCAGCAAAAACAGAACAAAGACCATTTCCACATTATACTGTTATAGTGCTATTATTCCACTTTCAACAGCCTATGAAATCCGTGGGTTTGCAGTTCAGGGAGGAACATTTGGAATTTTCAGCCAGAGAGCTCTTTGGCCTCAGTAAACGACAAACCCCAGAATTCCACATGACGTTGAAAGTGGAATAATACCACTATAACAGTGTAGTGCAGAAATGGCCAAAGTCTCTAATAAAAGAGATTTTGCTATGGAGAAGGCTGGAGAGATGACAAAAGTGTAGGGACTGGTGGAGCTTCTGTTTGTTTTCATGTTTACTTTTCTGGGGCAGAGAGAACAAGGTTTTTAAATGGATTCTTTTCTTTTGTTTGTATCTAAAATCAAGGCCACAGTTTGTAAGCTGGGAAAGAAACTGGGCGAGATATATAAGCCAAAATCAAGAGTTTAGCTGTGTAATTTTCTTTCTTGGTTTCTTTTTTCAGCATTCTTTCCTACCCTTTGCTTTTCCTGCCTACCTTACCAACTGGCAAGACCTCTGGATTATTTATTTGTTTGTTCTTGTTCATATCTGCATTTCAAGACCACACAAGACTGGGGTAATGTGATACAAAGCAGAGTGCATCTCCTCTTCCATGATTACGTGCCAGGTGTTGTAAGGCATGGGCATTAGGAGAGAAGAGCAGAAGAGGCAAAGGAAGCAGGAAACAAGGGGCCCCTCCCTAAACTGCGAACCCCAAGATTCCATAGGATGTTGAAAGTCGGATAATAGCGCTATAACAGTCTAGTGTGGAAATGGCCAGGGAAATGAATGCTATTAGCAGTTATCTTAGCCTTATTTTTTCCTCTCATAGGGAAAATGGAGTTGCAGCCTAGGCTGGGTCTCAGAGCCCAAAACTCATGGGACAGGATGTCATGCATCTCCAGAGTTTGGGCCTTTTCAACTAGATCCTTACAGAATAGGGCAATAAGGTGTTCCCCAACAATGAGTATTCAAAAGCTTCCAACAGACGGTCAAGTCTGTGTTAAGCCTATATTCCTTAAACCCAATTTTAATGTTGACTGTTGGGATTGTGTTAGTCCTAAAATTATTTTTTCTCCTCTAAGAATGTTTGGTGCTCTAAAACTGATTTTTTAAAAAACCAAATGGCTTGAAACTGTTTTTTAAAAATGATTTTATTTGTTGTGCATCAACAGGCTGCTGTGCTGTAAGGCAATAAACAAGTGACATAATAGAGAAAGATTCAGGGCTTGCAGAAGGTGTTTGTTTGGTTGGTTTTGTTTGTTTTTTGAGCTACCACTCCCAAAATGTCCTGGTCAGCATACCTATGGGTCATATTTGCTTGAGGATTCTGGGAGCTGCAGTCCAAAAAGTAATGTTTCCATGCCCTACATTAGCTGATGAAGGAGGGCATGAAAATGGCTTCTATTCTAAATTTCACATGCAGGAAACACGTTTGGATATGTAGTATAAGATGGAGAGCTTCTGATCTAAAAACATATAAACTTGACAAAACATACACACACAATATACAAATGATAGCCTATATAGCCTATACAGTGCCTGTTTTTGTCAGACTTGGAGATCCTCCTTTATCTTTGTGAGGCTCTGAAGATTTTCCAGTATGCAGGCTTCTTTCTTTCTTTCTTTTGGAGGGTCATTATTGTTATTATTACTGTTATTATCATCGCCATCATCATCATCATTGTCATCATCCTCCTCATCATCATTGTCATCATTATTGTTACTACTACCACTATTACCTTTACTTACATTCCACTCTTTTTTTTCCTGGTAGGGACTTACAATAATTAAAAAAGACAACATTGTTAAAGATCATGGAATACAAAAGTTAAGACCCAATTAAATGAGCAAATAAGAATTAAAACAAAGTTAAAATACATAATTAAAACTGAAACCTGAAACATCTGGCCTTTTGAAATGGGAGACATTTGGCTCTCTCTCTTGTGTATTCAAACTGTTCTTGTGCAATTTTTTATGTTAAAAATTCAGCAAACACGCTACTCTATCCCTGCCTGACAGTCAGTGGTGTATTTTGAGGCAAGGCTCTGATGAAGGCTCCCGTAGACCTCACGCCAACATCTTGTTGTTCATGTGGAGAAATCTTTCCACCAAACTATCTCAGCTCCTTTGATGCCAAGTGTCTCAGCCAGCTGTCTATAATGTAGGGGGACATAAAGACACTCTATATCCCAGCATCATCCCAAACACTGATATGCTATTGGGAGGGCTAAAAAAATTCCTGAAGTAAGCAGAGTAGCCCGCATACTAAACAGCATAGCATCATCCATCTATTTGCTGACCACAAGAACCCCTTTTTTCTCCCTGGCAAAAACAACTTCCATCAAGCAGGCCACTACAGGGCACTAGCCGCAAGGCAGCAAAAACCCTCCTTGGAATAATTCTTTGCAGATGCCAGGAACCGGAAGTTTCAAGAAAGAGGAAAATGAAAGCCATTCACTCTTCCAATGACACAGACCTTTGATACCCGCCTAGTCATTTGGGCAGAGAGAGGCAAGGTCAGGAAGGCACATAAAGATTGGTGATTAGAGAAATACTATATCGGCAAAGTGTGGCGAGCTATTAAAAGAAAATGCAGCTTTTATGATTGTGTGGCTAAAGCTTCCCAGAAGCTATTTGTATTAGATATTGAGTTAAGCATAACTTATTTAGCTCTGGCATTCCAGAAAACATTTTGATGTGAGCTACTGCAGGAAAGTAAACACAAAGAGAAGGAGGAAACAAGACTGATCCCAAAAAGATAAAAAAAAAAAAGAGAGTGTAATTTAATTTTCTGAAGCCTTGCATTTTTTAAGAGTATTGAGACAAAGGAATTTTCATAAGATACTTGAAACACAAGGGGGTGGGGACATGCAGTTACTTTAACTGTTTGGAAATCCATAAGAAAAAAACCTACCCACAGCAATATTTGATACATTTGTGAATATAATGGGTGGGTGAGCTTGGGTGTGCATACACACACACAATCCCAACAAGATATGTCTCTGAATTTCCCAGTATTTAAACACCTAATTAATTGGACAATTGTAAGGCAAGGCGTTCTTTAATAACTGAATCTTTTAATGGTATCTTGGAAGTGTGACTTAAAGACATTGGCAAAAGTCAGCTGAACAATCAGATTTCAGCAGACAAGTTGAAGGTTTCATGTCCATCTCTACAGTTCCTTGGAACTGTCACAGAAGCTGTAAATGCTACAGAAAAAGAACAAGGTATTTCCAGGATTATGCTCCTGGGATCATGCCTCATATTTGTTTAATATTGAAATCATCATCATCATCATCATCACCACCACCACCCTGAGCACCATTAACAATTTTGTTTTTAAAATGTCATAATCCAATTTGTGAGCTAGTGTGGAATCCATCAAAACTGAGCTGAGGTACATTCTGCGAGAAAAATCCTTCTGGTAGTGCAGGAGAAATCATATGCCATTTCCACCCTACACTGTTATAGGGCTATTAATCCACTTTCAACATCCTGTGGAATTCTGGAGCTTGTAATTTACTGAGGCCAAAGAGCTCTCTGGCTGAGAATTCTGAAGACCTCTCCCTAAATTGCAAACCCAGGATTCCATAGGATGTTGAAAGTGGAATAATAGTACTATAACAGAGTAGCACAGAAATGATCATAGAACCAACCCAACACCATCTTTTCTTGGGTGGGATATCTACAGGATAGAGGTGAAGAAATACATAAATAATAAATAAATGAATATTATTTCCTGTGTGGAAATGCTCCAGCATGGAGCATTCACTGGGCTTATATCCGGTGACTTGGGTCATGCTTCCTGTCTGTAATTCTACAGCACTCCTCACAGCACATATACTTTTAATGAAAATGCTGAAATCCTGCTGATTTTCTTGAGAGAGAGTTAAACCTGCATAAGGACTTAGCTTGGCTGTGTCAAATCAAGAGGGATTCCAACAGGCCTCCTATGGATCAAAAACCATTTTTGCAAAATTTTCCTATTTTTTTTTTTTTTTTGTTCTGAAATGCTACAAAATGTCTACTAGGGGACAGGGGATGAATTTCCACTACCTTTTGTGGGGCCCCTAAGTCAGTTCATGCCCAAAGGAAACCTTTTTTGAAACTCAAAACGTGGTGAAAATGTCCCATACCCGAAAAGGCATTTGAAGTCAGGTGTTTTTTTTTTTGTTTTTGTTTTTAGTTTCTTTATTATCATTGTTATTTTATCTTTTGCTGGAGCAGCTCCAACACCTTAAGGTCTCCTAGAGGGCTAATGCAGCCCATTATCCTTCCACAGTTACCCACCCCTTCATTACAGCCTGGAGAAATTCATAGCTCAAACCTGGCAGTTACAAGCTCTGTCTAGGATCGTTTCTGTACTACACTGTCATACTGCTATTATTCCACTTTCAACATCCTATGGAATTCTGAGGTTTGCAGTTTAGGAAGGAGCATTTAGCATTCTCAGTCAGAGAGCTCTTTGACTTCAGTAAACTACAAACACCAGAATTTCACAGGAGGTTGAAAGTGGAATAATAGCACTATAACAGTGTAGGGCAGAAATGACATAGTTCTTTGCCTCTCTTCATATGTGCATCCTTCCTGTAATAATCTCTACTGCTAGATAGTCAGGTTTGAAACATACCAACACACCAATTTTGTGTCCTTTAGATGAGCCTGTTCAGCATAAGCCGAAACTTAGCAAGATTCACAAAATAAGTTACTTGGAATAACTGTGCTAAAGTGCAGTGGCAGCATTCTGTTGTCACCATGGCAAATTTGCTGTTTGGGAGTCCTTACAAATTTCAGTTAGGATTTGGAAAGAGTAACTGCATGCAAATACATATCATTTTCTTCTTCTCTTTCTCCTGCTCCCATTTGTTATATTGTTAGTTTTCACATTTTTTTCCAAAGGGGATAAAAGGACCCCAAAGTTCTATTTGCATATCTATATGATTTATTCCTCCGCTTAAATTATGACCTACGTGCAAACATACATACACACAGGTATGCCAATATTACTTGACTGATCCTTCTCCTGTTCAGTCCATTAGCTGTTTGAACAGATAATGCTCAGCAAGAGAGAGAAACACCAGAATCCAGGACTTACCTCCTAGACCTGAAATTATGAGTTTAAATTTGTCAAAGAGAATTTTTACACAAAATAGATGTTTCTTTTTCTCATTAAAAAAAAAAAGGCATTTTGCAAAACTAAGGTCTGGCTTCAATTATTAGTCCCAGCTGGAATGGATCCACTGAATCAATTATTGAGCAAAAGGTCAACATCCAGGTAAATCGCATTGATTCAATGAGTCTACTCTAGTTGGGAACAGGACTCAGGTCTAAGTATTATTCATATTTATATTGATGTCACCATTGGCAGTAACCATTTTCCTCTACACAGCCCTGAAATGATTCTTGGCCTGGAGCAATGTGGCAGATGCAAAATGATGACCAACACATACACAAAAAATTAAGGAAAAAAATGTGGTCCTGTGCCAAGAAACCACTGTAAAATGTCTTTTCCTCCTAAGAAATTCAGTGAAATTATTTTTTCCATTCTCTTGCCCACAAATAAGGTGAAGAAGTTCAGAATGTCATTTGTACAAAACTCTAGATCTCATCTACCAACACTTCTTCATCTTTGCCAAGTCCACATTCCAGAACAAACAGACCCTGGAAAGGAGTATTCCCATTTTCAAAGCTGTGTGCCAAAAAAGCTTGGAGGCAATACAGTAAATGTTGCTTACTCTTTCCTTTTTGCCTGTGTTTCTGTTCTTTTAACAGCTGTCTGATTAGCTATATGAAGCCTAACATGGCTGGATCTTTTTGGTGCACTAGGCTGGTCAGTGTAGGAGGTGGTGGTAGCAGGAGGGAAAAGACCATGGGTATGGCATTGAAGAAAGAAGTAAGGCTGCTCAGAGTTTGTCTGCTCTCCCTTGTAGGATTGCCAGATTGGATCTGGGGTGAGGTTCCTGTAACTTTAGTCCTTAAAAGATCATGCAAAGACTAAAGTGGCATCAAGCAGGGCAAAGATATCTGTCGTTCCTCGTCTTCCAAATGCCAACTTTCAGCGGCAGCTGTTACCTTGCCAGAGGAGAGTGCCGTACTGTGGAGGAGCATCTGACAACAAGAACAGAGCTAGGCACTTCTGTACTCTCCCTCTCCTCCAGTAAATCGATGGCTGTCTTGAATGAATACAGCTAAAGTTGGGGTTTGCAAAATGGAAAGGACAGGCACCTTCATCCTGCTTGATGGAGCTTTATACTACCTTGTCCTGCTGAGGATTAAAGTCACAGTAGCCATGCCCAGGATCCAGTTTGGCAACTCTGTTCCCTCACCACTGCTGCACGGTCCTGGAGAAGGGGAACCATTCTGCCAGCAATCACGGCAAGAGTAAATGATGTTTCTATTCCTTCCCCCCAGCCAAAAAGGCTGCTACAAGGAAATGCAACAGGGAACCTGCGTATGATCACTGCAGCTTCACTAGCTGGTGGGAGGAGGCGTGGAAATGTCATCAGCCCATACCTGAAAGGAAAAAAACCCCAAGTCTTTCTGCTTCTAATAAGTACAAGTATACCTCAGTTAACAAAATAGATATATTCCTGGGCATTAATTTTAACAAACCATTTGGTATCAGAGGCCAAAACAATGTGGAAAGAACGGGGTTAGGTTCCTGAACTACAAAAGAAGAGCAATTCAATACATTTCAGCAAATATTTTAGCTAAAACTAGCAAAACACACAGGTGAGATGAAACAACCAGGTGAGGTAAGCCTTGCATTAAGTAACCAGAAACATTTTGAACTTTCTAGAGACCACTTCAGGGCTTCTCCTAAATTACACCTAGGGCAATTTTTTAAATTTTTTCATCAGCCTCCACTTTTCTTATGATTCTATTTTTTGTGGCCAAGCATGTAAATTTATGATGCTAACATTCTGGAGGGTAGCGAATGAGGAAGATTTATCTGCTTTCCCCCCGACTCTCTGTCTTCCTGCTCATGCACAGTCTTTAACGGATTCTGGAGGCAGCTGCTGATTACCTTGGCTATTCTAGGCAGCCACACGCAGCTACAGTAGAAATTGGCTAGACAGAATCCCATTCTTTCCAAGTTCAAGCTTTATTGCATTTTTTTACCACAGACATGCTGCTGAAACCTAATACTGAACATCTGTGTTTTGCCAGGCCTCTCTCAGTATCTTCCCTGTACCAATACTGCGAAAAACCTGCCAGCTAGACAGATAAGAAGAAGAAAGCGGGAGCACAGTAGTGGAAAAAAGAAGCTTCTTTGTCAGAGGCTTTGTTAACTGAGGTATGCCTGTATTTCACTCCCTGACTACCAGCTCCATACACATTCCTTGGGCCCTTGTTTGTGGCTAGATCAGACCTCAAAGATGGGAAAATTCAGCAAGACTAATACAAAATTTCAATAATCTCATATAAATTTGCGCCAGACTGTAAAATCTCTCTGGACAGGGAAAACTGCACTTGCTGAAGCTATATTAAAAAGTGTTTCACCCATCTATTGCATGAATTGTTCAACTAAAGCAGTAGGCTGTAATTCTGTATACACTTATCCATAAGAATGTCCCATAGAACTCAGTGGGCCTTGCTTTTGAGTAAGCATGCATAGGATTAGACAATTATATCACAACTCTGTACTGCTTTACTCTGGATCAAATCTCACTAAACTGTGTGAGACTTAGGCCATTTCCCCATGGCATTGTTGTCCCATGATGGGGATATGTTGGCAGCAGTCTGCAAGTCGATGTTGTCGTGGTTCCGAAGTCAGCGCATCCCCGTTCATTGTGATCGCAGGATTTGCTTAACAGAAAAATCTGTTAAGTGGCCACTATTGCACAATGCTTGTGTCACCACCAGACATGTGGAACAGGTAGAAGCATAATCTACACACTTCCTTCCCCAGTGCAGCATGGGACAGAGGCTGGCTGTACTGCAGAAGGAAGTAATGAGTGTGTTGCTCATGCTCCCATCCACAGGCAGCCAGCCAAGTATGGAGGGGAGCAAATGTGCTGCTGGGATGGCACCAGGGCCACCATGGGAACTGGTAGGGTGTGGAAATAGCCTTAGTCCCAGCTAGAGTTGAACCACTAAATCAATTAGATTCACCTACATACTGAATCACTATTCAACAAAAGATTCAGTGGATTGACTTTAGGTGGAACTAAAAATAGTATTCAGACCTTAGGATTGTAGCCTTACTTGAGCAATTGGTGAGGTCCCATTTTAATCAGTGGGAATGAAGATAGGAGTGCAGTGACTGGTGCTTTGTTGGGAATTTACAACATTGTAAATGAACTTAACATTTGCACAGTTTAGCAATGTAGCATTGTGCAATGGTTGTAGTCCCAGGAGGGGAGCACTGTCATAGCTGCACCACTGGGACCATTTCTCAAGCAGAATAAGCAGCATGGCTGTTTTGCAATAGTTATGATTCAGTACAGTATAGCAGTTTGTAGGATAGGCTGCCCTTGCACAATGACAGAGTAAGGAGAAGGGGGCAATAGCTCCCAACAGAGCCATGGGGCACTAGTAATCCAGAACAGAGGGCAGTGGAAAGTCACAGGTACCCTGCACCTGGTCAGAAAAAGTCCCCACCTTTCATGGTGCCCCTATTGTGTAGTGGGAGTCCCCACTGTGTAGTGCCCCATTGGGCATCATTACAATTCTCGAACATGGTTGGGTATTGTGTCAGGGACATAGCTTTATCATCATAAAGTTCCACATTGCAGCCCATGGTGCAGAATCTTGGCTACTGTTTTATTTTGGTTGTTTGCATTCCCCCTTGTGTTCTACCAATGAGTCATTAACTTTTCTTTACTCACACATAACCTGTCCCACATTTTCTGCAGTATTTCTGTTCTGAGGCCTTTGCAAAATGTAAATCTATTGAAATATATTCAGCTTGATTGATTTTATCCATTTAAATGCAGATGGTAAACCAACCAACAACAACAGCAACAAAAAACCACTTTAATTGGTTGCCATCCCTACTATTTTGTTCTATGACAAATGTATACTAGAGGGGAACCAAACAGAATGTGTAAAGATGAAATTCTATTGCTTTGGAAACCACTGTCTCCGAGGGGTACTTGAGTTGGCTCGTGATCTTAGAAATCCTGGCCCTGCCATACTTTCTGCCTTTTACATTGTTTTGCCTAACCGTGGTAATTGGCAGGATGGCAAGCAACAGCCCCCTCAGGGCCATTGTGCTAAGAATGGAATGGAGTCTATTCAAGCCGTGCTCTTCTCTTTTCCTAAGAAGCGGTTGCTCTTCTGGGGTCCAGGAGAAATCTGGCAGGAACCATTGTGGAGAGCCTAATTGCACAGTGCTTATTCCTTGGAGGTCACTTTTAGGATAAATGTTAGTCTAATTAATATGTTCAAGCTTTCCTTTGCCGTTAACTTACATACTGAGGCATACTTCAGGGCTGGATCTAACATCTGCTAAAGCCCATGCAGAATGACTTTCAGTGAGGTTTTGGGTTGTTTTGCAGTAGACTCTTTTACACAATGAGCTGTACTCCTTCCAAATCAAACCTTCCACACTTCTATCCCCTTTTGGCTTGTTCTTATCTCTTCTGTTGGATTAGAATTTGGTTGGAGGGAAGGGTTCTCTCATTTCATAACTTGCAGCCAGACTGTTCAAATTCAGTTCTGCTTGTTCTTTTCAAATCTTTTGAACCCCACCACAATTTTGATTGCGTGCTACTCCCTTGCTGATATAATGCAAATCCACTTGGTTACTTCCTTTTAATGTACTAGATGCTGTTCATAAAATCATAGAATCATAGAGTCATAAAATCATAGAATCATAGAGACCACAGGGGCCATCTAGTCCAACCCCCTGCCATGCAGGAACACACATCAAATAACTCCCAACAGATGGCCATGCAGCCTCTGTTTTAAAACCTCCAAAGAAGGAGACTCCACCACACTCTGGGGCAGCTTATTCCATTGCCAAACAGCTCTGACTATCAAGAAGTTCTTCCTGAAGTCTAGGTGGAATCTCTTTTCCTGTAGTTTGAATCTATTGCTCCTTGTCCTAGTCTCTGGAGCAATGGAAAACCACCCTGTTCCCTCATCAATATAACATCCTTTCAAATATTTAAACATGGCTATCATCCCCGCTTAACCTTCTCTTTTGCAAACTAAACATACCCAGCTCCCTAAGCCACTTCTCATAGGACATAGCTTCCAGACCCTTCACCATTCTGGTTGCCCTCCACCGGACACGTTCCAGCTTGTCAATATCATTCTAGAAATGAGATGCCCAGAACTGCACACAGTATTCCAGATGAGGTCTGAGCAAAGCAGAATAGAATGGTATGATTAGTTTCCTCAGTCTAGACACCATACTCCTATAGATGTTCATGTGATAAAGTGATGATACTTCATTCCCAACACCAGTCCCTGCTACCAACACCAGCACTTAACTTCTGAAGATATGCTGCTTTAAGCGTAGGAAGATACCTTGGAAAAGTAACTGTTTGGACCCTAAGTCCCAGAGTCTACCAGCAGGGCCATTTTAAACTTGTCTGTTTTCAGCTGGCTGGTAGGACCTATCTATTTTCTGTAGTTCCTGAGTTTTACAGTTATAGTTGATTTTGTTTTATAGATATTGTTTTATAGTTGATTTTTCTATAGAGTGTATCATATTATATAGCTGATGTGTACCTGGTTTTGACTGGGGTCGTACTTGATATCCCCAAAGGAGTCCATGGCACTTCCTGTTCTCCTGCTTCTGTCTATATAATTTTTTTCAAACCTCAAGAATCTTTCCAGCAGTACATCAGGGAATCGTCTCCCATTTTCTCACCTCATCTTAACCTCAACAATCTTAACAGCAGTTATTTAGCCCTCCCTCTGTTTTCTTACCTTTTTTCCTGCATTAGACAGTCTGTTTTAACTGGGTAACCCAGGCTGTGGCCAGGTTTATACCTAATGTCCCAAAAGAGGACTTTAGCCCAACCTTACTTCAGGAATATTACAAGCAATACCTCAGAGAACTCTCTCCTATTTTCTTGTCCTTCTTTTTAATCTTGGTAATCTAATCAGCAGTGCCTTAGCCCTCCTGTTTTCCCACAAGACTGTTGTCCTCCATCCCTTTACCTCAGAAACCTTATAAGCAATATCTGTGAGTGGCCTCTCATGTTTTCCTGTTTCATGTTTAAATCTTAGTAGGCTTAACAGCAGTGCCTTAGCCCTCTCCCGTTTTCCCGTCTTTTTTCTGCCTCAGGAAACTTAGCAACATACCTCAGAGATCCATCTTTCAATTCCTCATCCTTTAAAAATGATTTCTAAACATGGAAACTGCAACCTGGATGGTACCCAAAGATAATCTGTCAATTTTTGAGATGTCTACCATGATTTCCCACTGAGTTACAGCTATCCAAATTTTTGCTTCTACAGAGCCTTGCATTTGGAATTTTGGCTTTTTAACTTGAAACTAGGTGCAGCCATGTGGATGACAACAAAAAACACTCTGCTAAATGTTGAGGTATCTAATATGATTTCCCAATAAGTTATGGTTGCTCCCTTTCTCCTTCTAGTCAACTCTCTCTCCTTTGGAATTTTGACCTGAAATTCAGCACTGTAGCTTGAACAACAACCAAAAAGCATTCTGTAAATGTTGAGGCATCTAGCCCTACATCCTGATGGCCACCACAGAGAGACATTGTCTATTATTATTATTATTACTGATTTTTTCGCTTGTTCTTGTGAAAGAAATGACAGTATAAAAATTGTAAACAAATAATAAGAAATACAGTATCATGAATCTGGGCCAGTTCAGTTAGGGAGGTTATTGAGGCCATTTCCACACTAAACTGTTGTAGTGCTCTTATTCCACTTTCAACATCCTGTGGAATTCTGGAGTTTGTAGTTTACTGATGCTTAAGAGCTCTCTAGCTGAGAATTCTAACTGCCCTCCCTAAGCTGCAAACCCCAGGATTCCATAGGATGTTGAAAGTGGAATAATAGCACTATAGCAGTGTAGTGTGAAAACAGTCTGAGACAGATGTGTGCAGGCTGGACTGTGTACACACAGCAACACAATTTATCTCTAGTCAAGTACTGTTTCCTACAATTAAGTGACCTCTGTGAGGATATGCATCCACTGGATCTCTCCAGTTCTTTGGGGACATGGGCTGAGCATTGTGGTCTCCTGAGCATGTGTGGCTGAATTATAGAAAGGAAAAGACTGTGGGTCGGTAGTGGAGAACATACTTTGAATGCAGGATGTCCCAAGTTTAATCTCCAGTTAAAAGGTATTGAGAAAGGCAAGGGGTGGGGCAAGATGCCACGTCCCCTGAGGTGGGTGTACACATGCTGCTTTAGCCATGTCACTAACACCACTTTCCTTCTCCTCCCTTCAGCTGTTCTTCCCCACCTTGCCACATTCTTTCTTCCACAACCTACTTCAGCACAAATTTCACTACACCATGGCCAATCCATAATGCTTTACTCTGATGGCTTCTCAGACCAAGATATTTGGGGTCTGGTATGTGAAGTCTGTTCTTCTACTGTGGCAAGGTAAAGTTCCTCCCTATGGGAAGATGACATTCTGCCTCTCAACTTGTGCTATCTAAAGCAAGCACTTCATCCTTCCCAGTGGTCCCCTTGGAGAAGACATCTGCCTGTGACTTTAGAGTTTCTTGCAAATATAGAGTAGATAGGCAAGTATTCAAACTCTTCATGTGCTCCAATAATAGAATTTTTATTTCTCTTAATCTGTATATTCACATTTTATATTTCACTAGGGCGGCACTACCTACCAAGCAATGCCAGGGTATCTCATGGTGAATGCAACTCATGGAAGGAGAACACAACACTAACACGTTTCCTGTTTGGTTAGCCCATAGTAAATGGCAGTGAAACTTTCCATGAATATTCTTAACTTTTGATTTATTGATTTGTCATCATTACGCATTGGTTAGGCAGAAAATTACTTTAGGGCCCCCTACTTACAATTTCATGGATAAATATAGAGCAGTCTTCAACCTGAGGAAAACTGTGTGGCCAAATAACTAGGATACAAAATGCAATAGTGTATAATTGTGCCTTGTCACATTGAGAGGACTTGCCTTTGAAGATAACACTCTATTTACAATAAACCCTAAGAACCTTTCTAATGGCTCTTCCATTATCTTGTATTTCCCCCTTTGTTTGAAAACCCAGTTACTTGTGTCAAGATCAAGGGAGTCAATCCAAACTGATGTAGCCCAGGTTGCAACCAGTAAATAAATCACAGTCACTATAGCAAAAGTAAATCTTTTCTGGAAAGATGGATGCCCTGATTTGTTCCTAAGAGTGGGGGAGGCAGTGCTTACCCATTCCTTTACCTCTAAAGGAGCCCCTCCTTCATTACACCGGACAGCTTTTGTGTTGTATCACCCCTCAAATGGGCTAATCAAAGGTTGAGATAAAGCATCTCATAGTCCCTTTATGCCCTCTGAATGCTCCAGGGCCATCTCTTAATCTCAGTGTTTTTACTCATTAAAGCTAAACAGGGCAAATTAATACTGGAAAAGAAATGAATTAACCAAGACCAACCAGTGGGAGAAAATGGCCATCTCCTGGGAGAGTTTTATTTTTTTCAGATCTGCAAAAACTTCATTTCCACCAAAAGCAATTTTTTTTTTGCACAAATAGTGATTTTCTACTTCTTCTGTCTCAGGTTTTGTTTTGTTTTTTTGCATGGAAAACAGTGGTTCTCTGTGCAAGAATAGTATTTGTCGCAGAGACCAAAATGCTCACCATCTGAAAAACCATTAGAAAATGTACAAAAGCCCTTGTAAATCTCACATTCCAGCAAGGATGAAAACTTCAGAAAATTACTTTTCATTAAGTAGTCAGAATGAAAGAAATGTAGATTTACACTCCCATACCTCATTGGAATTGACCGCCCTACAAGCACATTGGCTTTTGTTTGTGACCTATACAGTAACAGGGGCCATTTCCACACTAGACTGTTACAGTGCTATTATTCCACTTTCAACATCCTACGGAATCCTGGGGTTTGCAGTTTAGGAAGGGACCTCTCCCTAAACTGCAAGCCCCAGGATTCCATAGGATGTTGAAAGTGGAATAATAGCACTATAACAGTCTAGTGCGGAAATGGCCCCTGAACTGCTTTGTGTTACTGAGGTTAGAGACGATCTGTCCACTCGATGTGGAAATGTGCATTGACCTCTTCTGCTTAATTCACCACGCAGCCAGCAGTAGTTCGGCTCCTCGGCTAGAAGTCAGGGAGGGTGGAAGAAAAAGGACATCATTTCATCTCTGTTTCTCCAGTTTGATGTAGTGCTGTTTTCACTTGCAAAATAGGAAAGTGAAAACTGTAATTTATTACAGTACCAGCAATTGAAGATGTTTTGCTTGGATGCTGAACTTGTAATCGGTCGCTAGCATTCCAGCTGCGCTTGCTTTCATTGGCTGCTACCTAACTCTTGCCCTGAATTTCATTCGGAACATTTGCATTTTAAAAACAATTTAATGAAACTTTGATTTGGTGTGAGGGGGAAAAAAGCACAGTGGTGCATCTCCTTTCTCTTAATGTATCCTTGCATTTTATTTTGGACTGGACTGTGCTTTAAAAGAGGCCAGGAGGATGCTTGGAAGCCCCCAACGAAAAAGGCTCTTTTCATTGTGATAAATTGATTATTATTGTTATTATTTTGTCTACTGCAAGTTTTTTTGGCACGGCATGCCTGAGAAGTGGGGTCACTCCAGTAGCACAGCAGTAGCCTCTTGCACTGCCAAGTGAGATGCCTGCATTTTATAGTGGACCTGGGAGTCCCAGGCTGTGATTGAATTTGATACTCTTGGAAAAGACTGCAGACTCTGCTGCTCTTACAGCAACACCTGCTGGACACTGCAGGATGCTGTGCCTAGACTTGCCCACTGGGAGACCACAAATGGTCTTTCTTTCATCCCCTCTTTTGTTTCACATGGATGTCAAGGTTCTTTCTTTCAGTGGGAAACATTAGTCTGAATATGTTTCTCTAGGCCAAACTCAAAATCCCAATCCATAAATTTACACTGGCTTAAAGCCAACTATTAGGGTATATCTATACAGTAATAAACTGTTAACCAATGATTAGCGCTGCTGGAGTACATAATTGCTTACTTTGTGATCACTTCTTTTTCCCTTTACCAGAAACAGCACCTATTGGTACTGTCCTTTTCAGTTACCAAAACTTGGAAATGGAGTATTATCTCCCAATTGCTGTGCTGGCTGGAGAATTTTGTTAGTTGTAGTCCTTAAATATTTTTTTCCAAGTTCTGTCAATGACTATAAGCAACCCTGAAGGGATGACATCAGAAAAGATACAGATACTGGGTTCAGTATTTATCTGTTGAAGCCTCTGAGCTTCATATAGGGGAGGGAAGCAGAAGGCAGAGAGAGACTGAGAGTTTCTAGCCCTGATGGTAGTGAAAATATGCTCTCTAATTAACAATCAATTCCTGCTTTACTCTTAGGATCACAGAACTGGTTGGATAATTTCCAGCAGTTAGAGAGGGAGCTTTGGTGTCTGTACAGATCTTTGAGACCTTTCTACCTACAACTTTATACAATGCAATGAATGCAATGCATTATATGAAGGAAGAGATCTTCTGCACATTTATTCCATTGGCACAATGTGTAGAAATTGAAAGATCTATTTATTTTGGGTTTGGAGTAAGAAATTCTGATTGCCTGTTTTTGAAATTAAAACCAGAAACAAACCACAGAGTATACTCAGATTCAACTATGAGCAAGTTGGTTGCTGTGTGAACATATGGTAGAAAACCAACACAGAGAATGTACATATACGCTAAGATGGAGGCACAGTTTTGACATGGCAATGTCTTCAATGAAAAGCTACAAATCTGTATATTCCCCATATCTGGCTCTGTGTGAATTTCCTGACTCTGACGTACCAATAGTACTACTACCATCACCACAGTATTACTATTACTTCAAGCCCCGTATGTCTCCTCTTTATATTTATCTTCCTAACAAAATGCAAGGGACATCACAATGAGAACACTCTGTGTTCCAAGCTTTTTTAACCAGTATATGTTCTTTCTATACTCAACAAGACAAATGTCAGATTTAATAACTGTGGATTTGTCTTAAGTTTGGTCTTCAGAAGGAAATGTCATTAAAGAAACAGTCCTATTTCTAGCACAAATACTAGTATTAATAGATTGTAGTTTTATATGAAACCACTCTGTGAAGTCATCTGGAGATCTGTACAGCGCAATCATCAGTAGGTAGCACTCAGCTCTGGGTCTCATTTACATCAGATTCTAGGGAAGCAGTAGAAATTATGAACAAGACAGAACAAGCAGACACTTGATAGAGACAAAATGGAGGCTGGAAGCCTATGGGTTAGTTCTAGACAGAGTAGATCCATTCAACTAATTTTTGATTGGTGAGTCAATATGTTGGCAAATCTAATCATTTAAATGCTTTTACTCAAAACTAGCAATCAGATTTAGGTCCAAAATATTTTTTAATGCTGGACCATTAGACATTGGACCTTGGTTTGGGTGCAATGCTTGTTTTAGATGGGATTTCATTCCTTGCAAAGTGTTCAGTTTGGATAATGCTACTTGACCTGGTGCTCCTGTGAGATGTTCAGGTGATATCTGTAACAAGAGACAGCTTTGTCTAGCTCACCAGCTTCTAGTTTCTAGCTCTGATGAAGTTGAACTGTGCCACATTCATTTGTGCTCTTGCTACCGCAAAACCTGATTTCTGTGATGTACTATATCTGAGGCTGCCTCAACGCTGCTCTGTCATTCTCCCTAAGTTGAAATTAACCATTAGGCTGTCAGCTGCAAAATGATGCAGTAGAAACTATATTGTTTAACTTAGTAGAGGCCAAGGTCAACTATATTGACCACAATGAGTCATTTGGCACCCTGTCAGAAACTTCTCTACCTTGTACATGAGCCAAGTCACACTACATTAGACTGCAGCCCATCTTTGAGCAGTCCAGGGTGAAAATGAAACCTAATGTTTAGAGGTAGTGGCCATATGGGAGTCATTTGGCACGACAGTTCCTCTGTTATTCCTCGTGTCTCCTGGAGAAGATCTTTGGAGACACCACTGCTGGCAAAACTACATTGTCATAATGAATATTATGCAATCCACAATCCACAGGACGTCTTCCAGCATTTGAAAAATAGCACAGACAGGCTGAAATTAATCATGCTATCAACAAACACAATATACTTTTGCTGAAGATCTGCATGTAGTTTGGCTGAGAAGACTTCAGAAGTTCGGTTTCATAAGTATGGGAATAGCCAATGGTAATATATGTTAAGTAGCAGTTGGAGGTAAATATTCATATTAGAGGTGGTCTTCAGTTTCCCCTCCCCTTCCTTTACCTTGAAGCCAAACACCACAAACCAGAAACCACCAACCAGCACAGACTCACAGTAACAAGATATTAATAGCCCATGGAAAAAATAACATAACCTTATATTATGCTGCTTACTGCACCTACTCAGTATATTTTAATGCCTGAATGGTCTGCAATGAAAAAAAAAAGGCATCAGAGTATAGTTACTTGAAAGTAAGTTCCACCAAAATGAATGAGCCTTACTTTCAAGTAAATATATTTGGCATTTTTCCCTGCAGAAAACAGTTCTGGAGATATATGTTTATTTCTTCTCCCAATAAATGCATCTTTGCACTTCATGTTTCATTGTGTTTCAGAATGAACCTGTCTAAAACCCATTTTGCCTCTTGGCATATCACAGTCTCCTAAGAGGAATAGCTCTGTTTTGTTTTCCCCAACCCTAATTATATGGGCCCTAGTCACCCTCATGTGCCCAGAAGTATTCAGTCAATACTTGTGTGTTTCATTTCAAGGTAAAGAGGTATTTGCCAGTTATGCTAGATTGTTTTAGAAATGACCCAGATATGTACAGGCGCATAGCTCTTCTGCAATATGACCCTGAAGCCCAATTATAGATTTAGTTTAAGCATGAAATAACCAAACAGCAAACCTGTGAGCAATTTTAGTCTGGCATTTGAAAGAGATAAAAATAAAGAAATAAAAATAGACGCACCGGTGAATTTCCATACATTTCTACACACTGTTCTACATAGAGTATTTGTAATGTGATAGATAATGTAGAAAGCAATATTGTCATGTTTTTGCTGTATAATAGGCATTATGGTATATCACCTCTTATCGTGCTATATATCAGTCTGACAGTTTACTGAAACATCCAGTGCTTTTTTCTTTCAATTTTTTAAAAATAAAGCAGGCACTTTTTATTATTTTACTTTGGTTCACTTAGTAATGAAACCTGTCAACTCTTCCCTCACAGAATACTCTAAATCCTGTAGAATTCTGTAGGATTCTTTGAAACCTATAAATTATTTTGAATCCAGGAAAAGGAAAGAGGTCGGCCTCCTCCAACATCCAGTTTAAACACTACAAGAGATCTATTGCATCCAAGTATTCCAACAAAGGCCAATGACAGTTTGTGGTTTGGATTTAAAAATCTAATCCAAGTTGTTAAGATATTTGCCACTTCGAAAGGCATACTGTGCTCAAGAGAAGGTGAAGTGAGAGAGAAGAAATACAGACATTATCACTAAAGGCTAACATTAGCTATAAAGAGCCCAAAAAAGGGGAACCCATTAAGCCCATGATTTACTAGGATAAGATGTTAAATGCATAACTTTGTTCTCCTGGGCAAATGAAGAGTCCCAGTCAAAGTTCAAAGATGCAGTTCTGGGTCAGAGAAGGCACATCTTTTCAAAGAATTACAAGCGTTTTCAGTTCAAGGTAGTCTCACAGCTGTATTAAGCTGAAATGCAGCCACAGCCTGTGATCTTATAAAAAAATTTTTTCTTGCCTCTGTTTATATTTCTGATGCTAAAAATCAAATCCAAACCAGATTGGGCACTTGGGAAAATACTGCGTTAATTTCCTCTGCAGTGATTCACGCTGATCATCCAAAGAGGTCTTGTTGAAAAGATTTCAGAGTAGAGCAACCATCTCAGAAGCAAAGTGAAGCCAAAAGTAAGAGGCTCTTTTGGGGGGGGGGGGGTTTGGAAGCATGCAACCAAGAAAGAAAGAGAAATGTTTGGGGACATTGTCCGAAATCACAGTCTTCTCTGTTTCAGGCAGCCTTCCCTCTAAAGAAAAGAACACTGCTTAGAATCTCAAACTGCCATGAGTTGGACTCACAGTATCCTTTTCAGAGGTGATAAACCACATAAGTGCTCTCTGAGTCTATCCTCCTCACTTCACTGTAGAATTTGGCTTCCCCACCCCTCCCCCGTCCATCCGCATCCAAGTATTTCATTCTGTCCTCTCACCAAAACTGGGAGGATTTGGATTTCTACATTTTCCCAGACAGTTATCATTGGCCAACGCATCAAAAAAAAAATCCTTGAGAGAATTTTAGCCACAGAACAAATATACCACCTATCAGACCAAAGGCGCCCACTTTAAATCACAGACCCATTTGGCAGCCAAATGCTCTCATACCGTTATGCTTAGCAAAAGCTATAAATCTCTCATCCAGGACACTGCTTGCTACCTCTCTAGTGCCTGAACCCAGCTATTAGAATAAGCTCAGCAAAAAGTGGTTGGTTGCTAGAAGAACTTACAGTAGATGTAACTCCTACGTTCACTTCTTCCCAAAAGTTTCCCATTCTATTTCGTACTATCATTTCCCCACCCCTCATTTGCATCACATGCTCAGACTTCTGAAAACATGCACCCTTGTTTGCTGACATTGCAAGTCTGTTCCGAGTTATGCACACTGAAGTCCTGTAGAAATTAGCAGGACAGTTGAGTAACTGATCACAAACCTTGCTTCTCACACTTTTTGCTTTTATTTTGAGTTCCTTTTTTAAAAAAGCAGCTACACTCACTGTTGGACCTGGAACTAAATCAGTCATATCTAATTTGTGTGTGGAGTGGTATCTTGTTCACTAAATGAAGGTCCTTCTGCCAATTCAGCCTGAATTGTACAACATATATTTGTCACATATATTTATTTGTTAAAATGGCTTCCTGCTCTTTCCCCCCAGCCAATGAATATCAGATCAGCATTGTTTGGATTCCTTGTATCCAGTGGCATAGGGATGGGGGGTAAGGGGACCAGTGTACCCTGGGCGGCACTTTTGTGGGTGCTGCCACTCCATGCGCCATTGCCCCGCCCGTGCGTACTGCAGCCCTGCCCATGTATGCCGTAGCCCCTCCTATGCCCCCTCACCCACGCCCCTACCCCACTTGTGCCAAGCTACGCCACTGCTTGTATCATCACAAAAAACGCCATCAGGTAGGTTAGATTGAGAGATAGCAGCTTGCAAATGGATATCCAGTGATTAAACAATCTGCTCAACATAGGCTTCTCTAGGCAAATGTAGCAGCCCTATGTTGGAGTTTGGAAAGGTTACTCTTTTATATTACAGTGGTCAGTGGCCATGTTGGTTTGTGGGATTCTGAAACATGTAATTCAGCCCCCTCCACACATATACTTTTCCACTATCTCTCTTACACTAAGTTTGACTTCTTCTATAATTGAGTTCTCCTTATTTCCATGCTAAGGTGTCTCCTTGCCATCAAGTTGCATGCCGTAGATGTTTGACACAGGAAATTGCCGTATCTCAGGGCAGGCCTGTCTAGCCCAATATTATCTACTGCAACAGAAAGTAAGAAGATTTTTTTTCTTTTCTATAACCTATAACCTCTGGTCGCTAGGCCAAATCAGTGTGTGGAAGTGGCATGAGTGTTGAGGTATCTGGGAAAAGAATTGACAATGGTGCTGCCATTATAGCTACATAGAGCTATACCATGCCATGTAGCATACCTAGATTATAGTAGCTATAGTCCAGGGGTGAGCCTCTGGTATATGCTGGACCCATCTGATCTGTGAAGGGTCTGGAAGCCAGTTTTATTGCTGATACACTCTAGGAAATGCACAGAATGACAAAAGTGACAAAGCCAAAAACACCTGCTCCCCCAAAAAAGGGAAATGTCATTTCACTTATGTTTGAAAACTCTTTTTTTAAATATTAAGTATTGTGAGATAGGCTGCAAACTGTTTGGAAGGTGAATTGTTGCTTCTGGAGGCTTCCCTGAGAGAGAATTCACCCTTTCATTTTGGCCAGATGTGGGGAGCCCAGAAGGGTCAAATGTGGGAAAACCAGCCCCCCGGGGGGGGGGGGCATGCAGTACCAGGACTGTGCTTTGCTCCCCTCTGTACTAACTTGTCAAAGAATGAGAACCTGGATTTTATCTCAGCATCCAGACCCCAATATGTTGGGTTCATCATATATCCTACTGGCATCTCACTAAAACATATTTTTGGGGAGAGGTGATAGCTTTTCACTTCCTACCTCAACCTTTTTAGAAAATTGGGTAGCACTTAAAGATGGGGTGACTGGGTGACAGAGAAGGATTTTGCTCTCTAGGTTTTCTTACTGGGCTACAGTTCTGATCTTTTTAAATATTTCTCTATTCAATGTATACCCCACATTTCTTCCATGGTGGGACCCAAGGTTGCTTAGAATAGTTTCAAACAGAAGTTGACTAAAATGTTATATTACAAAATTTTTTGAAAAAACAGTATTATTAAGAGCAGTTTAGCGCCAGCTTGGTGTAGTGGTTAGGGTATTGGACTATAACAGTTGACTGCGGAAATGGCCTGTGACTTTAGAGACAATGGTCTGAATCCTTGCTCATCACGAGCATGTCACAGTCTCTCAGCCTTGGAGGAAGGCAATAGCGCTCTCTCTAAACAAATATTGGCAAGAAACTCCTATGATAGTTTCCCCTTACGGTCATATAATTAAAAAAAATATGAGACAAAAACACAGCAGAGTACTTTCAATATTATTCTGCCGTATAATTAAAAATCAGCCAAAGACTATCTTAAATAAGAAGTTCTTAACCCGTGGATGGAGCAGGCAGGGGCCATACCAGTTGAGACTGATGGGGACTGGAATTAACCAGCATCTGGAAGGACCCAAATTCCCATCCCAGCTGTAAGCCAAAGCAAGGGATGTTGCATTCAGTTCCTTGACCCACCCCTTTGGTTCAGTTCATTACCTTTTTGCCCATGTTTCTGAAAAGGACATGCAAAGGCAACCCCAGCAGCCAGAATGTTTTATCTAGACTGTCAGAGGAGTCCTAATCATTCTACTGACATCTACCCTAGAGGAGTTCATAGAGGACTGTATCCAGGGATTTATTTCTAACTCACACGGAATCTAAAACATGGCCTTTGACCTTTCAGTGACAAATGAGTACACCCCTCCCAAGAAACTTGGTTTGATGAAAAAGCCATTCGCTATTTCCAAAATATTTTGACAGCATTGCCACTGAACTCTAACAATGATTTGAGGTGGCACCTAACATAACAGTACTACCTTTCTGCTTACATTCCACAGGTGTTTTTTTTAAAAAGAAAAATTGATATACAAATGTCATTTTGACTCTACCTCAGTCTGTGGTGTAGTTATAAGGAAAAATGCAGTACTTCGTCTTTTATTCACCTTCTTCCTTGGCAGAAATGCACTGAAAATTATTATACAGATGGGCCACAGAAACACATGTGGAGCAGCTTCATAGACGTTAATGCCAGCAAAGCCCAAGCCTGCCCTATTATCCTGTAGAAACTGTGGTGAACCACAAAGTAGGTGGAGATCTGTTCCCTCCATAAATTATCTTCAAAGCAAGGTTTGAATAATCACAGATTTTTTTTAAAAAAATGTAGGAACTGCAAGCAGCAGTGTGCACTGACCTTCCATGCTCACAAAAACGGAAAGATGAAATGACTTTAAGAAGTGACTCCTGGGTGTGTTAGCTTTGCAGTGGCATTTGGCCCTTGATCACTATCACAGAAGCCAACCCCTAGGTATCTTCCATAGCAGGGCTAGGGGTTAGTGGAACACAAGCTGGCAGTGCCTCTGCATACCTCATCCATGATCACTTGCATACCGTCCTTCTGCCTGAGCATCACTACTCCCTCCTTCCCAACCAATTTCATTGGCGACCAGCACTGAATGAGTTAGTATGTTCACAACAAATTAAGCAGGGTGGTAAGTCACTTCAGTTTTGTTCTGATGTTTGAAACACATACATGTGCTTTTCTCACGGCTGCGAGATCCTTCCCCTGAGGCAGGAGAAAATTGGCTTGTTGGGTTCCTTCATCATGTTCCTTCATTCTTCTTGACTTCTTTGCCACTTTGTGGAGCAAGAGAATGGGAATTCTGCTATGTGTTTGCATGCTGCATAATTAAGCTTCAGGTCTTAAAACAGTGGTGGAGAGGAGCCAACGTCCGTCCGTCCTTCTGTCCTTCTGTCCTTCCTTCCCTCCCTCTTTTTTATTTTTTTCAGTCAAGGGACTCATTCCATAAAGACTTGTGTGTTGGGAGCTGCATACTAATGAACAAGGCCACTCTTTTTCCTCTCTTCCCTTCTGTAATTGTGGGCCAGCCCTACCATTAGACAGACTGAAGAAAGTATCTCAGGTGACAGATGTTGGGTCAGCAGCAACAGTTCCCTGGAGGTTCATCCTGAGCCGTTGTCCTTTGACCATTGACCTTTGTTGGAGGATAGATCTGTCTGTGCTATCTGGTATGTCTGTCTCCTTAAACTACCCCGCTGCCCTTGCAGTCTGTGGGGAAGGAAGATGCAACCAGCAAGCCCGATCAGCTTGTACATGCGTAGAGGTGAGAATCAGTCACTCCCAGGTATTGCTGGACTATACTCCCCAGAACTTATCACCATGAGTAGGACTGATTAGGCTTTCAGTTCACCAACATCTGGAGGGACTGCATAATTCTTACCTATAATATATGAGGGGTTGAGATGTCATGGTTTACTTTGTAGGCAGGAAATGTCACTGTTTTATTCTAAGATCTTTATGTTGTAATTCTACAGAGAGTTTAATACTATTTTAATCTTGATCTTTTCTAAAACTTTTTGGCTACATGTGGTTTTACATGCATTTCTTTTCAGTTGGAAGCCACCTTGAATATATGTGGGTTTTTTGGCTACATGTGGTTTTACGTGAATTTCTTTTCAACTGGAAGCCACCTTGAATCTCAGTCTTGGGGAAATACTCAGATAAAGTGACTGATTGAGCAAGAGCTGTCCTTGCTCCCCACTCTTTCTGGCATCCCTTTCTTTCCCTTTCTCTTCTTCACTTTCTTCTCTCCTGATGCCTCCCCTTAAATGCCTGTTGCAGCATGTCCTTCTTCAGGAAAAGAGCTGGACATGTTCCTCTCACACACACCGGTTTCCAGTAACATGGAAATGGCCACCACATGGAGCTGCACTGCTTAAAAGATTTTGGGGAGCTTTTTGGGGCCAACTTTTGGTCACTGCATGGCTGGAAGAGACTTCCAATCTGCTCCATGAGTGTAAAAGCAAATTGTAATGGCCTTTCACCATCATAATTCATACACAGAATGCCAGCCCATGTTTGTAAGAGCTCTATATAGTAGACCAGTGCCTGCAAATTCTTCCGTCTGTCTTGCATTTTGACAGCTACTCCAGTGGAGGTTGGTGGTTTCCATCTCGCTGGAATGGTAAATCCAGTTTGAGTTCTAATACAAACTTTAAAAGACCTTTCTAACATACTGGACTCTTTCCCAAAATGGGGTCAGCACCTTGATACCTCCTTAAAAATTTCAGACTAAAAGCTGTAGCAGGTTCACCACCTTACCCACATGAGAGCCACCACCTGAACCATCTCATGATTGAGGAGAGTTTCCAGGTTCTGTCCTTGTACCATATACTTCTTCTCCCTCTCCCTGCCTTGCAATAATCAGTCTAAGCAGTGCAGGAGAGGAGGAACAACAGAATTATAGGCTTCTTCTGTTTCCATCAGTCACAAAATCATCATATTTCCCTGATGTTTTCTTTTCTTTTTACCATTCAGATCTTATTCTGGAAGGGAGGCTTGCCTGATACCAGTTTTGTCATCTTTTACACAGCACAAGAAGACCTTTCTCTGACTTGAGGCATTGAATTAACTTAATAACTTGGCTTTGATGATTCATTTTCTTTTATGCTGGATGGTTTTTTTCCTTTAGGTGATTTTTAAAAAGATGATAGTTCTATAATTTGCATAGTTTTGCACAAATTATTATATCTTTATTGCACGTTTCTCTCCTTTTTTTCAGTTGCTTCAGGCCACCTTTTGGGTGTGGGGAATGATTTATGCCAACTAAAGAAATAAACCACCGGGGAGAGGGGGTTAGAGACATTAGACCAGCAAAAACAACAGAGTCTCGTGGCACCTTAAAAGTCCAACAAGAATGATGAAATGGGCAACCATCTATGAAAGTGTATGTCCAATAAACCTTATTAACTTTAGATATACCACAAATCTTCTCGTTTAACCACATCTAGATAATAATATAACTGAACAATTAAACTAAACTAGTTGATGTGATTAAAGAGAGCTAATGTGGCTTAGTGGTTAGACAGTTGGACTAGCACTTAGGAGATGCAGGTTCTAATGCCCACTGAACCATGAAAAGTCACTGAGCAACCCTGGGCCGGTCACTCATTTTCAACCTAACTTATGCGGGGGGGGGGGGGGCAGTTTAAGCATGAAGTGGAAAAGAAGGGAACTGCATACTTGCACTTGAACTCACTGGATGAATGCTGGGCTATAAATATAACCAACCAACCAACAACAACAACAACAAAAATGAAAGCACAGGCCAGAGAAACTCAAAGACATTCAAGTCCTGTGGGGACCAACATTCACATGCCTAATTTCAGCACCATCCACTTTTGCTGACATTTTTTCTAGCTAATACCCTTCCTTCTCTAACACATTGTTCACGAAGTGACTAGCCAAAACTCACCAAGCAGACTGAAAACAATTAGACTGAAGTTAGTTGCAACTAACTCCATTTGTTTCAAGGGCGTAGAGTCACCGCTAACTTTCTCTGGATCAAGGCCAAGGGTTCACTTTAGAATAAAGTACTAATTTTTGGCATTGCTAACTCCTACTTGGATAGATTGCTTAAATAATTAGTTTATAGTTGATTGCCATTTCTTACCAACTGTGGCTTGTATTTCCTTATATACTTGAAAATATAGAGTGCCTTTAATAAGCTGAGGCTGAACACTTTGTATAATCCCCTCCCCTACTTTGGCTCAATTCTCTGTATACAGACGTTTGTTTGCAAACTATGTTTAAATCATTACCGGCCTCAGTACTGGGTTTATTGAGATAAATGCAGCTTCCTTCTTCTGAATGGTAGCAGTGATCTGTGGTATTACATGCTGACTTCTTAACAAAAAAGAAACCAGTGGTCAATTTGTCTTCCAGGCATTTCAGCAACCAGCTGGGTAAATAGTATGATGGAGCTCCCACAGAAAGCCAGCTGTGGATTTATACTGGAGTTTTACAAGTATACAGGCCAATGTCACCTGAATTTGTAGAGTGGCTCACCCTGTGGGGCTACAGTTTTTTCATAGCTCGCTATGAATTTCATCACTGGCTGCTTGAGAATTAGGGACGTGGAGACAAGCCATGCTTGCTCATTCATATTCAGGCCCAGACAGTGGAACCGTGGGCTTATTCAAGTGGAAGAAAGTTCCATCCCTTCCACTTCTCCTTCTCGTCTGTTGTCATTCTGGCCATCTGTGTGCTTGAAATGGCTAAAAGGTATGTGTGACATTGTAAAAAAGGGGCAGGAACTATGTGGCCCTCCATATGTGGTTGGAATGCAACTCCCAGCATTCATCATCATTGACTATGTTCATTAGGGCTTTGGGAGAGTTGTAGTATAACAACATCCTGAGGACCACATAATTCCCACCCTCACAGTAAAAAGTTTCATGGGCAAACAACAAAGAGACAGGGTGGTGACTCCCCCCCGCCCCCCGCCAGACACACATGCTACACAGCATTATTCTGGAACTAAAATGAGAAAGGAACCAGAACTCCCTGGAGGATGGAATATTATATGGCACTGGAGGTTTATTTCATGGTGTAGTGGTTTGAGCGTTAGATTACAACCCTGGAGACCAAGGTTTGATTCCCCACGCAGCCATGGAAACCCACTGGGTGATCCTGGGAGCATCACACACTCTCAGATTCAGAAAACCCAGAGTTGCCTTAGGATCACCATAAGTTGGAAATGACTTGAAAGCACACAGCAACAACGAAGCAACAACAACACTGAAGGCATCATGACCCAAGTTGTGACAATGCACAGAGGACAATTTACTCAACTTCTAGAAATGCCTACAGAAAATCACACAGGAATAAGTTGCAGCCTGAACAGAGTGTCAAATTTTGGATGTAGCCTGTCTGCAAGAAGCTGCCTTGAAGGCAGGGGTGAACCACAAGCATCCCTGCCCATTTTCTGTCTCCCTCACACACACACACACACACACACAATCTGATTTAAAAAGAGAGAATTGCCACTCCTGGAACCCTTCAGGAATATTTATGTTTCATATGTTTCAGTCAAAACTGACTTATGTCACCCTGTCCTACAGTTTGCAAAGCAATATTTGTTCAGAGAAGTTTTGCCCTTCCCTTCCTCTGAGGCTGAGAGAGTATGACTTGCCCAAGGCTTCTGTGGCTGAGTGGGGATTCTGGAATCCTAATCTTATACTCAAACCACTACATCAGGCTGACTCTCCAAATTCCAGAAACTTTACTACCTTTCAAAATACAGTCAGCCCTCAACTTTTGCCGGTTTAATTTTATTATTCACAAGTTCATAGCTGCTGCTTAACTAACAATGTAGGTATAGGTGGTGGTAGTATTGTACTGTAATGATAGGGAGCAGCTCCTGGAGTCCCTGGCTCTGCCTTCCTCCCGCCTCCTCTTTCTCCTTCTCCACCTCCAGCACCTGAGGAATCATGAAGCACTCTCCAAAAACGGGCTTATGCATATGGAAGGCAATAATAACTCTGCTCCCCAGAACAGGGGAAGGAATCACAAAGGACTGTCCAGGGACATGTGCATATAGAAGTCAATACCTCTGCTTCCAAGAAGGGGAGGAATCAGGAAGTACTATCCAAAAAGGGACTTGTGCATATGGAAATCAATAACTCTGCTCCCCAGGACACATCCTGGCATCAATGCAGTGAAGGTAGTAATGGGCAGAGCTATTGGCGGCAGCTGCAAAGGTCTCCTTCAGTTCATTCTCCTGCTCTTTCTTCTCCTCCAGAAGAATTGAGAACACTGACAGAGATGATTTGCAGCAGCAGAGCCAGAAGCATGCGTGTTTGGGGGGAGGGGGGGCTAGAGATATTCATATTTTTTTCCATTTCTGTGGTACTCCTGCACCCTGAATCCCCACAGAAGTTGAGGGCCCACTGTTCACGGCATTCTGTCCTATAGTTTTGCTTAAAACAGAAAGTGTATTTCTGGCTACTTGGGGAAGGACAGTATCCTGCAATGGTTCACGGGTGTGTGTGTGCCCATCTACTGTAACCATATGCCTTCCTTGCTGTCACAGCTGGATGGGTGGGGCTAAGGGCACTTTCACACTACACAGCTGTTGCACTATGATTCCACTTTAACTTCCATGGCACTATCCTATGGAATCCTGTAGCTCATTGGCCATTTCTGCCCTACACTGTTGCAGTGCTATTATTCCACTTTCAACATCCTGTGGAATTCTGGGGGTTGTAGTTTACTGAGGCCAAAGAGCTTTTTGGCTGAGAATTCTAAGTGCCCCTCCCTGAACTGCAAACCCCAGGATTCCATAGGATGCTGAAAGTGGAATAATACCATTATGACAATGTAGTGTGAAAATGGCCAGTGAGACACTCAAGCTCTCTGGCTGAGAATTCTAGATGCCTATCTCTGAACTGCAAATTCTAGGATTCCATCAGATGCAACCATGGCAATTACAGTGGAATCATAGCTGGGCCCTAAGTCATTAGCCCCAAGAAATGAAATCGACAACACTAAACAGAACTGCAATATTTACACTGCAATCTTTTACAAGTCTACTCAGAAGTAAGCTCTACTTCACTGACTCTAAGATAAGTCTCAGTTGGATTATTGAAATTAAATCAAAGTTCTTCTGAAAATTACATAAATTACCAAATATCATCCAGAAAGGTATTTAAGGGAGACATTGCTTATTGGCACAGCACATGGCTTTGCATGGCAGCTCTGATTTAATAGAGTAGGGCAGAACAGAACTATGCCTGAAAGCAGAGCTCAGAGAAGTTGCTTTTTTGAATACAACTTCCATACTGGCCAGGGAATTCTATGAGCTGCAGTACAAATGTCCCTTTTCCAAGCTCTGCCTGAAACCTTGGAGAGTCTTTGGCCATTTCTGCACTAGACTCCCAAAACTGCAAACCCCAGGATTCCATAGGATGTTGCAAGTGGAATAATAGCGCTATAATAGTCTAGTGCGGAAATGGCCACTGTCAATGAAAGTATATAATACAGGGCTAGTTGAAAAAGGTACCAAATGTTGTCCAAAATGAGATCACGTGTTTCACTTCTGTTTACACTCATCTGCCCATTTAATCAATCAGTTGATGAAAATTCATGGTTAATTGAAGAAGATTTCTTTAAACATGTGACAACTCTAACAAAAAGTAAACATACCTTTTCCCTTTCCCCCATTTTTTATTGTGCCAAAACAAAAAAGGAAAGAAGACAGGAAGGGGGTGGAAAGAAATAACAAGTGAAAAACAATGAATTAAAAGGAATAAATGAGCAGGTAATAAACTGAAGGTACAGGCATGAGAAACCACCTATGTGTAAACATCTGGAAGAAATGACCTATCTTATACAGATTGATCTTATATTTGCTAACTATGGTTGCCTTCTCTCCACCCAGGAGTGTGCCAATTGCTTGAAAAAGTCAGAGATGGTAGATAGCATCCAACCATGCTGCACCAGTCACTTTTCCTGTACTATTTACCTGACTATAGCAATAAACAGATTGTGGGAAATTACAGCACCAACATTGTAGTAAGAAATCTGACCTACTGTATGCGTGGCAAGAGGCAGATAGCTCATGGAGACTTCCCTTCTTTTCATTTTTGGATCAGTGTGTAGATTGTTACACTTACATTTCTTTCCTCCTTTCTATGATGTCACTTCCTTCTTCCTCCAAGCTAGAAAAAGGTAGGCAGCACATATCTCCTTAATGGATGCTTGGCAGACTTGCTCACACAGAAACCGACTTTAGGAGCTTCTATAATCAAATCTCTTTTTTGTTTTGTTTTGTTTTCTCCTATCCTAGCCCTGAATAGATTTTCTAGAACAATAAAAAGTATGTTTTCTCCCCATGTTACTATAAGCTTCCACACACAATAGTTACACCTGTTTTATACACAGCATTTGCCCACTGTACTCTGGAAGTAGAAATTCCAAATATTCTCACAAATATTCTCACAGGAGTGGCTTAGGGAGCTGGGTATGTTAAATCTGCAGAAGAGAAGGGTAAGAGGCGACGTGATAGCCATGTTTAAATATTTGAAGGGATGTCATGTCGAAGAGGGAGCAGGCTTGTTTTCCGCTGCTCCAGAGACTAGGACAAGGAGCAATGGATTCAAGCTGCAGGAAAGGAGATTCTATCTGAACCTCAGAAGGAACTTCCTGACGGTCAGAGCTGTCTGGCAGTGGAATATGCTGCCTCGGAATGTGGCAGAGTCTCCTTCTTTGGAGGTTTTTAAGCAGAGGCTGGATGGCCCTTTGTTGGGAATGCTTTGATGGGTATTGCTGCATAGCAAGGGGTTGGACTGGATGGCCCCTGTGGTGTCTTCCAACTCTATGATTCTATGATTCTAATGCAACTCCCTGTAGCCCTAGCCAGAACAGCCAATGGTGAGTGATGATGAAAGTTGTGGTCTAGTAACATCTGAAGGGAAATATCCCCTTCTATACCCCACTGGGTCACTGGGAGAGGAATTATTGAGTTAGATGGACTGAAGCACTCTTGTCATATAAGGCAGTTCCTATTTTCCAGTGAATTAAATTAAAGGGAATCAACTTCAAACATCATCTGGTCTTATCTATCCATGACCCATTTTCCCTTTATTGTTTTGACCGCTAAAAATGAAGGCAAAAATGAAATAGCCCTGCCAGATCATCAAAAACAAACCTAAAATAATGTTGGAAAAATATAACAGGGCGCAGTTGTGCCATGCCAGTAGTGAAATCTAAAATAAACTGTGATTCATATCTCTAAATCCTGCTAACAAAGCTCATTTCTAACCAGAATACTATTTTTTATATATATATTGGAAATCTCAGAAATGTGACAGTCCATCTTCCTATCCCTGAACATTTATTTCCCTTTCAACTTAACCAGGCCAAATAAATCTTTTCTTTCTTTCTTTCTTTTTCTCTCTCTCTCTCTCTCTCTCTTTCTTTCTTTCTTCCCTTTGTAAAACAAAAAGAAATCAAAGCCAAATGGTAAAAAATGCAAGGTTTGGTTAAACAAACAGTCAGCATTAAAATGTTTTTTATCTGCAGCCTGCAGAGCAACTAAACAAAGCCAAGATATTGTCCATCTCTTTGACAGACAAAGAGCCTCACAGGTCCAGCATGACATGCCCGGGGCTCACACGTGATTGGAGTAATTAAATTAAATAGTAGGAAACATGTTTTCCATATGCCATTGCCTGGCCACACACAAACTGTAACAGTAAATCTTTTATACTTGTATCAGTGCTGGGGAAAAAGTAATCATTTGAGAAATATAAGATGCTCACAAAAAGAAAAGTTAATGCAAGAATAATAACATTCCTCCATTAACTCCCTGTATTGGTGTCCAAATGTCATGCCCAGCTTGCTTGCTTACTTGATATAAGATTGGCAATCCACAAGGATCTGAGAATCAATAAGGCTCACAAAGGCTGAACTTGCTGTGTTGGAGTATCTTCCTACCTGAATCAAAGCGTAGTGTATATTACTACTGCCGAAAATGTGCATTACAGACACATTTTCGTAAAGGCAAGGTAGGAAAAACAAGCAAACATTGTATCTTTCATTGCCACAAGAAAAACTCTGCTATAGCAGACCCAAGGTGTATCTGGTCCAATATTATATTTTCCACATTGGCCAAATAGATTTTTCTGGGGAGTCCACAAGAAGCAGATGAGAATATTAGCTTCTGTTGCTTCGGTTCGATCATGACTAATCATCAATAAACCTGACCTCCATATGCCTTATTCTCTTTTAAAGCAAATAAATCTACTTGGTCACCAATATTGGCTAGAAAGCCTATTATAAGGATTGCTTGTCGGATTATGGTGGGGCACATCAGTGTCTATTGAGGCAGAAATCCTAGGCAAATTTACTAGGGGCAAGTCTCATTGAGCTTTTCAGAGCAAGGATGCATAAGATGAGGTGGTTGTTTTTTCTCTCTCTCTTCCTTTTTGCTTTCCACTCCACCTGAAATCTATTTAAGACAATCCTTGGGCTTTCTGAACTTGATCCTCTCTCTCTTATTTTTCTCTCTCTTTCTCAGAAACACTTAATATTAGAGTGAGTGCGAGCAAGCACAATGTATTGGTTTTAATATCTCTTTCATTATGTGTTATTTTTAATTTAGAAATAAAAAGACTTTGTTACATTCCCACTTTTAACGTTTTCTTCCCATTAAGCCAGGTTGTAAACGTTTTTCCACATTTATGTTATTTTCTCCACTTTGAGATGTCTTGCAAAAAAAAAAAAAATCATGAACTGGGTGAAGAGGAAACAGGAATGGCCAACATTCTACATCATCTATTTAGTACATATATGTAACTATGTAACCTGATAAGGAATTGCAGCAGGAGTCCAGCTTCTGATTGTCACAGTCTCATTTACTGTGGAAAGGGGTGACGATGTCAATCCACACCTCAATCTCTAGCAGAACAGACCTCTTTCTCTTGGGCCATTTCCACACTAGACTGTTATAGTGCTATTATTCCATTTTCAACATCGTATGGAATCTTTGGGTTTGAAGTTTATGGGGTGGCCTCAAATGAATACCAGTTGCTGTAGGCTATATTTCAGAAGAAGGAACTGGCAAAACAATCTCTGAGTATTCCTTGCTTAAGAAAACCCTATGAAATTCTTGGGGTTGTCACAAGTCAACGGATGACTTGAAGGCACATACACTCAGGCCATTTCCACACTACACTGTTATAGTGCTATTATTCCACTTTCAACATCCTATGGAATTCTGGGGTTTGCAGTTTAGGAAGGGGCAGTTAGAATTCTCAGCCAGAGAGCTCTTTGGCCTCAGTAAACTACAAACCCCAGGATTCCATAGGATATTGAAAGTGGAATAATAGCAGTATAACAGTATAGGGCGGAAATGGTCTTAATGTGGCTGAGGCCCGCTGAGGTAGGCTTGGGAAGGGATTTATGTTATTGGCAATAGTGCCATAGTCATGGCTTCATAAGGATGGTAGATACAGAGGTGTTATGCATTCGTACCTCTAGGTCACAAATCCATAACTACAATACATGATCTTAACAACTATTTTGGCATCTATTTTGTGCAAAATACCCTGGCCAAGATCCTGCATCAGAGGTTATGATTCATAACTTTACAATGGTGTAGCTATGTTGCTGACATAATATACAAGCTACGTTCCCTTTCTGAGCATATGAACAGTGTGCAATGGTGCAACTCTATGGTATTGCAAGTCAATTTATGATGATGTAACTACTTAATAGGAAGCCAGCCATTCTTTTCTGAGCAGAAATGGCACAAATGAATTTATCTATCTCTATCTATAGATATACATAGATGCATACAGGCATACACACACATATGCATATAATACATACATACATACACACACATCTATCTATCTATCTATCTATCTATCTATCTATCTATCTATCTATCTAACTATCTCTGGCAAAACAAGAAGGCTTAAAGTACAAAAACCAATAGAGCAATTGATCATTTTCTTAACAGGATGTCTTAATATGTCAGGGCAAACTTTCTCTTTAAGAGTCAGGAAATTTGTAAAGAAATTTTTTTAAAAAACAACTCTGCTTTTAATCTGCAGATACTTTAGTTTATCTTCTGTTTCGCCAGAGCATCAATTTAATGATTGACTTATTTACACTGGAAAGCAGATATTGTGAGTAGGTTGACACTCCCTAAATGGTACAGCTCTAAAGCCTTACTTTGATGAGCTCATGCAGCATATTTGAACCTTTCCCCACACAGTCAGCAATATCTCTCCCCACCAAAAAAACAACAAAAAACCCCAAAAACTAATCAGCCTTCTCCAAGTGGGCTGTTCAGGCTACATTTCATGTTGCAGTGGTTTCTTATGCAATGTTGCATTCTTTTCCAGGGCATCTTCCCTGAACTTCTAGGTTGGTACTAAAATATTAAAATGCAATCCGTTGTGGTCTAATGGAGACACTCATTTAGGAGACTTTAAAGTCTGTGATGCAAACTTGCCATGATGCTGCTATTTCAAATGCAAATAGTGATCTTCACCTGTTTAAATGTTCCTGGTTGCCTCAGGAAAACTTAGCATGTCAGGAGGAAATGTCCTCTTCTTCCTAATGTGCTAGGTTTCTACGTACAGACGTGGAATACTGAAGGAATTTTTCTGTCATACAATGATCTATTTGCATTCTTCCTCCAAAAGAGTCCCTGGAAGGGTGTACCATGTGCCTTCATCTTTGCTGTGTATTTTGGCTCTTGGTCATGCAGTACATTTATCAGCATTTTCTGATATTTCTAGTTGAATTGCCAGCAACAGACTGAAATCATTTGTCACTGCTGGCTTTGCTTGGCAGTGGATGATAAAAGAACCAGCTTGAATGTGTGCTGGTAAATTGATACACTGCTCATTGTACGAGGAAGCAGGGCTACGTATCCTGAAAGCACCAGATTGCATCTGATTTTGGAAGCTAAGCAAGGTCAGTTTTGGTTAGTATTTGGATGGGAGACTCCCAATGAATACCAGGATGCTATAGGCTATATTTCAAAGGAAGGAACTGGCAAAACCATCTTTGAGTATTCCTGCTTAAGAAAATCCTACAAAATTCATGGGGTCACTGTAAGTTGACAGGCAACTTGAAAGCACACACACATACACACATAAGCACATTGTATGAGGATGCCAGATTAGATCACGTGTAGTTTGAGGTTTGCCAACATTGCAAATTTATGTGGAAAGAGTTCTTCATCATTGACTGTTAGTGTGGTAGAGTTGACTGATCTTTTGGAGAGAAGTCTAGTGGCAAGAAAATTTCCCATATATGAGAAACCTCCACTATGATTATAAAATGTGTTTAACATAAAGAGGAACATATTTTGGAAAGAAAATGTTGCTTGGCTAACTAAACATTTTGTTTGCCCAATAATTCTTTGGCAAAGTATTTATTAAATACTTTCACATCATTTGGTTAACATATGCACGCATCTATACAAATATGCCAGCTGTATTGTAAAAATAAATAAATCCATTGGATTGGATTCAGACTTTAGTTGCATTTAGCATAGACACAGTGACATCAATCAGATTTCAGTTAGTTATGTCTATGCCAGCTACATGAAGCCTTTAGGGAACACCTTGAAGTAGGAAAGTACTAGTTGACTTAATGCAGAGGCATGTAACTCGTGGATCTCCAGATGTTATTGGACTCCAACTCCCAACACCTCTACTAGAGCCAATAGTGGAGATTACAGAAGTTGCAGTCCAAAACATCTGGAAGCCACACAGGCTCAAGGATCTGATATTCTTGGGAATTTGAATCCATTCCAGATTTCAGTCTGAACTTTGAAGGCGCTCTCCAAGAGATTCAGTACTTCGGATAACTTCTTTAAAGTTTACACTGAAACCTGGAATGGATTCACCATCCCACTGACATTGACTTCCACCATCTTGATCTTGACTTAGCCACACTCAGGGTAGGCTCACTGAAATCGATGAGATATGGTGACCATACACAACTTTTATCTAAGCATGAGTAAGTCTTGACTCAATACAATGACTGCAGTTTCATGATGCAATCACAATGTGAAACTAGGAGAAAGCAACCCAGCCATTCACTACTTTTAATATATAGGGATATGTGAATGTCTTCAATTTTTTCACTTCAAGGACACATGTCAGGTGCATGCCTAAAAAATACTGCAATGTGTGAGACAAGTCTCAGACTTCCACTTTTTAAAAACAATTGACAATAAACAACCTAAACCTGGCTAGTTTTAAGCACCAGTTGAACACTGTGGTTGCTGCTACCACCATGATTGCTTCTAACCTGGTTTGGAAATATACAAGCTTCAACCCATGGACAGGCGGACACTGTTGATCTGGAGAGAAATATGAAGAAATATGAAGTGTGAAATTACCCCCTCTCTGATAGGAATCCTATTGGATAGTTTGAACTAGGGTAGTCCCACTGAAACAATTGTTTAATGGTGAGTCAACATGTACTTATATCCAACTATTTCAATGGCTCTAGTGAAGTCAGGACTAACAATAGAATTTAGGTCATTATCAACTTGGATAGTTGTATGCTGGAAGTAGAGAAACTATAGTTATAGCTCCGATAGTCCCTAATAATAATCAATATTGGCTGGGACTGGTGAGAGTTGTACAATCGGAAGTGTAGCCCACCACCGTATGCTATGTATACCCTTTCTGGTTTGGGCTGGGTTTGCTTACTCAATTCTATTTAGATACGTATTTTATAAATACGTTAAATCAACATACAGAGAAAGGAACGTGCTAGTCCCACCACTTCCATTTCAAGTTCTGTCACTCTCCTCATGTAGATGACAACAGCTCTGAACAGGAGACCTTCCAGTACTTGTGGTGGCTTTTCCTTCAGTTGGGAAGATTGATCTTCTAGCATTCCTGCTCATTTAGCCTCTATGTTTAGACTCCCTATATGAAGAGACAGATGAAGCAAGGCCAATGCATGCCCTTTTGTGTGTATGTTGATTCACTATCCTTCCTTAACACCTGAATGAAGCTCTAGCATTACTGGCTGGGATTATTTTACTTTATTGAAAAATGGATAAGGACATAGTTACTTGCCCAACAATCGTCAACAGAAACAGATCTAAATTCTTATCTGAAATATAAAATCTTTCATGGAAAGCTTGGGGAGTTAAATGATAGTACAGTACATCCCCCGTATCCATGGATAATGTGGATAATGAAAAACACAAATAACAGCAAATGCTATTACTACAGTGCTCTACAGAGCATCCTCCCTCCCTTGCTTTCTCTGGAGGCCCAAGGCTGGGCAAGGTGGCTAGGGAGGGGGCTAGTTCCTCCTTCCTTCATCCTCACCTGCCTTCCTTCCTTCCTGCCCCTCTCCATCCTTGCTGGTTCTGGGCACTCACTGTGCACAGGAGGTGGAACATGTGCAAGGCCTTATCACTTCACTGCTCATGTAGGGAGCCCTGGATCTCCCACAGCCAGCCCACCCACCATACGCAGAGTGCCAACAAGGGTGACAAGACGAATGGGGAGCTGGACGCCTCATCCCTGCCTCCTGGTTTGCATAGCCACTGCCACCTGGCCAGCATATCTGCCTTGGCTGCACTCAGCTTGCCACCTCTGCCACCTCCAGCTCCTGCTTCTTGGCTGGGGGAAGGTGGAGGAGTGAAACCAGCGGGAACTCGGGGTTCCGCCCCTGCTTCTTCTTCCTCCACTATCTTGAGAATGATTGGCAGCTCCTTCTCAGCTGCATTTTCCCAGCTGCTGCTCTTGGAGCAGCTCAGCTTGGAGTCCGTGGCAGTCCACTTTTGCATATGGCTGCTAAGCCCTGGACTGAAGAGAGGGGCAGGAGAAAGAGAGGCAGGGCTGGAGGAGGGGATTAGGGCTGCAGAGCTGTTGGGGGACAGCTCTGTCCCCTCCTGCCTTCTTCCTTGCCCACTTCTCCAGTGTGCAATGCCTGCCTGAGAGAGGGCCACTCCCTGCCCTTCCTCCGCTTTCTCAACTCAGGAAAAGCACATACCCTCCTCATGTGGGAATATTTTTTGGATTGTGCATTAAGTGAATCTGTCTCTACCAGCCACACAGATAGAAAAGACATACTGTACTACAAAGAGAGGGTGAATGCTATTTTGTATCTTGGAGGTTGCATAAGATTGAATTTTAGGCATTCAAAAGAATGACCTAAATTATGGTTGGGAATCCTGCCGCTCTCCAGGTTTTGTTGGACTGCAAGTCCCTGCAACTCTAGCCAGCATAGTTCAGGCTGAAGAATACTGGGAGTTGCAGTCCCAACAACAGCTATATGATTTCTGTTCTTGGGTTAAATCCAATGTGAGTCCTCAACTAGAGCAGATCCTCTGAAGCAAATCAGTCTTGTTGGTCATCAGTTCCACAGATCTCATTTATTTCAATGGGCTTACTTAAATGGAACTACCACTGGATTTAGCCTAATGGAGTTATAGGCAAGCTATTAAAATGAGACTTTTCACTGTGCTCAAAACAGAAAATCAAAGGCATTTCCTTTTTAGACACAAGCTTGGGTCTGGAGAACTGATATGTATCGTTGTGCATAACTGAATTTTAATTTTCAGTGCAACAGTTCCCACAGTTAAACAAGCAAGCTACTTTTTAAATTTAAACATAGCCTTTTCTGCAAGACCGTGACATAAAGAGAACAGATAACCCTCAGGCTACTAATGTAGTTCTCTCTTTTCTCTTTGCTCTCCTCCCCCGCCCCTCCCCCCCGAAACAGACAGACACCATCTTGCACACAGATTACTCTTTGGAATCTCAACCATGGTGTGAAACTGCAACACCCAAATGAGAGAAAAGCCAAAGAGAAATTTAAGAGCAAAAATTAGGCAGGGGTTGTTTCAGAATAATTAAGGCCTAAATCCAATTGTTAATTGCAACTAGAGTAGACCCACTGAATCAATCGAAATTTCGTAAGTCAACCCCTATGTCCATTTAATTGATTCAATGAGTCAACTGTAGCTTGTTGTTGCTGCCATTGTGTGCCTTTATGTCATTTCTGACTTATGGGAACCCTAAGGCAAACCTATCAAAGGTTCCTCAGCAAGATTTGTTCAGAGTGTGTTTCTCATTACCTTCCTCTTGGGCTAAGAGACTGTGGCCACTTCCACACTACATTGTTCTAGTGCTAATATTCCACTTTCAACATCCTATGGAATCCTGGGGTTTGCAGTTTAGGGAGGCGTATTTAGAATTCTCAGCCAGAGAGCTCTTTGGCCTCAGTAAACTACAAACCCCAGAATTCCACAGGATGTTGAAAGTGGAATAATAGCACTATAACAGTGTAGTGTGGAAATGGCCTGTGACTTGGCCAAGGTCACTCAGTGGGTTTCCATGGTTTGTGGGGATTTGAACTCTGATCTCCCAGTGTTGTAGTCCAACACTCAACACTCAAACCAAGGCATCACACTGGTTGTTCTGCTCTAGCTGGGATCAATAGTAGGATTAAGGCTTAAAGGAGTGGCAAAGACCATTATTGAGGAAGACAAAAGATTTAATCTGTGCTCTGTAAGAACTGAATATACTGTGCTGATATATGGATGAAATTTTAGGGCAAATTAATGCAAAACGACAATGCTAACTTAAAACTACCAACATATGAGTAATACCACTGATGAGATAAAAGCCTTCATATGATAGTTCCAAAAGGCAGAAAAAGTATTAATATTCTGTAAGTACCTTGGAATGCCAGTGAAGATAAAACAGGGGAAATAGCACTCAGTATTTATGTCATGAATTTTTAACAGGGTGTGTGAAATGTAGGTACACAGAAACCAGTCAATGGAACTCTGCATTGTAATTCAGTGCAGCTAGGGTTTCAGACAATGATGGAGATGATAATGCTGAGTGACATTTAGTTCCACAGAAATCACTGGAAACTTTCCCATTTAATTCAGTACAGCTAGGATTTTAGATATGGACAGTGGAAACGGAAGATGCAAGAATGGTTTGGTTGCGTTGAAAACAATGGCTTTTAGTCAAGAATGATTAAACTTCATGACTGGTCATGATTTCATGACCAATTAATAACATGCATTGCTCTGCCTATAATGTTGATCAGTGGTGGATCATTTCTTGAAGGACCAAAAACCATGGTAGCAGTGGTGGTGGCATTGAACCTAAGTGCCTTTCTGCAGAAATGAGCAAAAGTGAAATAGCTGAAATCAATATAATATTGACTGGAAATCTAAACACAGAACCTATTTTGCCTGTCAGTTATACACATTCAGCACCAGCAGTGTATTCCCACAATATCAAGGCTATAACAATGTCACAAAGTATTCTAGCTAAATGAAATGCTTTTTAGGTGCATCTGGTTCTCAGTGGGTGATTCACACGTGACAGATTTTTGCCCCTAAATAAATCCAGAATTGTCATAAAAAATGTATGATCTAGACCATGCATCTTTCTAGAAAGAGACTCAGATAAAGGCATCTTCAGTGAGTATACACTATGTACCACAGATTTCTGACTATGAACTGAAATCTTGAAAGTAAAGTCTACATCTTTAGACATCTTTTCTTTCTCCCTCCACACGCTCCATAACAAATTTTGTTAGATGTGTTTTTGCTTGCTTTTTTAACAGGTCAAGATCTGTCTTTTTCTTTCCTTATTTCTTTTCTCCTCCCAAATGTGCATGTTTTAAATTGTACACATTGATGAATGTATTTCCCCACTGTCTAAAATAATGTTTTGTGTGTATCCAAAATGTACACATTCTTCTGTTTCAAATGTGCATATTTGTTTCAAATGTGCATATTTGTTTAAACATATCTGCATCTGTCCATCAACATGTGGATCCTGGAATTCAAATCACATCTGCCCTCAGTCCAGGGCTGAAACAAGTCTATTGATCCTTGGAGTGAAATTGGAGTCCTCATACAACCCTACTTAGAATTACTTGTAACATTTTAGTGCTGTCACTTCTTATTTATAAGTACTAAAAGTCTACAATCCACAGCATCACCTAAAAACTTCTATACTGTTTCATGTTGAAATAAATTGCTTCCATGTTAAATGTTGAAAATCTTTGGAGCCAAATGAGGGTTTTTTTCGCATAACATAACTAAAAATCTCAAAATGGGTGTTTGTTTGCATTACAGTTTTCAAGAGGATACAATGGCTGATCCACATATTCAGGACAAATGTGATGAGGAGAAAATTAATATGCACAGATAATCTTTCCTTTTTTTGTACAATGGGTAATGGGTGAAGTAGGTTCAAGTAACATACCAAAAATAGACTCTGTGATTTAGAATGGGGTAATAAAATATATAGCCCTACATCTGTTGTTTCAACAGTACTAAGCAAATGTATTTGCCTCTATGAAGGAGAAAGCATTGATTTAGAATTATCGACTTTACACAAAGCCAAGTATGTGAAAGGGAATCTTTTGAGAAAAAAAAACTTTATTTGAGAAAAGAATATATAGACTTGTATCAGAAGGCAAAATAGGGAACATACAAACAATATATTTACAACACAAAACAAGAGCTCACCAAAGGTGTAAATTATAATAAATACAGTAGATTCAAAATGTGACAATTAGCAAATAGAAATATGGTTGTTTACACCCAGTGTTCCTTTCTGCTGGTTCCAGGTAACTTCTTTTTAAAAAATGAAAAATAACTGAATGGCGTGGAAGTCAACTGGCTATACTGGGGTAACTCCTCAACTGCATTATAAAAATATCTTTATAATTACACATTTTTGAAACATTATCATACAAAAGTTTGTCTGGATTCAGATTCCTGTCCAAATTAAATGTACTTTAAAAGAAGTAAACTACCCTTTTAGAGCAGGTTAAAATCAGACTGTATGGGGTGAAACATACCAGATGTGAAATGTAGTTTCCCTGCTATATCTGCCTCCTGGTTCTAAATAGTGGTTTCCTACTTTTTTGAGAAAGGAAGAAGAATAGCTTTTGCAGCTACATCAGAACACTAAAACCTCACTTCCAGCATCCGGCCATCTTCTAATGAAGCTGATGGACAACATTTTAAGTGATTTCAGCTGAAAAATTCATTCTGTCCCTAAATCACCTGCCTGTCTCCTTTTCCTTCCTTCTTTCTTTCTTTCTTTGCTGTGAATACTTAAAATAGCAAAAGAGAGAGAGAGAGAAGTGATAAGAATGGTGATTTCCTATAACCTCAGTTCAGCAACAGAACACACAATCACATAGATTGTTGTATGCCAGCTAAGCAACTCTTAAACTGGTGGGGGTAGCTTACACTCCATGAAAAACTGAGGAAGTGTGTCTTGTTCCCACAGTGCAGCACCTTTGGACATGTCAAAAATATTCTGCTGTAGTAACATCTAAGCTTGCTTTGCTCATCTTTGATGTCCTCCCGATGACTTGAAGTATATCAGGGTTGGGAAACGGTTGGATGTTTGAGGCACGCATGGACTCAGGATACCTCGAAGGGCTACCCTGCCACACTGCACCTCCCAATTTATTTTTTGCTCTTAAATGCCTCCATGCCCCCAGGAGCAATTATTTTAGGGCCAATACAGAACCTTCCCCAACAGGTCTGTGCAAATCGTTTGGAAAAAAGACTTTTGTAGATGAAGTCCAAAATGTGGATAAATTGCCTATGGAGCTGCTTGGAGTATTTCAGGGCTAAAAGCTCTGTGTATCTTTTTTTTAAAATGTGGCCCCGGGGCGGTACAAAAATTGCCCTGGGGCCCACATGCAGCCCATTAGTTGTACCTCCACAGTTTCCACAACCCCTTACCATTGGCCTGACCCATTCATGTTGTTACCAGCTGTGATCAAAAACATTTGGACAGCACAAGGTTTGAAGAATGCTTCCCTAAAACTTGGGATTGCTGCATATATTAACATTCATATCCTGGTGTGTCTTCTATGCAGGCATTAAAAGCACATGCAAACAAACACATGAAGACCTTCACAAGCCTATTTTATTGTGCATATAAATTATGCAAAGGTGCAATGAGTTGTCATCCAATGGTCTACCTCTACATGCAGGGCAAACTGCATTAGGAGCTTCTTTCTCCTTCCCACTGCACTCCACTGTGGCAACAAGAATTGTCTCTAGAAAGTTTCCCAGTCCTCCAGAGTACGTACTCAATTTATATGGCAGGTTGCAGAAAGGAGGGGGAATCAGTGATTCTGGAGAAAGCTGCAGGATCCTTCTGGATTAAGCACCAGAAGTATGCCATTGAATCCTTGCTAATGTTTACATCTATCATACAAGATGGTGTAGGTGTACGTAAGTCTTCTTATATCAAAGGAATACAAGTGGTTTATGAGAGAAGCAAATGTATTTGCTCTCTGAGGATTCACTAGATGGTTTTTTCTAAAAAAAAATTTGAGGTGGGAGAGAAGGATAAAGCATCTTTACAAATGGCAACATTTTTAAAGGGACCCTAGAAAATAAGATAAAAATGTAAACACTATGTGCTTAAAAGAGAACATTTCCATTTGGCAAAATGGTTTTCTCTGTTCAAATGCATACTGCACCTTAAAGTATCTTAGAAATATAAATCTTCTAATAGGAAAAAGCTTGACAAGAATTGCAGGTTAGTTTTGGATTATCCATATTAAAGGGGTCTTAATACGGAGAATTTTAGGTTAACAAAATTAAACCTCTACAACAAAGTAAACATATCAAAAGGGAATATAAAGGAAATGTTTCACTGGAAAGCTTCCTTAACAATTTCCCTACTTGCTTTGTTATTTTCTTAGACAATAAATCAATTCATGGAGTGCCCTTTAGAAAACAGAGAATAAAAGCCTATCCCATTTCCCTTTGCCCCTCTAACATTCCAAGTGCATGAATCACTTGGACTTCCTGTTTCCATAAGGCATTTCCTGTCCACCTTCACACAATTACTTTTCAGGAAAACACCAGGGACCTGACACAGCAATGACTTAAGTAAACAGCAGCTTCTACTGCATACTGAATTGTTCTGATCTTATAAGATTCAAAAGAGCTATAATCCTTCAAGAGGCACAGCTAATACAACTGCATGCATGTTTTAGTAAATACTTAAATGTTACTGAAAACTATTTTCCAAACTGGCCTCTGATTTTACATATCCTGGGGCAAATGTCCCAAGAGATACCAGGCCTAAACATTCTCCTGGACTTGGCACACTGAATAGTTAAAATTTGCAACTCTATTACATCATGAGATTTACATTTCATAAGATTCTGAATAAGCACACTAAGACTACAAATATTCCAGAAAAGTCTTAATTTGCTTTGATGGGTATTCCTGGATGAATGGTTTGTTGTCTCAGTTAGGAGAGAAGAAGACTGTTCTGGAAAATTTTGGCCCCAAGATGGCTGCTGGAAATATTGACAAATGTGTTTACCTACCATGGTCATCACAGTGAGTGTGTAAACCTACATGCTAGGTGGTGTGCTGTCATCTTGTTTAGTTTTTAGTGAACAAATAAGTGGATGATAAAAGAACAATTCATATTAATAATTTGCTTCCTTGCCACCACCATCCTGATACAAATATAGGCATATCATGCATGTAGCTGGCATACAATGTTGCACATGACAAATATCACCAAATGAAACAGATACAGAGAATGATGAAAAGAAGATGGGGCACAAAATCAATGAATGCAAAAAGGAAAGAAAAATCATATTTGAAAGTGCATTCCATTTCTGTCTTCATTTGCATTCCACCCTGTTTTCTTTCAGGGCATATTATATATACAAAGCTCAGATCACTACTATTTGGGCCAGTACCTAACAAGGGAGAGGAGAACTCCCTTCTTTTTAACAGTGTTTAGGACTACAGTATGCTACATTATATACAAATTGATGAAAGTGGACAAAGAGAGATGTCAAAGACATTTAGAAATGGAGAAAGCAGTTTTCAGGTCTGATCAGCAATTACTGATCTCCATAATAAGTTCATCATACAACATTGAGTTCCATTCCACTAGAACTAATGTGGTAGAATCCATCAGCGCTAATATGAATTCTATTAATTACCCAAAGGCTTACACAGCAACAAGTGTTCCTCGATTTAACAAGCACTTTCGCACTATTGCTTAAGGTGTGAACACATCTGCCGTTGTTAGATTCGCTGAATGCTAAAAACACGCAATTCATTTGAACTCTGCGGATGGAAAAGAAAACATTTTGTTCATCAAGGATTCAAAGATACTTATTATGACAGTACTCAGATAATCACTTTAATTACGAAGCCTGGAGCTAAATCTTTGCCTATTACCTGTTGCATAAAAGCTGTTTTCTCCCCAGATTCCATTTGCTGAGTTTGAATATCATCATCACTGTCCCGTGGTTCCTCTTTCACCTTTACAGCCACTAAAGGCTGTCCCAGTCTGTTGTCCAAAGAGACAGTACTGCTGTCATCCTTTCTGCTGTTACCAACAGATGGAGCTCTTTCTTCCACCATAGAATGTTCTCCATGAAGTTCTTCTTCGGTTTCTTCTAAGCTTCCTGGTTGTTTTAACTGTTCAATAGATTTAGAAAGCATCTGAAACAGAGAAATTTGGTGGGTTGAATAGAGCAGATACAGAATATTTTTTAAAAACTGAAATATCTTTTTTTTAAAAAAAAAATACAGATGAATGCTGATTGACAGGATTTGCAACTGATATTTCTTCAGGCAATTTTTATAAGAAGTTTCAGAAGAATAAGCAGCACCCAACAGTTAGTGTTATTAACTGGAGCAGGAGTTGGCATCTGTGGAACTCTGGAGGTGCACTGGTTCCCCCTGAAGACATTAGGAGGTTGCCCCTGGAAAAAAAAAAAAACAACTTCCGCTTATGGGGACATACGGGGGCATTCTCACCATGTTTTGTTTTCTGGGGCCATTTTAGGTCCAGGAGAGGCCTTTTTCAATGACAGAAAGTTAGACAGGGGCCACTTCTTGTTTTTTTTTTTTTAACAACAACAACAACAACAAAAAGGCCTTCTCCTGGGCTTAAATTGCCCCAGGTTCCCAAAGCGTGCTGGAGATGCTCCCCTAGGGGGCATTTGTGGGGAAAAAAATCCTGAAAATTTTGCTAATTTTGTTTGATCCTCTCTGTGCTCAGGAGGCTTCAAGTGTGGTAGAAATGCATTCAATGGCCCCATTTTGTACATTTTGCAGCTATATACGTGTGTGTGTGTGTGTGTGTATGTATTGCAAAAATAAACTGACCCATAAGAGGTCCTGGGATGGCCGCCTGCAGCCTGTAGGCTACATCCTGTCTATGACCTAACCTTCTACATATATTGCTTGTGGTTCTAAACAAAATATCATCAGTTGGCCCATGGGTGGCATGAAGCCAGAGAAAGGCATTTTGCATTGTCAGAGGCTCCCCACAAAATTGTGTAACTGAAATTTGGTGCAAACCCAGGAAAGTCTAATTAAAACAAAACAAAACAAAACAAAACAGCTCCTGCTTGTTTTACTGGTTGCTCCCAGGTTTCTGTTAAGTTTCGGTGGTATGGGATGGAAAGCTCACAGCAGGTCCCAGTACCAGGATGAAACTGACCTGCAGATGAGCCAAAGTTGCCCCACCTTCCTGCATGGCAGCGTGTGAAATTTTAGTAGGATAACAGTCAAAATTACTCTATTGGCTTAGGGTAATATGCACCTTGAACTCTTTGTTGTTGAGTGTGGGGACAGAGACATGCTGTCTTCCCCGAGCCAGAAAAAATGGCTCGGTGTAGCCCTGTTTGTTCTATGACTTTCTCAAACAACTCAAAACTAACCTTCCATTTTTCATTTTTCTTGCTGCTGTCACAATGTGGCATCAGTAGCCAGCAGCAGAGCGAAGATCCAAAGCCAGATTTCCATTTTCCCATCAGATTACTGTAACTACTGTCATCATAGGTTTCTTTTGCTTGCTATGTTATTATTATGTGGCCTGAGATAATCCTTCTGAGGACCAGAGCAGGCTACCCCGCCTTTTCCAAATGATCACATTTTTGATTATAAATTTGCCACTGCACCTACTCACAACTCTGCCACAATTGCCCTGTGACTATTTTGCATTCAATGGTTTTTCACTTTATTGTTTTGGTGAAACTCCACCACGTCAGCAACTAACTCAGTTACTGGCTGACTGATGGAGCTTTTAACTACAAAAGCTTGGAAGATCCGTAGTTTTGAGCCCATGTTGGTTACTAGAGCCTAAACTATTTCTAACCAATACTGTTTGGGTTATGGAATGAAAGTCTGGCATAAATTAAAACTAATCCACACCAGACACAATTAGATATGAATGTAAAACTCTTGGTATATGCAAAAAAGGTACTGTAAATATTTTAAAACAACCAACAAAAGTAGCTATCAAATACAACTTCAAAATATGTTCTCAGTTCTGAAAGGCTGGCAATGTTTTGTTTTGTTTTTGAGTAAGAAAGTAACACAGTCAAAACTGACAAGTGAGTTTATATTTATTCCAAGAAGATGATGATTATAATATTTGTATCCTGCTTTTTGCCCAACACGGGGCCTCAAAGCAGCTTATGCTTTAAAACAATACAATTTAAGACATATAAATAATGCATATTAAAATAGAATTAAACTGTTAAAGAATTAAAACAACAGCTTTAAAAGGATATAAAAAGAAGGGCATTCAAAAATTTGTAAGATTTGACAGAGTCCAAAAAAATTCCCTTTTTGATTATCACTCACCAAATGATTATGATCTATTCAACTATACTGCAATAATCAACCTTCCTATGATTATTGTCAAAGCTCATACACCAACCCAGACTTCTGAGTAAAGATCAATATGGCCATAAGAATTTACTCAATTACCATTGCATATGACAGTCTCTTAGCGTAAAATTATATTCATGTTGACAAACTATGGCTACCTGCAACGGGCGGATATACTGTTCAAAACTGAAATCAACAGGCTAACGCATTGATTTATGCACTTTTTCATCCAGTCCATGAAGTATTAAGGTGTCCTTAATTATCATACCTAGGAAAGGAAAACATACAGTTGCTAATGTTTTACTTTCCTAGGTATGATAATCACTCAAAATACAGGTATACCTTAGTTAACAAAGCAGATGTGTTCCTGAGCTTTACTTCTTTAACAGAAGCTCTGGCACCAGAAGTAGAAATAACATGGAAAGGATAGAGATAGGTTCCTACACCGCAAAAAAAGAGCAGTTCAACCTGTTTCAGCAGATTTTTTATTCAAAGCTAATACGATGCATATGTGAAATGAAACAATCAAGTCAGATAAGCCTTGAATGAGTGAACAAAAAGCACTTTGAATCTTTTAGAGACCACTTCAAAGCTTCTTCCAAAATGCATCCCAGGATGATTTTTCTTCTCCTTTCAACAGCCTCCACTTTTCTTATGATTTCCATTTTGGTGGTGATCTCCCCTTTTTCAGCATGCTAGGGTAGCTGATGAGGCAGGCTGAACTGCTTTCCTCTTTTCTTTGTTTTGTTCTTCATACATGCTCAGTAAGTGATTCTGGAGGCAGCTGTTTACCTTGACTGTTGTACATAAACATGCACAGCTACAGTAGCATCACCTACAGTAAAATCCCATTCTTTCTCAGTCAAGCTTCACTGCATTGTTTACTGCAGACAGGCTGCTGCAACCCAACATTGAAAGTCTTTCTTTCTCCAGTCTTCCATAGCCATCCTCTCAATGCCACTCCTGCAAAAAAACATTCCAGCTAGACAGAAGAAAAGTGAGGGATGGGCTCCCTTAAAACCAGTTTGTAAAAAAGGAGTTTCTTTGCCAGAGGCTTTGTTAACTGAGGTATGCCTGTATAATTCCTTTATGTTGTAAAGGATATTTGATAGATAACTCCTGTATAGATAATGATGAGATGACTTGATAGAAAAAGTCAAAATAACATCCCTCTGCCTGTACACCCAAAGATTCTCCATTTGCTCCCAAAATCAAAGAACATGACTAAGTTGGTAAAAAAAACTAACTGCTTATCTCCAGAATGGAGAAGATATTCTGATGTTTGGAACATCTGTTGCTGAGCCACCAGGAATGGCTGGCTGCTGACTAGCGAGCTGAAAAATACAAGCTGAAACATCTGTGTGACAGATAATCATCTACAGCTACATGAGTCACTGTTGCTGGGCCATCTGTAAAACATTCCATATGCCAGTCGCTCGGCATCAGGTGGGTTACCCTTCAAGAGAATCCAAGAGAGAATGAGATCCAGATTCTAGCCCAGTTAGGAAACATATTTATTTCCTCACTGTACTTCTTCTGCGTGCTTTCAAGTTCAAAGTGAGGAGCTCTTTCTCTTTTGTGATGCATTATAGCACTATTCTTGCAGAGCTGATAACGCAGATGTTGCAACCCTCATGTGACATCTGGGCTAGTTCACATAAAGAGCACGTTAATAGCAACTTTAGCATTAACACACTAGATGAATCCCAATGTCCACCCCCAACGCATATAAAAATCAATGCAGAAATACATGTGCATTAAAAAAAATACACAAGTTGGCATTAACATCCATTTTTCATAAATGTGACATGTTGTTATATGACAGTGGTCATTGAAACTCAGATGACAGTCCGGTTAATGTGTCCTAAATTGAATGTAAAAACAACAATATTTGGACTTCACCAAATGTAACTAAATACTTCCTTGCTAAGCACTTGCCTCAAGATGTTTCCAGCTCCAGATCAGAAAACACATATGGCAGAGATGGAAAGTACAACTGGAGTTTTTTTTTAAAAGTGCAGTTTTTGCAGGGGGGATTGGAATTGTGGCTGCATTTATTTGTCTTCTAACAGTCATAAAGAACCAAGAAAGTGGGAGTTTTTGTGAAATCAAAGACAGCAAAAGGAAACCTATCAGACCTATGCAAACTGAGCCACCAGAGTGAAAGGGCATGAAGGTTTTTTTTCCCCCTTGTCAAGTAGCTAGTCAAGTTTGCACAGGATAGAAGAACTGGACTTAACTTGAGTGGAACAAGGCTGTGAGGATGTAGCAGAAGGCTGGATGACTTGATATAGTGCTGTGAAAAAAGTAAAAACTCTGATCGATGAAGTCTTTAACACTATAATGGGACTGGGGGACAGAGGGTAGCAATTCCTTCTCATCAGAACAAGAGAGGCTACATGGGGGCAGGGAACAATAAACATAAGCTCTTTAGAGACTATGATGTCACAAAACAGATTTCAGCAATGTCCACTGCACAGCTTTTTAGGGTCTTGCTATTCTTTCTGCGATGCTCCAATTCAACTCTGAGGAACAAAAACAGATTCTTAAGTTATCTAAAACAAGGCATGGCTCCAGGCTTGAGGTAGGCCTGGAAAAGCTGTTGATGAGTCTGGATGGCTTGCATGACAACAGGGGTAGCCAAAGGACCAATCGCTAAGGGTGTTTTATTCCTCTTGGTTTTGCAGCCAAGTTCTGTACTTGTTTAGGAGCAATTCTGGTGTCAAACTTCTGTCAGAAATAGGGTCCAGCAGTAGAAGCAAGTGCAGGAGGAATAACGATTAAACTGAAAGTGGATTTGCTGTCTCAGCAGCAACAGATCCAATGGTCACCCCTGCCTGACAAGTTGCATGGGCAGCAACAACATTCCACCGGTGACAAGGTGGCTGCCATTTAAAACTTCTCACCATATTCCAGAATGATGCTGTGTTGGTGACACTGAGGGAAATTTTAAAAAAGATTTTGGTATGGGGGCTCCAGCAGGAATGATAGATGCTGGTGTCAGCCCAATATCTAAGGGCTATTTCACTGCAAGTTTTTAGGATACCTACAATAGTACACTATTTAAAAAGGATGCATTTTAAATCATATGTGAAGTTCACAAGTGTATTTTTGCCATTTGATAAAGAAAATATGATGTCCTTTCTGGGTGCATTTTAAAAGTATAAATATCAAAGCTGCTGGCAGAGTTGATCTAATAAACACCACTCAAATGTTCACTTGGAGTGTGCGTGTGTCTGCATGTGTAGCTTGTCCATGACGTACGTGTATATGTGAATTATATATGTGCATGTGTTTTTCATCTATATCTATAAATCTCTATCTATCCATCTACACTGGAGTGGGCAACCATGAAGAACTTGCATAGCCCAATTTTTCATCTTCTTGGACTTCTTCCATCACAGTACTAGAGGATCACAACCTCTTTCCTAAAATTGCTATTTGGGGCCTGAACAAGATTGCAGTGGGGTAGGGGAATAACACTAAAATTGAGAACTGCTGTGCTTAGAGACTGTGAGTGGGCTCTGGGGCCTGCATAAAAAGTCCTCACAGGCTCACAGTTACCACACCACAGGTACAAAAGGAGAGCAGGGAAAATGCAGGAGTGGTACAGTTCACTAACACCCTCAATAGTACCTTCCTGGTTAGAAAGTACATTTCTCAGTGTTAAAATGTTTATTTTCTCCAAATTTTGGGAACTGGTCTTTTTACCACCACTCTAATTATTAATTAACACCACAAATCTATGCCTCAGGATTTTACACAATGCTAGTACTTATTCTGGGTTAATTCAACATAATTGAAAAATGACTCTTCAGGAACATCAGATTATTTTCACAAGATAAAGTTATGGTGTTCAACACAGAAATTATTGGGAGAGGGTACTGACAAAGTCTTAACTCACTCAGGCTGACAACACACCCTGAATACCTCCACATAAGAACATTGTCAACATCCAAAATGCAATATAATTTTATAAGAAAAAATGTGGACATATTTTGTCTTTACCAAACAAGCAAACAAAAAACCAGTGTGACCCTCAAACTAATTTTTATTCATAACTTTCAATACTAATTTTATGTTATCATGATTTTGAGTTCCAATAAAAATGATGGAACATGATCCAAGCAGATTAAAATAAAATAAAATCACTTTGATTGTAATAGCGCAGATGTCCATGCATGCTTAACTCAATCCATTTTTGGCATTAATGCAACTTTAAAATGCTTAAACTGTGGCAGGACCATGCTCATTGAATTTTAACACTGAAAATAGAAGTTAATCTACTGTCTTATTTGAATGGTGTCTTTAACTGGTATTCTAGATCAAAAAATTAAGAACATTTCTTACTTATAAAAATTTAAAACAGATGAAGCACTGTATAAAAACCCAATGAATGGGTCCCTATTCACCATGGAGAAAGAAAGTTCTTTAAAGTTTTTAAATTATGACTCTGCAAAGATGTTTCAAACAACGTTGAAATATGCCTTCAACTTATTGACTTACGGCAATCCTAAGGTGAAATTATCACGAGAATTTCTTGGCAGAATTTGTTCAGAGGGGATTTGCCCTTACCCTTCTCTGAGGCTAAGAGAGTGTGACTTGCCAAAAGTCACCCAGTGGGTTTCCATGGCTGACCAGGGATTCAAACCCTGTCTACCAGTCTCCTAATTCAAGATCCAAACTGTGACACCATTTCAAACAATGACATCTACATTTTCAAATTATTCTTCTCAAAACTAGTTACATGAAAATCATGCAAACTGGAAAAACTACTTAATGAACGTTTTCCAGGAAGAGGAACTTAAACCATTTCATTTCTTTTGTTTGCAGGAAATTAAACTGCGAGGAAAATGCATAAGCCAAAGTAAACAGTGGCAGCAGCACAGGAAGTATTTCGAGAAATTAGTTTAACCAAGAGGAGACTTCAAAAGGCAACCATACCTGCCTCTCTCAGCATAAAAATACAGTAAGTAAATAAAGTCACCACAGAACACAAGCTATACAGCAACCCTTTTCATTCATTTCTCTCAAAGTGTAAGCTTTCATAAAATCCATAATTTCCTGAGACCCCTTAAATGAAATGGCTGCACAAGCATTCGAAGAACAAAGCATCTGTAAGTCCCCACTAAGAGGGGCAGTATAAAAGAATGGTGCAGAGATAAGTCGGACTACATGCTGACTGAAAACTAATCCAAAAAGTATTTAAAATATTCCTAGGAGACAAAATGCATATTGCTCAGTTTATCTAAAACCAATTATTACATACAAAACTCTCCCTGTATTTAACCACTTGTGGTAGTAAGAAGCTGCTTGCCTAGCCAAGTGAAAAGACCTCATCCCCCATTCTCCCCATCCCCGCTTGTTCAACCTCTGTAAAATCCTTTCAGACCAATTTTCTGTATTAATTGATAAGGACTGCTTTTTAGGAGCCAACATGGTGTAGTGGACTAGGACTGTGGGGGGTCCACTGAGTCATGGAAACCCACTGACTGATCCTGGATAAGTCACATGACAATAACAACAACAACTACAGCTACTACTATTTTTCAAGGTGGTACTGGGGAATTTCTGTTGCACTCCATAATCATTGGTCTGTGAGATGCCACAGGTTTCTATTTTGTCCCCTAAGATTTTTAACATCACCATGAGACTGGAAAGTGATTTAAACGCTTGTACTGAAGTGGTACAATGATGGCACTCAACAATATTTCTTATTTCTACCTAATGATCACACAGAAACTGTATAACTCTGGAGCCAGCATCTCAAGGCAATTTGGATTGCACAAAGATGAAGAGGTTAGTTCTTAATCCAAGCATATGAAGTGGTCTGGAATGCATAAGGCTGAGCACGTTGAGCTTTAATCCTGTCAAGATGGAGGCATTACAGGTAGAGAAATCAATAAGCCTGGATAGAGAAATACATGTAGTCTAAGGTTTCCAAGTGTGAAGTTTGGGAGTGTTCTTGGATTTGGCCTTAATTGGAGAGGCCAAGTTATGTTCAGGAGGACTTTTTAACATCATAGGCTGGTATGCCACATGTGACCCTATCTGGAGAAGACTAAGCTTGCCTCAGTTATTTATGATTGGGTGACATCCAAACCAAACTACTGTAATGTTCACTATGTGAGACTCCCTTAAGTTCTATCTGGTGCAGAATGCAGATGCCCAGCTTTGCCTGATGACTGTGTGATCAGTTCATGTGACACTGATAATAGCTCCAACACTAATGGTTGTCATTGTGTTTCTGAGATCAATGCAGATTTTAAAGTCTTTTAAATTATTCGGGCCACTCCTATCAGGTTAGTGACACTTGGAGGTCATCATAAGCAGGGGCTCTTCTCCTTTATCCACTGCCACGGCAGCTAGGTTGGTGAATACAAGAGAAAGGGCATTCTTGCTAGTGGTTTGGCATGTGCAGAATGAGCTTTCATCCTGGGCTCCACAGGCCTTCAGGAAAACTCTGAAGACCAACCCTTTTAGTGGGGAGGCTTTCTTTAAATAGTATTTTTCTGTGGATTGCTTTACTGTAATTCTTATGTTCATGGTATGCATTTTGTTGTTTAGTTGTTGAAATTTATTGTTTTTATTGATTTTTATTGTTGCGCTGTTTCGCTGGTTGTTTTATTACTATATTTGTCTCCCCGAGGTATATTTTCCTTAAAAGCTATCCTACGATAATTCCAAATGAAATATTAAATAAACCATACAGTATTGTCTACTGCATTGTTTTGTTTCATTGGGCCTTGTAGTGATAATATATTTCAGAGGATGAGACTTGTAAATGCCTTTGGAGAATCATTATATTATTCTCAAATCAAGTCTGGCCAAGTGAATCCAGTGGTTGTTGTAGAATAAATGGACTGAAGATCAGGCTATACATGTGTGTGCATACCTCAACACTAGTTGTTGGGAAATATGAACAGTAGTGTATGATTACTCCCATGTCATGCTTACTTCCCATAGACATCTGTGCGAACAGAATTCTGAAATAGGCATTTGGTCTATCCATTACAGCTCTTCTTATGTTCTTAATGTTTTCAGATGAATACCAATAACCCAGTTTACATGGTGTGATTAGAAATGCATCTTTTAAGATATTTGCACAGATAGTTAACAGGAGTGAAAAAAGTAAAGAGTTCTGTTGTAGAGTCAGTCTTTTTGTACCTATGACAATTAGTTTAATGGGAGTTGCCAGACATCCTATCCTTTTTATTGGGCAGAACGGAGTTCTAAAAAATGTGATCAAAGGACTATACAAAGAAACAAGCTGTCATCTAGACAGAAGTATATTAAATCTGGCAACAACAAAGTACCCTTAAATGGGAAGCCCAGTTCAGGTTTCCACACATTCATTTTTCAAAAGCAAGGGCAAGACTCTTCACTGACTTCTGGATGAGATGTCAAAATTTGCATTTCAGCTAAAATGATTTGAGAAGGTCAGCATATTGTATCCCATAGGTATAAACCTCAGAGTCCAATGAGAAGGTATTCTGTTTCCCACATCAAAAACATGATCTCTGACAAATGACAGGAGAAACCATGGGGGATCTTCTCTCGCTACAAGGAAATCATGAAAACTTCTTCATCCAGTTGATTGTTTCTTTCTTCTCATAGTACAAACAATCTAGGAAAAAAATCTTTACCTTTGGCCTATGCTGGCCTTTACGGTTATCACTCCAATCATGAGTTGGCTTATAGCTGGAATTTATTAACTTTATCAAAGGAAAGAATGTGATTGATTCACATAATCTTGCAAGGCTGAAAACTTGAGCAGTGTTCTTACAGAGGTCTTATACATCCAGAGATGAAACTTTCTAAAGTATTCAACGTGACTCTTATAGGACATCACAGAAGAATCATGTTATACACATGAATCATTTTTATGAGGCATGCTACAAAAGACTTTCCATTCTTGCTTGTGTACTAGCTTGTTTTTAAAAGTTGGTAATGGTGGCTAATTTTTATGACTATCATTATGCACACTTTACAAGTGATGACTGAGGGTCAATTCGTAAGTTATCCTGTTGCCACCAAGGAAGCAAATAATGTGGGTGTCAATCCAGCCTTCCTTTTAAGTGGTTTTCAACAAAACCACACGGTCATTACTTCATTTCATGGGGAGCTGTTCAGACTTGGTGATTTCCCAGTTGAACCACTGCCTCCTCCAGATGCCCCCGCTATCTGAGATATGACATTCAGAAATGAAAGATGGTGGCACTCTGTTTATGGAATTGCCTCCCAAAAAACTTCACCAGATGCCACAGTTATCTTTCCAGCACCAAGGCAAACACATTTTCACTTCTCCAAGTTCTTGAGTATTTTCTTATCTTAAATCGAATTGTAATCTTGATTAATGTATATTTTATTTATTTATATTTTATTTTGATTTCTAAAATGATGTATTTAAAACAAACAAACAAACACCCTACATATACTGTGAGGAAAGAGCTGGCACAGAAGCACCAAAAGGTGAGGCCAACTTCCATTCTTATTGTGCAGAGGCAAGCCAAGGAGAAGCACTATTCTAAACAATTCCATGATCTGACTACATCTTGGGATGGAGCAATGCAGGAAAGCAAGGAGTTTATAAAAATTAGGACGATTACTCTGGGGTCTTCTAACACTGAACATGAACATTTGGGATGAAGATTTGCACTGCAGGGATCTGCACCCAGTGAGATACACGGAAATCATTGGGCAAGTCACTGCTGGAATAATCCTACCTACGCTTGAGGAGAATCTTCTGGTGCAGCAAATGCCAGATCCATTTCTAAGTCATCCTTCAAACTCCTGTTCAGCCATGGAAATCCCTGGGCAAGTCACAATCTCTCAGCCTCAGAGGAAAGCAAAGGCAAACCCTCTCTGAACAAATCTTACCAAGAAAGCCCCATAACAAGTTCATCTTAGGGTTGCTGTAAGCCAGAAATGCCTTGAAGGTACACAACAACAAATGGCCACTGCTAGATGTATCAGTAACCAATCTGTTTGCCATGTTTTGAACTAAATGAAGTTACTGTACTTGGAATAGAGGTAGCCCAACGTACAGTGCATTGCAAAAGTCCAGCCTTGAGATTACCAGCCCATGCACTACCATCTTTAGTTCTTGGAAGTGGCACAGCTGGTGTAACAGCTGGAGCTGATAATAAACACTTCTGACTATCACATCTATCTGGGCTGTCATTTGGAGTGATGGATCTGGAGCCACTCCCAAACTATGAGCAGTCTTTCACCGGGAGTGTAACCCCATCTAGAACTAGTTGATTTACCTTCAAGCCCAGGTTAGGACCCTTGACAGGAAGCACTTCCATCTTGTGTGGACTGAGTTTCAGTTTATTTTAACTCATCCAGCCCATTACCTCCTCCAGGCATTCATTCAGAAGAGACACACTATCCTTAGCTGATGACTGAGAGATAGGACCAGAACCACTGAAGCACAGCACCCACAGTTCCCAAACCCCTCAGGTGTTCCAGAAGGATGCCATGGTTGATGGTATCAAATACCACTGAGAGGTCCAAAAGCACCAGCAAAGACACACACACACACACGTCAAAGCTCAGGCAAAGACCATTCACTAAGGCAACCATAGTGGTCTCAACTCCACGTCCTGCTCTGAAACCAGTTTGAAATGAGGCTAGGAAGTGTATATCATCAAAGACTGCCTGGAGTTGGAAGGCAACTGCCCTATCACCTTGTCTAGAAAAGGAGACTGAATATAGGGCTATATTTGTTAAAACCCAAGAGGTCCAGGGAGGGGCTTTTTAAGAAGAGGTCACACCACAGCTTCTTTTAAACAAGATGGAACCCCCCCCCCCGTGAGGGATGCATTAATACTATATTGTAATTGAGATCTAACTGTCTCCCTGGACAGCCAGCCAAGAAGGATAGGGATTAAGAGAACAAGCTGCCTTCCTTACACACCTTAGCCATTTGTGCACACCAGCAGTACTCACTAAATCAAACAGAACTGAAATCGATCCAGTGTAACCCTACTCACAGTCACTGGACTCCCCATTGTCAACTTCTACTATAATGACAGCCTCTAAGTCAGCTCTTATCTGAGAGATTTCATCTATGGAAAAGTTTAATGCTCTAGAACTGGGTTCAGGCAGAAAGTTACCTGAGTCAGAAGGCACCTTTTGCCAGCCGAAATAGTTCAGATGGACTAAATTTGCAAATATGCAGATAAGAAGGCTTTCTTTGCTGCATGTATTGCCACCTTACAGTAATAAAGATGTTCTCTATATTATATGTTATCAGATTTAAGTCAAGTTTTCTTCCATCTGCATTCCAATCATCATCTTTCTCATTTCAGCTCCCTGAGGTCCTCTGAATACCAAGAAGTCTAATTAGTAACTGGTTGGAGAGGATGTTTGGAAGTGATTAAGTTAATAGTCCTAGTCAGGTCTCGATTCCATCTACTGACCGGGGCTTCAACAGGATCGTCAATGGTACCAGCCATAAAAGCTTTCCAGAATCATGAAAGCTCCATCAGCCTTCAAGGGTGGATGATCTTAAGAGCTCCACTACCCCTGCAGGGACAGATAGTAGCTGTGATACTAACTCTGGCCAGAAAATGATCTGCCCATGACAACTCAGAAGATCACCTCTGCCCACAGATCCATATGTTCTGAGCTGAAAACAGCATCAAAGGTATGACTTGCTGAATGTGTGGACCCTGAAATCAGTTGGAATAGGCCCATGTTAGTTGTGGATACCATCAATTCCTGAGCTACACATGACAGACTGGTCTTGAATGGGATGTTGAAGTAGCCCAAGATCAAAAGTCTGTGAGGTTGGCCAGGAAGTCTGATAGGAACCAAGGTGGATGGTACACCAACAGAATCCCTAGTCTATCCCCAGTCTTCATGCTTAGGTATATATACTCAATGTGGTTCAGCTCTCTAATAGGCAATCTGGTCAGGTTAAGATGATCTTTGTAGACCACAGCTACTCCGCCCACTTTCCCTCAGCTGCTGGCTAACAGAATACCTTGCCGGGAAAGCCTGAACCCATGTGGGCTGCTATCATCTCCCAGCCAAGTTTCTGCAAAGCACACCAGGCAGGCCAGCCTCCTCATCTAACACCAAACAAAGCTAAAATCTTTGAGACCCCACCATTTGATTCTGAGCTGTCTGTCACTGTTTAACCCAGGAAGAATTTTCACAGTAAAGGATCAGGACAGAAGATCTCTCCAGAGAGTGCTATGTACTTGTGATGGATGATACACGTCACTATTCAAATTACAGCGTTTTTTCCAAACCAGAAGGGACCTTTCAGCCACTTCAAATTTCATGTTTGTTTTGTTCTTTGGCAATTCATCTCAGGGACTGTAAACTGGCCCCTGGACCAGCCAAACTTGCCCACCCTTAGTATGTGGCATCTCTGCACCTGCCCTTAGGAATGACCCAATCTTTCATTTCTTAACAGCCTCCTACAAATAAATCAGGGTCCATGTAATTTCACATTTACCTATCATTTTCCTGTCCACAATGAGATCCTCAAAGTGACCTAATAATCCAGTCTTGTGACACAGGCTTCCAAAACCTTTGACCAACAGTCAGATCCAGCCTAGCAGCTATGGACAACAACACACGAGAGGCAAAATAAATCTGCCAGACAAGAACTTCAAAGAAATCAAGGGATAATGTCTGCTGCTTAGAAGACCAATAAAGTATGGGCTACATTTGGGTTAGTGGGGCTATTATAAAAGGAATAATGCGTATGAAAATTCAAGAAAAATGCAAGATGATAAGCTGGCTTTCTCTTTTTCAGAAAAACCTGGAAGGTAGTTAATCAGTATTTATTCTGGATACCCCTGTGGAAAAAATCACAGAGGTCCTGTCATTCAATCTGTAATAAAGGGTTTCTTTTGTTCAGACAATTGCAGGAAGGTGAAATATTTTGAAAACCTGGAAGCTCCAAGATGTACCTATGCCATCTTGATTAAACATATGGAACACATAGTAAATGAAAAGCCAAGCAGAGTCCAAGTTGAGTAATCAAAACACCCAAGTTGAGAGGGGTTAACATGGAAGGATCAGCTTTGAACTTTGAAGTTCTCTAGTCTTCATTTTTCCTAATTAAGATGAGATTTAATAACTAAACCACTGTACAAACTATGAACTTAAACTAAAAGTTGTGTTTCTAATTTGGTTGGGAATTCTTAAGAGATTCCAAAGAATAAGCACCCCATGGGGAACACTTCTCTAGCGAAATGTTTTCACCTATAAATACACTTTTTTATTATTCATTCTTTCATGTGAATGCAGATTACACCCATACCCATAAAGAGGGAAAAACAATGTACATAGGACTGTTGACAGAAGTCTACTAATTACTTAAATAACATGAGAATGAGCTTTATACGTGCAGAAATCATAAAAAAATGGGGCATAAAATGTAGAGCAGAATCTATGAGAACATTGCTGCTTTACATATTACAACAGTTGATCACACTGATCAAACACACTTATGGAATTAAATGTGTTGGGTCGGCTCAGCTCCAACAGTTGCAAACAACACACTTCTTCAAAAAAAGATGGTGCAAAATTGTTCATATATTTTAGAACTAAATTTTTTAGAATGGTACTAATTAAATTTAAGGTACTAGGCAGTGACCATCAAATATGAAAACTGCTATCACATTCAAAGACGAGGTACAAAATACATATATATAGAGACAGCATAGTAAAAGTACATCATACATTAAGCCATATAATGGACATGTGTGAGAGAAATTTAGAATTTGGTTTAGTTAAAACAAACACAATAAAACTATAATTAAGTGAATGTGTCTCCAGAACAATCAACCGCGATATCGGCAACATATCTGGCCCGGATCTTCATAGCTGCCAGAGTGAAAAGAGAGATCTTACGAGTTTCCATGGAGTCAGTATCAGCGAGGAGATAAAAAATCTTTTCTAAAACAGTATTAGACTCCAAATGAGGCAGGATAGATCCCAAAAATTTGGCTCTTGGATCAGAATATAGTGGACAGGAAAACAAATAGTGAGGCAGACCCTCTATTTCAGGGGCCCCACAAATGCATAAATGGAGAGCCAAAGGGGTATGCGAGTATCTGCCGTCAGTCACAGCAGTAGGCATACTTTGAAAATGAAGGGCTGTAAAAGCTTGCCTAAGCTTTGGAAAGATGAGCTTTGTCAAATAACTGGCCCTTTGATGGTCAAGTTTATAAAATTTGTACCATTTAGAAAAATTAGAATTATTGATAGCCTGTCTGTCTAATTGAGTGGCACGATGGAAAATATAATCCCGGAGCTTCTCTTTGGAATTCAAGATAAAAAAGTTGTCTGGCGGACTAGGATACCATTCAAGCAACTTATAATATCTTGAATTCCATACTTTACAATTAGATAGCTATTTGAAACATAACTTGGGAAAAGCTCTAACTGAGGAATCTTTAACTATTCTCCAATAATTAAATAGAGCCAAATGAATGCAGGCTCTGATGGATAGGAACCCGACCTCTGCCCAAACCAAAGCTGCTGGAGTGCCCGGGGGGAGTCTTAGCAGTTTCTTAAGAAAAGTGTTCTGGAGAGATTCCAGTTTAGATATGTGAGAGTCATCCCATTCCCATACAGCGGCACCATAGAGAATCTGAGCAATAACTTTGCTTTGGAATATTTTTAGTGCTGGAGCAACGAGGTGACCCCCAGCAGTAGTATAGAATCTGAGAATTGCCCCAATAGATCTCAGGGCTGCTGCTTTGGTGGCTTCTATATGGGGCTTCCATGAGAGATTTTCTGTGAAATGAACGCCAAGGTATTTGAATTCTTGGCATTGTTCAATCTGATGGCCGTTAATAGACCATTGAAAAGGAAAATTTCTTTTCCCAAACACCATCACCTTTGTTTTAGAGTAGTTAATATTCAGCTTTTCTTTAGAACAGAAAACACTAAGCTTCGAAAGCAACCTTTTTAAACCTACATGGGTGAGTGATATTAGAACCATGTCATCAGCATATAGCAAGATAAAATCTTTTTTGAACCAACAGAGGGTGGAAAAAATTCTGCGCCTGACCGGGCTGGAATTATGTCGTTGAGGTATAGATTAAAAAGTAGAGGTGCCAGCAGGCAGCCTTGTTTAATTCCTTTATTTATGTGAATAGGAGCTGTTAGGAGCTTCTCGGCCTTTCGGCTAAGATCAAGTGTAGTGTATAGTTAATTAGAGATTGCATTCACGATTACTGTGAAAGGATAACAGAAGGATCTGTGTATATGAGGAAAGCCTTGCTCATATCTCAGTTTATCAAGCCAAGATATTGTAATTTGAACTGGGAAATTTCAATGCCATCTTAATGAAAAATAGTGTATGCCTGCAATTTTCTGCAAGATAATTATGGAATATCTGCTAGACAACATAATTTGTTGAATGAAGTGTTTTTGAGAAAAACATGCCATTTTGATTTTCCCTTTTTCCCCCAAAGCATGAAAATAGTAAATACGGATCTCTTGTATACTAAGTAAGTAATAAATTACAGACTTACTTTGTTCACATGGATTTGCTGTTGGTACTGTTTCTGCTTCTCCAGAAACTGCTGATGCTGTTGCTGAATGACTAGTTGAGCCAAGGTACTCTGTGGCAGCGGAGCTGACTGGGTTCGATTTAGCGGGCGATGTCGAGGCAATTTATGTGCAACTCTTAGGCAAGGTGAGACTCTTTCTTTTGTTGCCAGTGGTGACTGAGGATGAAGAGGCACTGCACCTAAAAGCCAATAGCATTCCACTCATCAAATTTGAAGACACTAGTAGTAAGGGTCTTATTATGATATTCTAGTGAGGGGTGAGAGCACGGAGACATAAACATATTGAAGGGGAAGTCTAAGAATTCCACTGTGGGCATCTCTGAGCTTTATGGTCATGAAATGTTCTTCCAAAGTTAGTATTTTAATATCAGAAGACAAATGAATGTAAATTGATCAAGTAGAAATCAGGAGGGAAAGTTATGTTTACATATGCTCCTGCATAAAGATTTTTAAAAACTGCAGGAAATGCTAATTAGCAGGCTTTCTCTAAATGACTGGCTCTGGCAATAAGATACGTAATGGGTAGATTTGCATGCAGAAGGTCTTAGCTGTAGTCCTTAGCATCTCTGACTAAGAGGACCAGGTATCTGGACCTTTGTCTGAGAGCCTAAAAACTAGCTGCCATACTGGGTTAGATGAATAAAGTACTAATGATGTAGCATTCAGGCATTGCACTTCAGTGTAACTGATGGCTATTCCTCTGAACTGGGATGGAATTAATATTTGAAAATACTTGATAAACACTCCAAAAAATGTGTTTCTTAAGTGTTGGAAACCCCTGAGAAAAAGAATTCAGCACTGATGAGAAGTGTTGTAGACTGGAATGTATTCTGCCCAAAATTTGCCTGTTGATTTCTTTGTACATAAAAGAGCATTTTCTGCATGAAAAATTATATGTGCAAGTAGAAATATTATTCCCCGCTCAGAAAATGCTGTTAACTCCACAGACAATGCTGCTTTCTGTGCAAAAATAAAAAGTTAAAAAGTTAAAAATTTAAAAAATGCAGTTTTGCACATAATAGGGCTCAAACTGTGAATAGTGTTCAAAAACTGCACTCCTTTTGAAGACTTTTTCCAATTGCCAAAACTGTTGCTTCTTTTGAGAATTAAATCACAAAAAACTTACATCTCTGATCTAAACTAATTGATCTTTTACCTGTAGCCATGAGCTTTTGCTGCCTCATTTGTTCTTTCAGTAACAAATGCTGGAGAAGAGCCTGGTGACTGCTGTTTGGCTTTCCCTCTAGGACAACAGGCTGAGGGGCTGGAGGCGAAGAGATGCTGCCCCTGTACTGCCCAGGCAAGATCACTCCTTGTCTGACTGCCTGGGTCTCACATTTCTGTTTTTCTCTAAATGGTGATGATGCCTGAATTAAGAAATAAAAGTGATATTTAAAACAAAGAAACCAACAAGCAGAATTTTCCCTAAGAATAAAGGCTGAAAAATGTTCATCAAATTACTTGGGAATGTTTCAACATTCTATGTCACAAAACAAGGTTGGAATTCAGTAGAGATCTGGATCTGGCAAACCAGTTCTGCAGCATACATACAAGAAGTATGAGCAGCAGTCCTTTGCTCTGATGCAGCACGGCTTTTCTTATGTTCTTATGTGGTGTTCCCATATTTGGAAAGGAATGATTTAGAATGAAGAAATTGCAAATGGCAGTGGGTTGCTTAATGATTTGCCATCTTTGTATTCTTCCACAGTTAAAGAGGGACTCTGAGAGATTTGTCCAGATGGACAAATGGGTCTGGAAAACTCATCTGAGGTAAAAGCAGCTGCCTAGTGAGAAAGAGGAGTGAGGTCTGAAAAACTTAAGGCAAACACGTTCCCCCTAGGAAAACGGTGGGGAAAACACACCCTGTGGGCTGCATATGGCCCTTTGCTTCCCCTTTTTGGGAGAATTTTTTTGAAAAAACTTTTTTGTTCCCAAAGGACCCAAACACTCCTTAGTGGTGTGGGGGCACTTTAACCACAATTTTGCCCCTTCAGACTTTTTTAGGCCCAGGAAAGGTCTTTTTGTAACAAGAAGTAACTCAGAAGTCGACCTCTGGGTCACTTCCTGTTGGAAAACAGACTTTTCCTGGCCTAAAATCAGCCAGAGAAAGCAAGAATGCTGGAGAAACTGTCCCTTCCACAAGGGGAAAAAAAACTTTTTCAGTTGGATGCAGTGGGGTGGAATGTCCCAAAAAGGTCCCTTGGGGGGCCAGTGCAACTTTTGTGCCTGACAATGCCCCTTCCCTGCTCCAGGTCAGTATTTCGGGCAATATAAGAGGAGGAAGCTACTCTTGTGTTTTGCTCTGTCCTTCCCATAGGCATCTGGCTGGCTGCTTTTCTAGTGCTATTCTAGTGCTGCTGTTCTTAATGTTCTTGAAGTGTCAAAAAGGGCTACAAAATTATATGATCCACTTTCCATTTGGGGAGGGTAAAGGCAATAATTCATTTCATCAGAGTCCCTTCTGAACCAACAGCAGAGAAAGGGGCTTGCCAATCACTAACACTTCTGATATATGCTTACATTTGGGGGGAGACAGAAAGGTGATTTTGCTTTACCCTTGTGGCCAAAGGATTCAGTTCACTCACCTTCTCAGGCACACATAGATGATAATCTTTTCAGCAGTTACAGCATGGATTCTTTTCATTTGAATTTATTTACAGTTCAGTCATAGATGGATACATAATGATTTCTTGATCTAATTTTCTCAAGAAAGAAAAGTCATCTCCAGCAAAAATGAGTGGAGGAGCAAGTATTTTAAGTTGGATGGAAAATGGTATGTTTTTACCATAATGACAAAATTAATAAAGGAGATGAGCTAGAGTGATGGAACTGAAATGCAGCTGGAAATTCTTAATTTTTTTTTTTTTTTTGCCAAGCGCACATTCCCCCAAGACTTTCCTAGCTACTCTTTACTTAAAACAGGCTGTGAAATAACAATCCCATTCACAGAAACCAATGACAACTGATATTTGAAGAAAATGGTTGAAGTCTCATATAACAGCAATAATAACGTATGCAAGCAACCCGAAAACTACAGTCAGCCCTTCACATTTGCGGGTTTGACATTCACTGATTTGATTATTTGCATGTTTCTCCAAACCCTGCTCCCCCACCTTAGGTACTACTTTTAGGGGGGAACTTTCCCTCTTGGTGGCTCCAATCAGGCTGCGTAGCTCTTTAAAGACCTCACTCCAGTCTTCCTCCTCCACCACCAGCCACTGCCTGGCCAGTCAAGGGCTGTCCAAAGCCTGATTTCTCAGCTCTCCATACCCAAGGAGGGAGATGGGCAAGAGAGAGGAAGTACAGGATCACCATGCCAACCATCTCCTTTCCTGACCTGGTTTACACGTTGGGTACCCACTCTCCCTATCCATGCCTCAGCCCCCTTCCCACAGGCACACAAATTTTGCTATTTGCGAATTTTTCACTTTTGCAAGGGTCTTGTGCCCCAACCCTGGCGAATGTGGAGGGCCAAATATAGTAAGTATTTACCAGGTAACGAACTGTTTTATTTTGAAACTGAGGATCAAAAACATATTTAAAAAACGCTACTCTCAAGAGATCATTAAAAATATCTTATGGAACAGAATTTACTCAGTGGATTCACCCCTAAAAATTGTTTTGAAGTTATATAGTAAGAGAACATGGTAGACTGTAAAAGAACTAATAGATTTTAATTAATAGCCAAACCTAATGACAATGCTCTTTAAATCAGTAACTTACAGCAAGTGGTGGTTGTACTGCTGGAAGCCCCAAAGTGATGTTTGGCAAAGAAGGGGATGTGTAGAGACTCAAGAGATTCACTGATTCCTCATTGATAAGAACATGTTGCTGTGGAACCAAACACTGTGGAAAATGTAAAAGAAAGAAGGTCACATCTTGACAAACCAAGTCAATTTCCTGTACTGGTGAAATAAAAGAAAATTATTTTTCTTCTGGGCTAGTAACACACCCATACACTCTTACTAATACTCTACTAGTGGGGAAAATGGGTTCGTAATGTTTAGGATATTATTTGTCCAATAAAGTTCTTAGGGTAATTTCTGGGGATAAGACAATACTTAGTGGTAAAGGCCTGACACAACTGGAGCTTGTCTCATCCTTGCATTTTCTAAAATGGTGGTTCACCTTGATTAGAAATATGCCTTCTGCAGGACTCTCTTCACTTTTTAAGCCATCTAAGCATTCATCACAGGGTTCAACATGCAACATTGTATTACTATAATTTAAGTAAATGAATCTTTAGTCATTCTTATTGGAAAGTTTCAAGAAAACTGAAAATTAATTCACTAAAACATTATAGTACAGTATTTCAGTGTTTAGTAGAATCATTTATAAAATGTATGAGTGTGTGTGTGCTGTTATGACATCTCTGGTCACCACCTTTATACCCTGTATGAAGATTGTAGCATTTTCTAAATACAATAGCAGCATTCCTTCTGCCCTTTTCTTCTCTGACATTCATGTTCTTCAACATGTGGTCTACCACAGTTTCTTAAATTACCTCTCTTTTTCGTTTTTAATTCTTGCCTCCCTTCCAGACCTCTCTACACAATAAGAGCTACAAAAGGTCTTATTGGACTTTGGAACTCTGGCATGATATGGTCCTCAAGGGAACAACATCCTTGAAAAAGAATACCCTGTGTAACAGTATGACACAGTGACTGCTTTCTTCCCAAACAAAAAGCATATGGGACTCCAATAATAGACCACCTCCATGCGGGATCCTGTGCACTCAGGCTTTGACTAAAATAAATATAATAACTTGTCAAGCATGTTGTGGGGAGCTGTAGATTTTCCTCTGGACAAACCTGGGATATCAATTAACGCTGGAAAATACCTTGGGTTAATACAATGCAACCTTAGACTGTCACTAAAGAGTTGGGCAGCACAAAAACACAGGATGTTATTCCAAAACATAACCTTCCCATATAGTTTGTTTGGAGACTAAACCTATCACTGACATAATAACAGAATAGTCTATAGATGTCATCCATCCTCAGCCGCAGGACTGTGCTAAACTGCAAAGGAAATGCACAAAATCCACATTTAGCATTTATGTTACAGGAAGCTCTGGACTACTTTTACTTTTTACTAATATTCTATTGAACTTATAATTGATTAGATAAAAGTAAACAGAATTACTTAATATTTTAAATCTTGCCCATGTGCAGCAAAAATAATAATAGAATCCTATTGTAGAATATTAGTTAAGGACTGTGCGCTAAATCTAACTGTTAGTCCCAAACAGGGTAGACTAATTAATTCACTAAAGCCATTTCTGCACTAGACTGTTATAGCACTATTATTCCACTTTCAACATCTTATGGCCCCTCCCGAAACTCCAACCTCAGGATTCCATACAATGTTGAAAGTGGAATAATAGCACTATAACAGTCTAGTGTGGAAATGGCCTAAGACATAAATGCTGAGTTGCAAAATTCTCATTATGTTAAGGACCTACTGTACTTGGGGTTAACAACTGGATTTGTTCCATTGACTGGACACTGAAAATATGTCTTACAATAGTATCTCATTAATGTAAGCACCTGCTCTACTAGGGACTAACTACTGGTTTGCTCCATTTGCGCCATACCAGCAATTTTCTGAGTTTTTGATCGGTCTTCTATTATTATTGTATAATTGACATAAAGAAATATGGATGAATTAGCATTTTAAAAGGGGTGATGAAAAGTGGTCTATCCCTAGTGACACATACACACAGAGAGAGAGAGAGAAGAGAGAGAGACTGAATTAATTTGAGCTACTAAGGAAGGCAGAAGCCAAAACATTTTGCTAATTCATTTATGAAGTTCTGCATTTTAACTACTCTGATAAACATATCTTTTAAGTGATTAATTGTACCCTTCTGCAAACCAAAACAAAACTGTCAGAAGGTTGGGGTTTTTTTTTAATACAAAAGCAACTTGCATCCTACAGAGATCCAGCCATCTTCTATCACATATACCATTATGGTTAAACATCCATCCAAGGCAGTGTTCTGAACTGCCACCTTGGATATCACTCACTGTTACTTCAAGCAGTTGAAGAATGCAGAAGCTGAAAGAACCTGTCTTTCACTCATTCCTCCTTATCCGTTCGTCTTAAGGCCTTTCTACCCTACACTGTTATAGTGCTACTATTCCACTTTCAACATCCTGTGGAATCTGGGGCTTGTAGTTCACTGAGGCCAAAGAGCTCTCTGGCTGAGAATTCTAAATGCCCTTCCCTAAAATGCAAACCCCTGGATTCCATAGGATGTTGAAAGTGGAATAATAGTACCATAACAATATAGTAAGGAAAGGTCCCCAGTAGGTGCCGACTTTCTTCCATCTGGAATTCAAGGTAGCATACATGGGACTCCAAGGTAGTCTCCTCTCCAAAGAAAGGACATTTACAGATACTTAGCTTCAGCATTAAAAAAGCCAAGCTCTTTAATTTTGATAGTTTTTTAATGTTAGGAATGAGAAAATAATGTTTAAAGGCATTAAACCAAGGTTTTAAAACCAGCATAGATTTCACTTGCAAATCATGTAATTGGCATATTTAGAAATGCATAATTCATTCTTTTCTAGTGTGTCCAGAGAGAGTTAAAGTTGTTCTTGCCAATAATGTTCCTTAGGAGGCATTCTGAAATATACTAAGGAAAAGCAATGCTATGCTGACTAAGTAGGAATGGAAAGGCAAGCTCTGTTACTTTTCAGCCATCTTGTCTCTCAGCGTCATGTAACACATGAATATCGACAGCCAAAGAGTTGTTTTGCTGGGCATAGTAGATTTGAAGAAGCCATGGAACTTCACTGCTGTGAGAGGATATGACAGTTTGGGGGAAGAATTTTAGATGAACATTGTAAAGTAGGGGTTGGAACTGTGTAGCCTGCAAGCCTCATGAAACCCTCTGCAGGGTCCAGTACAGTCCTATAAATCCCTATCACTGGCACTCTCAAAAATTGGCTCATAAACAATTAAAACAGTTCAAAATACCCTGCAATGTGATTTTCATATTTAACCATCTTTCTCACAGATTTACTTTCTGTCAAGAAACCTACAACTGGACATACTTATTCAAATATGAAAACAACATACAAACAATGTCATCAGAGCCATTATGACACAGCAAGAGAGTAACTCAGCCTGGGTTATGACTTGTGGGGAAAAATGATTTTTAAAAACCACCATATCTAGTATTTAAATGTTATTAGAAACATTTCGCACTTGATCAAGAATTTTGATAGCTAATATTTGAGAACCAGCAGTCAGTGTGTGCACAACTAGAAAACTTATTGTCTAGTTACTCTCAAACCATCAAAAGACTGCTGGAATCCAATGTACCGTCTTTGGAAAACTGTTTCCACCCACAGGACCACACATTAAGCATCAAGCAGCTACAGACAGAGTGAAATTTCTGAGAGGAACCAAAATTGGCGAAAAGTGGTTTCAACTCCTAAAATCCCCACCAGTGAGCTCTAAGTATGTTCTGGCATGTTGAACTCCATTTTCAAAATACCATTTGAGGTACCTTTGAGTACTCATGCCAGGAATGCAAATACTTATGCTTGGGAATAGCAAGAGAAAAGAACAGAGGCTGCATGAATAGGCAGTATTTTGTTTTTCTCAGAGCAAATCTCGTTGCGTTGGATAGGTATAAACGTACGAGTTTATTTTTGGGCCCTGTCAGTTTTGCATGTGTTTGTTTATAAGTTCAGTTCATGTCAGGTCTGTGTCAAACTGCATTTTTTTTTAAAAAAAAGAATCTGCATAAATATGTTTTGAGCATTTGTATTTTGAAGGTATTTTCTCACAAAACATATTTCTTAAAACGTTTTACCTTGATGTGTATACATTTCTAAACATACTTTACCATAATGCACACCTTTTCAAATATTTTGATGTATATAATAGAATGTTCTGACACTTTTTTTGAGCTGAGAATAACACTGTAAAATTCATGTAAGAGCAAATTCTGACAGATACCTGTATTCCACTTGACATGTTAATCAGGTTTGTTTGTTTTGAAATGTAAACCCAACGTAATTCTTAAGCATCTCTAGCTTTGCTGAGCCCTTCAACTTCATAAATTTTAGTTGATTAACTGTTCCAGTGAATTTACGTAATGTTTCTCAATGTTTCCTTTGTAAACAGGAAGGAGCCTTTGCTAACTGCAATTTTTTAGCACTTTTATTTAATATACTTAAATCTATTTTAGACTAGCAAATATTTTTAATCAATTAATCTGATTAACTTGCAAAATATTATAGCCCTAGTTGTATCACATTATGACTGGTGTCCTGTTGGTTAATCCTAACTGAAGTAGACCTATTAAACCAACTGTTCAGTGGTGAGACAACTCATAAATAAATCCCATGACTAAATGGGTCTACTCTAGTCAGAACTAACAACAGGATTTGGGCCATAATTTGACTCTAGTTGCTACTGTAGTGATTAACTTGTACTGAGGTTAATTATGGAGACAGAGGTAGGAGAAGATACTTGAATATTTCAACCAAAGGAAAAATTCCCAAATCTTGCCAAATCTAACTAGAATATTGGAAAAAAATATTAGGCTATTACTTCTTCCTGATGTACAATTACTTATATATAGATCATTTATCTCTGAGAAGGAAATGTTTTGTATCTACCATCTTAGCACAGGTTTACCCCCAAAATGTTTACCATAAGATAGAAGCAGTTTGCTAGACATGATACACAGTAGGTAGACAGACAAACAAATGAAAAATACATACTAAATAATGTGAACATGACAGTAGAAAAACTATTTTGATAAGCACAAGCTATTTAATCTCCTCCAGTTTGTCCACCCATTTCCACTTCACTGAAATGGGGAGACTGACAATCCCACCTGATAGTTTTTCAAGAATAAAATACTGTCTGTGAGTCAGTATAGTGTTTGAGAGCCAGCACAGTATAGTGGTTGAACATTGGATTATGACCCAGGAGACCAGAGTTTGATTCCTGGTTCAGTTGGGGAAACCCACTGGGTAACCGTGGGTGCATCACACACTCTCAGCCCCAGAAAAACCCATGATAGGTTCCCCTTAGGGTCACCATACATCAGAAACAACTTGAAGGCATACAACAACAAAATACTAATTGACGGTAGAAGCCACATCAGTTAAAACACTCAAAAGTATGCTGCTAACATGGCTAGACAGTTATTCCAGATATACTGTGCAATTTCATCTTTTTTCTAATGGAGATTATGATAGTGATGATGTATAGCTTGCCTCTCTCGCAATTGCTAACAATGATCTAGAGTTTTAAAACAAAACTGTAAAACAATATTGAACTTTTACACAAAGAAACAAAAAAGAAGAAGCTTCTTTTTTTCCTTCTTCCTTCTTTCAGAACTCCATCATTTTGAAAAGTCTGTGTTTCCCACAAATCAGGGTTTTCACAAAGCTAATGAGAATTGCACCACAAGACAGCCTGGTGGGAAGTATTTCTTTGGCCAGGCAACAATACAGAGAAGTTCTATTCCATTATATTGCCCTTACATCAAGGGATATGGAACAGGGTCTCTCCTAAAAACATTAATACTCAAAAGAGATCACATGCTGTTGCATTATTTTATTATCAAAATGAAACTTTCTGAGCTGACAACACTGCCGCATTGATTAGCCTCTGTTTTGAAATTCTACACCATCTGAACTTCCTGGAATCCTATGCAGAGGATTATGAGTTAAAACCACCACATGTTAGCTATCAATGTAGCCTTTTAGGGAATGGGGGTTGTTCTGGGCCAAAGAGAAGCTACTTATCAGTGTGAAGAGGTCACACGCTTGCCCCATGGATCAGAGTTCACACACACAATTAATTCATTATTAGGAAAAGTCACTGTTGGAGATTGAACTGGGTCTTCCAGTCTTTGGAGGTTACTGTCCTGCCAATGACCTGAAGAAATTATCCCATTAGCCCTATATCTGACAAATTACTTTCCCTTATGTTGCGTTAAAAAGAAAAAAAGCCAAAGATTATATAGGTTGAATTCCTGCAATACACCTATACCTAATTTCCACTCAAATCAAGAGGAATTAATGTAGTGAAATCTAATTGCTAGTAACAATAATATGCCATAACAAATTTGTTAGTGTTTCTGGTGCTATATACATTAAACAACTTTCTGCTGAGGTAAAGTCGAAGGCTTTCACGGCTGGAATCCATGGGTTATTGTGGGTTTTTCGGGCTATGAGGCCATGTTCTAGTAGTATTTGCTCCTGACGTTTCACCTGCATAGCCTGAAAAACCCACAACAACCAACAATTTTCTGTTGTTTCTCATGTAACTACACCCTCATGTGCCCAGGATTATACCTACAAAGGACAATCATCATCTATGTGCTCAGAATTATTGCTTAGAGGTGTCATGCAACTTTCAAGATTGCATAAGCATTCTATCACAGTAAATTCAATGTTAGACCTACCCAGATCAGACTTGTTCAAATGAATGGAACCTGGGCTATTTAGAATTTATCTGAACAAGAAAGTTCTAGGTAGCACTAATTTAGATCTATATAAGATCTATATAAGATCTATATTAAATAACTATAAGCATAATGGTATTTGCAAAGATGTGCTTTGAGTATTATATGTAGGAAACTTATGAGAAATGTAGGTTTGCCAATATTATGTAATACACATCATATCTGCCCCTGCTGTTGGCAGTAAATTAATGGTAGGAAGCAGCAGCTAACCATGCAATGGCACCACAAAAGAATTCCCCTAGGGAAAGCATCTAGATATCCGTGGCTGTTTTTAATTCTCTAATTATCCACTTTTCTGAGCTCTGGGAAACATTCCATATTTCTAACAAATATATGAAGGAGATATAGGACTTTATATGTTTAGGATAACTAAACTAGGTATCATACAGTACAATCTCTCATGAGGGTGTAAACCTTTGCTCATTCCATTGTCATATGACACATGACAAATGTCAAAAGTTTACTACTTTTTATGTGAGTTTACTAAAATGCTGTGCATTTTCTGTTTTTATTAATCAATTAATTGCATTTTGGGACTTTTTTGTGAAAATTTCATGAAGTTTTTCACTGCAAAAATATGAAAGGTTTTGCACAGTATACACTTTTTTGCTATTGCTAGTCTTTTGACTCTCATGCTGGCATAACAACTCTTGTGGTGGTTGAGAATTTTCTCTATGGAGCACCATTTTCCAATGAGAAGAAAAGTTGTGAAATCCTTTATTTTCTCATCTTACACATGTCTACCCAGAAATAAACCACAGTGAAATCAATGGGATATACTCTGACATCAGAATGCACAAGATAGCAGCCTTCATGTTGACTGATCACACCTATTAAAACCCATTAGCTGCCTTTTCATGCTCATATACAGTGTGTTAAAAAGCAAGGTTAGGGCTGATATTTGATGTTATGCTTAAGATATAGATTGTTGTGAAAACACTAGGAACACTAAATGCCATCAGTTAATAGAGTGATGTAATTACAGCGGCTGTCACGTAATTACAGTGGTTCCCTCCCACTGGGGCAGTGAACCCATTCCAAGTTTTACTGCAGACTCTAAAGGAGTTCTCCAAAGTTTATTGCTGTTGTGTGCCTTTAACTAATTTCTAACTTAAGATGATTCTAACGGGAACATATTATGGGGTTTCCTGGCAGAATTTGTTCAGATGGGGTTGGTCCTTACCTTCCTCTGAAGCCGAAAGACTGTGACTTGCCGAAGGTCACCCAGTGGTTTTCCAAAGCTAGCGGGAATTCGAACCCTCGTCTCCCAGTGTTCTAGTCCAATACTCAAACCACTACAGCATGCTGGCTCTCCAAGGTGCTGAACTCTATTTCTAAATAGGTTCAGAACCTTGGAGAGCTCCTTTAACTGTAGCCAAATCGTGGCATGGATTTACTGCCCCACTTGAATAGAAGTAACCAGCCATCACTGCATAGTTATTTTGTTTCTACTTAATTATTAATTGAATGCTTTCTCTATTGACTCAGTAAAGTATCCCTAACTATGAGCCATCTTGTATGCCATTTATTGGCAGACAGATCGGATAAAATTTAAATAAATAAATGGACAAAGTAATAAAATAAGCTTATTCTTCTCAACTGGCATGAAACAGAAGACACTAATTGTGCTGTTACTACAAATGAGAGCACGGGAAATTTCAATTGTTGAGCTCAATATATAAATCTGTTCCACTTCAATGCTCTGTGGTACTACGAATTTCCCAACAGTCCTTCTATGTCTTCAAATGTTAATTAAGATTCTGCACATGTGCAGTCTGTGTTTAGCACTCCAGTGCCCAAAGCCAAACTTTTCATACACAGAAGCACAAAATTTAAAAAATCTTCATCTCTAACAATGAAATTCTTACTACTATAGTAATACCATGTGAACTAACAGAATAACACTATGTTCAGATATTTGCAATGTTGCTTTTCGATTCCAGTTCATAAGAGTCCCAGCCAGAATGACCAATAATCTAGCTGCCCAGGGAATTCTGGAATTTGTAATCCAGAAAAGTAACTTTTCTCAGATCTGACTGCTGCAGGAATATAATGGGATATTTTAGCAACTGCACCTCAACCAAAGTACAATTCCCAAAGTACAAAGTACAACACGGCAATGGGCATGGTTGTACTACTATTAACACACCCATGCCAGCATTAAGAACTGGGTCAGAACTGGAAAACAAAGAATCTTTTTCTGAATGCTTGGCAAGAAAAGCTTGTAAATACCAAGTTGATTCTGAGCTGAGCCAAAAGGAACTTGCCCGTAACCAGTTAATGCTGATGATAAATTTAAATATTTTCACTTGCTGTACTCCATGAAATCTGTGAAAGTATTTTTCCTTTCCCTTTAGCTACTGACCCTTCAAGGTCACTTTTATTTCATCAGTACCCATTTGAACTCAAAACCTAGGGAGGCTTTTGTTATCTTTGATATCACTGTTCTCAGAGTCTGAAGAAAGTGCAGTCTGCATCATTTAGCACATGCTAAACTGAAATGTGTTCAAAATGACCGTGTCCTGGCCAGAAATATCTTAAGAACATAGATATACGCACATATATTTCTCTGAACACAGTAATTATAATATAAAGTATTACTATTTTCTCCCACAGCTGCACTATAGTAAGAACACAAGGAGGGAGTAGTTGATAATAAGTTAACTTGCTACAATAAACTGTCAGAGAATAACCAGACAAATTATTTTACTGCTTCAAACTAAGTATTGCAGGATAACAAGCAATACATTTAACCAGCAGGAAATTATCAGCCAGAACAACAACTCAAAGTACTTAAGTTAAAGTACTAAACTGGCTTAAATCCAAGTTATTTAGACTAAATGGGTTGTACACAGCTCTGGCTGTATCACAGTTATTTGGGGGTTATATAGTATGTATTTAGCCTCTCTGTTTTTTTTTTCCTCTGCCAAATGAAACCTTGCCACAGCCTGAAAAATCCATAAATATATATACTTCAGTAAGTGTTCTACTTAACTGTGGCTCATGCGTCTATGACAAATAGTTTGTGAGTGCATATCAAAATGTCATCTGACTTGACGATCATGGGTATTGTTTAGAACTATCCTACTTGACATTATGGATTATAAAAACCCTGTATCAGGGTTTGAACTACAAACACCATCAGCCCGAGGAAGCAAAGCCAAAGGTCTTTGTTTATGGAAGTTCTACTCCAGCAATACCTTGATGGCTATGCGTTTCCCATTACTGATCTCCAAGCTTCGATCTCAAACTGAAGGCCCCATTTTACACAATAAAATTAGCAAACTGAAAATGTGAGTTGAGTGGATTATCCACAGTACAACATGTAGAAATTTTACTCCTATTTCATTCTGCATATCCCATTTTCAACTCAACTCAACCCAAACCCACAGCACCAAAACCCACAGCATAGAACAGGAAACAAAAGTTAGTCACCTCAGCAATGATGTGACTGCTTTTGAAATTTTTCTTTGTGTTGTATGAATTGGCCTTTAGTTCCACAATCACATATTTATCTTGTTCAGGTCCATGTTTACATACAATACCATGCTGGATTTGTGTTTTGACTTTTGGGACTCTGTACCTATACCTAGATCATGTTGGTGTGGTCCTCAACACTGGGCCAGTCTTTTTCCGGGCAAAAAAAAGGTGAACTGCCCATTCCACTAGCCCCCAAGTATGGCAATTCACCTGTGGACAGCCCCCACATCACACTGTTCCACCTTTAAAAAATCCCACTGGGCTCCCAGACACTTGTGTTCTTTAGTGTTTTCTGCAGGGACTGGGGTTGAATAGGGTGGATTTTCAGCAGTCCATATAGCCCTGCAAAAAAAATGGCTTTTGGACCAGGCACTGTTTTCTTCCACCTGATCTAGATAATCAAATGAAAGGTAGGAATGGAGCAGGTGTGCATTTGTGGGAATAGTCTTAAATGCTGACTTTGCAGAAATACGAATGACTTTTCCTTTAATTCTTTTTTAGATACAGCCCCTCTACCTGCACCTCCTTTTCTACTTTGCAGTTTTGCTCTTCTTTCAACTCAGCATTGGCCAAGATGTTTACTCAGGTGGAAAGAAGGGCACATTGTGAGGAAGCTGACCATTTCGATGATGGACAACTGAGATTTTCACAAAAACTGCAATATGGATAAAATATCCATGCACTATTTTCGGACTCTTCATGTGCTCCTCCTACCAGCAAGTCCATTCCCTACCTCCCACTTTTATAGGGACATAACTCAAAAGGGAAAAAAATCTGTAAAAAATTTACAAATACAGGCACATGTGTAAGAAGTGTATCATTAAAATATTCCATATTTGATATTATTATAATTGATAACCGTATTATAACTGGGCAATATTTAAGCTAAAGGAGAGTAATGTTCTTCATTATTTTATCTTCATCCTTTTATTCTCCCCTTTGCCATTAAGGGACACTTTGCCTTAGATGTAAGCATACTTATATAACTCTCTTATTTCCCTGAGAGCTACAGGAGTTAAAGTGCTGGTAAAAGGCAATTAATTTTAACCCTATGGAAAGCAAGAATGCAAAGTTGTCCTTGATTTTATTGTGCATTTAATGTATGTAAGTTGCTTTGAATGAAAAAGGCAAAAGACACATTTTAAAATAAAAAAAAATAAAAATGTTACCATAATCTCCAAATTGCCCAAATTTTTGCATTTTTATTTTTGTATTTATACCTTGCTTGTTGGGTGAGAAGGGGAGTCAAGACAGTCCGAGATAATTGATGGTGGCATCATGAGTGGATGGCATTTGGACAGCTTGTCAAAGGCTTGTTACTGCCTTGGGCCCTGTTGCTGTTTCCTGCATAAGCACTGCGCAGTGGCTACTGCAATTGTTCACAATGTTTCAGGGCAACAGTGTATTTCTCCCAGGAGGTAGTTCTCAAACGTCAGTCCCCTGATGATACTGGGTTCCCAATTCTATGCCGTCTGAGGGCTGAAGTCCAATAACATCTGGAGACTTAAATTCAGGAACCACTGCTTCAAAGTACTGAGAAAATTACTATGGTGAGCCTGTACTGGAGGATCAGTGATGCTGTTGAGAAGGGTACACACTTGGCAGAAGGCTATGCAGTTGGAAGAAACATGCCATTGGAAATCTTGTGCAAGCTCTGACAGTAAAAAATTTCCACACAGACAAAAGGAATTTTCTTCTTACCTCAGCTTGGGAATTAGATGGCAACACTGAGGGTTCCTTCTCTGTATTTCCAGTAGGACCATTATTTGGTGAACTAGGACCTGATCCTGGGGAACTGCTACTGACTGATGATTCTGGGAGAAAGGATAATAAAAATAAGTAGACATGGTAATTAGAAAGCACCAACTACCTCCCTCTCCCCACAAAACAAAACATCAGTATATAGCTATGACAGCTAACTTAGATGTACAATGTATTCTTTTATTCATTTCCAGATTTATTTTCCCTCTTATTCCTTCCAGGACACCAAGGACATAGTTTACTATTTCAGCAATATCCCCTCCCCCGGCAAGAGACAGTAAGTTTTTCAGTGGCAGGCAAGATATTGAAAGGGCGTTCCTAATGAGTAAAGGAAAAGGAAGTACCTTTGGCTGCATTCTCTGCTGCCTCTGTGAGAGATCAGCATGATAGAGATACTGGACTCTCAAAGGTCAAGATAACATGTCATCAATTCATGAGGCCTGCTGCCATTCCAAGGCTGTTTGGATAAACCCCTGGAGGACTCAGTTGTGAACTGGTCTTTATATGAGTTACTAATAAAAAACAATACCTCATTTGCAGTGATCTCTCCCAGTCAATTCTAAGGGAATGCATTAGAGTTAAATATCTTAACATAGCCTTTTAATGGTAACATCTTAACTGTTTTGTTGTAGAAGATTTTACATGTTTTCTTAAAACTAAGGGGTAACTTTACCTGTAGTAAGCTGAAATGCCACAGAGTTGTTGAAAGATGGATACCAGTGAATACTCTTAATAAAGAAAAAGATATGGTAGCAAAACAGAGTTATGGGGTCGATAAATAAATGTGTGTGTGTGTGTGTGTGTGTGTGTGTGTGTAAGCCATCAGTTAGTGCAAACTTTATCACTGAAAACAAGTAAGCCAACTTTATTTTAAACCTGTTTTCAGCTATTTACCCTCTCCCCTTCCCTCCTACTTTTCTGCAACATTAGATGTAGGTTATCATGTTATTTGTAGGCTGTCATATTGCACCTTTAATTTTATCACAATTTTTTTTAAATCATAATATTTGCATGAAAGCAGAAAACCACACAAGTTATTAAGACTTAACACCTAAATTCAATGCAATGTCAGTACAGCTATGTTGGATTTTATCTTCATTTGGGGGCACTTCTGAATTCATCTCTTGCCTTTTGGGTGCCAATTTGACTTCTGTGAACTTCGTACCTGCCCTTTACTCACACCTTTTGAGCCTGAAGCCCCTTCTATAAATAATTTTGACCTTTCTTGCAAGATGGTGTGAAGGTATATATACTGAAAGCTTAAAAGTTGCTTTGCAAATTAAATCCTTTATATAATCAAGTAGTATGTAATAATAAAATCACACTGTGTAGCAACTGCAATTTCTTGCTCAGCCTTATAGGCAATGGAAAACTGCTCTGTTCCACTTTTGTGGGAATTAAAGAACTTACTTCCTCCTATTGTAACTAATTTTGCACAAATAGTAAAATTAGACTGAGGCCATAACTAGAAGAATGTACCATAAATGTGCCTATAAAAATCCTTGCTACTGTCAAAAAGGTGCCCTCTGTTGATTTTAGAGATTTCAACCAATCATGGAGGGTGGGAATCCCAAGAGGTTTTGAATAATCTAATTTTAAGTGGTTCTCTTATATTCTTATCGTAAGGCAAATCACAGTATTCTAATTTAAAATATTTATTACATGTGCTGAGCTCTATGGACAGCAACTGGAGTAAATAAATGTTTTATGTTATGGTAGGTACATATGATTATCATCATATATGGTATGTACAGTTTACTTACACACATATTTTTTCACAGCTATAAAACTACACACATACAAATATATACAAATACACACTCTGTTAGACTGATTAATTGGGCTTGAATCCACATTTAATCATACTCAGAACAGACCACAGCAATCTGTGGGACTTAGGTTAAACTTGACTAATTTAATTCAATTAATTTTAATAAGACGAGTGTAAATACATCCATATCTGGATACAATCCAGGATTTCACTAGCCAAGCTTCTTTACTTTTTTCTTTATCTTTACTCAATAGGAACAAAAATTATAAATATGGTTTTAACTGATCTTAAATCAGTTAGAATTAATCCTAAATACTGTTAGACTTTTGACCATCCTTACAGCTTCTTGCTTCAAAGCACAGAACTATTTTCTGCCTCTCAGAAGCTTAAAATGCTTAAAATGATTAGTAAATCACCCTATTATTCTGGAAAAATGATTCTGAACTTTTAAGCAATTGCACACATTTTTCAGATTATAAAATTTTCAGCTCCGAAGTCTTAATACAAAGGCTATCAGGAAGAGGTTTTTTTAACTGGTTTTAAAATGTTCATTACTCTCTGAAGTTAAACTCTTTCATTAGCAAAATGTTCAGTCTTCCTTATCACAATCAGCAGCCATGAAACTTATCTTAGGATAAGTCAAATGGGTTTCCAAACGGGTAAAAAACAAAGATGACCACTTTGTATTTTGTCCATCCATCTGGGACTTCACATACTTCAGTTAACATTTCATGCTCTTTAGAAAATAAAACAATTTTTAAAAAAATTTGGTTGAAGCTACAGAAAGATAAACAGCAACTATCGTAACAAAAATGATAGCTCCTCCTACAATATCATTTGGTGGCAATTTCCCCAGAAGTAGATGGTAGCTTTTCAAAATTATCTGCATAATCTGCTTTAACTCCTACAAAGTAAAGACCCACCATAATACGATGACATTTTCCCAAATTTGGACAGTATCTCTCTAGTCCAGTCTTTTATTACCTGTCACCTCAAACAGTCTTTTCTTGAATGAGCAGACCACCATCCCATCCTTCCTTCTGAGTAAAGGACTGCTTCTCCTTTCTGTTACTTTCTGTTTTAACCTGGAGCGAACTTTCAAGTTGGGCTCTGAGGCTGGAGACGGAGACAAAAAATTATGTCAGCACAAAACTGAAAGCTATTGGAGGCTGTTTTGAACAATGAGAATAATTTACCTCTCTCTTCCTTCATAAAGAAGAAGCAGTTGCTACACAGTGTGATTTTATTATTACATACTACATGATTATATAAAGGATTTAATTTGCAAAGCAACTTTTAAGCTTTCAGTGTATATACCTTCACACTATCTTGCAAGAAAGGTCAAAATTATTTATAGAAGGGGCTTCAGGCTCAAAAGGTGTGAGTAAAGGGCAGGTACGAAGTTCACAGAAGTCAACTTGGTGCCCAAAAGGGGAGAGATGAATTCCAAAGTGCCCCCAAATGAAGATAAATACCTCAGGAAGGGATTTTCATCAATAACAACAACCTGCCTCTTCCTATGGATCAAGGCAGGGAACAACAAGAGATTAAAATATAACACATGAAATCAGTTAAAATCATAGAATCATAGAAATGTAGAGTTGGAAGAGACCACATGGGCCATCCAGTCCAACCCCCTGCCATGCAGGAATACCCTCAAAGCACTCCCGACAGATGGCCATCCAGCCTCTGCTTAAAAACCTCCAAAGAAGGAGACTCCACCACACTCCGAGGCAGCATATTCCACTGCCGGACAGCCCTGACTGTCAGGAAGTTCTTCCTGAGGTTCAGGTGGAATCTCCTTTCCTGCAGCTTGAATCCATTGCTCCTTGTCCTAGTCTCTGGAGCAGCAGAAAACAAGCCCTCTCCTTCCTCTACATGGCATCCCTTCAAATATTTAAACATGGCTATCATGTCCCCTCTTAACCTTCTCTTCTGCAGACTAAACATACCCAGCTCTCTAAATCTATCCTCATAGGGCATGTCTTCCAGGCCTCTCACCATTTTGGTTGCCCTCCTCTGGACCTGCTCCAGCCTGACCATGTCCTTCTTGAATTGGAGTGCCCAGAACTGGACACAGTATTCAAGATGAGGTCTAACCAAAGCAGAGTAGAGTGGTACCAGTACCTCCCTCGATCCAGACACCATACTCCTATTGATGCAGCCGAGAATTGCATTGGCTTTCTTGGCTACCGCATCACACTGCTGACTCACGTTCAGCTTGTGGTCTATTAAGACTCCTAGATCCCTTTCACACGTACTGCTATCCAGTCACGTGTCCCCCATCCTATATTTCTGTATTCCATTTTTTCTACCTAAGTGTAGGACCTTACACTTCTCTCTGTTGAATTTCATTTTGTTAGCTTTGGCCCAGCTCTCCAAGAAAGAACATATAAAATCAATACATATTAGAACAATCAGTCCGTACTTTAAAATTCATAATTTAAAAACAATCTAGATAGGCCTGACAGAAGAAACTTGTCTTTAATGCCGCTTTAAATTCAGATAGCATATCCAGCTGCCAAATCCCTTCTGGTAGGTCATTCTCCAGTCTGGGGATGGCTGAAGAAAATGTCCTCTGGATGACAGCTGCCAGACCTGTCTTGGCCAACCTGAGTAAATGTTCCACAGAAGAACCCAGGTTCATGCCCCTGCCCAGCAGTAGACGAGGTTAGCAAAAATTCCGCTTGAAATCCTAAAGAGCCACTGTGAGAGTAGATAATACTGGGCCAGATGGTTCAACTCTCTGATTTAGTATTAAGGGACCTTCTCATGTTCTGCCTGTTTCTTGTAGTAACTAACGTATTTCCAGCAAACTGCAGGCGGTGGCCCTACCATTATGCATAGTAAGGGAACAGTTTTGGATGGCAGAGGCTGGGTTGTGGCAATGGCTTCCTGAACCGTTATTTCTGAGGCTCTTGCCTACTTCCCTCTGCTGGACAGATCCATTATACTAGCTTGCTTTCCTCAGACCCTCTCACCAGCACTGAACTAAAACTCAGCTGCTACTCTGCATCACTTCTATATGTGGAACGGTAGGGGTGTCATTTCGTCCTTTGCCTCATGAAGCAAAACATTTGGGACCAGTGTAATATCGTTTAGCTTACATCATCAGAGATTCCTCCATCCTCATAGCATCTACTCATCCCACAACCTGCCAACAAGGTGTTTGGTATTCTCAAATTCTCATTTGCCATGCAGCTGTGATGCTCACAGCTCCCTGTTGCTAAGAGCTGAACTACTTGAGTCACTGAAGATCTTTCTCCCTTTTTTGGAAGGAAGCAGAAAGATGGGGATTTGGATCAGGTTGTGGTGTTGGAGGCACAACTGTCTCCCTGTCATTCTGTACCTCCTCAATCCCCCATTAGTCACAGAGATGGGGAAAGGTAGTGACGAAATGGCTACTGTTTTTCCCTCCCACTGTGGCTAGTACTGATTTCAGCATGCGAGGGGATGCAAACCCATGACACAGCCCCAATCCAACCCTTCCTCGCCTTCTTTTAAATGAAAGAAAAAGATTGTGGAAGATACGAGATTGCTTTCCTTCAAAAACTGTATTTAATGATTTCATTATTCCCTTATACTATTCAAGCCTTTAAACAGTACTGAAATTCTATTTTTTGTGTTTTTAGAGATGAATACCTACTATTCTTGACAGTTTTAAATTGCCCTATCAGCATTAAATAAGACTGGGTTATTACTGATTTTTTTGTTTTAAAAAAACAACAGAAAACCTGTAATTCTACCTGACAATAATTGCAAAAAGTCATTTACAAAATTGGCATTTAGGGTTATGTTCTATTTATAGTTTTCCATGTTCCCAAACAGTAGATTTCCATACTGGTGCCTGCATAATGTGATATAATCTTCTAGGCCCAAAGGAAAAAGTACTTCAACACTGACTAGGGAGAAGTTCCATTTGCCTCCCAATGCGCTCTTATGCCCAGCTGCTCTGATTGCTTTGCTATTTTTAACTACCTACCCGTCACACTCTGCATTTCAATTAATTGTATAACCAGAGAAGGCACATATTTATGTGACTATCCGAATTCATGCTACAGTGGAAAAGACAAATCCCTTGCATAAAAGATGAAGCATAATTATTTAAATGAAAATATTTTACAATGAGGGCAGACATCAGATGTTTTGTCTATTCTGAAAAAAACAAAAGAAAATCAAATGTGTTTCTGGATTTGTTTTGGAAACAGTACACCTACAATGCCCCTGTGAGAAATAACAAAAGTAATAAACAACTAGTTTACTAATTTAGTACAACCATTTCCCGCAAAGACTAACCCTTTGATTTAATGAAAAGGGTAGCTGTAATATGATGAAACATAAAGCGAGGCTCCACAAATATTGTTATGGCTTTCTAGTTGGCCTCTATTTGTCCTCAACTAGAAATATGTCCTTCCTCCAGTTACTCAATCATGCTTAAAAGGAATGAGATTGAATGAGAGATTCCTGCAATGTGGGATAGGGCATTAAGGAGTGAGGGATAATACTCCTGTTTCTAAATGTTTCCAACCCATGGTGCACTGAAACCCTCAGTGATACTGCTGCCATCCTTCTTGCCTGGGGAATTTGTTGTTGTTGCATACCTTCAAGTCGTTTTTGAGCTATGGTGACCCCAAGGACAGCGTATCACAGGGTTTTCTGGGGCTGAGAGTGTGTGATTCCACAAAGTCGCCTAGTGAGTTTCCTTGTCCAAATCAAACCCTCGTCTCCAGGCTCATAGCCCAACGCTCAAACCACTACACTATCCTGGAGAATTTAGACATGTAAAAGCAAGACGGCCACTAAAGTTTGGGCATATGAGGCACGTAGTCAAGGCATTAGGAAGAGTGTGAAGGCCAGTGGCAGCGTATCATGTTAAGACTGTGAAGTAGAAATGCACAGACAGACTGTAAATGCTATGGGGGAGTGTGAATGCCTTTTACTGTGATATGCCCCATCTGGGGAAAAAAAAAGCTAATTGGGTGGTACACCAGATGAAAGGCAGCTTTGTGGGTAGATATGCTTCATCTTTAACTCCTTTTATATTCACCTCTTTCTTCTACAAAACCTTCCCTCTCATGACTTCTTCCTTTTTGTCCAACTTTTTATAGTCGTTTGTTGTCATAATCATCACTGTCATCTCTTAGCTCTGCTTAAAAATTTTTTCAGTGTCCACTCAGCCTTTCCACCTTATATGCCAGACACCTTCCTCTGCTTCTTCTTCCTATATTTTATGTCTCTACCTTACTTTTATTCAATTCCCTCTTTTTCCCCTTGCACTACTCCTTCTGTTATTATTCTGAAGTGGAGCAAGTGGCCATCACCGAGAAACAGTAAGGAAAAAAAAAGGCTTCCTGGCATGGAAGGAGATGGGACAAGAATAATGAAGGGAAGCGCTGTGCAGTTATGAGTGTGAGGGGCAGAAGGTCTAGCAAGAAGCTTCAGGTGCTCCTCCATTTCCCATCTGTCAGTTTCACCTCCCTCTTTTTCCTGTTCATTCTCCATTACTCTCACATTCAACCAAGCACTCTGTTTATCCTCTGTCTATTTTGTTTCTTTTCTTCCCATTAACTTTGCATGTGGCTTAATTATCTAATTCCTGCTTCCACGTGAGTCTATACACTGTGCATCTGATGACCGGCTGGCATCAATCCAACCTAAATGCTATGGCAAAGCCTTGTGGGAGAGAACTACAAATGGGGTGGTACTGGTGGATTGTAGACATGACTCCACACAGTGATCTCCAGCCCAATGTAAGAAACATTGCCTTATTAAGACTGGGTTAAGCTTGGATTCCAAATAGTTCAAGCTCAGCAATGGTCATGCAGCTCTTAGAGCAGGGGTTTCCAAACGGTGTGCCACAGCACATTAGTGTGTCGCCTGAAGTGTGTTGGTGTGTCGCCTACAATCTTGGAAGTGTATGTTATTATTTATAAATCATTTATTTTTAAAAATATATGAAAGGTTTTCATGAGGTATGTTGTGTCCCCATACATTTTGTTACTACAATTTACGTATGTGTCTGTATCTCTTATAAAGGGTTAGCTTAACCTCCAGTTCGCTAGAAAAACTGAAATTACTGTGTCGCGAAATGATGCATATCTAAAAAGTGTGCCACCAACATGAAAAGTTTGGAAAGCTCTGCCTTAGAGCATATGACAACAGAGGCCTTGAACTACTGGAAAATACTATCCTCTTCCTGTGGAGAAAGTGGTCCTCAGGAATTCATACTTAACTGTCAAAATGTGGTTTCCAAGCATGTGTTGGGCATAGTTCTTATTTGTTTTCATGGCTTTCCATATTATAGTGGCAAATAATGGGTCTATATGGTAGGACTTCAACTGGAGTATTTTGTACAGTTATTCTTTCAATCTTCTGGCATCTACATATTTGAATACAAAGACAGTTGTTTTGGAAAGCCCATCTTGAAAACAGGATATCATAGAGCTACAGAAGGAACACAAAAGGTAACGCACAGCAATGTTCTGCAAAGTTAGACATCTCTATGACTATAGCTTTTAGTGGGCTTAAGCATGCCCAACTCTCCATAGGATTACCCAGTTAATTTATCATTAAAATGAATAGTACTGTACAGAGAAAAATGCTCACAAGATTGGGACTTAGTTTATCTAAAAAAAAACAAAGGTAACTTGGGGAGAACATGGAAGACCTGGGTACAGATTAATTATTTTCAAAATAATGGAACTCAGGTTAATTTAGGTTATCTGATTGCAGTTGAAACACAGATAAAAAGTATTAGTGTTGTTAAGGTAATGGAAAGTCGCATCTTATTACTCTTCATTACCTTAGTTTCAATCCAGTGGGTGATTTCTATCCAAAGAGGGAATGCACACTGAATGGGATGACCACCACCATTTCATGCAGCCAATACAATTTAACTATGTGATGATGCCACTGAGGACAACTGAGAATGAGAAGTGTAAGCTTGGATTCCAGATAGAAATGTAAGTGTACATTTCTGTATGGAGAGCCAAACACTGAGGAAATGATGGTAATTTGGGAGCAGTGCCAAAACTGTTCATGTAAAATTGTGAACAGTTTCAGTTAAGGGTCAACATCTATCTTGCAGGTTGCAAGTCCAAAGAGTATTGCCTCCAAAAAACCCGAAAGAAAACTTGATCTCCTTAAATTTGTTCTATTTTAAAGAAGAGGTTCTTTATTTTAAAAGACGAGCTTATACAGGAAATGCTTTGTAAAGGTCGGATTCTGACATGATTTGTTCAAACTACAAAATAGCATTTAATGAAATTGTTCAGAAAGTGGCAGGTGATATACTTTATAGTGAGCAATCACTTCATCTCTAGGCTGTATAACTGAATTTCAGAAAGCAACTTTTTATCATGGCTTAAGATTAGGAAACTAATCTTTTTGTGCACTATTGTTTTCCCCAGCAATTGCATAAAAACAACAACTGAAACATAAATGTAAAGATGGCAGGGTGGGGGGGGGAGTGAAGGTTTTTTCACTGCTACTCAGGGCTGAAAAATTGCACATTGGTTGACTTTTTTAATGAAAATATGGAAGTTTGTGAATATTCTACTTAAGACAGATATAGGTTTGAAATATTTTGTTACACTTAGTGTCTGCAGCCTGCACTTGAATAAATCAATGCATCCTAGAAGTCTACATTAATAATGGGACCTTTTGTAAAAATGAGATGCAGTCATTTTCAGTGATATATTTTGCTGCAATGTATTTAAGAAAGGTGATCACATTTCTTTTATTCCAATTTCTACTCATATATAGAAGTGATGTCATGCCTCCAAGCAAGCAAGCAAGCAATAAGACATACTGGTGTGAATGAATTGTAGGCCATTGCTTTTGTTTATTTGGAAATTCCACGACTGATATCTGCATAATCACTTACGTTATTATGCAGATATCAGTCCAAATTCAAATTCCCTGTAAAGTTCTGTAAACAATCTTTAGCCAGTCACTATCTCACAGCCTGTTCTACCTTACTAGCTAATTGTGAAGACAAAGCAGAGGAAAACTATAGATGCTGCCTTGAGCTCCTTGGAGGAAATGTAAGATGTAAGTAAAACAATAAATATTAGGGGCCTTAAAAAAAATCCTACTCGTTTATAGCAGAAAAATATATGCCTAAGAAAATTCATTAAAATAACTTTATTTTAAGATTTTGCCTTTTATGTCTCAAATGATTAAACCAATACAACCTAATTAGTTTCATCCACAGTATAACCTTGCATCTGGCAGAGTAATTTAACAAAATTAATTGTATACTACCAAAAGTCAATGAGACACTGAGGAAAATCCATTGGAATGCTATTTCCTTTCCTTTGGAAGAGAATTATGTACAATTTCAGCATGATTTGCATTGCTAACAGTGAAATCCAACTGGGAGGAATCACTCTCATTTATATTACTTTCCCATGAGAAAATCAAGACAGAACTATAAAGCTAGTGCTCTTATTCACAAATAGCTCCATAATACTTACTTGGCTTTAGCCAAGACATGTTACTTGGCAGAAAGAATCTTTAATCACAATTGTGGCCTGAGCACATATTCAAGGGTAAGTGTGCTTCTTCAAAATGTGAGAAACATCTCTTGTAAATAAGTGATGCATTCTGCTTCAGAGATTCTAATTTGAGACAGCCAGATATTTCAGTTTAGCTTAACACTCATAAATCAATTTTAAAATCTTGCTTTCTTTCCCTTCCATTTATGATGCAAATTGGCAAGGCTTCAGTACATTCTTGCCACACAGAAAGAAAGAAAGAAGTCTCATCCATTCACATTCAGATACACCAGTACAGCTACTGCCACCCTGAATTACTAAATTGTACCTGCCTGTCAGGTAGGTACTAAAGGTATAAACCAAAATTTTTTTAATCTGTGGTGGAAACTTTAATTCAACACACAAACATGGCTGAAAACCCAGGGATTAAAATACAGCCTTTTAAGAGCTCAGTGCTCAATCTCTCTCTCTCTCTCTCTCTCACACACACAAACTTTGTATTTAAAAAATCATATTTTCTAAAAAAAAAAATTGATTTTTGGTTAAAAAACCCACATTTTTACACACAAAAAGTGTCTCCGGAAACCCAGGCAAAACCGGTGTTTTTTGTGCAAAATCCATATGGAGCTTACAGAAGAATAAAGACACAGAGGAATTACTCTTGCAAATATAATATACCTGTCAAATATACGTAGTTTGATTAGTGCATCTAAGTATGAAAAATTGAGATTTTTTTAAAAAAAACTATATGAAAAAAAAGTTATATTTTCCATCTATTTAGTATTATATGAGAGGAAAACACTACAAATGAAAATATATTTCTAAGTCAAATATATTGATCTAATTTTCAGTACTTCAACATTTCTCCAGACACTTCAAAAAGGTCTTTTAATTATGACGTCCTCAACTTTAGTGATTGTAAAAAAAAGTAATAATTTTTTTTAAAAAATCTCAAATTGCTACTCTAGTACTAATGCACTTCAGTTTTGTGTCCCTACTGGTAAGGATGGAGAGCACACAAAAAGACACATAACTTGGATTTTAAAAGGGTACAACTGTATTGGCTGCTGCTGAAGAGGGCTGGATTAGAATGGTGCATGGATCCACCAACTGGATGAGCTGGCTGCCAATTAAAGATCAAAGACCAACTGATGAACAGGTACTGAGGATCCATTCTTACAATTCCAGGAGAATCAGACAGAAGACCTCAAGGTGTGTTCACTGTGAAAATATTGTCTCCAGGTCAATCCAAATGGTCAATTTATCTACCCTTTCCCAGGGAGACTCCTGGGAAGCAGAAGTTGCTTATACCCACTATGATGAGAAGGATGCTTCTCCAATTCCACATGATACAAATGGTGATCCTCTGATAAGGCTGGTGACTCTCTGAGTTTTTTCTTATTATACAGTGGAATACTGGCTACTGTAAGGCAAGTTGGTCTTTCTTATACAATTACAATAAAGTAATCTTTTGATTTTTTTTTAAGAGGCAAGAATACAATAGAGGTGAAAGTTGTATGCTCCATTTGAACTGCACAGTTGGAGAGAGAGTTCTGATGTAATACTTAGTAGATTCCATCCTTGGGAGAAGAGTTAAGTGTGAGAAATGTGACACCATCTTTTGTGTGGATTTGGATATCTTTCCCTCCCATCACACCTCATGTACTTTGTAGTTGCAAAATCGTCCTGCCAGCCTTAGTAACCTCAAAGCCATAGAGACAGCCTCAATCAGCCTCTTTTGGATTTGCATTACCCATTCAGACCAAACATAAGCACTTCATCCTATGCAGCCTATGCTACATACAAGTAGCTGGCCTTGTCCAGCATAGTGCATATGTGCCCAACCTAACTTGTATAATATCTGATTGTGATGGTCATGCAGGTCATATTTAGGCTCAACATCCCTAACCTGTTCTACTGTTTGTGTTGTGTTATGGTACGATATGATATGCACAGAGCATGGAAAAGTTATATACAGGGCTTGGACATGTTGACTGAAAGATCCTGGGAGTTGTAGACAAAAAAGGAACTTTTCAAAACTCTGCATATATGTATGAATTCAACTATAGAAAGGAAGTAGAGGAAAACATTAACCAGACTTATCGGACAGTGTACTTTTTCAACCCAGATGAAATTGTACTGAAATGTGTAGCCATGTAATTTGACAGTCAGTAATTTCAATATTCTGTACTTGTTCTTACATTTTTTCATTTTATAAATTTTAAATGGCTTTAATTCTACAGACTGTTTACTTTATTTATTTGTTTATTTATTATATTTGCATGCCACCTTTCTCCTGGTATGGGACCCCAGGCAGCTTCCAACAACAAATTAAAACATCAAAATTGTAATTTTACAATTAATTGAATTGTAAAATAATTTTCATATTTTACATATACCACTAAACTTTTTGTGTTCTTTTAATATGTATTGGTTTAAACATTTTGAAAGCTGCCTTGATTCCTAGTATGAGGGGAAACGCAGCATATAAACGGATAAAATAAATAAATAATATTTAAATGTTTACTTAAGAATTTGACAACTGAAAAGTAGGGATAGAATGATTCCTGTTTCCACTGAGCACTAAACCTTTTCTATGAAAAACAAATGCCTATGAAGATGCAGCTTCAAAATGAGATTGACTTCTCATTGTTTGGCTTCTGTGTATGCCATTTCCTAATCACAAAACCTGCTGCGAATGAGGAAATAGTGCCACTCCCATTCATAGCCTAAGAAAATGAAAAGCGGGAAGTTACTTCTTGTGACAAAGGTCAAACAAAGAACCTGGCTATACACATGAACATTTCATGGGACAGCTTTGTCTGGAGCAGTCCCATGGGATGTTGCAGGCTCCACCATGTCCCTTTTGCCTTAGGGATGGCCCTGCAGCCACCCTGATGAGTTTAGGGTCACTTCACTTGTGTCATCCTGGTTCCTGTTGCTTTTTCCTCTAAAACTGTTGAGCAATCTTTGGAAGCTTTGTCAATATGTTGCCAAATTAGGGCTCCTGCCACTTCCCAATTACATGCCCAAGGCCTGTGGTTTAAACAGGATATATGCAAAATGAAGTAATTCTTAAAGCTGTCATCCCAAGAAGTCCTGTTCCTACATGTGGCCCTCTGTATTAATTTTATGTCTCTACTTTACACTGAAAGCTTGACATGTAAATAGAAAAACACAAGTGGCCAAAATGAAATCAGTTCATTATTCACCTCTGTATATTATTTACTATGTTTTCACAAACATTTCACAGTCTGCATTCTCTCTGTAGCTGGTGTGTTTCGCACCTAGATATTTGGAACAGCGTATAGAAAACATATGGTTTTAATAATATTGCAGCCTTTTTATACAATGAGAATTGAATTAAAGACTATTTTGAAACCCCCACAGAGATGTAAAAATATCAAAGGCTGCACCAGAACAATACTGTTAAAATGTCTGAAAATATTTGGCTTTACCAGTCAACAATTTTACACCAAAGTATTGATAATGGTTTATTTATTTATTTATTTATTTATTTATTTATTTTAAATAGAGGAGGTGAAAACCCAAACTAAGTTATAACCTGGATTTGAAAAACAATATTTTCAGAACTTACATTGTTATAAAAGAGAACCCTGAAAAAGTATTTTGCAACAATTTTTTACATTTGTCACTTCACTGACAACTGTTTGCAATTCACTATTCATAAAAGATACCTTAAAATATTATTGTGAAAAGGTCATTGAACATAATATCCATGTTCCTTTATACCTAGCTTATTTTCTTTTATAGGTAAGCCTATGCTTATCATATTTTAATATGTCAACTATACTGTAAAACAAACCCTGCTTCAAAATCCTGCAAGTCTTACCTGTAGCACACCCACTGAAATCAATGCAATTTAAATCTGTCATGGCTATTGTGGCCCATTAATATCAATGAGTCTACTCTAAGCAGGAACAATTTACTACAGCTCTCAGAAATAGTTACCTTTTTGGACCACAACTCCCAGAAACCCCTAGCCAGCATGGTCACTAGGAGATATAGCAAAAGAAATCCTAACTTTTAAACTCTGATCTAGTTGTGTTTGTGTCTGCCTGATCCTCTGTTGTACACTCACAAGTGCTAGAGAGTAAAGGTTAATATATTTCTCAATTGTGAAGGACTTTTCAGTCTACTCATGGTTAATATATTTCCAAAGGAGCCTTGCAGAGGTGGGGCTGGAATTAGCTATGTAATCAAGTGTTAAAAGAAGTGAGCCTCCTTTTCTCCAATTTACGTTCCCTACAGTCTGGATATTAGTTTTAATGTCCAGTAATTAAACAGGCCCCAATCTTGCTTTTTCCCACAGCTTAGGATCACCATAAATACATCTATATCTGAGAAGCCTGAATCGTAGTCCTCCTTATCCTTTTTTCTCATATGAATCAATCCCATCATAAGGCGATAAGCAGGCAGTGAAAATCACACGTTCAGCATGGCTTCACTATTGTTGAGCAATGTGTTATTCCAAATGTATATATGCCGCATTAATTCATTATGTATTAAATTTTAGGTCAATTTCCAGGATAAAAACAAAATACAAATATAAAAATAAAATAAAAGCAGCAAAATTCTTCAAACACAGGAAAACTTGCCCCAAATCTATTAAATACAGGAGTGAATAAAAATGTTTTTGCTTGGTTGTTGTGCTGTTATGTGCTTTCAAGTCAATTCTGAGTTTATGGCGATTCTATCATAGGGTTTTCTTGGCAAATTTATTCAAAGGATGTTTGCCATTGCCTTCCTCTAAGGCCGAGAGAGCATGAGTTGTCCAAGGTCACCCAGTAGGTTTCCACAGCTTAGTGGAGATTAGGACCCCGATCTCCCAGAGTCCTAGTGCAACATTCAAACCACTATATCATGCAGGCTTTTTGCCTGCTACCTAAATGCAAAGCAAATGAAACTGTACATGATGACTTAACTGCTGAATGCAGAAACTCAGTCTTTCAAATTTCTAGTCCAGTGCATTTCTGGATGTCTGGTTTCTGCTAAGCAAAGGCGGAATGTGGAGAAGCCAAGTATTAATCAAAACACATAAACAGAAGACTCCCTGACTGACAATCAAACAAAAGGGTGCCCATCACATTTATTTATCACAGAACAGCCCTCCATGCTACATGGCAAATTCTAAGTAGAACTAAACTGCAAATACTTTATAAGGACCTTAAATGAAGGTACCCAGTTTAAATCAAAAAGAAAAGCAGAAGAATACTTTTGGCATTAGCAAGCCACTGGGAACAGCTAAGCCAGTTCTTTGAATCCTCACCATCGCTTTTTGAGTGATTATGAGTTTATTTTCATATTAAAGGCCACGTACTTCATGTTAATATTCATATTAAAGTCCACTTAATGTGGGTGTTATTAACCAAGGTTGGCAGGTAGTGAATCATGTGCAATTCTGGAGAATATCCAAAAAGCTTCTTCTTTTCTATTAAGAATTTTTCAAAGATATAATAGTATGCTGGTGTAATAGTGTGGTTTCATAACTTTTTCTTGAGAACTGTTGAACTGGATGGGGCAAGGCAAGCATAGACCCCTGTCTTTGCTTCTACAAGTATTTGGTGGATGAAAACACTCTTGACAAATGACACAGTTACATAAGAACATAGAACCTGTCTCTTGTTTCAGATGGAGAGACTGATTCTTTGTCCATGGCAGACAAAAAAAGTTGTCAAATTAGGAAAACCCATCTTGCTCAAATCTTTTCACACAATTAAAACAATAACTGAGCATCTTTTTTTTTGCAGGTTGTTGTGCGTTTTCCAGGCTTTGGGGCCATGTTCTATTAGTATTTTCTCCTGACATTTCGCCTGCATCTGTGGCTGGCATCTTCAGAGGATCAGATCCGGAAAAAGCCCAGAAAACACACAACAACCTACGGATTCCAGCCATGAAAGCCTTTGACTTTACATCTTTTTTTGTGTGTTTGCACAGGATTGGAGCACATGCTAATAAAATCCACTACTTAAATTATGAGGAAAACATTTGTGTAACAATAGAGTTCCACGCATTATATCTTGGTATTATAGTCTAGGCATGTTCATTTCCATGTTTATCAATTCAAATCTTAGTAAGTTCTCTAGTTGTCACTATACAACAGGTTGCAAAAGTGAAATTAAATATATGTTAGATTTATATTACATGCAGGTTTAAACACAAACCTTTCTAAGCCTCATGTGTGAAAATATCCCAAGTCATATTGAAAATTAGTGTGTGTTTATGTCTCTACTGTCTGTGCTCATACATAACCCTAAAAGAATGATTTGGTTTTACATTGGAATGCAGCTCATCTGGACAGAAACACATATTTTCAATCTGAGTTGAAATATAAATCATGGCTTAGTGATATTAAGAATGAGGTTAGCTTCTTCAGGATGGCTCCCCACTTCTCTCTCATCCTCCAGTATGGTTGTGCGGAAAGACTGGAAGTTTCCACTTCTGTTGTACAGTAATGAGAATTCAGTGTGTTGTCAGAATACTCAATTGTGCAAAAACACCATCCACCAACAATTTCATAAATTATAACTGGAAACTGGCCTGTTTTTACTTCAAGATTAATAACAGTTTGTTTAAGTCTGGAGAACATATTGGGTTGTGAAGAGCAAACACGGGGATCATGCAAGATGGAGGACAGGCTAGGATCATTGTTGTCATCTGAATCAGACCACCATTGAACAATATCAAACTAAAGTTAAAAAAAAAAAAGAACTAGAGTAGAACTCAGTTAAAATTTAAAATAATCTTATATTCACCAGTTTTGCGGAGTGGGAAATCATCCTTGGCATCTTGTGTTCCTGGCAATGGGTATTTATAAGAAGGAGATGTTCCACTAAGGGGTGGAGAACTTTGATCCAGTGAAGTATGGTGGGCAGCCCTAGAGAAGAGACAATGAGTCACTATCGTCACTACCATTTTATGATTTAACAGTCATTGTTCATCTATGTTATTTGAACATTTTATCTCTGTGTACAGCTTTTTAATATTCCTGGAAATTTTTGGAACAGCTCAAGACTTTAGAGATATTAGCCTAAGATAGCATACAAATTCACTTCAAGGAGCATACAGACAGAATTTACCATTGCATTAAAAAGTGCTGCATCTTAAATTTTGTATTATAAATGAAAACTGACTCCTATTAGTGGGATGGCTACACCAAGATTCAATTGTACATATAGAAGAAAATTCAGTATAGTGTAACGTTATTTTACTTTTCCTAATTTTTATATAAAGCACAGTTTTCCTGTAAAGGAAAAAAACAGTATTAGCAGGGAATAAAAAAGAAGTGCAGGAATGTATTTACACAACACAGTTTTAGCACACTGATAGTGCTCTAAGTCTTCATGTTATGCTACGTAATCCTCAGACTGATTGTTAGAGCGCTCTAGTCCACTGTCCTGAGCTATAGCATGTCATCTTTCTAGCAGGGAATTCTAAACACCTCCCCAAACCACAAATCCAGAACTCCCTGGAAGGGACCTCTGGCCCTTACTGTAGTATCAGTCTGCTGTAACTGTGCAGTGTGGACATATGAGTTACCATAATTTATTTAGGTATCTGTTTGAGACATATCTTTGTCACTCTTTCTGTGTAATTTATTGGCCTGTTGTACAATTTATCATTTTACCAAACTATGAGAAATATTTCTCTAAATGAGGAAAATGAACTTTAAAAAAAAAACCCTCGCTTATTTTTAGGATCCAAGAGAAACTTAGCCAACTCCAGTCTTCAAAATCTCACTCCAAAACTTATACTGGAAATGGCAAGCCTCATGCCTCTATTGGCCAATAAGATTTTGCTGAAGAACGAAGCAGAGCAGCAGGGCTTTGCACAGGAAAGCAAAAGTGCTTTTTTTAAAAAAAATTAAAGCAGCAACATATAAGCATAACATCTGAACATCTCATTTGGGATTCTGACCAGAAAACTGCAACTATTCAGAGAAGTAACTAATAAAAAAATAGTATTTTCTCATTGTAAAAATATCTGAACAAAAACACTGGTAATAAGTGTATTTTGAATGGATGTGAATAAGTGTGTTTTGAATGGATGGCTACAGTCACATATCACTTTAAGCCAGGAATTCTAGCCTATCACGAAGCCAGCGTGAATGAACATGTGGACTGACGTAGTCCATGTTGTTCTTGTGTTTTTCCTCCATTTCTAAGATTGATTACACAAACGAAGACATGAAATTTGAAGAGTTTAGGCTTATCTTGGGTAAACTGCACTTTTTGTATTTGGAATACATTTTTATATTCTTATTGGTAGAATTATTAATATTTGTTTAATCTTAATATACACTACATTATTATTAGCTTATATGTAATTGTGTTTAATATTAAAATCATAGTGAACTAATATCAAATTATATATGAAGTTAACTTTTAAATTATTATTTATGAAATTAAATATTATATTATATGTTAATGGTCTAATCCCTTATTAAATATTTATTTATTAATATATGTAAATTTTGTTTTGCAACTGCTTGAGAATCATATTGAAATGGTTTCTTTCTGTAAATTCTTCTGATGTTGTCATTGCTTTTGAGCATATTGACATCTTTTGCATTACATCTCTACCTGGGATTATTTTTTAATATTCATTTACTAAAATATTTATGCCTCTCTTTCTAACGTGAGGATTATGGTCAAATGCCTCCCAGCATACCTTTTGGAAGGATGAACAAAGTAGAAATGAACAGGCTGTGGTCTTTGTTTGTTCGCATTGTAATTAAGCCTGGATTCCTGTTTTAAAGTGACACATAAATTCAGCTTAGTGTGTCAATTTGTTTAAACTCTGCCCTTTACATTTGTTATAAACCAAGAGTTATTAATCTGCATGAAAGGTAACAGAGAAAAGTTTCTTCCTACCACTGTTCACCCAATTTTAAGTGCACTTCTACAGACAAATTTCTAATAACAGGTTTAAGCTGGGATTTTACAACGAAGCATAAATTTAGAAAACAACACCAATCAAAGGCAGAGCTATCAATATGCAGAATGGAAGCATAAATAAAAATCTTTCCAAAGTGTGCCTAATATTCTTCCTAATTTCCTATAATTTTGTTATGTGCAATGTTTTCATTTGTTCTGCATGTTACTGTTCTGATATATTCAGTATATGGCAATCATTTCTTATGACTCTGTTGTGCTTCAGTTTATTTGTGTTATTTGTGTACATCTTGATTGAAACCAATCTTTCTCTGATTACTAGTTCATAAAAGAGCTTGGAAACAATACTTTTGGACTCCAACTCCCTCAACTGGTTAGAGGGGTTTGGGGAGTTACAGTTCAAAAAGGTAATTTTCCTAAGCACTGCCCTACAGATAGAGAGGATCCTTCTATCATATAGTTGCGGTGGGGATTAATTTATTAGAAGGTTGAACATACGTGTACCAGAGCTTGGGATGACGACTAATGGAATGATTCTTCCCATTGGCTGTAGAGTCTTTTGTTGCAGATTTACTCAATAAAAACTCTTGAAGTTTCTGCTTCACTTCTGTACTGGCCACTGCTCCTAAAACATAACAAGAGTTTTTACTTGTTTCCAACCTGCAAAGTACTGAGAATTCATTAGCAAAGACACCAACACATAACATTTGTGATAGGGTGAAAGTAAATATGACTTTTAAAGGGTCTCCAAAATTCCTTCTGTTGAGCTTGTGCTGAGAAATATGGTAAAATGAATATGAACTAGCATTATGCCTTTAGGACAGCATTCCACAAAATGCTGTGATGTGTGGAACTCTAACTCCCAGAATCCTCCAGCCAGAATATTTGCAATTTGTCAGGCTAAGAAAGGTTGTCTCAAACTAACTCAAAATAAGAACCAAGAAAACATATTTAAGACCCTTTATCTTCCTGAGAAATTTTATGACTTATATCACAACTTCATGCACATTTAGCTGAAGTAAACTTCCTCAATCAGTTTAAAACCAATGGGGGATTGCCTATAAATTCAAATAGGTTTTACAGGGGGAATTTTGCCTGGCTGATCAGCCCCCATCCATCTGATGAATGTTATAAAACCTGTTGCTTGAACACAAAAAGACATGTCAAAGTGGTCCCTCAGAAAACTATAATGGTGCATTGTGCAAATGGATCCAAGTCACTGTCTTTAGTTCGTTTTCAGTTTGAGGTTGAAGGGGAGATAGAGTGCCTGAGGGAGTTGCACTAAAGTGACAGAAGGCTCTTCACTGACTTTCACCTAAACCTACTTTGTTACATTGCTAGTTCCAGGTGATTTTCTGTTTTTGCTGGCTTGGACTTTTCATTAAACCTTAATCCCTGGAATTGATTTCTTTAAAAAAATAAGTCTGATCTTCTGAACTATTGAATGAATTCTTTCGATTCTGTAGCAAGGTAACTTCAGAAAGCCATCAATGTTGAATCTGTGAGAGATATTCCTGTATAGCTTCACTTTAATAACTATGATGATATGGGCATTTTATTCCCAGCTTCAGATCACTTCTGGGAGTTCTGTATAATGTTTAGGGAAATTTTTACAAATAATGACTGCAATTGTGGAATAGTCTCTTAGTAAGTTCAAAAACTGCCTCTGGTATCATCACTTTTTCTTTTTCTATGAAGGCATCATTCTTTTTATTAATGAGCAACAGGCATTCTTTAAACATCCCAGTTTTTATGTGTAGGGGAAGGAGTAGTTACAGCCACATGTCAAATACTGTAGTGATTGGAGAAAAATGAGTCTGAGCATATATTGGATATTTTCAAAGGTACAGTACAGCTAGAAGGGCATACTCCATAACATATGTTTCATTGTGATCAATGAAGCAGCGCAGGTCCCAGAGAATTTTGTTTCAAAAAGTAAAACATATCATTATGTGACTGCTAAATTTATGTAATTTCCCCTATATGCTGAAAACATCTTTAAAGGATGCCATAAAGTTCTCAGTTTTGCTGAATATTAACACACACTTTAATATCAAGGAGAAATTACAAGGGGATAACGAGTGCATTTGAGGGTTACAATTTGTTGCCTCCTGTAAATAGCATTTTGAAGCACAGAAACAGTGTAGTTTTTTCACTCCCATTCCATTTGTAAAGGGAATTATATGTATCTGCCTCCCCCTAGTGAGTATCGCATTCCGGTAATGTCCTTTCGTTCTGAATTTATTTGCCTTAAAACCTGAGATACAGAAGACTGTTTAAGTTAAAGTCAAGACACCAAGCTGCACAGCTGTGACTGAATTGTGTGTTCTTGTGTGGGTGTGAGTGTGCATGCACACACACAGAAATACTTGCAATTCAATTAATAGGACTGGTTGTAAATTTTAACAGAATAGTTGCACATTGAGCCTGAATGGTACCTTTCTGCTCAGTCATGCTTTTATATACACAATCTTCTGCAAAGGGAGGGGAGGGGATGGAAGAGGAGGTAACAGCTGGCATGCCAACAGATTTAAGACTGAGGGCCTTTCTGCACTACACTGTTATAGTGCTATTATTCCACTTTCAGCATCTTTTGGAATCTTGGGGTTTGCAGTTTAGGGAGGGGCATTTAGAATTCTCAGCCAGAGAGCTCTTTGGCCTCAGTAAACTACAAGCCCCAGAATTCCACAGGATGTTGAAAGTGGAATAACAGCACTGTAACAGTATAGGGCGGAAAGGCCCTGAGTCTTTCAGCCTGTGCCTTGACTAAGCAGATCTTACTTTCTCGACTCCTTTCTTTGCTTCTGCTTGGAGGAAGCTGCTCCCGCCGATGTCTCTCCAATTCTTGTTCTTGCCGCTGTTGTTCCAGTTTCTGCTCTTTCTCAAGGAGTTCTTGCTGTTGCTTAATGGCCAAGAGTTCCTGTTGTAACTTGCAAAGAACACAGCATCATGAGAAAGTGGAGTTCTTAGGATACAAGAGCCACAAGAAGTGTCCTCTCCATTTGTACTCAGGGGTCCTACTGGAAATTAAAGGTAGCTGTAAATAAGTGCTATTGAAACCAATGGGAATTAAGTTAGTTATAACTGATTTGCTCTACTGGTTTCAATAGGATTTATGGACAGCTCATGTCTTGGTTACCTTAGATGTGTCCAACTGATTCAAAGGTGACTATTCTCAATGAAGTCTGTATAAAAGGAGATCACTAATGGTACTAGGGCCAATGATGGATTTTTAAAAAAGAATGCCATAAACTGTGATGTACCATACTATCTATGGTGTTTCTAATTCTAAACTGCCACATTTTCTGTATGAGAAAATTTTGTGCCATTTTATCTCTTCCCACATGGTTAGCAAAGGAAAAATTTTCATACGCAACTATTTCTCTGAGGCACTGAGAGCAACAAATGAGAAGACATGAGCTTAAGAGACAAATAAAAAATGCATTCTGAATTTTCTTGAAATCCTTAAGTAAAAGCCCATACCTAATTATCATTTACATTGGAGATCTACCTTTACTTTTTGAAAGTCACTTTTACTATTTCCATATCAAAGGGAACATAGCCCAGAAGTAAAGAACATTTAACAAACCTATTTACAAATCTAACCAATGAGATAATAAAAGGTAATTTTAGAGTTATGTACACTTGATTCTTTGAGGTTACCAGATGCCTACATAAAATAAGGGGTGTCCAGAATTTCTAGAGATTTCACTTTTACTTGGGGAGTTAAGCCACTTACAAAAATGAATGAAATTCTACACACAGGACAACCAACATAAAATATTGCTTCACAACCATTAAACTGACCTTCCGTGCAGTTCTGACTCAGCTTGTGAGTGCTGAGATGAGCAGAGGCAAAAAACCAGTACACTTTTAAAGAGATCAATACATCTCTAAATCTGTTGTCTAACTTACTTAGGAAATTTTCAGAATATTCCAGTTCAGAAAATTCCTGTTTGCTCTGAAAGACTTGATGCAAAATTAATTATTTCAGAGAGCGATTTCTACTGCATATGATGGGGGGGGGAAAACTTTTAATACCGGATAACCAAAGCGACAGCAAACTATTGTAAGCTTTCATCACATACGATGTGCATGAACAAAAGTAATAATTCACACTTCATTACTCAACCATTCTATGGCTTTTCAAGAGACATCTTCCTTCCCCTGTGATTGTTCTTTCAACATTAAAATTACAGTCATGTTCTTTGGAGAGAGAAGAAATATTTTGCTACCTTTATGTGCTCCTGGATTTGAGCTTGGTGCTGTCGTGTGAGGTTCTCATGCTGTTTCTGAAATTCTGCTATCAGAAGCTGTTTTTGAATTTGCTGCTGCTGCTGAATCAAAAGGAGCTCCTGCTGTAGTTGCTTCTCGCGCAACAGTGGGTCAACCATGGGAACCATCATCCTGAGATCTGTTCGCAAGTCTAATGGTGTGATAGGTTCTAATCCCACAGGAACTTCTGACTTCACATCCACTAAGATATGAGAAAAAGAAAACATAATGGGGAAATAGATTGAAGTTTTACAAAATAATTAGTAGTGTGGAAAAAGTTGAGAGACAAATCTTTTTTTCTTACTTTGTTACTCATGGGGAGCACCTAATGCAGGCTTGCTCCTTGACCTACTGATAAGAGCTGCTAAGTTTGTGGTTACCAAGGACAGGTCCTTTCCACTGATTGCCCCATACTTTGGAATTCCTGTCCTAAGGAAGTACTCTTTTTTTAAAGGGAACTCTGACAACTTCTTAGCAAGGATTTAAGGCACCCTCCAATCGATATCTTACAGCAAATGTGCTGCTGATTTTGAAGGGGTAGGTTTTCATGTCCCATTTTCTTGCACTGATTGGCTTATACTTATGATGCGGTATGGGATATAATTTCCTTCTTTTACCAATTTCTCTGGAGAATGTGCACTGAAGGCAGGTTAGAACTGTAGCAAGTAAGTAAGCTAGACAGGGCCTCCTGGGGTAAAAAAGTTTTACAATTTTAATTTTTTTTTTTTTTTTTGCTCCCAAATGCCATCCAGAGGTATACGGGGCATTTTGCCCACCAGGAAAATCAGAATTGTTAAAAAGGCCTTTCCTGGACATAAAGTGGCTCAAGGGGTCCTAAACACATGACAAAAAGGGGGCCACACCACCATTTTTGCAGGGTGGCGTGATGAGGGGGTGTGGTCCTCCCGGATTTCTTGAGGGGCTAATGTTGCTGCTTAGCTTGCCACAATTGCCTACCCTACTTGAAGTATTTGTGTTCATCGAAAACTTTACCACTCCTCTCCAACATCAATCAAGCCTCTGGAGAGCAAAGTGCTGCTGTTTGCCAGTGGCAATTGGAGAAACCAGGGAGATAATTCAGCCATTGATGAAACAGTCCACTTCAGCTCTGAGGAAGGAAATGGGAGTACACCCTTCTATCCCTTCCCCTTGGAGCAACATTGGTTAAATCGCCTTCATGCTCTCTGTCTTCCCTACCGGTAAGCAGCAGCAGTCCCTCCCAAAGCTTGACAGTTGGAGAGGGAGTTTTGGATGTTGCATAAAGGGCTACAGAATAGTACTTTGGTTCCGTCCAAAGTATGCCACTGATAGGATTCCAGCCACAGTCTGAACAATAAATCATACAAAGGAACAGTGGACATCCTTCTCTGCAAGAAGGACAATGTTTTACCTTTAAAATTTAGACAAGTTACTTCATTGGACTATAATTGCTAGAAGTCCAGATTCTGGAAGCTGTAGACCAACAGAGTAACTTCCTAAGCTCTGTCTTTAACATTTAACCCCCAAGTTCAATCCCTGACATCTGCAAGTAGGACTGGGAAAGATTATAGCCTGAACTTCCTTGCTTCTGAGAGCTGCTGCCAGCCAATGTAGGCAATACTGAGCTTGACAGACACAAACTAACTTCATACAAGGGCAAATTTCTCTGTTCAGCCTATGTTCCAGTTTGGGAATTGTTGCTGGAATATTTCTGAACACCTATGGAAGTTACAATGGGATTTGAAAAAGAAATATTCACAATGTAACACTTATAATCCAAAGAACACACTTTCCGGACAATTTCATTTCTTGCTTTCTTCAGAATTTGGTGCATAATTTCTTCCCAAAAAGGGTATTTCAGCACAGTAGGACCAGGAACATCAATGGATACAAAAGAAATATGATATGTAAAATGGCCTCCACCCATTCTCCCTCACTCTCCATTGTGGTGCTCTTGACAGAGAAACTCACACCTCTGAGTCCTTTCACTGTTCAGTACACTGGTAAAACTAAAAGAAGATGCAGACAAAATCTAATAATCTCCCCTGGCTTCATCTTCTGTTTCTAGTGGGTATAAAGAACCATGTAGATATCCACAGAAGACAGGGTATTTGGTGAGGTTATGAACGTTACCAGTAGAAGTAAAGCCTTTACGAGTGGTTGATAGCAGGGTCTTTGCTAATGCTATAGCTTAAGAGAAGCAACAATGCCTGTTGAGCCAGTAGGGTAAACCCACATTGTTTACTTAGCAGGACTATTTGCTCTCTGGAGCTCAAATCAGTTCCATGCAGCATACTTAACAACCCCAGAGTTATTAAGCACTATCTCCATTATTTCACAGAGCAAAGCTTCAGAATGCCATTTGTTTTTGAAACATTCAACTGGTAGCCCTCAGACACACACAATGGAAAATTTAATAATTCACATAACTGATTTGTCATCAAAATAGAGTTCCATGCATTTGTTACACAGGACCAATCAATCAATCAATCAATCAATCATAAAAAATAAATCCCTAGTTGAAAGAACACAACCCATGGTGCAAAACAAATCAATTTGCATTTCATCCAGTAGAGGGCAGTAGCACACAACCCTACCAGACAGCTGTTTTTTAAAAGCAAACCTATAGATTAGCCTCCATGTCTAGACACACGCATCTGGACACAGGGAGAGTATTCTACTTTTGTTCTTAAGACAACATCTTCTTCCTGCATTCTTCTTCTTTCTATTCAATAAAATGAGCAAAATACAAAATAGAAAATATACTGGGCCACAACATTAATGGTTTGGGTTTTTTTTCTAAACAAAAACATACAGTATAAATGCAAGGTTCTTTGTTATATTTACATATGTATTTTAAGCTTGTGATAAATCCTTTTGGAAATAATCTGGCACACGCACACACAAAGCCCAATAGGATTGTGGAAGATGCTAAATGTCTCTTCTTTTTTCCAATCAACAGATACTAATTGTTGCTGTTTTTGTTAACGGTAGTAGCATTTATAGTAGTCTTTACTTTCTGAAATAGCTCTGGTGAATCTCAAGATATCATTTGTGTTTCCTGCTTTCCATCTTGCTAGTGTTATATTACCCAAGTCCACGCTTTGGTTCGAACACTAATCACAAAATTGCAAAAACCTAACTTAAGTTACAAAAAATACCCTTGATTATAAATAATTGTCTCAGACCAAAAAAAAAAAGCGGACAGCCAGCAAGAGCCCAGTCCTTTCATCCAATTTATTCTGCAGCAAGCCACATTCCATTTGTCTAGACTAAATATAGCAGCGTTTATACAAGAAATCAATAGTGCTTGGAGAGAGCAGAGCAAAGACATGAATATTTCATCAAACTCACAGAGAAACGGCAATCAGCAAACTGACAGCTCAGTGGAGCCTGACTCCTCCGGCCCTCCAGATAAGTCTTTGTTATTTGGACGATAGCTCATCCCCTTCAAGTCCCAGCCTTATCACAGGCGCTTTTCTATTTTTAGCATTAATTGCATTGTAGGTGACAAAGGCTTATCATGTTTAAAGTGGAGAGATAGATTTCCTTACATCCGTTGTGCCACATAATAAGCCTCACCAGGAAGAATAAAAGTTACTAGAGCTGAGCAAAAATACTGCTTCCCAAAAATGCCAGCTGGAGCCTTTCTTGACCTGGTGCTTTCAAGCTGTTTTGGACTACAGCTCCTATCAGCTCCAGCCAACTCTCACTTAAGTGGGAATATGACTTTCATGGAAGCCACACCTTCTGTCAAAACTGAATGCTGCTTTGTCCAACAGTATGACAGACTTCATTTCTGTTGTCAGTCATTTAGCCATCAAATCAGAAAATAACTTTGCAGCCTTGCTCACTTTATCGGTACTAAATTTGAACTATGAAAGATCCATCCAGCTCTAACTGAGCAAACTATTGTGGGAAATGGGTTTAAGTTTTGGATGTGTATTGAGAAATACAGACCCAGTATAATTTAGTAGATTGAGTACTAGATTAGAATTCTGGGAGACCAGGGTTAGAATTCCTGCTCTGCTAAGAAAACTCACTGGGTGACCTTGGGCAGGTCACTCTCTCTCAGCTTCAGAGGAAGGCAATGGCAACTCCCTTCTGACAAATCTTGCTAAGAAAACCTGTGAGAGGACTTGGTCCATTCGGGTTTTCCAACACAGGATAATCTTCCCAGATACTGTGGTGGGGGGGTTGCTGTGCAGAATATAGAGGTCTGTCACATTATTATTATTTTTTTAAAGGAAGTCAGAAGCAGTCGCCAATCCGCTGAAAACGATCAAGCAAGCTATTACTAGATTCTTTCTAGCGTCTCAACAACGATCATCACATACAGTTATTAGGCTTAAAATTTTAATGCTTGGTAACTTGCTATAGAATTAACACTTGTTGTTGATTAGTATATGTATGACTCAGGGTTCATCAAACAACCTTGCTTTAGTATTATTGTTTGTTCTGCCTAGTACATGCCAGTGGTCAGTATGTGCAAAGAGAAGGGATGTTGACAGGCTCACGTAGACTCGGGAAGTTAGGGGTCAGATAGAATGTAACACATGCTCAAATTGTAACTTTGCTGATGCTGATGCATGAATTTTTTCTTTCATGTCAGCATTCTTCAATATAAACACAAAAATGATATAAAAAGGGAAGCTTGAAAGAATAAAATCATCCTTCCTTGTCACTACTGACAGTGGTGATACTTGGATGGATCCTTTGGCCAAAGTTACTTGTCTGTGTGTATGTGTCTTTCTTTGATGCTTTACATCTACAAATGTTATAACATTAGATTGTAAAACAGAACTTGATTATTCTGAAAGAACTATTTTTGACATGTGAAAAAATAATTAGCAAAGCAAAAATAAAAATGCAAAGGCTAAAAAAGTTTTAAGCAGCTATTGGTTTTAAAAACCGCATTTTGGCAGATTTGTCTCATGTTACCTACTGAAGAACTACCTAGTTCAAAGTTCATCAACTAGATGTGATCTAACTAGATCTGGGAGCCATCATGGATGTAATGTAATGTAATGTAATGTAATGTAGTGTAGTGTAGTGTAGTGTAATTGCCTCCCTCTGACCACTAGGAAAAGATTGTTGCTATGTGTTCTTGAAGTCAACTCCAACTCATGGCAACCCTCTCATAGGCAAGATTTCCTCATATGAGGTTTGCCAATACTTTTCTGAGAGTGTGGCTTGCTCAAGGTCTCAGTATGTTTTTTCATGGCTAAACAAGGAATTGAAACCTGGTCTCTTGGAGCACTAGTTCAACACTCAAACTACTATACCACCCTAGCAATAAAGAGAGGATGGAGGGAAGGCAAAATCATTTAAACGTGGGTTAAAATGTCACCCTCACCTCAGGCTCAAAAAGTGGTAGCAATTCTGCTAAAATGTCTCCTTTCTCCTTATGAGATAGTTCTGTTAACAAACCAACAATAACATAAGCTGTGCTATCACTGAACATCACATATAGTAACTGATTTAACAGTCTGGAATAGCTGTAGCCCAACAGAAAGAGCTACATCAGGTGGGGTTGCCTTTTTCCTTCTGGGAAGATGCAGCAACTTCTTCATTTTCATCTCTTTCAGTCAGCGCAGTGTGGAATTAGAGCAGCCTTAGCTGTACTAGGTTCAGAACCTTGGATGAGAGTGTCAAAGCGGACTGAAGGAACTGAAGAGGCACACATTCAGTCTATAGTATAAAACTCTTTGAGTAGCCTTGGCCTGTCACTATCTCTCAGACTTACAAACTCCAACAACTGATGTGAGGATACAACAGGAGAGGGGAGAACATCATCTTATATTCCTCTGAGAAAGTGTGGGGAGCTGTGAGGATCCTTCTTCAGGAGGGGAAGAGCCAAACCCCACTCCACACACGAAATGCCTTGGAACTCAGCCACTATTATTATTATGTCTTCTTTAGATGTTTGCATACATGTCAAAAAAGAAAAGTAAAAATAAATGTAAACAGGGACCAGTGCTTTGATATGTAAAGCTTTCATTTCCCAAGGGCCTGAAAGGAAAACACAGACAACCATAAACTTCTAAAACATCACCAAGGGGCAGTGAAATACTAAGTGAAAGAGAGCTAGTTGCTGCCAAGCTGCATGAAAATGAATGGTTTTATTATACTGATGCTCTAAAATCCACCCTGCTCTTTGGAAATATGCAAACACATTCAACCGTAACCATGAATGCCTCCTGATTTCAAACACTCGAGAAGTTCTTAATTGTAACGTTCAGTATCCTATCACTTAGCAAGCAGTTAGCGAGTGTGGTTTTATCAGCCTGCTGTCTGGCATTCACCTTTGAAGCTAGACTCTTGCTATTAAGCAGTGGGAGATCTAAAGGTCTGAAGAAAAGAAATTAAAGAAGTTATGTGAAAACCACAAAAATATGTTAGCAGTTGAACACCTGAAATCTATCTTGGCTTCTATGGGGCTTTCCCACTCCCCATACTTCAACAGAGCTTTTAAACCCATCCTCCATAGAATTTCCTGCTAACTAATCATGCAACTCTCATTTTTCAAAAATGGTTCCTTTCTCTTATAAAGAATCAGAGCTTCTTTCATACAGCCAACTTCTGCTCGGGGCGAGATAAAAATAGGATGGAGATAAATGTGGATTTAACCTTCAAATTTAGTCAAGTGCTTAAAAGACTAAATTGCCATTATGGTGCCAACTAGCTGGCATTCAAAGGCATGTTTGCTAAGATGCCTCCTGGTGATGCTGGTTGTTACAGGCATCATAGAATTGAACCACGTCAGTCTCACATCCTGAGTTGCTCATTGATGCTAGTACAACATCACATGTTATAAGAATGTGCTGGCAAAGCAGTCCTTTCTCCCAAATCTACACAATTATTTGCTAGCAGTGCAGAAGATTCTTTCAGTGATACGACAATCCTGTAACTAAATGCTATTGAGATGAATCATAGTTTCTCCCACGTACGTAGCTATAGGATCACGGCCAACTGACAAAGAGAAAAAGAAATTGCCTGACTCAGAAAACTAAAAACCAACAAAACTCGAAAGTATCAGAAATCAATAAATCAAACTGATTTTATATATTTATAAATTTAGAATTTATATTTAATATGAATAACAGAAATATCTTCTCACTCATAACTATCAGAATCAAATCATAAATCTGAGATTCCTCAAACAATAATAAACAGCAAGAGGACGTCAAGAAGATTTTATGAAATACGCAATCTCTGTATACTGATGAAGATGGAAAGTGGTAAATCTCATGGCTTCTTTAAAGTGCAGGCTTATTTGTAATGTCTGTTATTAGTCTTCTACTGTTGCTTTCAAGATTTGTGCCTAGTTAGCTGTCATTTCTACTCTTTACTAAATATTTATATATCCACAATTAATTAGATGGATTATGTATATTATAACAAAGTATTGATTTCTTAGTTAGCTGAATCCATGTAGATTTGTTTTATATTTATCATAGACAGATAAATAGGTCTCAACAGAACTGCAGCCTGGAAGCATATTGGAATGAAGCTCCATATGAATGCTTGTATGTGCAGAAACCACATTAGTGCAATTCTTCTTTCTTACAAAAACAATAGTGAGCAAATGAATTCTGTTTGTGCACATATGGGCATTTAAAAGCTCCCACTTTCCATTTCCTCATTCCAGTCCCTCAAAACAGGAGTTAGGATAAAGGAAGGAATACCTACAAAGATGGTTTTAGACCGAGTAAAGAATAAACTAGACTGCAAGTCCCAACACCTACTTGTGAAGAGTTGTATGCAAGTATTCACATTTATGAAGTATCTGTTTCCAAATCCTTATATTTATTGCTTACCCAAAGGCCATCACTCATCATTCAATAGCACACCAAAAGTATGATATAAATAATTAAACATAGCTTACCAACATAATTCATTGGACATGTCCAATCAATTTTTCACAACTTCTGTAGTTGGTGTTTGGGAGCATGCAAAGTTACTGCCTTTGTCCAATGGCCTTCTGCACAAAGCAATAATCAGCCAAGAGATGGTGATTTTATGGGGAGATTTTAAGTAATAATTATAATCTGGAAGGAGAGAAGTTACCTCATGTATGTTTCCACAGTTTCCCTTCCTGATTTCAATTCCATATAGGCCTATGCCTGCAGGTAGCAAGTGCCAGGAAAGGTAGGCTACATTGCAGAAACTTATTAGGTGAGTCAAATCAGTCCAGATCATATACCAGTAAATCATGGGCATTTACCAAGGTTGAAGGGAGGCGCAGTAGCAAGGTCTCAGCTGTTCCAGAATCCACCAGTCATGATAAACAATACCACAAAGAGATATAAAACAATCCAGTAGTAAGCAATACAAATAAGTCCATGAGCAGAAAGCTCACAAAAGCCAAGTAGAACAAGCAATTGTGATCAACAAAAAACCCTAGCAGTTCTTTTGGGGGATGGGATGCCAAGTGCTTGGATTGCTCAGATTTCTTCTTTAAGAGATGTTGACCTCTCCATCACTTCTTCTCATTCCACAAATGATGAGGGTGTATCCTCAGGATATCTCAAATCTGTTTGAGGTGGGTATCCACCCTACTTAAATTCTTCCTCAGCTGCATCAGCCACTATCTTTTTAGATTCCGGGTGGGGGAGCTGTTAATCTGGAGGCCTTTCTCTAGCTGACCACACTCAGCTGTATTCCACAGAATAAGAACTAACATCTGTGTGTGTGTATGCATTTGTTCAGAAGGAGAGATTTTGGACGTACAACTCATGGATTCAGACATTGGGAAACGCTGGATTGCAGCGAGATCAAAGTGAAGATTCCCCTCCTCTAAGGAATATATCTGTTGGTAAATAACAACTGGCTATCAAATCCTGGGTGCCTTCATATTATTTGGAAGGAACTCTACCAAATTCAAATTAGGACTTGCTCTCAAGCAACAGTAGGTCACTGGGGCCATGAGAAACACGACCTGAGGAAAAAATATGATTCAGTCACTTTAAATGACAGGTGTCATGCCACGAATATTCATCAAGTATGCTTAATGTAATCTCTGTGCATCTTCTAAAGCAGGACTGAGCAGCTGGGGAAAGCTGGGGGGTGCACTGTCTGTTAAGGAGACCTTGAAGGGCTGTATCCCCAAAGCACTCCACTGAAAAGAAAGCCCCAAATGACCTCTAGGGGGCATGAGGGACATTTTCAGTAGGAAAGGCCATCTTGATTCATTTCCTGTTTCAAAATAGGCATCTCCTGTGCCTAAATTGTTCCAGCATCCCCTCCCCCAACATGATGGAAATGCCCTCCATACCCTATGGGCACAAAAACACTTTTCACCTCAAGAAGAAGAAAGTGGCTCAGGGATTGTACTTTGCCCACCCTGTTCTAAAGTTTACCATTGTGCATCATAATGATTTCATCACTGCTTTCATGTTGTGAGCAGCACTTAGGGAAACTTGCCATGGACACTATACAGGGCCTAGCCCATACTCTCTTTGGAATGAGATGTCTTGTTTTTGCCCTGACAACATACTTAGAATATCCTGTCTTATGCAAGTTAAATTTTCAAGAATCTCAGGCTTATGTTAATGTTATGTTAAAAGGACTATAGGCGACAAGTGGGGACTTGTGATAAAATGCTTCTTCATAAATGGATTTTTAATTTTTTCCCCGTTTAAACCATATCTTTCATTCCATCCACAGTGGACAGAATAAATTACTAAAACAGAGAGAACCAGTGTATCAGGGAAAAGGTTAAGCTAGAACCCTTCACTGTGACATTTAGTTTTCTACATAGAGGACATTGTTGAGAATAAGTCCATTATATTGAATCCCCTTCCTCAATATGAAGTGAAAGAGATGAATACTCAAAAAACAGATGAATTCTTCATCTACTTGGGAAATATCATGACATTACAGAGATATAAATGGATCATTGAAGTTCAGCCTGAAGAGTTCACTTAGGATCAGACCAAGTGGTACACATGAAAGATGATGTTCTAATTGTATCAGTCCTTCTTTCAAAAACCTGCTTCTCTTAGATAATATTTTTCCTAGGGCAAGCAGATCAAGGCAAGACTGTTGTGTAGGTAAAGCTAAGCTCCAAAATTCCCTTAGGATGAAAATATACTTGCTCTTCTGCAAGCTAAGTGTACAGTTTAGCTATGTTTTCAGAAAAACTTGCACGGAAGCTTTGAAAGTATAGCTGACATATCGGTAGAACACAGCAACATAAATACCCTGAAGTGCAATCTAAGAAGCAGTACAAGCAGTTAAAGATGTCATTACTTTCAATGGTACAAGAAGCTACAGAAAATTAATAGAAGCACATAGCAGGAGCCATTGGTGAACTACAACAGTAATCACTGGCATCATCAACAGGGTAATTCCCATTGTTCATTAAATTTATAATGCTAATTTCTCTTGGCTTGGTTTCCAGCATAAGCATTGTGTTCAGTCCAAACACCCTAGACATTAAGCAGCTTTTCCAGAAACTGTAAACACCAAAAAGCTGTCTCTCATTTATTTTTTATTAACTAATTTTGCTGACATAACACAAATAAGATCTTTATATGCTGATAAAAAGGATGAAATTTCTCCAGAGTTTAACAAACATTTATTGTTGTACATTTTAATTAGTAGATAAGCTACAGGGATTTCCCATTGGATGAAGAACTTTAGCACAGACATAATTCTGAATCTGCATCATCCTAGCAAAATTCTGAAAGACCACGTACTAACTAAACAAATTACTCACTGCTAATAAAAAAAAAAGCTGGTTTTTTACACACAACAATGTTATAGCACATCTGATAAACATAAAGTATTGGCAAGAATAAGGCCTGTTTTGGGGAAAGGTAATTTATCTCCCATAAACTTCCTGCCTTTCAACAAACTTGATTTTGAATTATGGATATTTTGTTCCAGATATCTGCAGGAAATATTCAATGTATACACAAAGAGCTTCAGGTTTTGTACATGCTACCACGTTCTCTCAACAGGTTTTCCTCCTACTATTCCTATAGTTTTAAGAGTATACACCTGATTCACAAAGGAATCAAGGGACTACCTGAACTCAAAAAAAAAAAAAAAAAGTCTACTTTTGCTGACCAAAAGAAGTTTTAATTTTTTTAAAATTTTTTTTTAAACAAGCACAGTACCAACCCACTGAGACCATTTGGCATGGCCCAAAAAGGAGCTTCTGTTCTGTTGTTTTAACAAGAGCTGCTTTTTCCCCTTCAGGCATTTTTATCTCTACAAACTTAATAGCTAGGCAATTTAGCAAATATACACTTTGGAGCAAAACATGCCACATTTAATGATAATAAATGCCTAATATGAGAATATCTTTGGCATTAACTGCCTTTGTCATTTAGACTGTTCTAAAGGGTAACCTTGGTTTAATTCTTTGCTAAGCACCAGCAACTTCATCATGCACATATTTACTTCATTCTCAGATGCAAGAACAAATGATTTCCAAAGTCTTTTCCCTTCTACAATTATGAAAAATTATGTGTATTTTTCAATTTTTTTTTGCATTTGGGAAATTTTTGCAAACAACATTGCACAAAATCTCACAGTTTTCATGCAAAAGAAATGCCAAAATGTACAAAGTCTTGTGGTGGTTGCCTATTTCCTCAATCAGCTGTCTCAGTTTGTTGAAGAATGCCTTTCTGGTTGAAGGTAAGATCATGTGTTATAACAACATACCATTCCCTGGTATAACAGAATTGCAATTTGACTGTCATAAATAGTGTTATTGTGTTTGTGTGTGTGTGTGAAAGAGAGAGATACAGAACATGTGAAGTGTTAAGGGCTCCAGAGCTTCCTCAAGTTTTCTCAGAAAGAGACCAATGGAAAAAAAAAATCTAATTATTAGCCAGCACTTGAGTAGATCCACTGGTTCAACAGGCATTTGTTAAGACATTTAGGTAAGGCCCATTGATTCTATGGATCTAGCAATAGCAATAGCACATGTATTTCTGTACCGCTTATCAGCTAAGTGCTCTCTAAGCTGTTTACAATGTATTAGCTAATTGCCCCCAACAAGCTGGGTACTCATTTTACCATTTTATTTACTCATTTTACTGTGGAAAGATGGAAGGCTGAGTCAACCTGGACCCCGGCAGGATCGAACTCACAACCTTGTGGCTGCAGTACCAGCACTTAACCACTGAGTCACCAGGGCTCTACTCAGAGTGAAACTAACAACTCAAATTAGGCCTCAGAATCAAAGATTACATATTGAGAGGGACTGCAAATCTCTTTGAAACAAAAGCACTAGCCAGAAGGGCCCTCTTTAATGTTTTTTGTTTTTAAATGGATTCCAAACACATAATTGGATGTTGCAAAGTTTAAAAAAACAACAACAAAAAACTATGTTTAGCAACAAGGATTTCAAGGACAGCACTCCTTGTTGATTCAGGTCCACATTCCTGACCACAACCAGTCAGAAAGCTGGTTGGGTCAGGTCTATGACAACACACTGAGAGGAAGGGAAGGAGGACTTAATCTAGCATCCTTTTGACACTTATGAGAAGTGGGATGTATTAATTTGAAGCCTACTTGTTCTAATCAAAATTTGGAATTTTGTCTGTTTGCCTTTCGTTCTCCCCTTCCCTGTTTCTCTCTTTTTCATGCGTCCTTTCATGTTTTCTAACTATTTCTCAAAGATGTCCACAGACACATCATTGTATTTTGGTCGTTGTCAAAAAAAGGGGAGGGAAGCAGGGAATTTTGCTATCCCAGCACGATTTCAGTTTTGTGAAGTAAAAAAATATCACACCCCCCCCCCCCCCAAAAACCCACACTGCTTGGCTGGCTTTTGACATTATCGTTTGAGACAAAAAATGGAATAGAACATGGTGTATGGAACTTCTTCTCTGTCCATCTAGAAGAGAAGTAGTAGTATTCTGTCTTCTCTGCAAAACAAGTCACCTACCTCGAAGAATTTGTAGCTACTTGTACACAGTTCCACAGGAAGTCCAGATGCACACTGTGAAATCTATATTAATCAGCACCAGTGGTCACTGAAAGCAGGAGCAGCAGCAGCTCAATTCTACATCTTCTTGCATTGATTGAAGGCATTAATTCTCTCTCCTGAATTTATTTCTTATTTTTTCACTTACCATATTTTTAAAAATCATTTACAGCACAACCCTATAGACGCTTGTTTAGAAACAAGACCCAATGAGTTCAATCATTTTTTATCCTAGGTAAGTGCATGTTATGGTTACAGCTTCAATCTGATGAAAACTTTATTCCTAATATTCATAAATCTAACTCCAAGCTTCATTAACTTTAATGGAGTATAGTACATGTACATGAATCTGGGCTTCATCATATACTCTGGGCTTCATCATACCCTTTGAGGGTTTTTTTTTTAATTCATCATGAACTTTGATTTTTTTTTTTAAAAAAAATCCTATAAGACCACTGGACTTTGGAAAAGAACCATCTGTTTCCAAACCCTGCATGACATTTGCCATTGTGACATTAATTTTGTAAATTAGTTAAATTTGTTTCTCAATAATCATTTTGCAATTTCTTCCATAATTTTGGACAAAACAGTTTCTTCATCTATAATAGTAGTTTTTAAGAGCAATTAAAGAGCAACAATTCATTCTGAAGAAAATGTCGCTCTGACCTATGAAGTACTTCCTTATAGTTGATGTTGCTCAATAATTTCTTGTTGAGCTGAAAGTCTAGGGTTTTTTTCTTTAATGCACTTCCTCTTGTTTCTAGGAGACTGACATAAAGAAAGTAAAATGAACCAACACAATGGTTTTTAAAATGTTATTCTATTTTTAAAGTAGCTTTGGCTAACATAACATCACCTTCCCTTCTAGTTTGAATATCTGGCCATTTTACTCCAGTTATGCTTATGGCAGGAAGTTCACACTGGAACATTTTTACCCCTTTTAAATCAAGGGGCACATACGTTTTTTAAAGCAAGGTTTAGAACCTAACTAGGAATCTGTTCCGTAACTTATGGAGAGCAGAGTAATCAGTCTGAAAAACACTAAAAGGTTTGACAAAAATGTAAAATGATGGTACTTTCCATGGCTTTTGGTCCTTGAAAATGCTCTGGATGTTTTGACTGTTAGATTTTAAATTATTTTATTTTATTTCTTGCTAGCTGGGACAACTGTTGAATCTGTATGCTTTCTACATGTTTCCTAAAGCCATATGCAAGCTCTCAATACTTGCATTGACAACACTGTCAAGGAAGATTCCATTAATTTCTGCAATGTTCACTGAATCCCACAAGGTCATTTGTTTTTATTAATTGGTATTTCACATCAAATAGTTTACCACATGCACACAAAATGCCTTGAAATAAATATTTTAATAGCAAAATAAACTACATCTCTAAAATTTTTCAGGTTTTATAAATTTAAGGACAACCTATGAACTATAGTCATATAATCTATAACAGCGAAAGTCCAAGTTTATGCATGCACACATATGCACATACAGATAGAGACAGACACACCTCTTACGTACCTAAACAGCTGCTTTTGTTGATTACTGATTTTAAGGAAGATTCAGTGCAAGCCTGAAAGGGAGAGATGCAGTATGCATTGCCATGTACAGTTCATTTTCTACCTAGAGACACTTCCACAAATGTTTTGGTAACCATCAATGCTTTGAGTTTAATATATAATTTTGTGTTGATTCCAATCTAGGAATGTTTAAATTACAATGTACTAGCTACAAATAACAAGTTCTTTTTCATTCATTCCCTTTTTCCACAACAGGATGATAAGAACATCAAACCCAATGCCTCCTAGCAGCAGTGTTCTGGGGTTTCAGGAAGAATTCTTACCCAGCACTGCTTGGAGAACCCTGCTATTTGCTGTGGGTCTTCCATCCAAATATTAACTAGGCCTGACCTTTCTTAGCTTCCAAAATCGAAAAGACTGGATGCATTCAAAGTAGTGTAAAGGTATAATTAAGTTAAATTATGATTGCAATTTAACAAGGCAATAGTATGATTGCAATTTAACAAGATGATTCTTTTCCATATAACTAACATTTCAGTTAATCTAGTTATGAGGGTGTAGCCTCACTAAATGATGGAGGAGGAATATCACAAGGTTCAAGTGCTGGTTTATGCTGTGCTTATGTGGCTGCATCAGAACAACTTTTGAGTGGCAAGAGGGTAAAGACTTATCTTTTATAATTGTAACTACCATGGTAACTAATGTCTTAGGAATCTGAACTATCACAATAACTCATTACATATTAAAAGTAACCTCTGATTTAATCCCACATTTCAGCCATTATTGGTTCCAGCTATGCTTATGGATAAGTTTTCCTGGTTTAATCAACAGTTCATACTTTTGACTGCTTTTATTTCAGGGCTGTTCCAAGATATTGCATTGTGGCAAAAAAATAACATGGAACCCCATTACTTTCAGGATACAGGAGCTGAGAGAATTGTCAGTTGAATCTTATTCCAACATTTGACAATATGATACAGCCTTCCACCATACCTGTGGGTTGCTGTTTAGAGCAACACTACTTAAAATGGTGGTCTTTGTACCAGTGCTGGGCTGCAAACTATCAGTTGCCAGTCCATCTTGAGTTTCAGAGAAGGAAAAATGGGATGTGTCTAAAGAAATTTCAATGGACCTAAGATGTAAAAGGGACATGTACGGGAAATGGAAAAAGATGGAAATCAGCAAAGAGGAATTCAAACAAATAGCCAGCAAGTGTAGGGAGAAAGTCAGAAAGGCGAAAGTGCAAAATGAGCTCAGGCTTGCTAGAACGGTTAAAAACAAAAGAAAGGTCTTTTTTGGTGATGTCTGTAGCAAAAGGAAGAACAAGGAAATTGTAGGGCCTCTGCATGAAGAAGATGGTGAAATGCTGACAGCGACGAAGAAAAGGTAGAACTACTCAACACCTTCTTTGCCTCAGTCTCCTCCCAAAAGGAAAACAGTACTCTACCTGGGGAAAATGGAGGAGATGATGCAGTAGGGGAAATGCAATACAGAATAGGTAAAGAGGTAGTACAGGAATACTTGGTTATTCTGAATAATTTCAAGTCTCCAGGGCCTGATGAACTACATCGAAGGGTATTAACGGAACTGGCAGAAGTAATCTCAGAATCCTTTGTAATAATCTTTGAGAATTTCTAGAGAACAGGAACAGCAGACTGCAGGAGGGCACATATTGTCTTTATCTTCAAAAAGTGAAAAAAAGAGAGGAGCCAAACAATTTCTATCCAGTGAGCCTGGCATCAATACCTGGAAAGATTCTAGAACAGATCATTAAATACTCAGTATATAAACACTTAGGCCCTTTTTGCATTTGACATGCGAAAGGGCCCCTGGAGCATCGCATGACTGCGAGGAGCAGTCCACACGATGCACTTGTTGTGCGATGCTCCAGAGGCTGGCAGGCGCTGACCGCGCACTATTTCATTTTTGGCTGTCAGCCGAAAATGGTGCGCAATCACGCATCGCTCCGGGGCCCTGCGCACACTTGCCATGTGTGCGGAGCTCTGGAGCCATGGCATTCACACTTCCTGCCCCAGCACAGCCTGGGAAAATCCCAGGCTGCACTGTGGAAGGAAGAGGAGGGGTTCTTGCACTAGCAGGCAGCAGCTGCAGAGCTGAAGGAACCGGGACGCGAGAGCCTCTTGGAAGAGGCTGCTCACGCGATCCCCACACCCCAGCTCCACAAAAAGGTGCTATAAAGATAAAATCAGCAGTGACATTGCCCTGACAGGCTGGCCTGGTAATGCAAAGCTGCTTTATCCTCATCTTTTGCAGTTTGCCTTTTTGAAAGTTACAGTGAACATCAGCACAGAGATCCCACTGAATTACTGTGTTTGTAGTTCCCAGTCCAGCCACGGACACTCAGCCACTATCTCTTGAGTCATACCAGTGTCAATACCTTATCACAATTCTCATTTACAGTACTGTTGGATGACAAGATTAATGTATTAAAAGTATGTTCTTATTTTCTAGTCTTGTACATTTCTAATCATTTTATTTGGCACTCTAGAAACAACAGTTTGCAGTGCTATGAAAATGCATCAGCTGAACATTTCTTCTTGAAATATACAATTACCCTGATTTATATTTTACTACAAGCTTTCCACATCATTAAAATGCTGTCATTTACACTTCAGAGTGACGATAATCTTCTTTTGTGGATGTGGGGAGAAGAATATCCTGAAAGCAGGATTCTTTAAATTTTTTATTTTATAATGAAACCTGCCACAAGCAAATAAATAGGTTGAAGTGGAAAAAGCACTGGATTTCAATGCTACTATAAAACATCCAGACTTTGGAGTGAGAAGCTGAAGAAGAAGACTACTGAGATCAGACTAAACCTTTTCCTCCTACTTCCCATTGACTTTAATACTCAAGTTATTTTTATTTATGCATCCAGTCTTGCTGGATCTTGTATCTACATTTAAATATGAATAACTTAATGTCTAGAGTATTATCCTTACAATGGATTCTTACAGTGTGTGTTGTAACAGAAGATAAATATGTTTAAAGTAGAAATGCAAGATTAAACTACAATCTTAAGCCTGCTTACCTGGGAGTAAGCCCCACTGAACCCAATGGGACCTACTTCCAGGCAGATATATATACAACTGCAACAGAAGGAATTAAAAAAATTCATGGCATCCTATTGTTAGATTTACACATGAAGTCACCAGCAGGTCCAGAATAAGACTGACAGTAAAGGAACTTACTTCAGATGTCACAATGAGAGGTTGGACTCTGATTAAGTCAAGAACTGGTATGTCAAGGGACTAGAAAGACTTTAAAAAAAAAAGTGTTGTCCCTAGCGAGGCAGCACCATTTGGACTCCACTTTGGAAACAAAAATGACTTGGGCTTTATCAGAAAATAAAGTGGCAGTGCAGCCCAGGAAGTTTTCCACACAGGCTACATTTTTTTTTCATAAATCATAAGCCAGCCATCAGTTCAGTGCCTCAACTATTGCTGAAATATAAATGCACATAGATATACACTCATGAGTAATGAATCAGGTGAAAATAGTTTCCCTAGGCAAATGATCATAAATTTATTTTGAGGAATCCTAATACTCTCCCCTTCACAAAAAAGTAATTGTGCAAATGGTATGTCCTAAATCCATAATGGTATGTCCTGAATCCATAATAAAAGTACACAAGCAGAAACTGAGTGCAGCTAAGTGAGAGGAAGAGTGAATGCAAGCAAACACTCTCAAAGAACAATTTCATTATTTTATTATACTTTCTTCCTAGTTCTTCCTTTAAAGAGTTCACAGTGGCAAACATAAGGCTCCCTGGAATCTCCCATCCAGGTGCCAAACTGAACCACAACAGTTTTACTTCATGCTTCAGGTTTGTATTCAATTTCAAAATGAATAGTCATAGTTATTTTATATTCATTTTCAAAAGAACTGCTAACTGTCCAAGGGAGGCACATCAGTGAATGCTATTCGAATGATACACGTTATGAACCAAATAAATCCTAATAATCTAATCATGTCATCACATTTGTTGTATACAATTTGCACAGTTTAATGTTTCTGACTTGCCAAGGACAAACTGAAAGCAATTTTTCTGTTTGCAACAATTAAATTCATCTCTTTCCCTTTCTCTTTTCCACTCATGGGTCTGGATAATCTTTGATGCTATTTGAAAGATAGTATTTTTTGTGGAGAAACTGAATGCCTAGTAAGTACACAAGATATATGTACTGCTTCTTATTTCTCACTGCTCGATAGTCTTAAGTAACATCCACTGTGATTATATGATCTGAAACAGAATGGAAAAGATATCTTCCCTTTTACTCACTCTTAGTTTTGGAATTTAAAAAGAACCATGGGAAAGGCTGTGAATAAAACTGGTGATCCTTCTTCCCTAGTTCCTTTATATCTGTCTCTGGGGCTAACTTGCCATACGTGCTTCTTTGATCTCTTTTGTTTCTACTGTCATTTTGAAGATACCCCAAAACAGGGAAGCAGTACTGTTACAGGGGTGTGGTATGCTGGTGAAAGGGATGTGAAACAGCACACTTCTATTTGTAATTTGCCTCCTGGAGCTATACAGATACGAATATAAGAGGAAGTTAGAAGCTAGCTCCCCATTACCTTTCATTACTGCCAGCCTCAAAGAGGAAGTGATACCTCTCTAAGTGACCTCATTTTATTATGTTTAAAATTCCTCTTGTGATCAGTACATACCAGCCCACTCAAGCGGGAAAGAAAATGATACACACATCCCTGGCGCCCATACTGTATCATCATGACTTATGCTTTTGAATTTTTTTAAAGTCTACATGCTAGAGAGAATTCTACGCGTCAAAGAACTGCACAATCATTAGAGCTCTTTATGTGCTATTTTAGTTTCCTAAAATACCGAAAGACAAGAATCGTAAAGACAAAGATTTTAGTAGAGACAAAAACTTTCTTGTGAATCCAAGCATGCAAAACTCCCCAAATCTCAACTATCTTCTCACCAGTCATACCACCAACTAGCACAGGGTGGGCAACAGAGGGGCAGGGACTGTGCCCACTGGCCTGCCACACTATTGTGTTTTGCCATCATTTGGTCCTATTCTGGGCTGGGGGTTTTTTGGGGGGTTTTTTTTCTTTTTGGTTGGGGGGCTTAGGGTGGGGTGGGGAATAGACAGCCAAATTTGTGGCCAGTTTTAAGGTGAAAAATCACCCTCTAAGGCACATGCTTTTTTTTAAATACATGCATCACAGGGCTTTAGGGGAGGGTTTCAGGGTCTGCCTGGTATATTTTGCCCACACCTGAATAAGCACAAGCAGAATTCACCATTTTGAAGCTTTCTTATTTATTGTCTCTTTGGAGAGATAGATAGATAGATAGATAGATAGATAGATAGATAGATAGATAGATAGATAGATAGATAATGGAAGAAATGTTTGTCATGAAAGCCTACTGTTCTATAGTGCCATGAACTAGTGCATAGACAAATAAGTGGATAAGATTAAATGGGAGGGATGGTGCACTATTTGTGGACACGAGGTAGTGCTGCAGAGCAACACAGGAAACTATGCTAACATACAACTATCAATAATCTCAACTGAAGTGTTCATATGATACAGTGGTATGTACAAATCTACATCTCACATATAAAAGTCACAGTTTGTCTGTTTGTCCATGTCAGGCAGAGTAGACCTCATATCACTGGCTGTGTCAGGCAAGAAGACCTCATATGATTGGCTGCCTGTGAAGATTCTATGGAATCTTGGGGTTTGCAGTTTAGGGAGGGGCCTTTAGAATTCTCAGCCAGAGAGCTCTTGGGCCTAGCTGGTTGTTATGAAGATGAGGCCAAGCAACAAGGAGGAGGGCAGTGTATTCCCTCAGAAATCCAACCTCTGTAGGTTAATAACATAATATATGTTAATAACATAACATAATGGATTGGGGAATATAGGGAAAAGTCACAGGCACTGGACAAGACAGTTTGGGCAATTAGAGACACAGGATCTCAAATCTTTCTAACAAGTATTACCCATGAGAAAATAAAATCCTGGGCAACGCTGGGTATATATACTTGTTTTATAATATATTTGCACATTATATTGACTTATTAAGACCACAAAAAATCCTGCACTATTATTAGTGCACAATTCTAGTGCTACAGAACTTATTTCATGACTCCCCAATACAACGCTTCTTAAGCTGTCTGATATAGGGACAAACAGGTGTTTTTTCCCAGTGTGCCTGGGGCCTGCACCATGCTTATGCCCATTGATGACAACAGATTTTCTTTCCTGGAAATTCACTGTGGACTAGCAGTCAATAGCTCATGGACCCGCACTAGAGACTAAAGTTTATCTTCCAGCCCCCTTTCTTCTTTCCCCCATAGTTATACATTTTGAAACTAGAAACAAAAGTGAAACATTTAATTGAAGGCTTCCTTGATGCTGAATTTAGCCAGCTTTGTAAAAACTCAGAAGGAATGGTAACATAAACCTGCCTTTTTTTTCAACATATTTTGTTCTACTGCCCTGTACTTACAGCCATATAACAACAGTATGACAGGATCTCAGCACATGTACTCCTTCCATAATTTTGGTATAGAACAATGTGAGTAATTTTTCTGTATTAAAAACATGTTTTTGCACAAAAAAATGCACACATTTTTCATGCAAAAACCAAAAAATACTGTTTTTGCACCAAAAAAAAAAAAAATTCAAAGGAAAAAAAATCTGCAATTCTGCCCAAAATTCATGTGGGCACAAAACACCCAAAATTTTCATTAAAAAACAACAACAACACATGTGTTTCTACACAGAATAATTACCTAAAACAAATGTTCAAATTACCAGGCAAGAACTGCACAGAAAAATTTGTTCTCTCCTGCAGTGGAGATAAAACTTCAGAAACTATTTTTCCCCATATGAGAGGACAAAATAGACTAACATCCCTATCCCTACACATTTATTTGATGTTTTAAGCACTTGTAGATATTCAGTGATTTCACCTTTCTATTCAGAAATAGAACAGGAATTTACTTCCAAGTATATGTAGCCTAAGCCTGCAATCTTTTACTAATGTTTCTAAGAGGAACTCAGACTGAAGGTCATTCTTGAGTGAGCATACCTAAGATTGTGTTATAAGGTTGAAATCCTACAGAATAGAAATAGAGAACATCAAGTCCATGGAGCTACTCCATATGACCAATCAGCTTCATCCCAGACCTTTGCCAACCTCATCAGCCAAAAGATCTCATACCAAGTTAGTGAATGATTAGAGATAATAATCTTCTATTCCTGCTGAGCAATTCATATCTCTGATCATGTTTTCTGCTTTTCTTGCTCCTCGACAAAAGCTTCCTGTGTCAAAACGGAAAAAATGCCCCCTTCACCACTGGTATGTACAGAACAATATATATGTGTGTGTATACATTTGTATCCAAAAATTCATTCACAAATAATATGTATGTGGTGTGAATTATGTGGATGTTATATGAAAGAACAGGGTGGTCACACAGACTTTGGTCCTTGGTCTTTTTTGGCATACTCTCCCCAGGAACTTTCCTAGGTGGCAATCCAGTGCTTGGGCTGAAAAAAGTTGCCCAACCCTGCTATGGATAGTTACTTAGGAGTAAGCCCCAAAAAATCCAATGGAGTTTACTTCCGAGTAAACGTGAGAGAATGACACTGCATGTTCATTCTGAAACAGAGTTTCAGGCATTAGCTACTCCTCACACATGCAAAGAGCAGTATTTGAATAACATAGAAAGAAAAAGTCTATTTACGGGGAGAGGCACCATGACTTGGTAAAACATTCAAAACCATGGAGGCTTCATCCGAGCTAGGTCTTTTCTCTCCATTTAAAGTAATTGAACCTCTAGAGATTTTTTTTAAAAGGTAGTGCATAAAAATTCTAAAAACATCTCTATATCATCAAGAAAATGAGAAAATGCCAAAACAAGTATTTCTCCTTCATAAATATTAAGAGATTCTCTGTTTGTGAATTGTGGACCTGTTCAATTAACCGCTTTATTGCTTCAAATAATAAAACTCAAGTATGGTATATGGCTGTTATCATAATATGGAGAGTAATCATTTGGGAGAAGATGCGAGGAAAGAACAAGAAAGGGCTGGTTTAATTAAGGCTGCTGAAGCCAGAACATATCACTTGTTTATAATAGACATGTCAGTAGAACATAGAAACCATGAAAGTTCACAGAGTTTTTTAAAATATCATAAAAAGGCTGGAGGTATAGAACTACAGCTCTGTTGTCTCCTAACTGGATTACAGTTAAAAAAACCCCAGAGAGGATTGTAGAGTTTTTCACATGATCAGGCTTGACCGAAAATTGAATTAACAGTTTTAAGGTTCTGTCCTCCCACCCCTGAAATGTTTGTTACAAAAATACTGCAAATAACTACAACCTATGCCTTCCCGTGTCTTTATTAGAAGATGCTCTAAGTCCTTTACTTTCTATGTAATCAGATCTATAACTTCTTTAGGTTATTTTGGGATCTGGCTACAGCTAAAGCAGGAAACTCCACTTTATTCTGAGCTCCAGATATGTCAATGCAGCAAAGCCATGATCCAGTTTTATAAGCTATCTTCTTACATAAAGCATAACACTAGTATTAGACTCAGTTCCCTGCAAGCTGCCCCACACTGACTACTATCTATTCCTAGTGCATAATGAGAATCAAATGGACAGCAGTTTCTGCATCATTAGCATGCAATGTAATAATTATGCCACATTTGCCTAGTTTTTTTTTTAAGGAAATCACTTTAACATTATAAATAGTTCTCTATTAGTTGGTGGGTCACAAAGCAACTGAAGAATCTGAAGTGAAACCAAAGTGTTGGCAAGTCCACCTCCTATCTAATTCTACTTGTAATTCCAACTATAAAGTAAGAGTTACCGAATCAAATGTTGAATGGTAAGTCAACACTAATGTAAATGCCACAAACTCAATAGATCTACTCTAGTTGCGACTACCAACAGAATTTCCACATTCTTGAAATACAGCCAGGGGCTTATTTCATCACAACTTGCCAGAGAAACCCTGAAAGGGCCTGACAAGTCAAATCTCTCCTTTTGGGCACTACAGAAAAGACTGGTCGATGCTGAAAACAGATAGAGTGAGAACTGCCCTAGAAGAGCATTCTGCTTCATGTCATTAATATCATGAGAAATGGAACAATTACTTTTTGAAGTAATTAATTCCTACTACTCACTATAGTGTTTTTTTAAAAAAAACTCGACATTACTCAATGTGCTTTTAGAAAGTAACTAGGCATACTGCTTATTAGAACAGCATAAAAATCTTGGAAAATTCCTATTGATGTGCTTCTAAAAATGCCCAGCTTTCCAAGATGCTGAGAACATGTGACCCATCAAACCAACAAAGTAACTCAGTTCCCACTCACTGTGTTACTTTGACGTGTAACTTACTTATATTCTCATTACAAAATTCCTTTCCACTTTTTGGTCATTATTTCCAAGAGCAAGAGAATGAAGCCATCCCCTCGAGCCCCTGCAACTGTATCCTTGTCAGCTCTACATTTCTTTGTAATACAGTTGGCCCTTCACATTTGCTAGGGTTAGAGGTGCAAGACCACCACAAAAGTGGAAAAATCGCAAATATCAAAATGCGTGTCTGTGTGTGTGTGTGTGTCTGTGGGAAGGGGCCAAGGCAGGGTGTGGACAGTGGGCGCCCAGGGTCCAAACCACATCAGGGAAAGGAGAGGGAAAGGGGAGTGGGTTGGCATGGTGGTCCTATACTTCCTCTTTCTCACCCATGTCCTTCCTTGTGTGTAAGTGGGGCATAGAGAGAGGGTTTGTGGTGCTAAGAAATTGGGAAACTGGCAAGGCAGTTGCTGGTGGAGGACGACCAGGGGCAGGTTTTTAAAGGGCTGTGTAGCCTGATCAGAGCCTCCAAGAGGGAAGGTTCCCCCAGAAAAGAAGCACCTGAGGTCGGGGGTCAGGGTTGAAAAAATTCACAAATAATCAAATACATGAAAGCCAAACCCACAAACATGGAGGGCCTAATGTATATTCATTGAAAACTATGCAAACATGCTCCTGCTCTATGCAAATACACTTTCTGTGATTTAGATTCCTGGGCAATCAGCATTCTAAACCAGTGGAAAGAAAGAGAAGCAGGCACAACTTCCTCATGACTAGGTCCAGAAGCAGATGAAAGGCTCTCCCTCCATCCCAACTGCCACTGCAGTGGCCTCAGCATCAGAGAAGAAGAGGCAGATTCTGCTGGACTTAATCCCCTGCCACACTGCATTCCCTTTTCCTTTTGTGTCGTGTCTTAATCAGATTATAAGCGTGAGGACAAGAAACTGTTCCATTGTTCTTTTACCTGTAAAGTGCTACGTACAGTGATGGTGCTGTATAAATAAAGGCATGTAATAATAATAGTAGTAATAGTAGTAGTAGTAGTAGCAGCAGTAGCAGTAGTAGCAGTAGTAGTAGTAATTATTATTATTATTATTATTATTATTATTATTATTATTATTAGAGAAATTTATGAACATAGAGCAGACTCTCCATAGGTGAGTGCATGGATATCAGAGAGAAAAACGGTCAAGGATATGATAGGATAGGAGATAGAACACCTGATTAGACAGAACACCCGATTAGGGCTAACATTCATCATTGACCTATGTCCCAGAGTTGTCACCTAAAAGACAGGACATCTAGTGACATACCTTATAAGAATACAGATCCTATAAATCTTATGCTCACGGTTAACTCTGAGAACCTTGTTTTCAAAACAAGCAAAACAAAAAACATATGCCCCTTAATCTTGAGCATACATTATGGAAAAGATACCCACAACTGTAACTAAGAGCTTTTGCACTTGTTATTGAAATGATCAGAGGCCAGAAGTACACTAAAACTGTAGTCTGAATGGCTATAGTATGCTAATTCCACCATCTATGCATCATTATACTGCTCTTATTCCCTGCCTGTCCCATGCTGGATTCTGCAATCCATCTTTATGTGTTTATTCAAATATCTTCATTAAGCCCAACAAGAGAATTAAGCATTTAGTAACATTAAAATTCTCTTTAGTAAGAAACTATAGATCTGCTACAAGATTTTCATGCAGAAGATCTGGAGTAATTCAGAGTTAATCTTCACCGTTACACAGAATAAGTTGGGCAACATTCCGTTCTATTGTAGTTCAGACTACAAGATCTGTGTGTTCATGCGTATGGGAGACTGGATGTTTCATGAACTGAAAAGAGAGGACCAGTATTGTGTGCCATTGCAGGGTGAGACCTGCACAATGTCAATGAGAATGCTTTCAGCCATACAAAATTCTCTGTATGAAGCACACACATCAAGGTGAGAAGAATGACATGCAAATTTAGTAGATGCAAGGGGCGCTTTTTTAACTGGGGGTGGTCTAGAAGCATTTAAAAAAATAGTATTCCACTGGCAGTATGAAATGCTCCAGTCCGAGTTTGTACTGACTGTGATATGCTTATCTGAGAGTCTTTCTAATAAATTCTGTGTTCTTCCAGTTAGCTATTCTGTTTTGTCAACGTTTTACTTCAGTTAACTATAAATAATAGAAGACGGTAGGCTGTGGTGGATTTTTCACAGTTCGTTATTCTTTCACACCTTTTGATACAATAAATGATAAAACATACACAGTATTTTCAAAACCATTGTCCTCAGAGGCCAAGCATCCAATATAACAAAATGCAAGTTTTAAAAGAAGTTTAACCCACTGTACTGAAGAAAAATACAGAGGACTTAAGCAACATGAAATGTAAGAACAAATTAGCTGTGACACTGCAATTTTTAGATCTTCTGAGGGCTGTGTCAAAAATAGAACATGGATAGTACTTTACTTTTCAGCAGCTTACGGTAGCCCTTGAAGCAAAAATGTCATTTCTGGTTTGTTTTCTCATATCGAGTATATTATTTAATTAACTCTTTCCTCTTAAGTTCTTTGGTGTCTGGCTGAACTCCTAGTGTGTTTCATTGGGATACTGAATTCTAGATGTGCCTCACTGGAAATTCTAGTGTTATCTTACTAGATTACAGAAGGAACTGGATTCTAGTTAGAGGACAGGCAAACCTAACAACAAGTTGGTGAATATCTCTGCTGAGATGATCCTGGATGGACTTACCAGCAGAGGTCTACCTACCCTGAGAAAGTCAAGTGTGCACTGATCATAACGGACAATGCTGGGCATGAGTGGGATGGAGAGAGATTTTCATTGGCAGTGACTACAATGGAATTCTTCATGCTGCATTGCTTGCTCATACAACTTTATAAGGATTTTTACTACCATATCATCATATGGATAAGAAAATTAAATATCATCTTCCACAGCAAATCATACAATTCAGAAAGCTGGAACTAGCCTTCTGTACAGCCTAGAAAAGTTATTTTGGACCCCAAACTCCCACAATCTCCCAGGTAGCAGAATGCAAGCTGCTATTTTAAAGAGCAAATATTGTACTGAAGCTGACAACTAGGTAACTAGGCACACTAGTAGAGTGGAACATTTATCATACCCCTTGATTACTTTTAAAAAAAATTACATTCAAACGGGTTCTTCATTACATACAATAATATTCTGGTCAGCACGTGCAGTGGTTTGAGCACTAGACTACAACTCTGAAGACCAGGGTTGGAATACCCACTCAACCATGAAAACCCACTGGGTGACCTTGGGCAAGTGACGCTCTCTCAGCCTCAGAAGAAGGCAAGGTCAAACCTCCTCTGAAAAAATGTTTCCAAAAAAACCTTATGGTAGGTTTGCCTTAGGGTTGCTGTGAGGCTCACAACAACAATTAAGAAAAGCAGGAAAATAAAAACACGAAAGCAGGAAAAATAACCACAATAGTCACAAGTTATATAAAAGCTAACCAAATGTCCAAATATAAGTCCATTTGTAAATTTAATCTATACATCATTCTTTCAAATGTTTCAAGAGTTGCTAGATCATCTATCCATTGGATTACAAATGGAGAAAAATTATCTTTCCAGTAACAAACTACTGATCTTTTGGCAGTGAAAAGGGTACCACCACCCCCCTCCAAAAACCACTTCCATTGGCCATTTGTTAATTTCCAACAAACTGTAAATAATCCAAAAGAACATGCAAGTCCTTGAATATCAAGGAACTTTGAAATACCAAATATACTTCTGTAATTACTTCCTTCCAGAAAGGTAGCTACTATGGGACAACTCCAGAACATATGTGTTAAAGAAACACCAGCAATATTACATCTCTAACAATTTGCTGATGTATAAAACTTTCTTGAATAGACATTTTGGCAACCAGTATACTGAAAGAATTTCTGCTGTGTAAGACATAGTTGGAGAACTGTAGCCATGCTAGTTAGAAGATGTTAAAACTGACAGCCAATGATCGCTCAGAATTGGGTATTCCAATTCTTCATTCTATTCTTCAGGTAAACCTCATGTGCCATATTTATTTATAGAAAACAGAAATTCATATAGATAGGTAGGTGGATAGAAAGTTGGTTTGGATACTAGGCCGGCCTCAATTAATTCTGTAATACTAACGGAACCTTGATGGTTCACTCATAGATATTGCCATTTAGCTGATAGCGGTAACAATTCGGAGACTACTTAAAATTAATTAGCTATCATGTCTTGATAAGATGTTGTTATATCACAACAGGCTATTACTTTTAAAAAAATCAGTGGATTCACTTCTTAGCCCTAAATTCACGGACAAAAATGAATGGCTAATGGAGAAGAAGATCATAATCACTGGCCCAAACAGTGGGCTTGGTGCTGTTGGCTGAAGATTTGAATAGAACCTACAGAGATGCAAAGTGGAAAATGTAGACTTCTCCACCTGATCAACAATGCTTGCAAAATATAGACTTCCTGGCCATTTGTACACATAAGAGTACGGTTGGCCCTCCACATTTCCGGGTTTGACTTTCATGGATTTGATTCTTTGCAAATTTCTCCATTCCCTGCTCCCCACCTCAAGTGCTTCTTTTATGGAGGAACCTTCCCTCCAGCAGCTCCGATCAGGCAGTGCAGCTCTTTAAAAACCTGCCTCCCTTCCTCCTCCATCAGCAACTGCCTAGCCAGCTCAGGATGGCTCACAGCCCAACTTCTCAGCACCATAAGACCTTTCCTGAAGCCCCTCACACCCAAGGAAGGAGATGGGCATGAGAGAGAAAATACAGGACCACCATGTCAACCCCCTTTCTCTCTTCTTTCCCTGACCTGGTTTGGACCTGGGTGTCCATTCTCCCCACCATGCTTCACCCTCACCCTTCCCACAGACACACACACACATTTTGATATTTAGGATTTTCCCACTTTTGCGGGGGTTCTGTGCCCCTAACTTTAGAGAATGTAGAGAGCTGACAGTAAATGTATGCTGGATCAGACCAGAAGTCTATGGTTCATACAATGGACCAACTAATTTGCTTACAATAAATCTGCCAGCAGGACATGAATTGCTTCCTCCAGATCAAATTCCCTAGCCAAAGTCTCTGATTCTGCGAATAATACATAGCCATCCTGATTAGTAGCCACTGATGGCTGTAACCTCCATGCATTTATCTTTCAGATATAACCTTGTAAAGTTGCCTGATCATTGTGGCAATGAATCCCACAGTTTCCACTGTGTGAAGAAGTCCATCTGTCTATCCATCCAGCCTACCTTCACTTTCCACTTTTGTGTACTGTACATATGCATAAATTTTTAGGCCTTTAGCTTACTGCTGTGCCAGTATGCACAATCCTATTCCATATGTTCACATCCAGATAGGGGTTACATAAAACACACTGGCAGTAAACTGTTTTCTGCTAACAACATACAGATACTCCAAACCCCAAATAATTGATTTTGAAGCTATGGAGAAGAATGTCAGGGACAAAAATAATAAGAATAAGGGAGAAAAAAAACACCCCAAGGTTACTGTCAATCAAGAACATGAAGTGGGTAAACAAAATGATAAAGACTTTACAGAAAGAGACAGCTGCATCTTGGTGGCAAAACAATATGAAAGCATTTCTGAGTAGCTCATTCAAAATGTAATAAGCATTAAGCAATGATATGTGCTGCACTGTGTGCCAGATAACTGGATTTTCATGTCCAGGCTACCTTCATTCTTGTGAAATCTGGCAGAATGCAGATATATATTCACCACTCACTGTTTAAACAAAAATAGAAATATATGAGGAAACAAATCTGAAAATGTCAGAGAAAAATACCTGTTATAGCATAAATGCAATCACTTGGCTAATTCTAGAGAGAAGGATTCTGCAGCAAACCAAATGGACATAAGTTTAGTTATAAAGTATTGACAGTTGGAATGTACTGGAATGTTTTAAAAAAACTAAATAATCTGCTTGTGTCTGAAGGCAAAGATAGTAAAATTAATAGTATTGTTTGCAAGACATTTTTCATGCCTGTACATGCCAGAACATCTTCTGAAATCTTACAATGTGGAAACAAATAAATAAAATGCTTCACAACATACAGCTGATTAACAGTTATGATTATGGGTGCACATGAATTCCATCTGCAGTCTCATTAAGAATGAATGTGTGTGGTGGGGTATACTAGTCTTGCTCCCTTCTATCATCAATCTCCACATGATTCCACTTTTCAGAGGAAACCACTTCTTTCAGACCTTGGGTATGCACTCTGCCCTAGAATTTTTCATCATTCAGGGAAATGGAGAACATGTAAAAATATTTTGCTCATGGAAGGTTTATGGAGTTGCACTAAATAACAAGGCGGTGTGTACAAGTGTGGTCCACCAGCACTTCAATATCTAAATAAAGTCTTCCTGCTATGCTGATTGTTTTAAAGCCAACATAACAGCTCTCTGCAACATACTGGAATACAGGTGTGGAATAACTACAATTGTGGCTTCATGATTCATGTGGAGTATAACCTAGGTATCTACACAAACACTGTCAGTGTACCTACTACAAGCAACCAAGGTTTAAAACAGTTGTAGTTTAGTTACATACAGAATTATATGTTCAATCCACGAAAGGTATGGAAAAATCTATAAAGGTAGGCACAATCCACTGAAAGCAGCAAGGCTTAAGTGCTCTTCATTCTATGCTGGATTTAAATTATGGCCATTATGTGGGATGTGTCACAGCTTTTATCAGCTTTCTCTGTCACACAAAGGTCGTAATAACCAGGTTTGGACCAGCTTGCACCAGCTTGTGAGAGCCAGTATTCCTATCCTTCATTTATGTTGTTACCTTGAAGTTATTTATAGCATATGATTATGCTTTCTCTCTCAACCAGTAGCCTTTTTCATTTGTAGACTATAAATAGAGATCCCTTAATCCCTATCCACATACTTTATCCTACAGTCTTTCTAACAGAATCTGTAATGCAATTCCATATTATCAATGATTTTTCTTTATCCTTATTACAGTACCTGGAGCAGAAATATCATTTTTCAGAATGCCTTCTTATCTTTTAAAAACTCTAAGTGAAACCTTTCAGAGTAGAGGCAAAAAAAGACCCATGAAGCTGTTTTCACATATACTTTTTAGCTACATTGGATGTGAAATGGCTTTTGTCTCACATTCATATACACTGGATAACAACAGTAAATTAACAACAACACTAAAATACTTTACAGAGTAGTACAAGGAAAAGGAGAAAGAAGTGGTCTCTGGTTGGAGGAGTTTACAGTCTAAATTCTTACAAGAACTGGAAGGGAGGAATGAGAGAGGAAAGGATAATAAAGGATGGAGATGTTCAAAATTATTGCACATTATTGAAAGGTATCAATGTCATCCTTGAAACAACCATAATAAACTATTCTCTATAGACAAGAAAAAGGGAGAATTTTCCAGGAACATGTATCTGACCATTTTTTCATGCGTTATGAATAAAGAAACACATCACCCACACATTCTTCCACATAAGTCAGCACAGGTGAAAAAAACACACCCTCATTTACGTTTGCCTTATTTTAATCTGATTGACATTTAAAAAATACTGAATGAAAGAACTGGCACAGTAATGCTAATGTTACAATCAAAGAAAGCTATTTCAATCATTCCATTTGAACTTTTAAAATTGTGATTAATCTGTTTGGTGTTTTTTCTGTCCACTGCATACTCTATGACATCCTGGGCACTTCAGCAAAGGTTAGGAACCTTTGGCTCTCTAGATTTTTAACATGTAACTCCAATCAGTCCCACTCAGCGTATTCAATAATAAGGGGTTATGGGAGGTGTCTCACCATAGCACTACCTTTCCATAGTGGTTAGATGGTGTGCTCCTGTGAGTAAAAAGGCTATGCTGAAGGTAGCAGTGCCGTCACAAGGTAAGCCAGAACTTCCTTGTAACCCAGCCTGTCCACTGTGCCCAGGCTCAGCATATACTTACAAAGACCAATTTTTGCTGCCATCAACACCACTTATTTTCATAGCACAATGTGATCCACTTTAAAGATGCGTAACTGTGTGGATAAAGGGAAGAGACTTTTGTGATTCACTATGGTCAGATCAAAAATTTGAACTAGTTATCATAGGCCCTTTTCACATGGCATTTGTCATGCGAAAGAGGGCCTGGAGTGTTGCGTGATTGCAAGGAGCGATCTGTACAATGCACTCACAATCGTGCGATGCTCCAGGGGGCGACAGGGGCCGATCGCGCACCTTTTCATTTTTGGCTTGAAGGCAAAACTGGTGCGCAATCACACATTGCTCCTGGGCCCTGTGTGCACTTACCTGGCGTGCTGAGCCTCTGGAGCCGGGCCGGTCGCGCTTCCTGTCCCAGGCTGCACTGCGGAAGGAAGAGGCAGGGCTGTCGCGGGAGCAGGCAGCTCGTGCAGAGCTGAAGCAGCAGGGAAGGGAGAGCCTTTCGGCAGAGGATGCTTGTGCAATCCCAGTGGCGGAACAAGGTAAGGTGCGGAAAGGGCCGTAGTTAGTGAACATAAAAACTTGAAACATGGAGACTTTTTTTTTAAAGTCATGTTTCTATCTAACCTATCTGAATCTCACTGACCAACAAGCACTTTACTTGTAGTTTTTTGTAATCAAATCTGCCAACTGTCTTTTTTCAATGCACATGCTTGCACTGTCACTCACTGAGACTCCACTCACCACATTACTTTTCTCCTGCTGTCCTTTTCCTTCTCTCACTCCTAGTGCTGTTATACTCAGGGAAGAGAAAGCAAAATCTTATCCATGTTAAATAATTTCCAAAGTATTCAATGAGGCTTGTTCCCTGTTTAATATATACAAAGCTGTAGTCATTGGCCCTTTCCACACGTGTGGAAGGAAATGCGTAAAAACGCTACTTACCGGCTTTTTTGTGGGTCCGAGCGGGTCTGTCGGGATGAGGAGCAGTGCGACCTCATTGCTCTACACTGCTCCGGCATCCAAAATGGCAGCTTCCGGTTGGTGGAGACTCTCCGTGCGCGCTCCGCGCTTTTGAAAAACCTCTTAAAAGAGGTTTTTTAAAAGCACGCAGCGCGACCACTTCCAGTCACTTCGGAGCGGACTGTGGTGTGGAACTACAAAAAGTACTCCGACCCAGTCCACTCCACGGTGCAGACGACCTCCGCTGGAGGTTGCTCTGCGCCGTTTTAATTGCCCCGTGTGGAAAGGGCCTTAGGTTGCACTATTATTCAGCAAACCTGGCTGTGAGCAGGCTCCACTGAATTCACTGGTACTTATTCTTAGTTGAAATGCGTATAAGTGTACTGTGAAGTAAGAAACAAATAAGTTTTAGTTCTCTGCTCAGGCTTCTCCAGACTGTTTTGTTCTATCACACATTCACTTTGTTTCCTACATTTCCTCTTTTATTAAAAAAAAATCTCTTTATGTAGGAAAACTTTTACCACTTTTGGAAAAGTTACTTTTTGTACTCGCAGAACACCCCAGGTGAGTATGCTGAGTGTGGAATTCTAGTAGCTGTAGCCCAAAAAGTAACATTTTCCAGCTTTGAGCTTGATAGAGATGCAATCATCTCAGGCTCCGAAGCCTTCTCTGAAATCCTGACAGCATTTTTATTTTCTGTAACAACTCTCAGTTGTTTCACTCTTCATTGGTGCAAGATTTTTAGTCCTCTATATCTTTCTCCTGTTCTTCTGATAGACATATGTATCATCAGACTAACCCTAACATGATCTTCAGGTGATGAGTGTCTTAATAATTTTTCAAGGTGTTTGCACAGTTCACTTTTGTTTGTACGTTTGGATCTCAAAAAAGAAACAGAAAGTTTGTCATTTTGTACATGATTATATCAAGTCTTCAATTTGATCACACAACCCTGGTCAATGCACAGCTTCTCATACTGCTCTTTTTAAAAAAACAAAGCTCAGTTTCAAAGGTGAAGCAAGTATTCAGTCTTCCTTTGTTATATTATTTCTTGCATCATGAGGAACAATGATTCTTTCAATTGAAAAAAAACGTGAATCTGCATACCAATTTTTCCCATAGTTCTAGTAATGACACACATTTTCTTAAGCCTCTACTTTGTGATCTGGCCATTACTGCAATTAGTGTATCAAAAATATGTATCCTACTATTTGCAGTGGTTGCCTGAAATATTTTCAATTTTTTTCAAAGACTAGCAAATATGATACCATGAAGTATGTAGTGTCACATTCCCTCTCCTTGTTCCAGATACAGCCTTGATATAGTACCAGCAATTGTCTGGATTCTGGTCTGTAGCTGCTATTTATGTAGAAGCAGTAGCTATTTTGGGCTTTAGAGAATAATTTTTTACAATTACCTCCAATCATTCATGGTCTTTTTCCACAGCCATTTTCTCTCATAAATGAATTGGTGAGTTCCTGTGCGTGAAAATGGTACTCCAACATTGTTTTCCTATTTGAACATATTTTTGTTGGGTAGCAAGTTTTCACGTAACCATCACTGACAACATTCCACCATTCCATGAAAACCTTCCTGTTTAGCCAAACATTAGCTTTACAAGTTAAACTTCTCATTAATTGTTGTTAACTGCCGTCAGGCCAACTTCAACCTATGGTGACCCAATGAAAGTGAGACCTCCAAGTCATCCTGACATCACCAGTCTTGCAGACTCAGGATTGACTCTATCCATCTGTAAGGCAGTTTTTCTCTTTTCCTACTGCCTCCTACCTTGCTAAGCATAGTCTTTTCTCATTGTCTTTTCTAACGAATCAGGTCTTCTTTGATATGTCCAAAGTACAACAGTTATACAGTACTCTGGTTTTATTGTATTTTAAGTAGAATATTCTACTATATTGCATTGCAACTTTGTTCTCTTTTATTTAAATTTAATGTGAGGATAATCTCTTTTTTATATAGAACAAATTAATTTGCAGCACTCAATCCTGTAAGCTACATCCCTAGTAATAGTCATTGGTCCTTTCATGTTGTAACATTTGAATACTGGTGCCTTTGTTAGTGACTTTTTAAGTGTACAGATGATGTTTCATGCATTATTATTGAATTAAAGCCAAATAACACATAGCATACTTCAAATCCTTGCTTTTGCCCTTTTAAGCAGCTGATAGAATTTATTCCAACATCAATTTTTCCCAGGAGACTTTCCTGATTTTTTTTAGAGTTCAGCTAAATTCCCTCTTCTAATACCATATAGTGTTTGCTGCTTCTGAATTTTCTATAAAGGCGCCACATAAGACTTATCACCACACGTTTCACAGTAAAGTAGAGGCTGCCTTTGGTTTCAGTAGTCTTCTGCTGTTCTTTAAAATTCGGTTCCCACACACACCCAGATGTGGAATACTTTCGTTACAACTCTCATACATCTCATTTATTTTATGTAATTGGCCACATCTAAATTATTTACTGAATGACAATGGAACTCAGCAGTCTCGCTCAATGGGAAGAGTCAGAAGAATGATACTGATGAAGGGAAAGTAGTAAGGAATAGGAATGGAAGGTGAGAGAAGCAGAAACTATCTATGAAGCAATCTGCAGAGGTGGACCTCAGGAGATCCACAGGATAAGTTGCAAAGCCAGCTCTTTGAGTTTCAATTTGCCTTAGGGTTACAATAAGTCAGAAACAACTTGAAGGCACACACCACCACCACCACCACCATCACCACCACCACCAACGTGTGGACTCAGTCTATAAGTAGTCTCCACAACCTTGAAATCTCCTGCATCACTGATAAAATTTTCCAACTAACACTGCGCTGGCCTCTGAGGGAGAGAAGAGCAACCAGGTACAGTTCCATCATGTCCTGGTTTAGTGCCTGGTGAAAGTCTGTCCCTCCTTCCTTTCCTCCATGTTCCAGCTGCCATTGCTCTGGCCTCTGAGGGAGAAAGAAGCAACCAGGCACAGCTCCTCTGTGCCTTGCAGAGCTTTCCAAACTTTTCATGTTGGTGACACACTTTTTAGGCATGCATCGTTCCACGACACAGTAATTTCAGTTTTACTAGGAAACTGGAGGTTAAACTAATCCCTTGTAAGTGACACGGACATATACATAAATTGTGATAAAAAAATGTATGGGGACACAACATATCTCACGAAAACCTTTCATGTATTTTTTAAAAAATATGTTTTATAATTAATAACATACATTTCCAAGATTGTAGGCGACACACGTACACACTTCAGGTGACACACTAATGTGTCACGGCACACCATTTGGAAAGCCCTGGCCTTGCAGCTGGTGAGAAGCCCTTCCTCCATTCCAGCTCTCATTGTTCTGGCCTCTGAGGGAGAGAGGAGCAGCCAAGCATGGCTCCATTACGCCTTACCCTAGTAACTGGTGAGAGCCCCCTGCTTCATGTTCCGACTCCTGTTCCTCTGGCCATTGAAGGAAAGAAGAACATCTTGCCACAGTTCCATTGTGCCTTAGCCTAATGGCTGGCCTCTATTCCAGCTGCCACTGCTCTGCCCTCTGAGGTAGAGAACAGAAACCAGCATCTGCTGGACATAATCTCTACCCCCACTGCTATTCACTTTTCCTTATGTATCATCTCTAATGTAGATTGTTAGCCTGAGGGCAAGAAATTATCTAATTAATGTTTGTAAGCCGCCATGAGAGCCTCTTTTACAAAAAGGTGGGGCATAAACACTCTATATAAACAAACTAACTAACTAAATTTAGGCTGAACTCCCAAGAATATTTACCAGGGAGTATGCCCCACTGAGAGACAGTGTGGTATAGTGATTTGAGCATCAGACTGTGACTCTGGAGACCAGGGTTCACTTCCCTCCTCAGCCATGGAAAGCCACTGCTTGACCTTGGGTATGTCCCACACTCTCAACCTCAGAAAGCAACGTGATAGGTTTGGCTTAGGGTTGCCATAAATTGGAGACTACTTAAAGGCAAACAACAACAACATGTCCCACCAAATACTATGAAAATTTATTTCTTAGCAGACCTGTATAGGAATCTAGTGTACTTATCATCTATTTAATACAGCATGCATGACTTATCACAGTCTGCAGATACACACCAATAGATAGATGGATACACACCAAAATGTAATTAGAACTATTCAGAAATATTAACATACAGCTAGCCTTTTCCTCTACATTTTTTCTACTATCTATACCTTCCCTAAAACATTCCCTTATTTTTATATCATGGAAATTTAACTCTGAGTTAGCAGGGTTTGTTTGTTTTTGTTAAGTACAGGCACTAAGGGCTGTAAATCCTGCTCTTAGAATTTTCTCCATACATCTTGGGTCTAATCACACTCTAATTTTATCTCTTAGCTTTGTTTCTTACCCTCAGTCCAACCAAGCCTCATGATACTGAGATTATGACTGCAATGCTTGTTACTTGCCATCATGTCAACTTTAGCTCATAGAGACCTTTTGAATGAAAGACCACCAACCCACCCGGTTTTTAACAGCCCTGATTTGGTCTTGCAGACTGAAAGTATGGCTTCCTTGATGAGTCTATCTACCTGTAATGCAGCCTTCCTCTTTTCTTACTTCTATCAGTCTTTCCAAGTACTATTGTCTTTTCTAACACATCATGCCTTCTCAGGATATGTCCAAAGTATGATAGCCTCAGTTTAGTCATCTTGATTTCTTGAGCGAGTGTTCAGGTATGTTTTGCCTTTGGACCCATTTATTTGTTTTTTTCCCAGCAGTCTATGGTACCAACAGAAACCTCATCTAGTACCACAATTTAAATGAGTTGGTTCTTGTCCAACCAGCTTTCTTCATGGTCCAGTTTTCATAACCACGTAATCATACTGCAATCCTGGGCACAGTTAACTGGGAGTAAAGCTACACTGAAAATAAGTAAGCATAAAACTGTGCTTTTCTCCCCTACCCTTTCAATTATGTATAGTTTTACAGTTTAGAACTTGGACCCTTCCCAGTCTTTAATGCATTTACTTCCCTCAGGGTAGGGAATTCATATGATATGGCATCACTGAATACAGGCAAAACTTTGAAGTAATACCTCATGAGCCAAAGTCAATCCATATGCAATTTTTCTGAATAAGCTTTTTTTAAAAAAGCCAACTCTTTTGCTGTTGTTTTGAAAATGCAACAACGAGAGAATGTCTTGAAGAAACAATGACAGCACATAATGGATCCATCCTGTAGGTAAAATATACATTGCACCTGTTTCAGCAATACTTTTTACTGTTTATATTCATGAACTCATACTGTGGTAATTTTCATTCGCTCCACCATCACTTCTGTGCCAAGGTACAAACATGATCATTAAATTATTTATCTTAGCACAAGATCAGAACAGCTTTATTTAGAGGGATTTTGTGTTTGCTACCCTGGTAATTTAAATACATTTTCATGCATTTTTGTGCAGTTTCTAAGTAATTTCTAAGAGATTCAAACAGAGTTGTCAAAATAACTATGTTGATCACTATGTTCATGACTAGATTGTTTAGCAGATTTTGTTTTGTTTTCCTTCACTTTTAGCTATAAAGGAAAAGGTCAAGCTGAGTAAAGGCTGTTCACTAGGTGAGGAATATGGAGACCTTAAATGCTTGATCCAATAAATCAAAGTTGAGGGAAGTGACCAACTCTGACAAGGCTACTTAGGAAGTTGGAGAGCTCAGAAATTACTTTCATCTCCCAGAATCCTCCACCCAGCATGCCCAGTGGCCATGCTGTAAACTTCCCAAAGTCCTGGGAACCTGATCAGCCACTTCAAAACAAATGGGGGTGAGGGGACTGCCAAAAGCTACAGTGAGCAGACAGCAAAAGAAACTGTATCTTCCTTATTCCTACAGGCTCTGGTGATGGAAGTTAGGCAGCCCTGGGACTTCCACATACTGGTCCTTAATCTAAACACACAAAGGGAATACAACGGTTTTCAGAACTGCCCTAATTGGCTCATGCAGATGCAGTGCTGCTCTGTTACTCTCAGGCCATATAGGATAGAATGGAGAGACTCCTATGGTGCTCCTCCATTCCTCTGCCCTTAACATTAATTCCAAAACGCAACTTTTCTAATGTAGTCAAGCTGGTTTCTTAAGATATTTCTGTTTTTAAGACATTCATTGCTAATGTACTGAAGTTGCCACACTGGAGAAGACATTTTTTTCTCTATACTTGCAAGTTTTGTACATTTGGAGATCTTGGAGCCACATTGTGGATTAAACATGTATTTGTTATTATCACCATTATTGCCCAATAGCAAAAAATAGTGTTGGCCTTTGAAACAAGAAAACTCAGATTAAGAATTAGACATAAGGAAGAAATAACTAAATTGACATTATTCCTTCCTTGTTGCCAAAAAAACAAACCCCATAACACTGCTATCATTCCTCCCTGGGGTATGAATACCTGTAACCACATGGATTATTGGAAAGAACAATAGCATTGAAGCGCGAAAAACATGTTTCGGAAACAGACATTTTGACAGAATTAATTTTGCACTCAATCGTACTGTATTATTTTACTAATAGCACAGTCTGCAGAACAGTGGAGAAAAGAGAATACAGTTAGCAATAAACGGATACTACCCTCATGATCAATAAGATGATGTTGCTGTCGTCACCATCACCTTCACCATTACCTCCTCATTATTTGTTGTTGTTGTTGCTATTTCGTTTATGGAAACCAGAGATCACCAAACAAATAAATGAGTCTGAGAGCAAATCCTGCCTGGCAGCCATATAGGGGTCCATATTACAGGTGGACTCACTCAGTTAAGGAATCTATGGTCCTTAGTTTGCAAGATCTGAGTGATATTGTTAATAACAGGATCTCATTAAGATCTCTTATCCACAAGTTTGCAATAAATCAAAGTAGCATTAGTAGTACTATGAGCATTTTTATCCCACTTTTCAGCTGGCAAGAGACACTTAATACAGCATAGCACCAAAAATGCTACCAGAATAAACTAGATTTTTCTTCTGCTTCCCTAAAACATTTACTTCGGAATAAGTAACACTTGGTTGTAGAATAAGATTCTATATTTTTAAAGATGAAATGTTTATCTGCAACCACATACAGGATGAGGCAGCTGGTCATGAATAAATTTTGAAAAAGCAGTAGAAGATTCTTTGGTGAATCATGGGCTTTTCTATACTCAGGCAAGTCTAGGTGCTAATACCAGGACTGTTTACCTCTGCCCATGCCACTATTTAGTTTGTAATCCACATTCATACTACCAAGACTGCAAGCCCTGGACTTCAAATAGACCTGAAATCCAGACTTAGGCCCTTTCCACAACGTACCTTTTCACAGAGCTGAGGTGCGGGGATCGCGCGAGCAGCCTCCAGTGAGAGGCTCTTGTATCCCGGTTCCTTCAGCTTCGCAGCTGCTGCCCGCTCGCACCAGAGTCCCGCTCCTTTATTCCACAGTGCAGCCTGGGAGTTTCCCAGGCTGTGCTGGGGCAGGAAGCCAAGCACCATGGCTCCGGAGCTCCACGTGCATGGCAAGTGTGCGCAGGGCCCTGGAGCGATACACGATTGCACATCATTTTCGGCTCAAAGTCGAAAATGAAAAAGTGCGCAAGCGGCTCCTGCCAGATCCTGGAACATCACGCGATTGTGAGTGTATTATGTGGACCACTCCTCACATTTGCGTGATGCTCGAGGGGCCCTTTCGCATGGCAAATGCTGTGCAAAAAGGGTCTTAGTTCCACCACAGATTCAAAAGATAACAAGTCATTAAAACAAAAGACTATTGACAAAGGTGGTAATTATGGCATTTTACTAATTCTTCCTCTGCTATTCATGAGTTTCAACGGTCTTTGTGAGAGGAAGGGGCTCTCCCTTCCCGGTAAAACAGGTGATGAAGAAACGGTGTTTAATCTTCTATATTTTCGATAGGTAGTACAATGCATTTCAAGTGTTTTGATGATCACGTATATGCTCATATTTTTTTTTTTTATCAAAAACAGACTTATATAGCACTTTCCAAGAAGTTTCAAAATGCTTAAAATACCATCTCGGTAATTCTCAACAGAAGATTTACTGATTTCGTCTTTTACTATCTGAGCTCATGGCCCTAACAGAGTTCCACCAGGACTTCAAAGACAGTACTGCCAGATCCCATGCCTCAACCTGAACCTACACCACACAACAGGCTCACTTTCTGGACATCTGTTGCACTGTTGTGTGCCTTCAAGTCATTTCCAACTTATGTTGACCCTAAAGCAGGCCCATCATAGTGTTTTCTTGGCAAGATTTGTTCAGAGAAGGTTTGCCATTGCCTTCCTCTGATGCTAGGTGAGTGTGACTTGCCCAAGGTCACCCAGGGGGTTTCCATGGACATTATTGTGCAACTACAAAATATACATCTGAACACAATCTTTACTGAAAATCTATATACTTGGATATTTTCACCCCAAACACACACTAAATCCATTGCCTCTAGCCAAGCTCTAAAAGAAAACTGCAACTGTTCTGGCACAAATTTACCGCTCAAGGATTTAAATAAGATTACAGTACTGAGATTACAGCAGTAGCCTAACCTACAGGTTCTGAGTTACTCAAGAATGGTGTACAGCAGGGAAAGCCCAGAAAGGAAAACAACAATACACCACACATCACTCATAGTTTCCATCTAAAACTATTCAAATATATAATCACAGAACTGCAGTCCACCTGGGACAACGACATTTCCCACACACAAACCTTGAGTATTAAACCTGTACTTACTTACAGACAGCCACTTTATCTTAAAAGGTTGTTTGTGTTATGTACCTTCAAGTTGTTTTCAACTTAGGGTGACCCAAACACAAAACTATCACAGGGTTTTCTTGGCAAGATTTGCCCAAAGGGGGTTTGCCTCTGCCTTCCTTTGAGAGACTGTGATTTGCCCAAGATCACCTAGTGGGTTTCTATGACTGAACAGGGATTTGAACCCTGCTCTCCAGAATTGTAGCCAATTGCTCAAACCACTACACCATGCTGGCCCTAACTTTAAAAATGTGTTGTTGTTGTTGTTGTTGCTGTTGATGATGATGATGTTGCTGTGTGCCTTCAAGTTGTTTCCAACTTATGGTGACCCTAAGGTGGCTCTATCACAGTGTTTTCTGGGGCTGAGAGTGTGTGACATACCCAAGGTCACCCAGTGGGTTTCCATGACCAAGTGGGGAATTGAACTCTCATTTTCATGGTCATAGTCCAATGCTCAAACCACTATTCTGACTCTCATTACTCACCTTTAATAATCTACCTTCCAACAGAAGAAAATATTCATCATCAGCCAAGAACCAAATCATGTGGCAGACCAAAATACCAACTATGACCTCATGCCTACTCTGACAATACTATTTTGTTGTTACATGCCACAAGTTCACCCCAGAAATGAGAGAATTCTACAAGACCCTGTTACTAACAGCCCTTCTCAAGATCTTGACATCAGGAACATGGTTTCCTTTAATATTGTTACAGAAGCTAATAATGTCATCTACAACATTTTATTTTTTGATCTCCTACTTGCTCGTCTTCCATCATTTGCCAGCAGTGACATACTACATTGTACAAAGCACAAAACAAGACAGTACTGTGCAAAAGAATAAAAGGAGACCTATTTGATTATCATAAATGGGAAGATTTAAAAAACAAAGTAATCATTTTTAACAAAAATAGATCAAAGAAAGATTTCAGCATAAAACCGCTGAAGAAGACTGGATGAAGAAGTTCACCTTTATATCCTGTTGATAAAGTTTACTGGTTTAAATTACATTCTAATCATCAATGCAAAGATTTCTGTGTCACTTAACTAAAATTTGTTAAGGGGGACTTTTATGGTAATTATCACCGTACTTTTTGCATTTCAATTTCAATTCCCTCTGACCTCTAACATCCATCCACTATGCAATATGCCGAATGAGGTAACCCATCATGTATTCTGTGAAGTAGGCTGTAGTCCACAAAAACTTACATCATAGTAACATTATAATAAAGTATATTCAGTGCTAAGGTACCAAATTTTTTTTGTTAACATATTCAAGTGCAGATGTGTTGGCCATACAGCAAATAAAACAAAATCCAAAATCCACAAAAGAGTGATACCTTTATTGGTCAGCCAAACTGCACAAAACACATCACGCAGGGTTTCAAAGGTCCACTGGCTTCTTCGTCAGACAAAAGAAGTTAAAAAATCATGCAGGAGAAAGAAAAAAATTAAAAAGTGACAGTGTTGGAGTCACAGGCAATATTTTGCATCGGATATTATCGTTGTCATAGTTCAGTTGCTCTGCAGGGATCTCAACGCAGGCAGAAGCCACTCCCTCCTTGGTCATGTGGGAATCAAATAAAAGTTAAAATCCGTTAACAGCAGTAAACTACAGTCAGCCTTCCACACTTGCGAGTTTCGCTTTTGAGGATTTGATTATTTGCTGTCACCTCTGCTGCCTCCCTAAGCCATTTTTAATAGGGACTGTGAGTCTTGTGAAACTGAGAAACTGTGAATGAGACTTGTAAGTTCCTATTAAAAATGGTGTGGGGCAGCAGTGGAGGTGACAGTAAGCTCCGCCTGCCACCCAATTCTGCCTTGTGAAGGTACCCTGATGCCTCAAAGGAATCCACCGTGGGTTGAATATGGTGATCATACTTTTTTGTGTGTTAAATATGGTTTGGGAGGGCCTAAGAGTTATTTATGGTTTTTCCACTTTCATGTGGGTCCTGTGCCCCTATCCCTAGTGAAGGTGGAGAGATGACTGTAATTCTATGTCTTTTGTGAAGCCACAGGCCCTTTCTTAGGTAGAGAACACTGAATTTCTCAAGAAGTCTTTGTACTACTACATCTGGAAAAACTTTTTTAGTTAAGTGAAACAGTTAAAACAAAAGACAGAGACACTCAAGATCCCTGCCGCTAAAGGAATTTAAGTTTTACTGCCCTTTGTCTCAGTTCCAATATGACCAAGAAGGTGATTGGCCTCTGCCCGCACTAAAATCTGTCCAAATCAATGGAACAACAACAGAAACAACATCTGATACAAAATGTAGGCCTATGATTCCAACACTGTCACTTTTCTTCTCTCATCCTCTATGGTTTTTTTCTTTTAAACATCTTTTACCTGATGAATAATTCAATGGAGCTTCGAAAGCTTGCATGATGTGCTTTATGCATTTTGGTTGGCCAATAAAGGTAAAGCTGTTATTGTTGTTGTTCTTGTGTAAAAATACACAGAGATGATTATATAAATGACTGTAACAATAAGAACTAAAAGGCACCATTAGAATTCATGGTGCTTTGTGGAGTGGGATAACTAACTAAACAAAAAGAAGTTTCTATGGGCCACTCATACGTAGAACATGAGATGCACACTATCTTCCTCCTTGTGTTCTACTGCAATAGGTATTCAGGAACACTGTGCCTCTGTTTGTATTTCAGTCTCCTTTTCCTTGAAATAATCTAAACTCTGAAAGGGTTATTCACATACAACAGATTCACACAATGTGTATTATAACAGCTGGCCCTGAACACTGAGGCAATAAGCAGGCATGGGGATACTCTATAAGGTATGGAATTAATGCTTTGGAAAGTTCACTGTACCACAGTCTGTACAAAGTGTCCTGGTCCACACCTCTTAGATTAATGTGTGGATTAGCCTTTAACAAATTTTACACCTTCCCAGATATTTCAAGTATTTAAATGCATACTGCAACAGAAAATACATATGCTCAACATCCATTAAAGTATGTATTTTGAGAGGGCTTTTAACATTGCAGATTACATGGAAACTGGAACATAATTACAGGCACCAACCAAAATAACACACAATTCTTACACCCCTATTAGGATATCAACTGATTTGGGGAAAAGGAGACGTGAGTGTGTTGGACACATGTAAGCAAATATAAATAATATATATTTAGACTTTTAGGCAGAACTAAAGATTGACAGTAGGGAAAAAAAGAGTGAGCTGGATGCACAAAGGATAAATAGCTAGTAAGATACCCTAAGACACAGGGTGTCATTTGTGTGGTCTACATTACATGGGGAAGGAAAAAGGAGAGCTTTGAAAAGTTACTTTGGGGACTACAATTCCTACAATGTTTGGACCATAACTGGTGGATTATGAGAACTGTAGTCCCAAAAGTAACTTTTCCAAACTCTGGGGGAAAGGAAAAGTGCTTCAACCCTTCAATATATCCATTAACACTACACTTCTAATGTCACTATGGTATTTTATTTGGCTCACTGGGGTGGAAAGTTTTCACTAAAATGACCATTGCTGGGGGTAACCGTGCATAAGCTTGTTACTTATGCTGGATGCAGAAGCTGACCAAACTTCCTTCTAAAAATAGACCATGGATGTCCCTAGTTATCATTGTCATCCAGAATACTGTGTTCATTCTGACAGGGTGTTTCAGTTTGGTTCTTCTTTCCCTGTCCAAATGAGAGAGAACTATATCTTCCAGCATCTCAGCTCAGTTTATAAAGTGCTAGAGATAAAAGGGTTGTCACATCTGTAACCAAAACACATTTGGAACAATATCATCCCCTGCCCCCCAACACACAGTTTATCATGTTGCTCTCACAGCAGGAAGGAATCTGTGGTTTTTCTCGACTGTTACTCTTCTTTATTTAAACTACTAGAAATAACTCAAAAATGACAGAATACTCTATCTATAAATAATCATTCCGGTGTAGAGTTATATTAGGAGGTAACTCAGATGGTATGATAACGCCTAACCAACTAATCTTAGACCTGTAATGCCATAAGATATAAATAAACTAGGCTAAGAATAACTGATCCAGAGGAGTCAGCCTGCTCCACAGAAGACTGTGCTTCAGATCAGCATCAAATATAGATTAATTTATGTCAATTTATTTCATCAGGGGTCCCACTCCCCCCATTTAATGAAAATAACAAAAGCATGGAGATAGGTGGGGGAAATTTCATAGCAAAAGGAATTTTCAAGTATGCCCAGCCTTGCAAATGAAAATTTCTAGCCAGAAAAACATTTTTACTAGCCCAGCAAAGGGTTAATACCCTGCAGTTTTACGCTGACCACAGGGTAGGGAAAAGACATGTTTCCATACCAGTCACTGATGGAGAAAGAGACTTCCCTTCCCTTTCAGGTAGCATTGGAGACAGACATGCATACACATCCATTGCTCCTCCACAAGCCCACTCACTCACCTGCATGAAATTCATAGTTACCTATGGCAACCAGGTGAGTTCACTATAAATCTGAGTAGACTTGTCATTATGAGTTATCTTTTCAAAGCATTTGATACATGTGTAATATAGACATGCTTAAAAGAAAATATACTTTGTATGTACAATTATATGCATAATAATAATAATAGTAGTAATAATAATAATAATAATAATAATAATAATAATAATAATAAATTTTTAAAAAGCAAGTGGTTTTCCTCCCATTACAGTTTTCCCCTATGTCATATAAAACAGAAGTAAAAGAATGTTTATTGGATAAGAGATTAAATCCAAAGGATTATGTTTAGTAACAACATTTCCTTAGCTCATTTATCCACAAAGCAATCCTATGAGGTAGGTTACTATTTTATTGTTCTTATTTTGCAGACGGGTAAGCAAAGCCGCATTCCTGTTCCTTGTTATAAGCCCTTTAGCCCTGTTTATACATGTGGGCTGAAGTACACATAACAGGACACGTCACTGTTGCCTAACAGAGCTGAGAAACAGCAATTTGCCTAAACACACTGTTGTGTTTATGCACCTGAGACAGAATTGGAACCCACATTTCTCAGGGCCAAACGGCACATGATTGTGATTGAAATTCCCAGTGTAATTTCTTCAACAAAAAGGAGCCAGGATGGGAGCTGTCTTAAACCAAAGACACATAGCACGGGGCTGGGGAACTTGTGGTCCTCCAGATATTATTGAGAATTAGTTCCTTACGGCCCCAGTCATCTCAGTTAATGAAAAGGACTGAAGGGAGTAGTAATTCAGCAACAACTGGAGGCCTGCAGACTATCCAGCTTTATCACAGTGGATTAACCCTTTCCTCCCACATCGATTCCACGAGTTAAATCCTGTTCTGTCTCCCATATTCTCTCACTGTTTGTCATCTGTCTATCTGTATCTAACATGTGCACAATCACACACACACGCACACACTTGCTGTCTGCTTTGGAAAGGAAAACACACGGACATATTTTTTGTAGTTTTGTATTTTCCCTCTGCAGCCTTCCTAAATACGCTACAGGCCCCAGATCCTGTCTGATCCTGGAAGCTATGTAGAATCAGCTCTGATTATTAGCTGGATGGGAGACACCCAACACACACAAGTTCTATAGGCTACATTTCAGAGGAAGGCATTGGCAAATCATCGCTAAGTATTCCTTGCATTAAAAACCCTACAAAATTAAAGCGGTGAACAGAAGTCAACCAGCAACTTGAAGATGTATGGGCATGCAACACACACATACTTTCACTGTCCACCTAATATCAGCTTTGTAACCCAATTTGGCTCATAATACAAATTCAGCGATCTGCCTAGTAGTTTACAGGCATATGTACTCTTTTGAGCAAAATACTCCCTAAAATACTCCCCATGTCCCCAACCATGACACATTAGGAACTACTTGTTTTAATTTTGTTAGGTTTTTCCAAAAGTCCTTGGAAGGTGCGCACTTGAGATCTGTATGACTCAGGAGTGCACACCTACCTAAACTTAAGTGATGAGCAGTAACCATGGCTCTCTCTCATGTCTGGAAAAGCTCTGCTTCTACCTGCAGGTGAGATATTGTGCTATGGCAAATATGCACATATGACTCACTGTGAATGAATCTGCAAACTATTAATGAATCCAAGAGTGGTCAGCAAGTTCAAGCTGGGGAGTTCATAACGAAGTCCTATTTTGAGTGAACTGGACCAGTCCTATAGAATATAACATGATAGAAATGGAAAACGCTGTGAACTCCTCTCTATCACTTGCCAGAAAAAAAGCAGAGAGTCTCTTTCTTTCTTTCTTTTTGAGGGGGTGCTATGACTAAAAGTCTGACACCTCTTCAAATTTGGGAGAGGGTACAAAATGCCCATGTGGCCTGGAGGCCACACTTTTCACAGCCTCACTATAGAAAGATTAATTTCCCAAATTAGCAGACTTGAGAGATATGTCTATCAAGCTGCAACAATGAATATATTGTCATATCCTCTTATATGAGTCATCTAGCAAATTTATACTGTGTTTGTTAGTTTCACAGCATGAAAAAGTAAAACAGTAACAAAGAAGTTCTGTAGCATTTTCTATTGTTTTTAGTAAGATTCCCTTTTGTGTTTTTAGTGGTAATAATGATAATATATATTAATCTCATTTCAGATGTTATATTAATCATTTTGTCTCTTACTAGTACTTTTATAACTACAACACTTTGAAATGAACAATGATTTCACAACCTTGGATAGTTATTCTATTCAACTAATAACTAAGTTTAAATGCTAAATAAAAAGACACTTGCTCTTAAATATTGCTTTTCAGCTTACGTGGAATTTGGGCATGGACACTACTGTCTCCCAACATATAAATGTACACACAGGAGACTGAAAACTTCCAGCATTCTTCCCAATGTGTTAAGAAGAATAAGCACCTGGTGTTGTGCACATTGACTACATGATTAAGATCTGTTCATGATCATTCTTGAACTGTTAACATTTTGTTCAATCAGTAAAATGAGGCAAGGTTAATGAAGGAAGGGAAATGACTGACATGCACAAGGTTACAGGAAGAAAGGCCAGCATGTACAGACCTGTCTCCATACAGGTTTTAAGCCTTTATATATTTGAAAGAACACATGAAGAGGGCTAAACAGTCTTTTCACTATGAATGTGACAGAGCAATCCCATAAGTATCTACCCAAAGGCCCAGTGGGTCATTTGCCCAATTGAGTCTGACAGGGCTTACTCCCAGGAAATGTGGCACTGAATTCCAGCCAACATGACCTCCCATGAGGTTAGAGGGCTGGAGAGTTCAGACTAGGAGATCCCCAGATAAGCTGTAAAGTCAGCATAAAACTCAAATGCCACAGGCATATTCCCACAAAAGCAACCCTATCTGCTCTTCACCTTCCGTTTGTAACATCTAGGGCAGGTGTGGGAAACATGCAGACTACAGACTGTATGCAGCTGTCATCTGTTTTTATGATCTCTGCAATCCCTTACACTCTGCCAGAAAGATAGTTTTTATGGACAAAAATGGAGAACTGAAATATTGGAAGAGCAATTTAATCAGCAAGCACTTTGGTTGCAACCTCATGTACCTTCTGAAAGTAAAAGCTGAAATGTCTTTGGTTTTTGTTGGAAAGAGTGATGTAACCCATGGTACCTTGGGGGAGGGGAACGGAATTGGCTCCAGACCCTCCTAAGTTCCCCGTTCTTGACGTGGGAGACCCAAATGTTACATCCACTACTACAGGCTTCCATTTCTCTGCTTTGTTTATTGGGCTGCTTGTTGGAATAGGGAAGCGCATTCTGAGATTATGTCACAGCACACGTGGATAAACATCTCACAGAAATATATGACACAGACACAGGTGCAATACAGATACTTGCCACATTCTGCTTCTTGCACCACCTCTGGCTTAAGGTTGACTGAGAATGGAGAGCACACTCTACTGCCAGTTCTTTGGGTGATATATTGGCAAAATCTTCTGACTCAGTAGTTGTTTTATAATAGCAACATCAAAATTTTTTAAAAAATTAGGGTGTGGTAATGAAGAAAGCTTTGCGGGAAACGAACAGTAGATTTTTCTTTTAAAGCACTCCAGGAGCATGTGCTCTGAAGCACCCTTCTTATTCTAGGTCTATTCTTCCTACTTGCTACCCACCCGCTTCCTACCATGGTTTTCCCCTCCCATGCATATTCAGTGCAATGGGACAAATTCCAGTGGAACATGAAGTAAACGAAATTCAGACATTATCTCCATCCCCACAGCCCTACCATATCCACTCTGAGGGCTGCTTTCCACAGGACAATTTTCTATACAAATATCACTTTGAGGGAAGAACATTGCCCATAGACTATATGTTCATCATGACATGTGATAAGTGAACACACACACACGTTTCACCTATGGATGAAAAGTTGGAACTGGTCGGTTTCCTACTATCTGTCCTTCACACATAAGAATGGTGACATAGAAACATTTTCAGTTTTCAGACAGTATGATGCAGGCCTGGCTGAGAAATTTTGCTGCCTGAGTTGAAAGACAAGGTAGCATCACCAACACTACTACTTCCATATTCAAAGGACTAGACTGACAGGTGACTCTTCAACATTAGCAATGAGACGACATCCTCTTCTGGACCTGAAGGCAAGAAGTCAAGGTAAACAGCATGACATACACAGCTCTGACCACATCTTACCCTTCAGCAGCTGCCACCAGGGGTGATTGTCTTGCTCTGTTGAATGGTAGGGCCTGCCCTGGTATGGGTTAAGCATACTATATAGTATACACCGTTTCCTTGCATAGAATTTGTTTAAGGCTGTTTAGAAAAGATGACAACATGTGATTTTTTAAAAGAGAGTATGTCCTCTTATGATTTACACCTCTGTACTGGTCTTGAAGACAATATTCTACAACAGTGTAACATGAAAATAATTATAAAAAAAAGTGCCACAGGTGTTCAAAACTCCTTAAATGTTTACTTACAAGGCCAACACACGCCATGTCTACTATAAGCCATCTGTGAGATTTATGAAAATATTTGTGGGAGGGGGAGCTCCAGTATGTTCACACATGGGCCGCATAAATAGTTCTGTACTGCAGGTGCACTCATGACTTTTCCCGTATGACTTGACTGATAACCTAACAACAACTCTGGACAGTTTTATATGTGGTTTGCACAATGTACCACAACAGACTTTGCTGTTAGGACAGGAGTGGGCAGGTTTGGCTGGGTTTCAAGCCAATCATCTGTCCCTGGGACCTCCTGGGACAAATTGCCAAAATGACTCCCCCCCCCCCCAAAAAAAAAAAAGGAAATATGAAAATGGTCCATTTCTGGTTCTTTTCTTAGGTTAAACAAGGTAAGCATACCCTCCAACATTTCACAGATGAAAATTGGGACAAATGTAGCCAAGCAACATCAGTGCGTTGATCAAGATGGTAAAAGTTATTAGGAAGAACATATAAGCTAGGAAACATTGCTGCCATTTGCTTTTGCCCAAAACTACTGAGAAGGGAGAGATTCTTTCCTCTTGTCTCCTCCTTCTCCTGTTGAGTTGACTGCAAACTACTTTTGCACTTTGAACTCAGTCTGCAGCAACTGAAGTAAGTGGAGGACAAAAGGGAAAAGCAAGAGGAGGAGAAAGAAACTGGGATATTTTAAAAACAGCTGAAAATGTGGGATGATGGAGAACTAATCAAGACAATCAGTTGGAAGGTGTGGTCAGGGAAAGCCTCATTCCAGGACAGGAAATTCACCTTTTTTCCAAGAAAATGGGACGTTGTGGGAGACCCAACTGCATGAGGTACCATAGATGGATCACATTCACCCTGTTTTAGGAGACAGCAGCTCAGTGGACTGTTGCTATTTTCTGTTCCAGATAATTGCAGAAGTGCTCAGAACGCTTTTCTGACAATTTGAAATAAGTAAGACTACTGCCACTCATTCTCAAGAAGATGTGCTCTCAACAGCTCACTGATTTACTGAAAAGAAGTCAGGAAATACTAATATGTAGGAAAGAAGACAGATGGGGAAGAAAGAAAAACCTTTCTGGGCATCTTTGTGGCAACAGCAGGCTAGAATCGCCACAGCAGCATAGTAATATTGCTATTACTTAAGCAGGTTTTGGAGAGGTGAGTCAGCATCAGGAGAGGTTGACTAGGGGAGCATTTCAGATATGGAGTGCCACAACAGAAAAGGTTCTACACAGGTCATCACCTGCCTCTTTTCAAATGACAGGGGAACCTGCAGAAGGATCTACAATAATCATCTTAATAACAAGGCAGGTTTCTATGGGAAGAAGCTGAGACACGAAGATAAAGAAGCAAACAAAATATTAAATCATTGGTATATAACAAGCTACTATTCCTCTGACATGCATACGCAACACTTTGTTTTTGAAGACTTGGTGAATACATTGTTCATACCAGCAAAATAAGGTAGAATGGAGTCAATTACTTCATCAAACCAAGTACAGATGTGTGAGAAGAAAGGTATTTTTCATATATTGGCTTTGCCCACTTGATCCACTTTTTACCATTTGTTTCACTGGAAACTTTCTGCCATGCATTAATGAGACACTTTTATCTGAACTGCCAATACTAGCCTTGCGCAACACGGTTACAGTAGGATGTTGGATTAGGTCCCTCAATTCTGACCTGAATCCTATTGGTAGTTCAAATTAGAATAGACTCTCTTAAGCAATTGCTAAAGGGTGAGTTAACACTTACCCAATGTATCTGTTTTAGAAGGGACTGCTTCTAAATTCAGACCATTGTCAAAATTATTTTATGATTTGTTAGAATTCACACAGCTTCACTGGTGCTCACAACATACACTGATTACTTCTTTTTACAGTGCTGCCAACAAACACGCTCCTCTCTTTGCTACCTGGCCCTGCTCACACTGTAATTTATATCTATTATATATTTGATACAAAAATCTTGAGCCAATTTAACTATGTATTTATTTAAGGGTGAGCCAAGGAAGAACAAGGTACATAATAATAGCCTATTAAAAGAAATATTTCAAAAAGAAAACAATTTTTTCTTTTTTTCTCTTTTATAAAGTGTTGATCCCAAAAACAATAGGTATCTGAAATTATCTTAATACTATTTTTCTTATTGTAAAGCTTTGCATCTTTTTTTTTTAAAGACTATAGTAATATATACCTTACTATCTTATTATGAAGCATATGCCTAGGTGCCTTTATTTGGCACCAGTTAGAATTCTCTGTTCATAATCTGACTTTTGATTGGTACCTATCCAGTTCATCCCATTCATAGCACTCAGGCACTGCAGACTGAGAGGGAGACAAACAGAGGAAGCAGTAATTAAGGGAATTCTAGAAGCACTGTTTCAGATGACAGCAATATTTCACGAGCCTCGTAGCCTCAGACACTCTTGTGACAGTTTAGTTTGTGAACATGTATCAAATGCCTCCTAGATCCATTTTTATTTCTTAAGACTGAATGGTCTGAGCTGAGGAATGCTTCCATAATTTATTTAAAGCTTTGTGACTCAAATAGAACCCATTTAGTACATGCTTTATTTGTGTTAACGTCTTTTCTTCATGACTGATGGTAGATGGTTTATATAGGCCATATTATATTGCATACACCAGGTTATATTATAATTGTTTATCAAACACAATTTTTTAAAAAAATCAGAAGAAGTTGTCTGATTCCAGGACAGACCATCCCACAACTGAATTTTACAAGCCTTGGGAAGTTAAGACCAATTTGAAATGAAATTTCCACTCCTTCTTCATTTTCTCGATCTTGCAGTTCTGAACACATTTCTATGGAAATAATGCTCATTGCTTTCAAAGGAATTCATTTTTGAAGTAAGTGTGGGGATGATACCTAGTGGATAAAGCAAACTAAGGCTGTGACTGAAAGACCAATGAGTTCACCATTCAACCTGCCATCTTTTACTGCCCTGACTAAACAAGACTTTACTTTAAAGCAGCCTGGTATACAGAAAATCATCATGTGCAGTGATCCCTGGCATGGAAATGAAATTTGGAGAACACCCCCATCAGGTAAACCACTGTGGGTCACGATGTTCAAGACACGCACAAGCGGGGCCAATAAAAAGGTGGCAGTTCTAACAGTGAACTCGTCAACATTGGATCATAGCAGTTGTCCAATGTATCCCACTTATGTTGTACTGTGATCACAATTCTCATTCACTGGACTTTCCAGCTCAGGCATCCAGGGTGTCCAAAAAGAACTTGAAGAATGCATTGCACTTTAAATTTCATCTGTGCTCACTAAAAATGTATTAGATAGCTCAGCACAATTTTGATTTTTTTTTTAAAGGAAACTAATGGCTGGCACTGGTTATTAAAAAAAGCCCTGGCAACATGCCAAGGTCCTTGGAAATCCCTAGTGACCAATACATTCCAAGATGGGATGTACATACTCACTCCATAAACTCTATATCAAGCAGACTGGAGCCTTCAGCTCCATGTCTGCCTGGATGTCTTCCAAGACAGACAGGGGAAAGCAGAAAGCATGCGGTTACCCAGAAACAGTAGGCAAGCATTTTGGCAGTTGCCAGGCAACCTCCTCCACATGCTTTCTCCTGCTATGACCTCCTCCAACTTCAGGCTGAAGCCTCCAGGTCAGCGACATGGGCAGAATCAATGGCAGTGGCCAAAATAAAGTCTACCACCCACCCTGGGTTCCTGTAACCCTGTTCTTGCCATAGGCTCATTATCTTCACTTCACCGTGACCTTCTCGCCTCTTTGCTGCTCACTCTTCCCAGCCATACTTGACTTACCTCCCTAACATCCCTGTTGTGCCCACACCACTTCCCCTTCATCACCTTTCTTTCTTTGACTCTTCTACTCTTTTGACACATTTTGTCTGCCCTCCTAAGCCCTCTTAAATTATCCGATTACAGAGGATACTAAATACTTCAGAAAGGGACACATTCCTCACATTTTTTTTTGCAAAGGGAGTGATGGGGTGGCTATTACAACACAGAAGTAGCCCCGGGCCTTTAAACGCATCATCCTGTCAGGCGTTTCTTACCACGGATAATGCACATAGATTAGTTCTGGCCAGGCTTTTAGTATAAGGACTCATGTACCTTTAGTATCAGAGAGAGGAGGGACTTTTATAAGATACTACTTTTCATGTCTTAGAGCTGAATGGGTCTGAAACGCTGGACCTGCCTATATCTGCTGGTACCAAACCTATTGTGCCAGCTTATGCATATCTTCTTAGAGCTACACTCCACTGTGTTCAATGGGCTATATTCTTAGATAAGTAAGCATAGCATTTCAGTCTTAATTGTAAAAGGTTGGCTATTCATAAAGCAGAATATTGTCAGACTTTTTTTTCAGTCCATGATTACCCATGTGTCATCAATGAGTATACCTGCCTTATAGAACAAAAAGTCTCCATGAAACAAATTTTGGAAAGGACAAGTAAGACCACATCACATACTATACATCACCATTCTTGAAGGCAAGAAGGGACAGATGCCTTGCCATTGTGGGTCCAAGTGTCTTTTGTATATACATACAAGAAAGATTGCTAGAACAACAGAAAGTGTATGTTGCATTGTGCTCTAAAAGCAGCACAGCAGGCAAAAATCGACAGGCATAACTTTCCAAGCATGGAGATGCAATGATGGGCAAAGTTTCAGCTGCTGATTTCTACTAATTATGCATTCATTTTATCTGTTTCTTTTTTAAAGTGCACAATACAAATCACAGTCTGAGCATATAAAAAACAAGCTAGCAGCCTTTCACAGTTTCTAGGAAACTCTGCTTCCTGTAATTCTAGTTTAGACTCCTTATTTGAATCTACCTATGATTCAATATGGATGCCTTTTAAAGCTACAAAGCAGATGATCAACAGTTGCTATGGAAGTATAGACACTATAATGGGCAGTCTATCAAGCAACCTTTTCTTCCCCTTCTCAGAAAATTATAGTTGCCATCTATATGGAGTTTTTAATAAGATTATGAAACAGATCAGACATTTCAAATGAAGTGAAGACTCACCCAAACTGATGGACTTAAGGTATGGCACAAACAATCTCATTGTAACTTACAAGTCAACACTATTCCCATAAAGGATCATGCAATATATTTAACCATGAACTTCTGTGATTTTTACAAACCATCTAAACAAGCTACCACAGAATCTAAGAAAGCTTCTAAATGTGGAGGAATTCAGTAACTATATCTTTAAAACACCTGTCCTCTAGACCCTATTAGTGAGTCTTCGCATCTAACTTTCATATCAATGTTCTGAAATATATTTCAAGTAACAGATATGAACTACAAATCCCATGCAAATAGATGAACTTGAGAATCGTTTTACCAGACAGACACTAGACACTAGAGAATCAGAATCAGAGAATCAGAAAAGCATATTAGCAAAAAATGTTTCATGATGTGAAACTTCCAGAGATACCATTACATGAAAGCACTGAAACATATCTGTGTAACATGAAATAAATTCTGCCATCTGATTCTGTGCTGTTGTCTTATTGTTAAAACTCCACTGAAAATGGACTCAGGAAGATCTTCTGACCATAAGGGGGTCTGGTCCTGTTCAAGAAAAGAAAACTAGGCATGCAAAGTCTGATCACATACTAAACCACAGTGAACCACTATGAATTTACGCAGAATTAACTCTCATTATATACAGTGGGGCTTACTCCCTAATAATTAAGTAAATGGCAGTGGCCTATTTGAGAAAGTAGTCTATGAGAGTTACTTCCAAACTGACAGGTTTCCAAGCTTTAATCACGTTATAATTCAGTAAGCATTCTCCATACCCAACACAAGCAAAAAAGGCAAATGCAACAAGGGAAATTCAAATTACTTTTTTTTCTTCCTGCTTAGAAACCAGCATTCTCACAAGGGAAGAAAATAAAAACAACAAAACAGCAACAGCAGAATACACTGAAAGAACAAATTGCTGAGAGATTCTTTTCAGTGAGCAAGATTTGGAATATAAATGAAAGATGACAGATCCAGAGCTTAACAACAAATTCTTAATTTTGGCATGCATTTATATAAGAAGCTGAGCATACGAAGTCTCTTACCTGAGCTGATCATACTGTGCATTCTTTGCTGAGCCAAGAGCTGGTCACGTCCTGAAACTCCATCTGAGGAAAAACACGAATCAGTCTCGTAAATTGTCTGCAGCATATTCCAATCAGTCTGCACTTCAGCTACATGAAGGATTCATCACCAACCGTTCACAGGCATTGGAAACAATCCCATCTGGTCCTGGCCCCCCCTCCTCCTCTCCCTCCTCGGGAGATGGGTTTTTTTCAAAAATAATAACAATAACAATAATAATGACACCAGTTAGTAAAATGGGTACGCCTGTACATAAAAGAAAGATTTCTATAAAGAAAGAATTTTTACGCACTGACTACGATGGCAATCTAATCTTAAGACAATTCCACTGAGGCATAGATAAATAAATCATAAGAATATATCTTTATCTGTGGAATAAAAGACTTTATTAGGCACCTCTCTTGTGGAGTTAGCTTCGTTCTGGAACCAAAGAACAGGTGAAGGAAGGCTACATTTCTCCCCCAGGTTATTCTTGCGAGTCCAGCAAGAGAAATAAAACCACTTAAAAACAAAAACAAGCAAGCACAGTTTCTAGGGACTAGACTCTCTAGAAGTTTAAGTTTCAATTGCTCCCAGTCCTGACATGTGTTTCTGTCTCTGACTACTCTTCTTCTTCCTCCTCCTCCTCTTCCTTTGCCTCCTTCCCTCCCTCTCTCTCAGCAAAGTTGGCTGAAGCTAGTGAGATCTTATTTGCATACAGATCAACAAACGCATGGCCCACAGGCAACAGAAATAGAACAATGGCTAGCCTGAGCCAAAAATAGGTCAAGCATGGCCGGATGATTGGAGCCTGCATGAATGCATTTAAAAATACCTCAGCTAACCCAGCTGGCCAGTCTCTGTCTTTCAAAGCTGCAGGTCTCCAGTGCAATCCCTCAGAAGCGATTACCTTCTCCCAGTGCCAAACCTGTGCCTGCCTCTCTGTGTCTACTATTTGCATATGTGTGTGTTTATATTACATGCTCTCTGTGTTTATGCACGCGATGGAGACTGAGCGTTATTTTAATGGTGTTTGACATTTTTTTCTCGCTCTTTTCTAGTAGACTATGGCTCATCTTTGACAAGACAGCAAAAGGGGACCAGATCTATGCTGGTTCAAAAATAATACTGTGGAAGCTTCTACTCATAATGTGGTTTCTGCTTCACCCACACGCAGCAAACCTGGGCGTTCTATTTTTGTTGCCTGTTTCTCTGGCTACACTGCAGAAAGAGTTGGCTGGAGTACTACTATTTCTCTGCTGCCGATCAGTTCTAAGATATAGAGGCAACGGAGGAGAGGGAGGAGAGCTGAAAGCCATCACACCCCTGGGGAAAGAAAACTCATCCAGCAAGGGATTGCACTTTGATTTTGAAGTGGATCGTTTCCCCTTAATGTCAGTTTTCTATTGCAGCACAGCCTGTTAAATGCTGCAAGCGACAATGCCCTCCATCTAAGTGAGGAGAAGCACCAAACAATTTATACTGCAGAGGGCTCTAAATATAAAAGGAAGTGTTGACTTAAAATAGCTGCTTCCAGACTTGCATAGCAATGTTTAAAGATATAGACACGCACAAGCCTTGTCCTGCAATGCTATTTTTAAGGGTAATTCATTGTTTATGATACAGGTCGATGCACAGAAACTAAGCAGGGATCTGGGATCCAAGATCCAAGCATAAATACAGCAGTGGTAGAAAACCAAGCATTTGTTAAAGTAAAGGCAGGGGGGCAAATCTGGATTTAAAAAAAAATACAGTTCTTTGTTTATTCTACATTTTCAAGTGAACTTCTAACTGAACATCATTTCCCCCCTTTTATTTGCTTATTCCTTAAATGCAACTTCAAGGATATACACAAATATCATCCCATTTCACCGACAGATTTCTGCAGTAGAGTAGCCCTGTCAAAAAGAAGACTGGACTCTTGGACACTTAATACTTATGTGGAAGAGGACATTTTAGCAGGTGGGCCTTGTCACAGAAATTACACCTGTTGAAATTCACTATGACACACAGTTACTGAAGGTACCGCAATTCTGGCCATTTCCACATTAGACTGTTATAGTGCTATTATTCCACTTTCAACATCCTGTGGAATCCTGGGGTTTACAGTTTAGGGACGGATTCCATAGGACGTTGAAAGTGGAATAACAGCACTATAACAGTCTAGTGTGGAAATTGCCTCTGTCCTCTTGTCCATCTGGACACCTATCCTGCAGACACTCTTCATATCGTATTAGATCCCAGAGCCACTCAGGTGAGAAAAAATCCATGCAACACAGGAATGTTCATCTTGTACATCTCCTATGATCAGTAGATTGCCTTTGAACTTAAATCTAAACATTGTTTGATATACTGCTGGAGGCCCTACAGCAGAGATGGAATAATTTCCTCAATGTGCCAAGAGTGTTTCTATAGGACTGCATCGTAATGTTTCTCTGTATATGTATGTATCCCATGATTTCCTACTGAACCACTTTGTCAGAGACATAAAGGAGAAGCTCAGCACGCTGGCCGGTCAACTGAAGTTCCATTATAACATCATCAATAGTTCAGTCTCATCTCTCTTCCTGCACCTGTAATTTTCATTGCCCTGGCACTATTTGATAAACAGTTGAGCATACAAGTGCTGCAATCCAGAGACCTGTCTTGCATGTGTTGCAGGATAAAGCATTTGTAGAGAGTTCCTTGTCTATAAGGAAACAAAACTGGGGCACATACACATTAGTGCCTAAAAAGAAAAAAGAAAGAAAGAACTGTTTATGATATACTAGTAAGAAATTAATAGCAATCCGTAAGTCAAGGAAACAAACTAGGGAAATAAGGACACAAAACAATCTTGTAGCACCTGTGAAATTAACTGAAAGAAAGAAGTTTATAGCATAAGCTTTTGTGGACTTTGACTACTTTGTTGTTGTGTGCCTTCAAGTCATTTCTGACTTATGGCTATCCCAAGGCAAATCCCTAGGGCAAATTTGTTCAAAGGGGGTTTCCCTTTGCCTTCCTCTGAAACAGAGAGTGTGACTTGCCCAAGTCACCCACTGGGCTTCCATAACTGAGCAGGAATTCAAACCTTGGCCTCTAGAGTTGTAGTCTCAAACTACTACATCAAACTGACTCTGTCCTTGAATACTTGTGTTGCTGTTATGTATTTAAGTTATTTCTGACTTATGGAGACCCTAAGGCAAACCTATAGTAGGGTTTTCTGGGGCTGACAGTATGTCACATACTCAAGGTCACCCAGTGGGTTTCCATGAATGATGAAGGAATAAAATCCTGGTCTCTGTGGTTGTAGTCCAATGCTGTACCATGCTGGCTTTTGTTTGAATACTACCGTCAGGGAAATAAGAGTTAGGCATTATTTGGTAATTCAGCAAAAGAGAAGGGGGACTAGGGCTTTAGAACTGAAGGAAATTATGGGCGCATGTATGCAAGGGGTACAGGATGAACACAGTATGTATGACTGTAGGACACGGTTCTTGCTTCTATGGCACAGATTAAGATAAGCAGCTTCATTTAACAGTACCAATTACCATGCCGCCTGGGTAACTGTGGAAATTATAGTAAAAATATATTTGCCAGCCTTGCCTTCTTTGCCTTCTTTGGAGGTTTTTAAGTAGAGGCTGGATGGCCTTCTGTTGGGGATGCTTTGATGGATGTTCCTGCATAGCAGGGGGTTGGACTCGATGGCCCCTGGGGTCTCTTCCAACTCTATGATTCTATGACCCTAACTCATTTCTTAAACTAAAGATTCTTTTTTTAAAAAAACCATACAGTATGGTTTAATAAATAATATGGAAAGGAAAGATTTTCCATGATGACTATGTGCTCAATGGGCCTATACAACTATCTATATATTGTTTGTAGCACCATTGTTAGCAGGACAGATTCCTATAAATAAAGCTCTACTGTTTACTAGCTTCTTCCCCAGCATGGGTGATTACAAATCAATAGGAAGCACAGCAAAGTGACAAAATGGTATGGATCACTCTTTTCTAGTGACGTCAAGACAATCTGAAATGTCACTGTGTCCTTTGCCTGGATGTGAGCAGCACATTATCACTGTATTCCTCTGTGGAACACAGGAAAATTACAGACTTCAGTCATCAATAATGGGCACAATTCAGTGGAAAGTTCCACATATACCACCAAAGTAAATTTTAATACAGTGAGCCCCCCATATATATGGGGTTCTGTTCCAGGAACCTTTGCATAAAACAAATGCAGCTGCTCTGTCCCATTATTGTTAAAGGACTCAAAGTGCACATACCTGCACAGCTGCATGCCTGGCGCATCCACTGATACTAATGGGACACAAGGCTTCACGTAACTTCACATTCGTGTGTGTGGAGGTCACACCAGCAGAGGGCATACTATATGGTAGAGCTCATATATTGCTCTTTCTCATTTAAATTGGATTAAATAAGTTGGATTGGCACAGGAGACTTTCTCAACACTCTGTGCCTTGCAGATTGATGCATTATTTAATAGCTGTATTATAGCCGGTGTTGTTACGTGCCTCCACGTCAGCTCTGACTTGTGGCAACTTTATGGGATTTTCTTGGCAAGATTTATTCAGAGGAAGTTTGCTATTAGAGCTTTAGCTCTGAGAGTGTGACTTACTGAGGGTCATACAGGGTCTTTCCATGGCTGAGAAGGAATTCATACTCTGACCTCCAGGAGTCTTAAATCACTACACTATACTGGCTCTCCTATTATAGTTTGCCTTTCTGTTAAAAAAACAGCAACTCAAGGTAGCTAACAACAGTAAAATCCATAATAAAAGATAACTAATCTGCGACTTAGATGACAGGTTAAGAGGAATTCTTATCAAGTTTGCAGATGATACAAAACCGGGAGAAGTAGCTAATGCCTTGGAAGATGAGAACAACAATTCAAAAGGACTTTAATAATCTAGAAAATTAATCTGAAAGTAACTATATGAAATTCAACAGAGACAAATGCAAAATTCTACATTTAGGCCACAAAAACCATCTGGACACCTATAAGGAAAGCCAGAGTGATGTAGTGGATTGAGTGCTAGACTACCACATCAGAAACCAGGGTTCGAATCCCCACTTGGCCATGGAAACCTACTGGGTGACCTTGGGCACATCATGCATTCTCAGCCACAAAAGAAGACAAAGGAAAACCTTCCCAGAACAAATCTTGCCAAGAACACACCATTATAGGTTCGCCTTACGGTCACTATAAGTCAGGAACTACTTAAAGGCAAAACTACTACTACTACTACTATACTTATAGGACAGGGATAGTTGGCTTCGCAGCAGTAATGGGAAAGAGACCTTGGAATTATTTTTTATCATAAATTGAACATGACTGTGATGCTGTAACAAATAAGGCAAATAATATTTTCGCCAGCATTAGCAGAACAATAGTTTCCAATACAACACAAGTAACAATCCCACTACATTCTGTACTAGTCAAGGCTCATCTGGAGTCCTGTCCAGATGACTGATGCAGAGGCAGTGGAATCTCTTTCTCCAGATGTCTTCAAAAAGAGCCTAGACAGTAATCTATATAGGAAATACTCTAGTTCAATTTCCTGCATTGAGCAAGGGATTGGACTCAATGCCCTGACCAAACACTTTTTTTTTAATATAATTTTATTAAATTTCACAAATATAAAAAAAGGACTATTTGACTTGTACTTGTTACATGAATTTTCTTCTGTTCTTCCACGCTGTTCTGGTCAACATTTCCCGCAGCTTAGTCCACTTGTTACATTAGTGCATCACAATAAATTGATTATCTCATCTGTTCGAACACACATTTCCTTCTCCTAACAATCATAATATAGTCGTTCTGGCTACACAGTTCCCAACCATCACTCTCTTCTGCTTAACTCAAATCATCCTGTTCCAAAATATTTCCATATCACTCTTTTGAAGCTTCTGTTTTCTCCTTATATATATATCTTTTTTTTCCCCCTTTAACTCTCCATTACCTACATCCCAAAATCTTAAAATTTTTAATTATTTCTGTCATTATTTATCTGGCAGTCTGAGTAATTATTACTGCAACAGTCCCCCATCTTCTTACCCTAAATTCCATTGTACTAAAATGTCTTGTTTCTCCTTAAGTACTTTTTAAACCCCTTCTCCCATTCAACAATGTCACAATGTTCATATTCATGAAATATATCGATATATCATCAATTGCAAGCTTAATTAACAATGTCAAAATAAAAATCCATTTGTGTAATTCAGAAACCTGTGCAATCGTCATCTTCCCGTTCCCCTCTCTCATCTGGTGCCCTGCAGCCCAGATATTCATTTGCAAATTCTCTGTACTCTTAAAGCCGCTTATATTCCAAGCTGCACCACACCCAAGAGAGAGGGTATAGAATCCTGTGACTTTATCCACTTCTTTTCCCCCCTCCCTTCCTGGACTTTGCGGTCTGGAGTCTATTTCTGAATTTTTACTGTATTCTCCTAGTCGCTTAAGTTCCGAGCCGCTCTGTCCAGGAGAGTGAGGGTCTTTACTTGACTAACTTCCATCACAGTCTCCCCGTTCCCCCCTCCCATCTTGGACTTTGCCGCCCAAAATTCATTTCTGAAGATTATCTGTAATTTCTTTGTCGCTTAAATTCCAAGCAGCTCAGTCCATGGGAGGAAGGATCTTCCAATCAAGTCTCTTCCATCACAGGTTTCACAGTCTTAACCCTTGACATCACATTGTTTATATTACTGACAGTATATCACTTATAGTAAATTTGTTTGACATTGCTGAAATATGTTGCCCTTTCTCAAATCCAGAACCCTGTGCCTTTATCCGCTTTATATTCTCTCCTCCCCTCTTGAAGCTGCCCGGAATTCATTTCAGAAGATTCATTGCATTTTCATTGTCGCTTAAGTTCCAGGCTGCTCCGTCCGTGGGAATGAGGATATTTTGAGTTAGATGACCTTCAGCACAGTCTCATAGTCTCAACAATCCAAGAGAATCAAGAAACAAGAATCACTCCACAGGAATAAAAAAAAGGGAGACGTGCAGCTTAATAGCTTTCAGTCCCGAAATATTCCTCCAAAATCCAAAATCCAAACCCCTAATCCATGAATCAAATTCCAGATCTTCTCAGTCCAGCCAAAATATCGAAGTATTATACTGTAAAAAATTTAGTGTCCAAATGGAGATTATAACTCATTTGTAATCCATCAGTCCAAATGATCAATTACACGCCATCTTATACTTTAAGTCCCAATTATGATTCTTAAGTCTTTCTTTTTTCTTTAAAAAATATTAACTTCAATCCTCGTGAGTAAGCAGCACACCCAGCTAGCCTCTCCTTAAAATTCCAGCCGCCCCTTTAAGAAAAACTCCCAACCATAACGAACTCACTCAGGCTCAGGGTCCCCTCCATTCTTTCGCTTCTGCCCACCATTGCATGCCAGAACTGCTGCGATATTGACAGAATCGCGACCAGAACAGGTTAAATGACTCTTATTAAATTCTTACATGTTGTTTGATGTCTTCTTTTAAAAGTTGACGGCGGCGCTTGTGCCGCTCAGGTGGCGATCTCGCTGGCTCCGTCTTGGTCCTTCGACTCCCCTGGCGCTTTCCGCTCTCCCAGCCGGGCAGAGCAAATGCCGGTTTTGGGGTCCCCGTCGGACCCATTCCACACCCCTCATACCGGAGGGGTGTTCTGCCGCCTCCATGATGGCAAAAGAGGCGGCTGGAATCCAGCGGGTGGCTGCTCAGAGCCGCGCCATTGTGCAGCTTCAATCCAAGCTGCCACTCGCGCCGGCCATGCAACCGGAAGGGCTGCATATTGACCAAACACTGTAAGATATTTCAGAGTAGGAGATGTTCCATATAACATGAAATCAGGCATTTGCTTAATACTGGCACACCACATCCTGTTGATGATGTGGTTGGCCACAAGAACAGCCTCCGCCCACAGTCCGGGAGGAGATTTGGAGTCAAGCATCGTGCAATTTTTCATCTGTTGCAACACTCCAATTCTGCGCTCTGCCAGCCCGTTCTCCGCTGGTGTATACGGATTGGTGGTGTCATGTCTTATACCTCTCCTTTTAAGCCAACTCTGAAATTTGGCATTGCAGAACTCGCCACCGCGGTCTGTGATGAGGCGTGAGACTTTATGGGGAAATTGTCTTTCCACCGTATTAACCCAATCTCTGAAATACTCAAAAGCCTCATCCTTTGTTCTCAATGGGAACACGTACTCATACCTGGTGTGTCTATCCACCAACACAAAGATATACTTGGACCGTCCCTCGCTCTCAGGAAATGGTCCTGCTAGGACACCATGCACCACCTGAAAGGGCCTCTGGGTGGCGATTTTGCTTTCCTTGGTTACTGGAAAGGATTTTACCTTGGTCTTTTTGCAGACTGAACAGTCAAGAAATTTGCCACATTTCTTGACTCTCAAGTCTGGACACACCCTTGCCAATTGCTCCAGCCCACTGTAATTGGCATGACCCATTCTCTGGTGAAGATAATGACTACAGTTGTCATGTAGGGGGACATTGGCAATGACATTAGCTGTTTGGGAACCTTTAGCAGTTGGTAACATCAAATACAGTCCATTCTGTTTTACACCCTTAGCACAGACTCTCCCATCATGGCTAATCGTGCAGTTATCCCCTTTGAACACTAGTTCATACCCCTCATCTGTCAGGCATGACACACTTAAAATGCAGTGTTCTAAATCCTCTGCACATAACACATTTGCAAAATTCTTTCCCAGACAGGGAACAAACGCAGACCCCAAATAGGACACTTGCGAGTGTGCTCCATCAGCCATGCAAACAGAGTGCACAGGAGCCTTTCTAGTGTTCCTCAGCATGCTCCTGCTGTTCACCATATGATGGGTAGCACCACTATCAAGCAGCCAGTCATAGCAGACTGTCCCTTTTGCTGCAGCAACAACAGTACAGGTGCTGGCTTTCTTCCTCCAGACTCCAGGCCTCTTGTTGTCCTTGTCCCCGGGCAACGTGGCTTTACAGTCCCTCTGGAGGTGTCCTCGCTTGCCGCATTTGAAGCACCGCCGGGCTACGCTGCATTCTGCAGTCTCCTCTCCCTCACGTGAAGGTTTGTGCTGGCTGTTCTCCGCTCTCCTCTCGGCAGCACGCTTTATCTGATCCTGGGATTCAAATTCCCTCCTGTCACGTTCCTCCAGAACCCGTGACATAACTAAGTCAAGGGTCAAGTCTCTTTCACTCAGACTTTGCAGGCTATAAAGGATAAAGTCCCACTCCTTACTTAGACTGCTTAGGAGGATATAACATTTTTGAGCCTCCCCAAAGTCCATACCTCTATCAGCCAACTCGAGGAATATAGACTTCATAGTGTCTAGATGGGCTTTCACATCTCCCCCTTCTTCCAGTTTCGTGTTGTAGAGCTTCCTAGTCCACAACACCCTGGAAAGGCAGGAATCATGCTGATAAACATTTCTCAGCGCATTCCACACGTCAGCTGCAGTCGGCTTGTTTCTCACATGGATGAGCTGGCTTGGCTCCAAGCTCAGGATCATGGTCGCTCTGGCACGCTGATCCGCTACTCTTTCAGCTGCATCTTTAGGTGGGTGTTCCACCACAGCCCATAAATTTTCCCTCACTAGCAAGCTCTGGATCATAAGACTCCAGGTCTGATAGTTTCCCTCATTGAGCTTATCAAATCCAAGTGCCAATGACATCATGCTTTGAGCCATTCTGCTTCCTCAAAACCAAAAGCAAAAACACAAAACTTGCAGCTCTTCCTGAATTTACAGCTTGGAAGACCTTGTGGGTGAAGTTACAAAAACAAACACTGGCTAGCCAAAAACAGAACAGCTGCTTATTCTCTGCTGCAGGAAAAGTCCTCCCACCGGAGCTTTACCAGCCGAGACTCTGACCATCTCCCAGGCTGTCTGCCACAAAAACAATAGGTTTAACTGGTCCAAACTGCTAGAGTTGACCAGAACTTGGCAAAGCTGGGCAAGGCTGGGCCCATAACCGATTGTCCCGAGAACAAGGGGAAAAACAAAGAAAAGCCAGCCAAGAAAAACTCTATATAGATAAGCAGAGATAGCTCCGCACAGCTGTCAAAGCGTGCCAAGCTGCAGAGAACACCCTTAGCAGCAACTGCACTAAGCCAGTAACACTCACCCACTCAGCTTGTAATCTTCCAATGTGGAGGCTCTTTATTCTTTGTTACAAAATATATACAATATTTACAAAGTCCAGATGGCAATCAGTATATCTGGCTTGCTCTTTCCAGCAGAGCCTCAAGCAACATGTGCAACTGTTAGCTGGGATTGTACTACCTTTATACAGACACCTAGCCAATCCTGGCCAACCCTTGCATTGTCTGCACCTGGTGCTCATCAGCATGACTCAGCACAAACTAGTTCGAGTCACATTCTTTTCCACAGGTGCACTTAACAATTAAAGCAATTAAAGCAACATGACATTTACACTTACATCACAAAGTATTTTCTTGAGGTTTGGTCCAACGTTTTCTGACAAAAATATCATGACTGACAAACATAATAAATGATCCTCTGAAGATGCCAGCCACAGATGCAGGCAAAACATCAGGAGAAAATACTAACAGAACACGGCCTCAAAGCCCAGAAAACCCACAACAACCTATAATTAAATGAGATATAAAGATAAAAACAAAAGAGTAAATGAAATAAAATAGTCCTGACAAAGTAGCAAAATGTAACTGGCTTATCTTGTCTAATATATCCCATTCTACATCTAAAACCCAAGTAGTCTTGGTGGGCCACATGTGACCTGTAGGCTACACAATATCAACCAAATTTTAGCAAGTTTTCAAAAACGTATTTATACAAATAGAGTAGCACATGCAAATTTTACCTAGGTTTATGTTCTCTTCTTTTTTGTCACACATTTACCCTCTTATGGTATTGCACAAGTGGTTACCCTAGTGTAGTGGAAGCTCAAACTATCACCCCCTGATGTCCTGCATCTCCATTAAGCCAAGCCTTTCCCAGTTGTCTGTGCTTTGAAAAGAGCTGGGTGTCTTGTGTGTAATTTTAAAGATGGCTTCAAAGGGGAGTAGGAGCAAAAGAAGAGAGTAGCATATTATATATTTTTAATTATTTGCTTAAGAAGATTTTACTGTTCTACTTTAAAACATTTTACTTTTAAAAAGATTAAAAAGATTATTTACAATAAAAATAGATAAAATAAAATCAATAGCTGAAAATAATACAATAATAAGACATAAAAAGCTATTAAAAATAGTTCAAGCAGGGTTTTAGGCAGTGTTAATGAATACAGGAAAAAAGTAAGCCTTTAGTTGTCGGTGGAAATACCCCAACGCCGTTAGTTTACATATTCTCAAGAGGAAGATCATTTCACAGGGTTGCCCCAGCAGAAAAGGTCGTCATCTGTACAGCGATCAAAGAAGCCTCATTAGGTAAGCACAGCTGCTCCTCACCAAGTGTGAAGTTTTCAATGATCTACAGAGAGAAGGTATTTTCTCAGATAATCTTGTACTGAACTTAATAGGGTCCTCCAAAAGTAACACTTTGAATCTTGTTTGGTATGTACTTGGGCAATAAGTACAGATTATCCAGCATAGAAGTTATATGTAGGAGGCTTCACTAAGCAATCTATCATATTTTACACAAACTGTAGCCTTAAAAGCAAGGTTACCCATATAAAGGCAGCATCCACTTAAAGTCATCCAGTCTTGAGCCCTTTCAGCAACTTACCTGCATCCGGCGTGGCTGCGCAGGGATCATGTGAGCAGCCTCTTTCGTGAGGCTCTCACGTCCCCACTGCTTCAGCTCCACAGGAGCTGCCTACTGGCCGGCTGGCAACGCAAGGGCTCCACCTCTTCCTTCCACAGCGCAGCCGGGTATTTTCCCAGGCTGAGCTGGGGGAGCAAGCGCAAGGGCCACGGCTCCGGAGCTCCGCATGTAAGGTAAGTGCGCGTGGGGCCCCAGAGCGATGCGCGATTGCGCACCATTTTTGGCTAAAAGCCGGAAATGTTATAGTGCGTGATCGGCACCTGCCGGCCCCGGCAGCATCGCACGATTGCGAGGACATCATCTGAAATGCTCCTCGCAATCGCACGACGCTCCGGAGGCCCTCTCACATGACGAATGCCATGTGAAAAGGGCCTTGGACTTACCAATATGTGGATCACATTGTTAACCACCCTCTACCTTTCATCTGCCCACCTTATTCAAAACATGCTAAGATGTGTGAAACCTGAGTTGAGGCATACAGGGCATCAGCTGCTGGTGAACCTCAAATTCCAGAAGATAAATTTTATCAACATCCCCTAAAATAACAGTTTTATTACATTTTTCCAGATTTTTAGGGTAACTGACAAATTCATTCACAAGTTTCCGGTCACATGTTGTGCATGATTATCCACGAACATAACACATGGATTCTTGATTGCAAGAGGATTATTTTTTAGCAGAGGAAGACTTTGATTGTCAAGCAATATTCAAATGTCAGCTTAGCCATGAAATTTACTGGGTGTTCTGCTTATCATAGAGTTATTGTGAGGATAAAATAACATAAGACTATAACTTAAACTGCTCAGGGTCCTTAAAGCAGAACAAGGAAAAATATCTGCAACTAATATCACAAAATGTTCAATGACTTTGGCCTAGCATAGTGTATCAAACCTGAACTAGGAGTCTGGAGGCCAGGACAAGGAAGAAAGCAACAATGGTAAACAATTCTGGGACTCCTTGTGCTCCTTAAGGACATCTGAGCAGTGGAAATTTTCTGCATCATTTGACCTGCTAGGATAATTACTAACCTGCTGTTATCACCTCCCTGTTTCACACTGAAATACATCAAGGTATTTTTATCTTTGAGAAATTGGTGGCTAGTTTGCATGATTCATTTGCTCTGAGGAGAAATAACATGATGCAAAAATAATACAACTGTACTGAGCTGTTGCAAGGTTGAGCAAAAGTACCTAGTGTTTTTGTAACAGGTAAATGACTATAATACACAAAGTAAGCTCAACAACAATGTAGGGGATGAACTTATGAAGCATCCATGCCACGCAAGAGAAAGTATCCAGCTTCTTCCTCTATTAGTTAGTATGGTCAGAACTGGAATTACTATATTTTGCTATCCACCAAGCTTACCATTCTCCATACACTCATACAACAAGGCAAAATATAATGATTGTGAAACACCTTTGATCAAATGGCCAACGCTGAAAAACTCATCTCTACAACTGGATTTATGGCAAATTAACTACAAATGTAAAAAGAACACAAGACTATACATATTACCCAAACATGCAGTGTTAGGGTTTCTAAGTATGCTACAACCAGGGAAGTATGCTTTTTAAAACTGAAGCAATTGTTAGGTTTATGAAAAGATGAGCAATGTGGTGTAACACAAGAGGTATGCATTTAACCAAGTCACACCCAGCGCATATTGTTGCTTTCAGCTCTAGCAGCTCTCTTGCTGAGCTCTGTGGCATGCTGTTAAGGATGCAAAGAACACCAAAATGTAAAGAACACCAGCTATAATATGCATTACATCTTGTCTCAGGAATGTTTCCCTTTCCACAGATATTACAATAATTATCATTGCAATAAATACAAATAATACAGTCCTCACTCCATATTCGTGGGTTTGACCTTCATGAGGCATGTGCTTGCCTTCCTCCCCTGTTCCCCCGCCACTGGCCTGGGTGTGAGTGTTTTCCTTCCATGGACCTGGGCAAAAGGCAAGCAAATGGCAAGGGGAGCCCCGTGCACATGCCTTCTCCTATTGTGTTGCTGCCCCTCCCATTCACTTGCCTATTGCTCGGGTGCCTGCTGGCAGCCTGCCTGGGTGAAACACAAGTGAATGGTGGCTAAAGTGTGTATGGAGCTGCCCGCTCCCACTCACTTGCCTATTGTCCAGGTGCCTGGAATGCAGTGCGCCCAGGCGAAATGCAAGGGAACGGGGGCAGGGGGAGTTGCTCATAGTTTTTTGACTTTGTGAGGGTTCTGTGTCCCAAACCCTTCTGAAAGTTAAAGGGTCAAAATATAAAAAGTATTACAGTAAATACTAAAAAAACCTGGTCTTTTCAGTTCAGCCATGGAATGGAGTCTACCAAAAAGTCCTACCATTACTGATCTTTCAATACATAATATCTTTGACAAGACAAAACTTACTTACTTACTTATTTATACCCCACTCATCTCCCAACGGTGGGACTCAAGGTAGCTGACAAGATTAACACAGAACAAATTTAAACACCCATGAAAGTATAAAATTTTAAAAAAAGAATTAAACAATTTATAAAGTTAAAGCAATTGCCTGTTAAAAATACTAATATTAAAAATATTAAATACATTAAAAACATTAAAACTATACTACCTTAAAAAGCTGCAAAGCACTGCGAGCCCATATCCAGTCAATTTAAAAAGCCTTCCAGCAAGAAAAAAAAAGGCTTCACCAGCCTTTGAAAGGATAGCAGGGACAGGCCATCCTGGCCTCTCTGGGAAGGGAGATCTAGAGTCTGCAAGCAGCCACTGAGAAGGCCTCTCTCTTGTTCCCACCAAACACACCTGAGAGAGCGGTGGGACAGAGAAAAGGGCCTCACTAAATAATGTTCTATTGGTCTCATAAAGGAGACATAGTCCTTCAGATAACCTGGATACAAGCTGTACGGGACTATACAGCCCTTTGAATTGTGTCTAGAAACAGACCAGCACCCAGTGGAGCTGCTGCAACAAGGGAGTTGTGTGCTTTCTGTAGCCAGCCCTAGTTAATGACCTGGTTGCAGCTCTTTGACCCAACTGTAGTTTCTGAGCACTTTTCAAAACAGCCCCACATACAGCACATTTCTGTAATGCAAACAGGATGCAACCAAGGCATGTACCACTATGGTCAGAACTGAGTTCTCCAGGAAAAGGCACAGTTGGCGCACTAGCTTTACCAGTGCAAAAGCGCTCCTGGTCACTGCTGAAATCTGGGCCTCTAGGCTCAAAGCTGAATCCAGGAATATCCCCAAATTGCAAACTTATGTTTTCAGGGAGAGGGTAACATCTAACACAGGCTGAATCCCTGTTCCCAGTTCTATCTTTGAACTAACTAGGAGCACCTCTGCTTCGTATGGATTAAGCTTCAATTTGTTTGCCCTCATCCAGTCCATTACAGCTGTCAGACACTGGGTTAGCACAGGAACAGCTTCCTTGGAATTAGGTGGAAAGGAATAACAGAGCTGGGTATCACTGGCATACTGGCAACACCTGACCCCAAAACTCAGGACAGTCTCTCCCAGTAATGTCATGTAGCATATGGGTCAAGACTGAACCCTGAGGCACCCCACAGGCCAATGGGCAGCCCACATCCAGCACGTTACAACCATTTACTCTGGAGGTGACTAGAGAACAAATAGCAGAGGTCGGGTTTGGTTTCAGACAATAGCCTTGAACACTGTGAACTGTAAAGTCATGATTCTCCCTCACTGTCCAATTATTGTTTCCTGTCACAACTTAATAATATATATATCGCTTTGTAAGGTACTTTTATTCCTGTCCAACATTCATGTCATGATTTGCTCCATTTCAACTAATGCCTGTTTTATATTTCGATACAGCTTTATTCCCCATCTTCCCCAACAGATGTATGACGTACTTTATGGATGGTCCCTGAGCCTGAGAAGGTTGACCCCAATGAAATGAGCTGCTGTGCTGGTGAACGGAATTATATCGTATGTATTTATTTGGACAGTGTCATTATATACTTAGTCACTAGGTAGTACTGGACTAAGTTCAACCTGGGGAATGTCAGGTGTTTCTTGTTTCTGTTCTTGTTTAAGAGATATAATAAAGTTCTTGTCAAGCTTCCTGACTGGTGAGCCCTCTAAGCCTTCCTTGGTTGTACTGAATTATTAAGCCACTGTTACTCCCTTCTTCCCCATATACATACACTTTTTCTTTATTTCCCATAATTTCTTCTAACAGGACTTGTGTTATGAGAATGCAGTTTGCTTCTATGTAACTCCCAGGAATGAATATATATAGTTCCCAACTACAGACTAGTTCCAAAACTGCAGTAAAATGTGTTCCACAGGGCAAGTTAGACCGGCTGAGAATATATTTATATAGGAGAATAGAAATAAATATTAATTCTTTTGTGAAAGGTTATAAATAAATATCCCTGAATAGTAAAGCTGCAAGATCCAAGTGTTTTATTGTGCCACCTGGAGACAAGAGCTGACAAGGTAATTGTTGGTTTCCTTCTAAATCTACCACAATAAAGGAGTCTATTACAGAGAGCTGGTGCATAGCCTGTTGCTGCTTCAACTGCTAATGAAGCCTCTAAAGGCAAAATTTATTGTAATAGTATCGTGGCAAGAATTCATTGCTCATTTATTGCTCATGGCACTTTTTAGCAAGCCAACAGATTTTGTGATATTAAAAAATCTAACAGATTTCAGAGTAAGAAATATAGAGGAAAAAACTGGGGAGGAACAGCTTCTTTTATTTCTAACAAACATTCACAATGTTTTCCCCCCTGTGGAATAACAAATTTTATTTGTTCACATTATTTTACTTTGCTAAGTCAATATTGTTGTTGTTGTTTCCCTATACCCACAATTTTAAACACTATGATACTGAATACACAGGGGTGCTATCTAGTCACTCACGGTAAAACTCTATTCAAACGTTATAGTCATCCCTCCACATTCACTAGAGTTGCACAGGACCCCCATGAAAGTGGAAAAACCGTTAATAACTCTAGGCCCTCCCAAACCATATTAACACGCAAAAAAGTATGATCACTATGTTCAACCCACATTGGTTTCTTTGAGGCATCAAGGTTCCTACACAAGGCAGAAGTGGGTGGCTGGTGGGGTTTACTGCCACATCCACTGCTGCCCCACTCCATTTTTAATATGCACTTACAAGCCTCGTTCAGTTTCTCAGTCTCATGAGGCTTGCAAGCCCTATTAAAAATGGCACACGGAGGCAGCAGAGGTGACAGCAAATAATCCATGAATAATCAAATCCACAAGTGAAACCCACAAATGTGGAGGGCTGACTGTATTGAATGAATTGGTGGGATTACACCAAATTGAACCCTTCCCCCCAACCATCACAGGTGTACATATGTACCAAAAAACTCCATTCCTAAGTTTTGACACAAGTAGTTCAAACATCTTCAGGGAAGAGGCCTTTGTATGGGCATCTTAACACATGGAGGTTTCAAGTCAAACAGGAAACCACTATTGAGATGTATCCTTGAGTAGAACATTCAAAGGCTTCCTTGTTCCCCCCCCCCCCGCCCCTCGTTTCACCCCAGCAGACTTTCGCATTGTGCATTGAGGTTCCCGGGGTGGAGCTCTGTTCAAGATAAACAATTAAATGTGGTACATCACATGCCACAGATGGTCAGTATATGAGCACTTAGCTCCTTTTTAGTGACTCTGAATACACAGCTGCTTTTTAGTTGGAAAAGTATGCAAGTTTGAAGGTACTAGGGGGACTTAGATGTCCCTAGTTCATGAGGTTCTAGGAACTGAAAATTCAGCTAGTCCTTAAAAGAAGCAGGTACAGCACAGGTCTTAACAGAACTAGAGCCAAGTCTAGCAGTTTCATAGAATCAGAGTCGGAAGAGACCACAAGGGCCATCAAGTCTCCACCACCACACCTTTTCCCACAAAAATAAAACATAATAAATATTTTTAAAAATCACTCTTTGTTCCAAAGAGGAAAAGTCAACAAGTTGAAATGTTCCAGGCTGCATAGATTTCTTTATTATACACGATAGAGATGTGCACTAACCGGTGGTGCTGGAGCAGCTAAATGCATAAAGGACTTAGTCAGATTTGTGCTAGTTCAAAAGAACTGAAGAATTGTTAATTTACTTTATTCAGCCTCTGTAAAATAACTGTTTGTTCACTGTATGATAGATCAGAATAGGAAGCAAAAAAGATGAAAGCAGAAAGCTACTCAGCTGTAATATCAAGGATAGAAAAGCAAGTCTGCTTACATGTTGCCTAGTTTAAATAATGCCTGAATAGGGTTTATCTGTCACTTCACTGGCTTCACAGGACTGTGATGGTCAGTAGTAAACTATCAGTAATTTAAATAACATACAGCATAATCATGATGATGTGGAATTGTAGGAAATAAGTCTTTTATTAACACCTTTATTAACAAATAATTTATAGTGAACTTTAAAAATAATATCTAGTGTATTTACTGCAGAGAGCCAGCATAGTGTAGTAGTCCGAGCAGTGGAATACAACCCTGGAGACCTGGGTTAGATTCTCCGCACAGCCACCATGTCACCTTGTGTGTGACACACACTTAGCCCCAGAAAATCCCACAATAAGTTAGCCTTAGGGTAGCCATGAGTTGAAAACAACTCGAAGGCACACAACAACATTAACTACATGCATTTTTAACATAAGAGCCAGTGTGGTGTAGTGGTTTGAGCTCATGGATAGAAAACCCACTGGATGACCTTGGACAAATCAACCTCGCTCAGCCTCAGAGAAAAGCAAAGGCACCCCTCCCCAACAATTTTTGCCAAGTAAATGCCATCACAGGTTTGCTTTAGGTTTGCTTCTCCCTGGGGAGAAGCAGATAACAAATAAAATATCATCATCATCATCATCATCATCATCATCATCATTATTGAGTTGAAGGCACACAACAACTTTTGTCATATTTTTAAAATTTATCAAAAAACAGTGCCTTTTTCCAACTTATTTCCAAAAAATACAACATTTAATGGCATTTTTTTTTACACCATGTATGGTTTGGTATGGTAATAAAGAAACTTCCTATGTTGTATTTGTACTTCAAGGAAGACACTCTTAATTTCTACCTCTCTTCTTTAGTAACAAGCAATTGTATTTATGGATTAAAGCAATAGGATTCTGGGCTTTGGTTACGAATTGCTTAGAAAGCAAATCAACATCTGTGTTTACAGGCCAGAGGACAACTTCTCGTCTGTAAACACTGTTGTTTATTATGAAATGTAGAGACATTTCCATTGTGTATGAAAGTACTCAATCAAATGCCCTGGGGGCAGGGGCCTGAAAGTAAATATTTACGAAGTCTATCACAAAGAAAAACACTAATATGTATACCAAAGTCTGGTTTTCAAAGGATTATGTTTACATATGCAGGGATGATCACAAATGACATGCTCAACTGCCCGTGTCAAGTTGTGTTGTTATTTTAATATGCCTCTTTCTGTGAAAAACAAGTGAAGAATGAGAATGAGGAAAAAATCCAGTTTGTCTTATGTGCACTTCCATTTCTTCTCAGAAAATATGATTGCAACATGGTTAAGTGATTCAGTACATAGTGTTACCAGAATACCTACATAGAAATCTCTCTTCTGCCTGTTATTTTCTTAGACTGGAAAGATAGTTCCAAGTCAGAAAGCCTCTCCCTTGGTTCCCTTTTAGAACTGCATAGGTGGAACTATCTAGGTGACAGCAATAATTACAACAAGTGACATCTACACACTATACCACAGATTTCCATCCCATATATGTCTTCAAAAACCTCTGTCAATATTTTACTTCTATATACAGTGGTGACACCAAAGATAACCATATTTTCTTCTAATTGCAGGCTAGAAGAGGTTATTCAGTGGCAGAGCTCTGAAAAATTACCTTTTGGACTACAGCTCCCAGAATTCCACTGCCAGCATAGGCTGGAGGATTTGGCAAGCCATTGTCCAAAATGAACATTTCCCAGCTCAATGGTAAAGGTCAGGCATTATACTTAGAGACATTCATAATGATTTAGCATTACGAACTTGGCTGCTGCTTTTTTAAAATAGATTGCTCTTCTTTCAGAAGTGTACAAATATTAAATTAAATTAAATTAAAAGGTGTTTCAAAAACTACCTCCTTCAATATGTACTTACCTATGCGCTCTACTCAATACATGTCCTGTCACCATCTCAGGTTCATTGGGTAGGTATGAGTGACTCAGTAAGTTTAATTAAGCAATACTTGCCTGTCATAGAATCATAGAATCATAGAAATGTAGAGTTGGAAGAGACCACATGGGCCATCCAGTCCAACCCCCTGCCATGCAGAAACACCCTCAAAGCGCTCCCGACAGATGGCCATCCAGCCTCTGCTTAAAAACCCCCAAGGAAGGAGACTCCACTACACTCTGAGGCAGCATATTCCACTGCCGGACAGCCCTGACTGTCAGGAAGTTCTTCCTGAGGTTCAGGTGGAATCTCCTTTCCTGTAGCTTGAATCCATTGCTCCTTGTCCTGGTCTCTGGAGCAGCAGAAAACAAGCCCTCTCCTTCCTCTACATGGCATCCCTTCAAATAGTTAAACATGGCTATCATGTCCCCTCTTAACCTTCTCTTCTGCAGACTAAACATACCCAGCTCTCTAAGTCTATCCTCATAGGGCATGTCTTCCAGGCCTCTCACCATTTTGGTTGCCCTCCTCTGGACTTGCTCCAGCCTGACCATGTCCTTCTTGAATTGGGGTGCCCAGAACTGGACACAGTATTCAAGATGAGGTCTAATCAAAGCAGAGTAGAGTGGTACCAGTACCTCCCTCGATCTAGACACCATACTCCTATTGATGCAGCCGAGAATTGCATTGGCTTTCTTGGCTGCTGCATCACACTGCTGACTCATGTTCAGCCTGTGGTCTATTAAAACTCCTAGATCCCTTTCACACGTACTGCTATCCAGCCACGTGTCCCCCATACCTTTGGAAGAATGTAGAGGAATGATACCTACTTCGACATGAGTCTCAACAGGCAGAATGTGACTTTTGCATCCTTACTTCTGTCACTGTGAGGACCACGACAATGTATGCAATGCATGATCAAAATGGTGCTTTTTAGAAGGATTAGAGATGTCGAGTACTTACTACTGGGGCAATTACTGGTGTGCTTTTCAGTTGCTATACCATGTTATCTTTTATTGGATTTATTGGTCCCACTCTGCCAGGGAAAAGGCATGTCCACAAACGGGATGACACAGACCACCAGAGTGGCATCCTTTACTTCCACCAGTTCACCATAAGAAAACTCATTAGGTGTACACTCTCCCACTGCAGTGTCCTCCTAGTGACTAGGGATGAAAATAGGGTGTCTCAGGGGCTGATGATTCACAAGATTGCTCCACTGATAACACGCACACACACACACACACACACACACACACACACACACCCCGAATGTTAAACTTCAGCAAACCTGGGCTAATATTGTTATTTACCACATTAGGAGCTGGTGGGAAGAATGGAGGGATGAAGTATAATAAAAATCTTCCACCCCTAACCTCAACTTCTATTGGCTTGCAGAGCTTAGAAAATGACAGGGTCTCCACAGTGAAATCTGCCCCTTATCACCACCACAGAATTCCTCTGTCGACTAATTAACAAAATCTTCAAAAACCTCTACCTGCATTGTAGTGGAGATGTAAGAACTGGGGTAGGAAAGGTCAGTAAGAGACCAGGTATCTTTCTTTTTCCTACTGTCTCTTGTCCTTCAGACCCAGGATGGGCTGAGTGAAGATAAGAAACACAGAACTCTTCTCTTGTCGTGGTCCTCACAGTGACAGAAGTAAGGATGCAAAAGTCACATTCTGCCTGTTGAGACCCATGTCGAAGTAGGCATCATTCCTCTACATTCTTCCAAAGGTAACTGCTAGTCTGCTAAACATTATGATGTCCACCTCTTACTGCTGTAACTGTGAATCCTCTAGTAACACTCAATATCTCATACAGTGTACTTTTTAGCGCATCCTGCAGTAAGAGTAATTAAAAGAAGACTTGAGAAAACATGCAACAACTAAAAATAGGCAAAATGAAAACCGCAACATTATGATGATACATTATGTCATTTAGAAAATAACAGCAGGGATTATTTTTGCTTTTTATAGCATCTTCAGTTCCAGAAAAAAAAATACCAGAGTGAGAATGAGCAGGGAGAGAGCTCAAGATCAACAACAACACTTAATTTCATAAAACCAAGTATTGGCAACTTTATAGCGAAACACTTCGGCACAACGTAGATCTCAGAACATAAAACAATGCCACAAGCTCTTCCTCTTTAATAACAATTAAGTTAGATTCAACAGTAAGCAAAGTAGATATATGTGTTCTCTTTAACAGTTCGAAAGCAGCCATTTTCCTTTTTAAAACAAAAAGAATCCAAAAGCAAGAAATACAGATCTTATTTAGCTATGGATGTCATAAAGAACTAAAGCTATGGTTCAGAGACTCAAACTTCACATTCAAATTTCAGGCACACATTTGTTCTTTGAATTTCTGTGGCCAATGGCTTCGTTCTATGGGTACTCACTGTCTTTTTAACTTATGCCAGGTATAAAGTAAACCAGGACAGAAGTGCTGCTTTTTCTTGGAGCTCTTTCGGCTTTACTGACTGTAGAATAGGCATGGGCACATAACCAGGGTTCTGGTTTCTCCTCTGACTTGTTGTTATTGTTGTTGCTACTCCACAAATGGAACTTTGCAGCTGAGGTTTTAAAGAATATGTCTCCTCTGCAACCTTCCCATTCCACTCTGGTTCCAGTCCCTTACCGCATGTATATTTGCAGTTACTGGGTAGGTGAGCAAGGTGCTGTGCAAGAGGCTGCTGCTTCTTTTTGACAGAGGTTGTGCCATAGTGTTTTGAGGAGCTTAACTGTCCTCTCAGGCCCAGTTAAATGCAGAGAACTGGTATAGGGCCAAGTCTGCCAGCAGTAAACCCTACTTATATAGCTGGCTCTCTTTGTCATCTCATTGGCTATGAATATGAAACTTGCCCTGTGCTTCTGCAATTTCACCAGGAGCTTTAAAATAAAAAGAAAGGAAAGAAAGCAGGAGCCAACTGTGATATTTCAAACACACTACTAGATGCACTCCTGTTTAAATTCTTCAGTAGGGTAAAGTTTTTGCTCACTCACTGAGTTTCTCGATATTCCTAATACTCATTTGAACGGCTGAATCCTTCAAGAATTTTTCCTATACCTCTGAAACCACACTACTCAATCTGTTCATTACTAGGTTGATTACTGCTGCAGTGTCAATTGCCATAGGAATATATTAATAGTGTGTTATCCAAAGGGCTTCTAGATATAATATTCTTGAATCTTTCTTGCTTTGCTACAAATTGCATTTGTCCATTACTAGTTGGTCAAAAGAAATATCTATATTTGGAAGGAAAGCTTGTCACACTTGACTTTCTGCTGTTAAGTAGAGAAGAATTTCAGTGAAACCATTTCCTATAAAGGTTCAGACTTTCAGCATTTTTCCTACCTGAAAGAGTGGGAGACCTATTAAAATGGTCTGGCCTGAGAGACTAATTGATTCTAATAGATTCCCAAGGATTTGGGGGCATGTTAATAGCAAGGGATTCTTGATAGGTGGTATTCCTGCCCATATTTTAGTCATGCTTTGGAATGTGGAAGCATCTCAGGTCTTTGACACTGTGTACAAGTGTCTTCTCCCTCTTTCCAGACCCCACGACAGAAATTGAAAATGTTACTTTGGGAGGATTACAAACTCAGATTCCCCCAGCCAGCATGGCCACTGTTCATGTGGTTGGGGAAATTCTGGGAGTTCAGATGTGAAATAATACTTTTTCAAGCAGTGGCACACATGCAGTTCTTTGAGATAACAGCTGAGTTGTGAGCAATGAAGCAAATAGAACAACTAAGGGCCTTTCTGCACTACACTGTTATAGTGCTATTATTCCACTATCAACATCCTGTGGAATTCTGGGGTTTGTAGTTACTGAGGCCAAAGAGCTCTCTGGTTGAGAATTCTAAATGCCTCTCCCTAAACGCCAGAATACCACAGGATGTTGAAAGTGGAATAATAGCACCATAACAGTGTAGGGTGGAAAGGCTCTAAAATGCAGTGGACAAAAACGTGTTGAATAGAGGGTTTAAGCCCATTACCAAGCCTTTTCTGTGATGGTAAAGGTATCAAAATTAGAGTCTGATTGAGACTGACTTTGAGAAAGCTAGCTGTCCTTTAGATCCCTTCATTCCTGGAAATGTCTTCCTAATTTAGTGCTGGTATTGCTAAGGTGTAGAGTTCTATAAATGATGATGACATCCGTAGAGTTTCTCAGGAAAAAAAAGGAAAGATCTAAAAAGGTGATTGAGAGGCTGATGGACTAGACTCTGTAACACCATCATCTAACAGGTATCTTATTCTCCTACAGCCACATTAAAGAACTATCTGTCTCTTGATTGAAGATAGACTCTTCAAAAGGCAAGCCTTTTGTTTTTGCCTTTACTTCATTAGCTAGACACATGGACATAAGCCAGACAGGATTCCTTAAGGTAACCACAGAAGCCACTGTCTTAGTCTTACAGTTAACTATGTGTGTGCAACATTGATTTGTTGTCTGGGCAATTTAATGATCTCTACTTGCATTGCCTTCACTATCTTTTATCTTAAGAAAGCCTGACCAGCAAAGTTGACATCCTCTCTCAAAATAAATATTGATAAAATCCCATCACTGTCTGAAAAACTGAGCCCCTAAAATTTATTGCTGATAAAGTATAACCTCCCTAGCCAGTATATCTATATCTAACTGTCATTTCTCCCTACCCACTGGAAACAGGTAAATGTTTCAGAATATTTAATAATCATAATCGTCACCACCACTACTACTACTTACTTACTTTTATCACTACTGCTATTGTTATTATTGTCTAATTAATATTCCACAGTTAACAAGCTTGCTGCTGGCTACATAACATAAATGAACATCTTTTCTGCTACAACTTGTATGTAGTTTCTAATTTCCATGCTGTAGCTACACTTGATCTTACTCATGCTGTAGCTTTACTAGGAGGTCACTTTAAATATTAACTAATCCTCAGTAAAACTGGTATTTTTCTCCATATACTCAGGAAAAAGTATTTCAAGTCTGGAGTAAGGATGAGCTATCTTAGAGACTCCCCTCCCTTCTCATGCTCCTCGAATGTTAACCCTTTCAGTCAAGGATAATCCAATACATTTTTTCTGCCAGAGACCAAGCAACAAACGAAGCACCCTGGCTCATACAAATTCAGATGCCCGGTATATTGAATCAGCCATGTTACTTTGGCTCATAAGGTAGAAAATCCCAGAACTACCTCCCCAATTCCCTATAACTAAGAATTTTTTGTCCTTTCATGGCAACCTAAATCTCTTGTCTGTGGTATCTTCCTCACCTTGCCTAACAGTAGGGCCAGCTTCCAGGCTCCAGAAGGCCTGTGACACATCTCCCAGAATCAGTTTTCAAGAGCCACAAAAAGGGGAAGGAGGCTGCAAATATCCCTCTTTGCTGCAACTCCTTCTCCAAACACTGCCTGGCCAGCACACTGAAAGAGAGTCGCAAGGGAGAGCCACAGAATTCTTCTATGGCATGGATTGTGGTTCAAACCAGAAAACCATTCAAGATAGAAGAATGGTTTAAGATAAAAACAAACATTTAAAGCTGTAAAATCCATATGATCTCAGTGTCAGACATTCCAGAATTTTTTTGGCTAGATTCCTAAACTAAGTAGAGATTCAGGGCATGCTGAACATCTCACTGAACTTTCCCAGTACAGAAATTTGTCCAGCAAGGTATGCTTGATGATGATGATGGTGGTGGTGGTGGTGGTGACATTACTGGAAGGCAGAGATACTGCTGAGAAATAACTGTCTTTAAGAATGCAATATGCTCTACTTTAGACACCAAAGCCTTCAGATCCATGATACTGTCACCTGAGACACTTTCATCTTGGAACTCCTGCTATAGTGTTTTTAGCCTGACCTCTTTAGGAAAGACTAAGGTTTGATCTTCACATACACCCAAATGACATGGAGGACTACCTGAATTATTTGCTGAATTAAATGTCTCCCTGTGAATTAAAACAAAAACAAACACAGACATTTGTACGCAAGGTGCTGTACTAGCAGAATCTTTCTAACTAATGCATTAATTTTCGACTGGCAGGGAGCATTTTATGAGGGAAAACCATTTAAAATGGCATCTTATATCTGGGAACTAGAACATTACAGTCTAGTCACTTGAATTGTACCCTTTCACTTTATAGGTAAATCAGCAGGAGCTCTTCTATGTCTAGACTCCATGTTGATGGGCACATCTGGAAATATGGCACTCAAGAAAGAAGTTTGACATTTCTGTGGTGACAGCATATCTGTTGCTGCCAGTGCCTTTTATCACAGTGCTCACTTGAGCCCTGAGTAACTGGCAGCTTTACTTTTCTAAAGAACTACCTACAGATTACACTGTGCTCCTCCCTGAGGCAGGAGTGATGCCAGTTTAAAATCTTATACCTTAATTTTTCCCACCTTTTAAAGAGACTTTGTTGTCTCATAAAAGCTGACCATATATCAAAAAACTCTCTCCCCAAAGGTTGTGATAACAGCATTATTACAAAGAGGTCCACTCTAAGAGTGACATTAATGCAAATAACAAGAAAACTCCAGCCCTGAAACCAAAAACACTACTGGCTTGTTGCTCCTTGGTGGCCAAAAATGAATTGAGCAGGTAAACTTTTGTCTCTGCCCCATTTAGGATCACCCCAAATCATTTTGCTGCCTAAGGCAAAAGATAAGTTGGTACTCCCTCCCTTTCCCAAGTAGTATAGTCACCTCAAATGGCAGGTAGCATCCACTACACCAAAGCAGTGGTGAAAGGTTTTTTTTTTTTTTTTTTTTTTTGAGTGCAGTATAGAAAAAGAAGGACAGTTTTTGTGGTATATTGTCTTCCAACAGAGACTTCTTGGAGGAAACAGCCATGGTGATGGTGGCACTGCCCCCTCCATCACCATCTGGGACCTGAAGCTATTACCTCAGTTGTCTAATAGTGTGTGGTCCCACACACATGAGCAAAAGAAAAAGGGAAAGAACCATTCATGTTCCACACTCTGGAAAATTCTGTGAGCAGGTTCCTGTGTATGTAAACCCACACATAAGATTTTACAAGATTATATTTTTATGCAAATGTGCATTTTTCAATGGATAACTCACACCGCCTCCAAAATACGTAGTGAAACATTATTTACCAGACTACAGCATTCATTTATGCAGAAACACTGACCTTTCTTTTCATTTCCATGAAAGAAACTGCTTAGGCAGAAAATAATACCATATCAAATCATCTATAAATAGCTTCTAGTTCAACGACGCCTTCTGTGAACAACAATGCAGAATTAAGCAGCAGGTTTAGAGTAACTTACTGCAATTAGACTGAGTGGGCTACTTAAGGAAAGTTGTGTCCTGACACTAATAACTAATTTTACCTTCCGTGATTAGTAAAAGCTGATTACAGTTGATTAAGCAGGTAATCTTTTGGCAGAGGCACGATCGTTATCTTGTGAGAAATTTGCTATGGTTTTGTTAGAACGGCAGTTTGTTCCCTGTACCTAATGCCTTGGTTAACACAGCCTGCTATCCAACAATCCACCTATCAAAGCACTTCGAACTATGAAACACTTTCTCATTGATTAAGCCCTTTGATGCAATGAGAATCAATATCAGACAATTTGTTAGTGCTGATTATCATTGACATTATTACTGAATGATCCTGTCCTGAGAAACCTGTAAGTTGCACACATTTACGTGCAAAAAACAGCGGTCCTCTTTACAGAAGGCCGAGCTATGGTATCTTATATATGTCAAATGAATAAGCTGAGAAAGCAATGAGTTATAAATGGAAAAAGGCTTTTGGAATCCAGAAAGGACTACGTGAATACTAATGGCTGTATAAAAACTCAAGAGGATTTTTGCCGTTTAGACATCTAGCCCACAACAAATAGTATTTTATTGGGCATACCCAAACAATCATTAATATGCTTAATAAACGATGGCACTGAAAATGGTTGCCAGAACATTCATGTTACTTTTACATAAGCAACCAAGGTAAAATGTAGAGAATGGAAGAAAACGGTGGGGGGGGGGGGGGCAGAGAGAAAATGGAAGGATGACATTTAAAGGGATAGAAACAAACCAACAATAGAAAGAGGAGAGTGTCAACAGCACACAAACATATATATTTTAATCTTGGCTCACAAATACAATTCTTCAACTCATTTTTGTCCCATGCATTTAAATGTATTACAAAGTATGCAAAAATGGAAGAAATATTGTCAAAAGATTCATAGTATCAAACTGTCGCACATACACCTTCAGGAAGATTCAAACACTTTCCAAACAAAGCCTCCCAGCAAAAACAAAACAAACATCAGCACTTGAGCAACTTCTTTTTCTTGGGACATACTTCAAGGAATATTTTTTCTAACTCCACCCACCACAAGCTGACAAAGCATAACATAAGTTAACTTAAAGACAGGGCCAGTAGGAGACACAGCCAGATGGGAACAAGAAGGTGGACAGGCTGAGAAAGTGACTTGTTATCCTAGAAGATACATTCCAAATTTATTTTTTAAACTTTTTCATATAATGAAATGCTACATAACATTGTAGATTTCCAGAATTGCATTTCTTTACGTTTTTCTTTAAGCTTTCGAAAAACTGGAGGAATATAACTGGCTGCAACTTAAGGACACAACTGCTTTCTGTCATCTGCTGGAGCCTTACCATAAACAATGCACACAGCTAAATTCTGTTCAGGCTCAATATAGATTAGACAATGCTAAGCCCATAGTTCTTGCTACTTTCTCAAATGCAAGATTCTTTTTAAAAAGAAAAAACATGATAAGCTGAAGCCAACTACAACTGAGCAGTAGTAGAATGATGCTCTGGATGTCCAGGCACCCAGGCTGGTTCTGACACATCATTATATCAACTCTTCTTATAAAACCATATTTTAAAAATGTCGCTCAGATGCTTAGAAATGGTGAGCACAAATCGTAAGGCTTCACACATCAAAGATCTACTCTTCAAGACCCCGTTCAGATACTAAGTTCATCCTACAGTCTGAAATTGAAATTTTTGAGGCTCCTTTATTTCTCCGGCATTCTAAGCAGCTGATGGGGTAAAAGAAACTTATTGGCTTATCTTCTTTTGCCTACCACTTCCTCTGCTTTCCACTGGTCAGACTTATTCTTGGAAGTTGCAGTCATCTGGGTATAGAAGTTGATCAGTATTCACTCTGGCCATAGCTGCCTTTAGAATAGATTCCAATAAAAGAAACAATCATTGGCTTCTTTACCTTGTTGTTGTTGTTGCTGTGTGCCTTCACATTATTTATCTATCACAGGGTCTTCTTGGCAAGATTTGTTCAGAGAGAGGTTGTCATTGGCCATTTCTACAGGACGTCATCATCCCGCATTGGGAACAGGAGAAGGACAGGACGCAGACAATGGTTCTGCATGATGTCATCCAGGTCCCATCTTTCTCCTGTTCCCAGGCAGTGTGATCACACTGCAAATCATTGATGGGTTCTCCCCATCAATTACCCGCAACTGTGCTGCCACACGCCACCCGCCCACACTTACCTGAGCTGCAGAGGACCAGGAGGTGCAATGGCTGTGCTTCCTGCCCCAGCGCAGCCTAGGACAATACCAGCTGTGCTGCAGAAGCAAGACGTGTGACCATCGTGCCTCCTGCATTCCCGTAGGCAGCCGGTGTGGAGGGGAGGGCTCCCATCCTGGGAGAACCAAGATCCTCGCAGAATGCTGCTGGGATAAAGTAGGGTGAGGAAAGGGCCTTTATTTTCCTCTGAGGATGAGAGAGCATGACTTGCCCAAAGTCACCTGATGGGTTTCCATGGCCACGAGGGATTTGAACTCCAGTCTTCACAATCATAGTCCAACACTGAATCCACTACACCATTCTGGCTGCTCTTTACAATGCTACTGCTATTTATATGGGTGGACTTTAGCAAGAGCAATAGCAATAGCAGTTACATTTCTATATTGCTTATCGGTGTGAAGCACTCCCTAAGCGGTTTACAATGTTGTAAGGTAATTGCCCCCAACAAGCTGGGCACTCATTTTCGCAACCTACGGAAGGATGGAAGGCTGAGTCAACCTGGAGCCCTGCAGGATCAAACTCACCATGTGTGGCTGCAGTACTGGCATCTAACCACTGCACCACCAGGGCCACCTGGTGGACCGACTCCATATCCCTTTTTCCCCTGAGAAAATGAGATGTATTGTGATAGCAAGCATCTCTTGGTCTACCAACTTTTGGTAGTTGGGGCAGGTGAATAACCCAGAGTTATTAGAACATTCTATTTTCCCTGCATTTGCCAGTCAAAAAAGCGATGGACAGTTCAATCATCTTATGGCGGTATGGAGTATTTTGGGAACAGGGGGGCCAAAATTCACTAACATTGCGGTTTCCTGCTGCTACCATCCCCATGTTTAAATCCTCATTATGTACTTGAATAAATCTATGTCACAATGAAATGCCATTCCCCTACAGTGTTCTGAGGATGCAATATTGACTATAAAGTTGAGTATAAGGAAAAATCCTGTCTTAGTTATTCTGTGAAATTGAAACAGTTCAGAAATTGACCTTTTGTGACAATTCCAGCAGTTGGATTCACATGATCCATTTTCACTCAGATTACAAATTTGCTAAGTGACCCAGATTTTTCAAGTACTTGACGTAATATGATCATTCTAAGCAGTCCCTAGAACTCTAGGGAAGTTCAGGAAAACACAGAATCAATGTGTGTTGCTTTTTCTATTTATTTGTGGTGTGTATCATATATAAATGTTACAGAGCTACTAAGTAGGTACACAACACCCTCATACTCATTAACGAAATTTTCTACCTATTTTTTAAATACATAATAAACAAAATCTTTTGGTGCCAGCAGTGTAGTGTTACAAGCAAGCAGACATACAAATACACATTCTCCATCAGAGTGGCAATCAGATATATACTTCTTTTATAAAACAGCTTACTTACCAAAAGATTATTTTAGCCAGGAATCCAAATGAAATTGGGGCTAACATCAGCTTTAATTAAAATCAGCTCAGTACACTTGATACTGGATTTCCAGAGCTAAATGGGGGTTTACAGGGCTTTAATTAGGATATAAAGTCCCTGTTCCCAGTGGAACAGATCCTTAGTAAACCCCTCTACTGTTCCATTATCCCCAGCCTAGCTTGCGTCATTTGGTCCCTCTGACTATTTTAGCCTTATTAATGAGTTTAGGTACATACACTGGCGAATTAGCTTAGTCTGGTGTAGAATTTCAAGAGTGCAGAGTCAGCCATTTCTGTTGCAACAAGCTTACTTCTTAACCACCACTAGCACACTCAGCCACCATAAACATCAAGGACTTCCCCTTACTGCTTGTCAGGAATGTCAATAAAATATTACATCAGTTTAAACATTTGTAGATCTTTCTTTTCTTTTCTTCTCTTCTCCTCTCTTCTGTTCTCTTCTCTCTTTCTTTTCCTTTAACAAAATCATATTCCAGAAATCAGGATATGCAACTTTCCAATTTGGCACCGTAGGCCCATTATTAGGACAGATGGAATTGCTAAAAGTTATTGGCTCTGGTATTATTTTCAGGCAGACCCAAATAACTAGGACCTACAAATAGAACAGCAGACTTTCAGGCTGTGTCTACATTAGCTGTGCAGCATATGCTGCTACAAACAGGGATCTGTGTAGAACCTGCTATGGACAACTCTCAGTGTGCTTCTAGACCTCACGTCCAAGATAACATCCAGCTGCTCACAAGGTAGCTCAAAAGAATAATGGGTAAAGTTTTAAACTATGTAACTTCAAAACACAGCACCTTCCTTCCCAGGTCTTACCCTAGTTTGAATGAGATTCGGCCCAAACTGAGGTTTTCTTCTTCTCTAGCAAAACATGAAAAATCTCTTAATTTTATGAAGAAGTTAGCTGGGGGAGAGAGGAAGCTTGCTAGAGACAGAAGAGACCAGAGTAGTAGTATACTGGTCAGTTTTGAAGAACAGATGCTACTCATAACAGTCCCCTGACCCACGCTCCAAAGCAAATTAAAAAATTCAGGCACCTATATTGATTCATACGAATAAATTAGTTCTAGCAGTTTTCCCCTTCCATCTAGAACAGGCGTGTTATAAAACCAATGAGTCTCAGTTGCCTCTTCAAGATGAAGCCACTTCATAAAATTTTGCATTTCAACAGAGATATTGCAGAAAAACTATATTGTTTCTATCTGCTCTCTACAGTGAGGACTGCACTTGGTTCAAAGGGTATAAGTGAACCTCTGTAGTCGGGGTTACCAGATGATGTAATTATTCTAATCAACAAGACCAAGCACTCTGACTCTGTGAGCCCTACCTCCACTATACCAAAGGGCCTCAGCTCACTCTTCTGCCAGCTGCTTCCTCTATTATCTTTTCAAAGTAAGTGGTTGGTTGGTTGGGGTTTTTTTTTTGTGTAGACAAGGAAGTGGGTGGCTGGGAGGGAACAGATTCATCCATTATTCAGAACTTGGCTGAGAAAAGAAATCCTCAAAAGATTTTTTGAGAATTCTCTCAAACCCAGCTCATCTTGATAGGAGGCAGCGGAAATCTGCCAATCAGTAGATTGAACTGATTGGTTTGTTCTGCAAAGTACTTCACCACATAATTTGGGTTTTAAAGTGAAAGCTGAAGCAAAGGCCAACTTTCTGCTTTCCCCAGTGACCTAGATGATAAGTGAACTGTGCATGTACTGAAGAGAACTGTGTTTTTCATTAAGCAAAATAAATCCATCTTTGCTGGAAAAACAGTCAGTAAATGGCATATCTCAATGAAAGGGAAACCAAAAACAAAATCAGAATTTTTTTTTTCTTGATTATTATTTTGCCGTTGCAGCAGAATAAAAGTAATGTGATCTCACCAAACAAATTGGTTGGCTTTAATAAATTACTCTGTCTTATCATACTAACAGTTAAGTTTGCAGCATTTACATTCATAACACCAAGTTGAGTATTGTGTTTATAAGCACTGCAACATTCTAAACAGCTTTTGCTAATTAAGTTATATGTAAACAACAGCAGAAAAAAGGATGTCTCCTTCAGACATATAGACAGATTGCTATTCTATTATATATTAGGAACACAAATACAAGATGTTGTGAATAGTCCAAAATTTGCAATTCACAGAGACTGGAGTTCATCCAAACCTAACAAGCCTAAATGGTATGTACAGGAAGTTTGTTAGGTCACAATATATTGTTGTGAATGTTCACAACAATAGCAAACATACAGGAAATACTTCATACGGGTGGACCAATTTTTCATTTCTGGTATCTTATTTTTCTAATGTTTAAATGTATTCCTTTCACAACATCACTTTGAGATATTTTTTTAAAAAATTTATAAAGAAGATCTGCATTTTCAGGCACATCTCTCCTAGTATACATATTTTTGTAAACAATTTTAAGTCTGTACCTTTTTTGGAAGCAGCTGTCCACAGTACAACTCATTTTTGTACTTTATTTTTACAAATACACATTATTGTACACAATTTTACCCTAAAATGTGCATTGTCGTACAATTTTTTATGTTTTTATTTCTATTTTTTTTAACTAGGGAGCTGAACAACAACATTCAGAGAAGTGTGAATACTGTTGTCCAACTATTTTGGTCTGAAAAGGAGGAAAGAAGAGAAAGAAAAAAAGAGACATGGCAGCACCCTTAAGACTTACTGGTTTCTACTGTGGCATGAGCTTTTGTGGATAATAACGTACTTCTTCAGATGCAGTACCAAGTGCTATTAAGGTCTCAGGCATAAAGCATATTGTGGGACTAGGACAGAATGTAACAGCATCCAGAAGAATGTAAATAATGGTCCTTGTCCTAAATGGCCAAAGGTCTGCATAATGTCTGCACTCAAGTCTCAGATCTTTACAGTGGTCACTTAGTGTTAATGTGAGAAAGTAATTAATCTGCTTACCAAAAGTCAGTTTCCCTGGGTTCAAAGCTCTCTTGGAGAAAATTCCTTTTGTCATATGTGCAGTAGTGAGGACTCTTGTATAAATACATGTAGTGTGCCATGAAGCCACTGTATTTGCACATACCTCTGCTAATGGCTTGGAACTGGTGAATATAATTCAGTCCAGCTGCTTCTCTTTCTAGTCTTCCTTTGTAACTTCCTTGTGCAAGGACCACAACCTGTAAATCACTTAATATATGTCTAGGAAGGTTGAAATGTCCTGCATCCGGTTTTTGGGTACCGCCATTTCTAATGTCAGATTTGTGTCTATTAATCCTTTTGCACACAGACTGTCATGTCTGTCCATTGTAGAGTGTAAAAGAGGCATTGCTGGCATAGGGTGGCATATATCACATTAGAGAAAGAGCAAGTAAATGTGCCTCTGATACTGTGAGTGAAGTTATTGGCCTCTGTAATATTGCTACTAGTGTAGATGTAGGGACAGAAATGGGTTTGTGGCAGGGTCTTGTCCCTGTATTACCATCCCTGTTATATATCCTATGGTTAACTGAGTAATTGTTGAGGATTTGGAGGTAGTCTGTTGGCCAATAAAGGTCTGTCTCCTAGAGCTTGTCAGAGAGTTGTGTTATTCTCCAGAACTGGTTACCTTACACAAAATTGCACCTTACGCAGTCCTTTGTTCATTTAGGGCAAGGACAATGATTTGCATCTTTTTGCATTCTATTACAATCTATCCCACTCCCACAACTGTATAAATGTGCTTTATATCTGAGGCCTTAATACAAGCTGCTACTGCATCCAAAGAAGTGGTTTTATATTCATGAAAGCTCATGCAAAAATAAAAACCAGTTAATCTTAAAGGTTCTGCCACATTTCTTCTTTTTTCTTTCTTTCTCCTCCTTCCCCTTCTTTTCTCCTTTTATGCTGCAAGAGACTAACTGGGCTACTTCTTTGAAAACTATTTTGGTTTGCATATTGTTTTCTAAAGTATAAATTAGTTACGTTTGCATTAAAATGTAAATCTTACATATTTGCCCTCTTTCCATAATATCACATTAATTTGACATATTCAGCTGGCTCTGGCAAAAATCTATTAGGGTGGGGCAGTGACTATATGGCAGATGCTTGTTAGCTCTTTGTGGCAGCAGTAAAGCCAGGGCAAGATGTATAATTGTATTAGGGATCAAAGAGTTGAGCTCCTACTGAGAAGCAAGTGCATACCCTGCCAATATTTCATCACTCAGAACCACTTTCCTCTTTCACCTAATATGAAAGCCATAAAAACAAAACACAAAAGCCCCCGAAACTGTTATTGTTAAAGCCAAAAAGTAATTAGTCATTGCTTCCCAAAGTGTTATGTGAAAAGTTGCTAGAAATAATGGGTTGCATTCTCTGATTTTTTTATAGGTTTACTGAGTCTAATGTTCTCTGGTATTTCCTGTTTCCTTTGCAAAGAAAGACTGAGTGAAGTTTACAAGTAACCTTGAATAACACATAGCCATTCCAATAAAAGGCAATAATTTGTGGATTCATAAAATATACACAAATAAAAGGCACAGTGGTAAATAAAAGCAACAGGATCTTTTTTCTATTTTTTTTTTTTAACTCCCAACATTCTGTCTCAGAAACATACTTAAACATTTTGTCTTCAACACATAAACAAATTATGCCAACATAGTCCCAACAACTTTAATAGGAATAACTTAGAAAATCATGTTGTGGACAAAACCGCTCCATTCCAGATTTCTATCTAAGAAATTAAAAATTAATAATATATTTATGTATGATTTTAATATATGGTATGTGGACCTCCTCAAATTGAAAAGGAAAATATTTTGGGCTCTTCCAAATATTGTTAAGCTACAACAACAACAACAAAAGAAAAAAAAAAGTCAGCTGATAGCATATGTCAGTTGTACTGAGTACATAACCTGTATGAAGATTATTTAAGAAACCCAACAAAGAGCTCCTTGACTAGAAGTGTCCAATGGCTATTAACGCCATCAATCAATCCAAGAGAAACACCATAAGGCTTTCATATATTTCAGTTATATAATAAAGTAGTTTATTGCTTAAATAAGTTTATCATACATTGATCTAATCTGGGCTATTGCAACTGACAACAATGTTTGTCATAGTGGTTTTTTCATCCGTTTCTTAAGATCAGTGTATCCTTCATCACAATCAAGATCATTACTCAGAAAAGTTTCTCTTCTCAATTTTCCAAAGGAAGTTATCACTGCAAAAAATAAGTTGGTATTTCATAACATTTCACAGATAACTGTGACATCCATGTCAAAGCACTATTAGAATGCGGTCAAGATGGCAAAAGTTATTCATGAGGAAGAACACAAAAAGTAGAAGATGCTGTAGGAATTTGCTCCTGTCTGAGCCTGATGAGAAGGGCAAGATTCTACTGCAAACTACTTTTATAATTTGAACTCAGTTTGCAGCAACTGAAGTAAGCTGAAGACAAAGGAGGAAAGAACAGGTTGCCTATCTGTAACTGTGGCTCTTGTGAAGCCATCCATGCAGTCACCTGTGTGGAGATCATCGGAAGCTTCTAGAGTTGCATTTTGGTGGCAATCCTGCCCCCACACTCAGACAGCTATAAGCCACGTATTCCTGCCAAAACCCAGTTCCAAGTCTGCCAATAAGAGGTCTAGAGTAAGGGGACAGCATAAAGAGGGAAGGAGGGTGGGTTGTGTGAAACGACCACTAAATGAACCACAGCTACAGGTAAGCAACCTGTTCTTCTTCTTTATGGTGCCTATGAATCACACGTATGGGAGAACAGCAAGCAAATTCAATGAGGATGGGGGGTCATGCCAGAACCAACAACAGAACTGCCCTACCAAAAGCTGCAGTGGATCAGGACTGAGCATCCAGTATGTAATAAGACAGAAATATACATGGCTGTGACTGCATTGCTGCACGACAGAGTTCAAGGAGAGGAATCCCTCTGAGATATGCCAATGAGGGGACCATTTCTCGAGTTGAATGAGCTTTAGTCCCTTGCAGAAGAGGTTTCCTAGTAAGGGAGCAGGCAAAGAGGATGGCATTCACCATCCAGTGGGAGAGATGTTGAGATGATATTGCCTTTCCCTTCTTATGCATGCCATAAGTAACAAACAGATGAGGTGTTTTCTGGATCTGCTTTGTTTTGAGTTACACAGAATAGGAGCGCTTTTATAATATCTGTGTTATGGAGGGCACACTTCAGGTAAACAGATGAGGACTGCATGAAGGTTGGAAGAACCAGAGGTTGGTTGTAATAGAAGGTGGAAACCATTTCAGAGAGGAAAGACATATTTGTGGTGAGGGCTACATTGTCTCTATAAAAGCATAACCAAGGTAAGGTCCTTAGCCCTACTAGTTCACTGCTGCATGAGTCTGGCTCAACAAGTGATCCGGCTGATGCTCTGTAGTCAAAAATGGATGGAAATAGATTGCTGCTGAGACCATATGAGGCATCTTATTATGAACTGCAAAACCTGCATTATAGAGGGCTCCTTCCTACTGAAGAGCTTTAAGATGGGAAACTCTATTATGCTCCGCTTGCCAAGTAAAGGTCTGGCAATATAGGCACAAGTTGACCATTTGGTCCTCACCAATGCAGGGAGACAATATGCATGACCATATGTAGGATCTTTGTCCAACAAGCTAGACACTTCCTGAAGAAATCCTTTGGGCCCATAAGCCCCTGGTGGAGAAGAACTAATGGTGCAGATAAGAGCACGTCAAAATGCTGAGACTTCATAACAATCCTACCTTGATGTAAGATGAAAAGAAACTGGGTTTTGGCAGGAATGCAAGGGTTATATCTATGTAAGTGAGGCAGCAGTATAACTGCTAAAATGCAGCTCTAGAAGCTTCTGAGAATCTCTGCGCAGACACAGAATGACCCTATGTGTGAGTAACAGAGACTATGCAGAAGAAGGAGGAGGAGGAGAGATGTCAAATTGCTGAGACAAGAAAAGGCAGGACTACTCAATCCCTTGTTGTCTCAGTCTTCTCCCAAAAGGGAAGCAGTGCTCAACCTGGGAATAATGCAGCAATCGATGCAGTAGGGAAAATTCAGCACAGAATAAGTAAAGTGGTAGTGCAGGAATACCTGGGTACTCTAAATGACTTCAGGTCTCCAAGACCAGATGAACTACATCCAAGAGTACTAAAAGAACTGGCAGAAGGAATCTCAGAACCACTGGCAATAGTCTTCAAGACTTTCTGGAGAACAGGAAGTCACAGCAGATTGGAAAAGGGAAAATGTTATTCCCATTTTCAAAAAGCAGAAAAAAGAGGACACAAGCAGTGACCATTCATCAGCCTGACATCAAGACTAGGAGAGATTCTAGAGCAGATCAATAAACAGCCTGTAAGCATTTGGAAGGAAATGCTGTGATTACTGGAAGTCAACATGGGTTTCTCAAAAACAACTCATGCCAAACTAAACTTATCTCTTTTTTCTTATTTCTTGATTTCAGCAAGGCCTTTGAAACAATACCCCATGGTATTTGCAAACAAGCCAGGAAAATGTTTACAAGACAATGCTACTGTTGGGTGGATTTGTAATTGGTTGACTGACCAAACCCAAAGGGAGTTTAAGAATGGCTTCTCTTCATTTTGGAGATAAATGACTAGTGAGGAGCACAGGGTTCTGTTCTGGGCTCAGCTCTATTCAACATCTTTATAAATGGCCTGCATGATGGAATAGCGGGCATGCTTATCTAATTTGCAGACTATACCAAATTAGGAGGGATAGCTAACACCCCAGAGGCTAGAGTCAGAATTCAAAATGACCTGAACATATTAGAGAGCTGGGCCAAAACTAACAAAATGAATTTCAACAGGGAGAAATGTAAAATACTACATTTAGGCACAAAAAATGAAACACAAAGATATGAGATGGATGACACCTGGGTAGACAACACAACAGTACATATGAAAGGGGTCTAGGAAGTCAAGCAGATGACAAGCTGAACATGAGTCAACAATGTGATGTGGTAGCTTAAAAAAAAAAGCCAATGCAATTCTAGGTTGCATCAATATGAGTATAGTGTCTAGATCAATAGTACCTCTATTCTGCTTTGGAGCAATGACTTCAAACTACAGAAAAAGAGATTCCACCATACATTAGGAAAAACATCCTGATGGTAAGAGCAGTTTGATAGTGGAATATGCTGCCTGGGAATGTGGTGGAGTCTCCTTCTTTGGAGGTCTTTAAACAAAGCTGGATGGCCAACTGTCAGGATTGCCTTGATTGTGTATTCCTGCACGGTAAGGGGTTGAGCCAGATGGAGGACCGTGTAGTGGCCATGCCATTTCCTTGTTCTTCCTTTTGCTATAGACATAACCTCTCTAGCAAGCCTGAGTTCATTCTGCACTTTAGCTTTTCTGACTGTCTCCCTACATGTGCTGGACATTTGTTTGAATTCCTCTTTGGTGATTTCCTTCTTTTTCCATTTCTTGTACATGTATCTTTTAAATCCTAGCTCAGTTGAAAGTTCTTTAGACATCCATCCCAGTTCTTTAGACATCTCTCATCTTTCATCCTCGTCTTGACTGAAATTTTGCTTTCAATATATCATTTTTAAGAAATCCCCATTTACCACCACCTATCTTCTCTTTTAGCATTCCTGACCATGAGATCACACACAGTGTTTCCCCAAGTTACTGAAATCAGCATTCTTAAGAGTCTAGAATGCATTTCTGACTATGCTTTGCTTCTCCTTTCCCCAAACTCCAGGAGAACATGGTCACCTAAGTGTCCTGCCACTTCCACCCCATTAGCCAGCTCCTCACTATTGGTTAGGATCAAATCTAAAATAGTTCTTCCCATTATATCCACACAGTTCAACCAATAGAGTTTTTCCATGTTTTATGAGATATTTCCCATTGCAGCCCACACACAGAGAACTCATACAGGAGACCACCAATTTGCACGAAAGGAAGAGGGCCTTTCTTTGCTATGACATCAGGTTTGTCAGTTCTATTGGAGGTATCTTGGATGCCATCATTGCAAAGAAGATAAATTTGTTTAATACTATCTTCTCTTAAACAAGGATTTTCTCAGACTGACGGACATATGATGTGGTTTGACTGTAATTATTTGATTTCATAGCTTTTACTGTAGGATATATTATGTATTTTCAAATTTCTGAAGCTTTTTATGGTTTTAAATTATATGTTTAAAGCTGCCTTGGGAGGGATTTTCCCTAAAATGTTGCCCCTAAAATGTTTTAAATAAGTAATTAAATATTTGACTACAGTCAACCCTCCACATTCGTGGGATTCACTTTTGCAGATTTGATTATTCACGGATTATTTGCTGTCACCTCTGCTGCCTCCCCATGCCATTTTTAATAGGGACCGCAAGCCTCGTGAGACTGAGAAACTGCAAACGAGGTTTGTAAGTCCCTATTAGAAAGGTGTGGGGCAGCAGTAGAGGTGGCAGTAAGCCCCACCAGCCGCCCACTTCTGTCTTGTGAAGGAACCCTGATGCCTCAAAGTAACCCACAGTATGTTTTTGTGTGTTAAATATGGTTTGGGAGGGCCTAGAGTTATTCATATTTTTTCCACTTTCACGGGGGTCCTGTGCCCCTAACCCTAGCAGATGTGGAGGGATGACTGTACTTTTTCACAGGTGTTACTATGTTATTGTTGTTGTGTGTCTACAAGTCCTTTCTGGGATTTTCCTGGCAGGATTCGTTCAGGGAGGGGTTGCCTTTGCTCTCCTCTGAGGCTAAGAGAGTATGATTTGCACAAAATCACTCAGTAGGTTTCCATGGCTGAGTGGGGGGACTGAACTCTGGTCTCTGGAGTCATAGTCTAATGTTCAAACTACTGCACCATGCTGGCTCTCAGGAGAGGGGGGCTAATTTAGCCCACAGAAGCACTCCATTCATGTACTGAACTCCTTTTGTGCTTATCTCCACTTAGTGATCAGAGATCAAGCTGAACATCTTATTTAAATATGGGATGAAATTTTGCAGCCTATGAAAATTTTGCATGGAATCACAATGTTAGTTTGTAATCTGAGAATGCCTTGAAAAACTGAACACTGCAGCAAACTGGTAGGATTCCAATATTACATCCCTGGGGGAGGGTGTGTGCCGCAGTTGGAAAGGTTCAAATAATGACTACCCATTTTCCTATATTTTGTTTTCGGAACAGGTACTTAAACATAGGGTAGGAATCCAACCGCAAGATAATAATGAAATCTATTACCTAGAAATGTTTCAGTACAATGTCCAACATTATTTGGAGAAAGAAATCAGCCTTGATCATCTTAGTAAATAATTTCCACCACTAGTCCCAAACACAATATTTTTCTACCCCCCCCCCCAAAAAAACCAAAAAAGCCTTCTTGAAACTTTTGTAAAACAGTGATGGAAAATGAAAAAAAAACAACAACAACCTGAAATATGCACAAAAACATTCATAATCTTGCCCACAAGGAAAGACTTTTGAATTTTTTCATGCTCACTTGTCAAAAAAATAAAATAAAACAAAGATTTACATCTAGTCTTTCTTAGTATGTGTGATACAATATACCATTAATACCAACTGATTTTAATTCTTTTGATTCCTGTTACTCTAGCAATAGATTAATGATGTCACATAAGAAAGAAACATATAGTCTGTTTCAACTGCTATCCTGTTAGTTCTTCAGTTTTATAGACCATCAATGTGATGGCTGAGGCAGATTAGCTCTGATTCAGCATATTCACTTTTCTATGGAAAGCCCAATACCATTCACTTCAAATATTTTATGGCTGAATGGCATAGCAGAATAGCATAGCTTTAGTATACCTAAATCTGTTTATTCACTCAACACATCTCACTAAAACATTCTGGCCCTGGCTTCCCCAAAGGAATAATCAGAATTGAGATTTTGTTAAACTTGTGAGCTATAATGGAGATAAATTTATGGTACAGAAGCTACATGTTATAAGCCACTAAATGCCAATTGTTGGAACTATACTGTGGCCTAGAAAGCTAAGGTTGTAAATTTCCTTAATGGATGTAATTAATCATTATGGGAAGACAAAATGACAGGTAACTTAGGCCCTTTTCACACAGCATTTGTCATGCAAAAAGGCCCCTGGAGCATCACGCGATTATGACGAGCAGTCCACATGATGCACTCGCAATCGCGCGATGCTCCAGGGGCTGGCAGGCACTGATTGCGCACTATTTCATTTTCGGATTTGAGCTGAAAATGGTGCAGGATCGCGCATCTCTCTGGGGCCCTGCGCGCATTTCCTGTGCGTGCGGAACTCCAGAGCCACAGTGCTTGCGCTTCCTGCCCCAGTGCAGCCTGGGAAAATCCCAGGCTCCGTTGCGGAAGGAAAAGGGGCTCTTGCGCTACCTGCTCGCGAGCAGGCAGCAGCTGCGGAGCTGAAGCAATGAGCCTCTCGCAAGAAGCTGCTCACACGATCCCGCATCCCAGCTCCACAAAAACGTCAGCTGCGGAAAGGGCCTTGGTCTTAACTAGCAGGGTCCTCCTCATGTTCCTAAACCACTGCACCTGTGTACATGCAGAAAGCTACATTTTCAAGCCTACATTATCAAATGTCATCAAGAGAGCCAAAACTGAAGTAAATTCACAGAACATAAAGGTCCACATAATGGCTACTGAAGAAACAGCATATGTTGTTATCAGTTTGTATCAGATCTTTCCACTGGAAATTTCAATAGAATTTGTTAACTTTTTGGCTAAACTGACACATTAAAATAAATAAATAAATATTACTACTACTACTACTTTGGAGTCCTTATCACTGATTTATTACATACTCTATCTAATTACTGTATCTAATGCCCAACCAATCATACAGCAACTGCATAATCCTGAAACCTATACAGGTGAGCTTCACCAATGCAAAACCTTCTCAGTTGTTGGTTTTCAGCCTACACACATCTTGGCTACTAATAGCTGACGTAGTTTCTCAGATTTGTGCCACCCTCTCTGACAAATTTTAAAGTAGAAATATCGATTAGTATTTATTTTTTTAAAAAATTAATAACTGTTTATAAATATTTATGTAAGATCAACAGCTACATAGGGCTACGGCAAAACAGACTACTAATAGCTATGTTCTTAATATAAGCAAGTACAAGAAGCTATACCTGGTGAGCCTGGGTATACTGACTGTCAATATAGACATATCTGATTCTTATGTTCTCTACCAGAGCAACTTTTCATTTTGCTGTCTGGAACAGCAAGCTCACTCTTAATGCACGACAAAAAGTAAGAAAGTAATAAAATTTTGAAGTTTTTTTTTTAACACACACAGCTTTGGGGTTTTAAAAGTTCATAAAATGTATCCAAATATTTTTAGAAATGAAATCCAAGATACCTGTTTTGAATAAACCGCTGTGTTCTGAGGTAATTAGATTGTAAAAGCAAATATGAGTATTAATAAAAATGTTCCACAAGGTTAAATTTGCTGTAATTTAGAAATATACGCCCACTCCCACCCCAGTAGTGTTCTATTGCAAAGTTAGAGTAATAATAATGAAACCAGGGTTTCAAACACTGTATATCATTTATTTGACCCATTCCTTAATATGAATTGTCTTTATGTACTAAACAATTCTGTTGGTTACAACATAATGTTACAGACTATTATAAATTAAAGACAGGTGAATTAAGTGGTATACAAAGGGACATACAGTCTAAAATATGTATGTGACTCTAAAGGAAAATCTGACCCCCCCCCCCAGAATTATACTGGTGTACATATTTTCGAGTACATTATTATTATCATCAAGAAAAGGCTATTTTTATTTTAATGCGAAATTCATCATTATTATTTCTTTTCTCTCACAGATGTCACTAAGTCACAGTACAGTCAGCCCTCCACATTTGCGGGTTTCACTTTTGTGGATTTGAAAATTCATGGATTATTTGTTGTCAGCTCTGCTGCCATCCTATGCCATTTTTAATAGAGACTGCAAGCCTCGTGAGACTGAGACACTGTGAACGAGGCTTGTAAGTCCCAAATAAAAATGGTGTGGGGCAGCAGTGGAGGTGGAGTAAGAGCCACCAGCCACCCACTTCTGCCTTGTGAGGAAGCCCTGATGCCTCAAAGGGATCCATGGTGGGTTGAATATGGTGATCGTATTTTTGTGTGTGTGTTAAATATGGTTTGGGAGTGCCTAGGGTTATTCACAGTTTTTCCACATTCACAGGGGTCCTGTGCTCCTAACCCTAGCAAATGTGGAGGGATGGCTGTATATAAATATGGAAGCTCAAAGCTATTTTGCTTAGTCTTTTCCTACATCCCTTCTAGATATTCTTGGGCTCCAATTCGATCAGCCCAAGCCAGCATAGCCAATGGTGAGAGATAACTGGAAATTTACTCCACCAATATCTGAGAAGGTCACAGGTTCCTATATTTTATAAAGGTTCAGTTTAGAACTGTCTTTTACAGGAATAACTGCTTATCCTATAAAGGCTGACATGGCCTAGTGCCTTCAACATGGTGACACTAGCCCTCTGAATGCTTACCAACTCCAAATACTCTTTCTGCATACGTATGAACATTACCTGGCACATTGAAAGTATTCTGCAACCTTAATTAACCCACTGCTGGTATAGGAATTCTTGACCTCCCTCTCTTTGGCCTCGTAACTCACTCCTGTCATCAGCTGCTTTGTGGCATCATGTACCAAGCCTCCAGAACAGAATGCTAACTGGTTTACCGCTCATAAAGGTATAGAGTACTAAAAGAGACAAGATTATTCTGGGCCTTCATACAGCCACTGCTTGTATCCTTTTTTCATATCAGAATTGGGCAACTGTGACTAGTACATGGGCCAGTTTTTGCCCCTGCACCTCTGTATTTCTGAACAATTTGGGGCTGCACGACCTCCCAGAAGCAACTTCTGATACTGGATGTTGTTGTTGCTTTTTTCCTTCATGACTGGCATTTGGGAACATAGAAGAATAAACCACTGCTCCGGAAGTTGCAGTTTGCCATTTTTCACATAACTCTTTCCCCATTTGGGGTTTCTAGGAGTCATGGACAGGCCAGGAGGCACACAAACCCTTGGAAGGCATGTGTGGACCACAAGTACATGTGTACTTTCCCCACACCTAGTAGCCATACCTAGTCTATCATTTTAGCAGAAGAACCCCCTTACATTAATGAACTAAAATGTGGCATTAATTTATTGTGCAATGGAATTTTGCTTCTCTAAAGCTGGAATCTATTCTATCTGCCCATTTATAACTTGCTACTGCTGTTTGTTTCATTTCTTATTTATTCTGCCATAACTGAGTTGCCCATCTAGATCTTGGAAAGATTTTTTAAAGTAATTAAGTATAGTTATAATCATCAGTTCCAAAAAGTAGTTAGCACTCTAGTTGAAATATTTACAAAGGAATTCTTTCCCATTTCACAAGTGTAACTAGAACAGTTGCTTTAAAGTGTTTTTTATAAAAATATCTCAGTGCTACGGCAATGAGAATATCTTGCTTCCTCTATAAAACACACTCTCACCCTATCTACCTCATTTTGAGGGAGCAGCATGAAGCATACTACAAGTTAGCATTTGAACAATGTGATACTTCTCTTTCCACTATTGAGGCCATATCCCTAATTATGAGAGTAACTTAAAGTGTATAGTTACACAGTAAAGGGAATGAAATTATCCCTTGTTGAGTTACAATTTTAATGTGATATTGCAACTACAGATACACCTCAGTTAGCAAAAGCATATGTGTTCATGAGTATTACTTCTTTAATATGAAATTTGGTATGAGAGACAGGAATAACATGTTTCTTAACAGAGATAGGTTTCTACACCAAAAAAGAGAGCAGCAATTCAACATATTTTAGCAAGCCTTTCACTCAAAATGAACATTATGTACGTGCGAAATGAAACAAACAGGTGAGGTAAGCCCTGCACAAGTAAATAAAAACATTTTCAGCCTTCTGGAGACCACATGAAGACTGTTACCAAAATACTCCTAGACTTCTCTCCTCCTCCTCCTCCTCTTCTTCTTGCTATTATTATTGTTGATGTTATTATTTTGCTGTTCGTGCATGTTCCATGAGGGATTCTAGAGGCAGCTGTTGTTTACATCCACTGTTTTCGGCAGATACATACATACAACTACAGTAGGGTTGACTCAAGTAGAATTCCATTCCCTTACGGCTCAAGTCTATTACATTGTTTACTGTAGATATTCTGCAGGAACACAGCATGAAAACTTTGTGTTTCTCCATCCTCACCATCCTCTCAATGCCAATACTTCTAAAAAAAAATCTTACAGCTAGACAGAGGATAGGGAAGAGTTTGCAAAGACTTTGCAAAAAGAATCTTTACTGTCAGAGATTTTGCTGAGTTATGCTTACAATTACTTCCAAATACTCCCCAAACTTAAAGGCAGCGCAGGAACAATTTTAAATAAATAAATAAATCTATAATAATATAAAGAAAATGTCTGCATGTCTCTGGGAGTCATGACATAACTCCAGATGTCTCAACATTTCACAGAGTACGTTTGGTTCTCCAAGCTGCAGTGCAGTTTCACTGCAATGCTAAGTTACTACGCTGAGGTCCTTTCTGCACTTTACCTTCTTCCAGCGCTGGGGTGCAGGGATCGTGCGAGCAGCCTCCAGCGAGAGGTTCTTGCGTCCAGGGTCCTTTGGCTCCATACGAGCTGCCTGCTCGTGCAGGAGCCCCACCTCTTCCTTCCTAGTTTCCCAGGCTGCGCTGGGGCAGGAAACACGACTGGCACAGCTCCAGAGGCTCCGCACACCAGATAAGTGCGTGCGGGGCCTGGGAGCAATGAGCAATCACACACCATTTTCGGTTTCTAGCCGAAAATGAAATGGTGCACGATCGGTGCCTGCCTCACCCTGGAACGTTGCGCGATTGTGTGTCGTGCAGATCGCTCCTCACAATCGTGCGACACTCCAGGCGCCCTTTCCCATGGAAAATGCTGTGCGAAAAGGGTCTAAGTTGAAATAACGCTTTTCAAGTCAAAATTGCAAACAGTGGACACACCAGTAGTAAAGTGGGACGTGTCCTGAATCATCAAGAAATTGTGTTAGGCACCTCATAATTTAACAGAATATTTTTGGTTTTCATGCAAATTATAATACTCCCTAGAAGCAAATGGGGATCTGCTATAATTTATCTGGGCATTGTTGTAGGACTTCAATATTCAAAAAAATGTTTTTGGTTATCACCCAAGTTAAAGTGGTGGGTTTCAAGTCAATGTTCCAAAGAGGCTTTGTAGAAGCAAAAATGATGGGACTACCATAATTCGTTATGGGAAATATTTTTTTCTTGTTATTGTCATTTATTTATATAGTGCAAATAAAGCAAACAAAAACAGTGAGTCCTGCCAAAGGTGTACAATCTAAAATATACGTACGTATGGTTGGCCTTCTGTATCTGCGGGTTCTGAGGGCTGCAAAACAGGGAAGGGCTCTGAGATATAGCTGCTAAGATTCCTTAATGGTAGTAAACAGCAGGAAAAAAAGGCAGCTAAGGAACTATTGCTGTGATTCCATCTTAAGGTTTATAAGAAGGGCAAGAAAATTGGAGAAGGCTTGCTAAGCACTACTTTTAAGATTCTTTATGTTAAAAAGAGGGCCAGAGATGGAAAATGGAAGGCTCAATGTACCCCTCTGGGGCTATTTGGTATGGACCCCAGCAGTAGCAGGTGCACTTCAACTAATAAGTAAATAAAGCAGACTTCTCTGCGTCATGCTCTTGCAAGCAAGATTCCACTAGAGCCCCATAGAAGGCAGGAGAAATGGATGAACAAAGAAAACAATGCAATACAGAATGGTATCTCTCTAAGACCCTTCTTCATGAGGATGCTCTTCTGCATCACTGTGCTGCAAATGCAGGTCTGGAAGGGAGTGCATCAGCAACACTTCCCTCTGCACCTGCTTGCTCCCTGTGGAAAGGAGCAGGATAGCCCTGCCCCTTCCTTCCACAGCGCAGCCAGGTACTTGTCATTGCTGTGCTGGGGCAGGAAGTGTCACAATTGCGCAGCCACGGCTTCTGCACAACAGTAAGTACGGGAGCACCACACGATCAGAGATATAAAATGGATTTTTCCTGTTTTTAAAATGCTACATAAGTGTGACACTTCACGATGGGATGGCAGTGGGACAGCGACAACATCATGTAGAAGCACAACCTGCCGACTGCTGCCATCCCATCACAGAAGCGGCTCAGTGATGTCATGTGAAAATGGCCTAACTTCATGCTGTTACAGATAAATTCTCAATTTGGACCTGATAACTCCAAATGAACACTTCAGCAAAGGGGAAAAAAAGGAACAAATTGGTCAAAACAGTAAGTTCAAATTCATAAGATGAATACTAGCTGCACATCCACATAAAGCAATGGAGGAGGGAGAAATAAAGAAGAGGAAAAAAAGAAAACTGAACCATTTATATAATATATGAAGGCTTTCTTTTTTTGTAGGATTGGAATTTAAATCGTATAGCTATTCTTGTGTGACTTTTTCCTAGGGGAAAAATAGTAACCCTAGCGAGCATTTTTTAAAAGAAAAAATTTTCAGAATTTGCAATATGATCCCAAAAGTCTACAAAAAGAACCCTAACGGAGTATCTTAAGCTACGTACCCATAAATTCAGAAACCAGCCCACTCACAGAACACAACTTCCCACAACCTGTAAATTTCAAAATATGGGAAGTAGTTGCGGGAAGGCTTCCTTATACAAGAGGGCAGATGCAACAGTCTTGTATGTATTTGGGCCTGATCTGCTAGAAGAAAGGGGATCAAAAGGGATCTTTCAACCCACAGGGAAAATTTTTTGCATAACAAATATTTGAGGTCAGAACTGAACGGGGCATTTAAATGCCCTGCTGTGTTTCTTAATTCAAAGGAGAGACAACTGTGGCTAATTATTTATTCCTGTGTTTTTGTCCATAAGCAAGGAACTTTCAGCATTTCCAGAGGCGGAAAATACTTTAATGAGATCAGTAAAGATTTCTTAATTGACTTACGTTCTGTGAGAGTATTAACGTCTCCACTTTCACAACAGGCATATGAAGTATACAGTTTTATGATATATTGCTAGCACAGGAACTTATTTCTCCCTCCCTCATGAACCACCTGCAATTTTTAATAGTCATGTATCACCAGGGTACCAGAAACCCATAAAAGTTTAACCTGCCAATTAACTAGGTAAAGTTCCAGAGTGTACAATATTCAGATGGCTATCCACAAACTGTAGAAAATATTTCATTCAAACTGCCCATCATAAGTTCTGATTTGGAAAAGCAAGAGAGAGAGGAAAAGAGAAAGAAAGACAAGAAAAAGGCAGAAAAAAACCAGGCTCAAAATAAATGTTAGAATTGTTTCGCACAGGAGGTAACAATTTCAGATCCATCATGTCACAGAGCTTCTCCAAAACTCTCTGCACCCATGGATGAAAGGTTTATAATTTCTTTGAATCAAGCTACAAACACCATACACACAAAAATAGTACTCAAAGTGGCTTACAACTTAAAAGAACTATACATTAAAACCATAGAAAAAGTGAATATTAAAATAGAATTTAAATATTCACAGTATTAAAACAATTCAAACCTCAAGTTAAAAGAATAAAACACAATTAAAAAAGATAAAAGGCTATTAAACACAGTTCTGTTTAAAACAATACAGCACTCTCTAGCCCTTTTTAAAAAGATATCTTATTAAAAGCCTGTTGGAATAAAAATGGGTTTGCCTGCCAACAGAAGAACAGCAAGGAGGAGGCCATTCTGACTTCCCTGGGAACGGAGTTCCAGACTCTAGGGACAGCCACCAAGAAGGCCCTCTCTTGCATTCCCACCAGCTGTACTTGCAACAGTGATGAGACTGACAGAAGGGCCTTTTCTGATGATCTTAGGGCCTGGGCAGGCTCCTTCAAGGAGACAAAGCTTGCCAGATAATCTGGACCCAAGCCATATAGGGCTTTATACATCATAAACAGCACTTTGAATTGTATCCAGAAACAAACTGACAGCCAATGAAGCTATCTAAACAGCGGAGTAGTATGGTCTCTGTTACCCTGCCCCAGTTAACAGACTGACCGCAGCTCTTTGGACCAGCTGAAGTTCCCGAACACTTTTCAAAGCCAGCCAGCCCCAAGCAGAGCACATTACAGTAGTCCAAAATGGGATATAACTAAGGCATGTACCACTGTGGTCAGATCTGGTATCTCAAGAAATGGACACAGTTGGCACACAAGCTTCAAATGTGCAAAAGCATCCTGGCCATCACAGATTCCTGGACCTCTAGGTTCAAAGCTGAGTCCAGGAGTATACCTAAGCTGCAACTGTGTCTCCAAGGGGAGTGTAACCCCATCTAAGCTAAATCCTTATTCCTTGATCTACTTTTCGACTGACCAGAAGCACCCCTATATTGTCTGAATGAAGTTTCAATTTGTTTGCCCTCATCTGGTCCATTACTGATGACAAACACTGGTTTAGGACCAAGACAGCCTCCTTGGATTACGGTGGAAAATAGTACTAGAGTTAAGAGTCATCTGCTTATTGATGGCACTGCACCCCAAAACTCCATATGATTTCTCCCAGCAGTTACAGCATGAGGGGTAAAACAGAACCCTAAGTGACCACATAGGCCAACAGCCAGAGGATCAAACAGGAGTTCCCCAGCACCACCTTTTGGGTTTGCCCTTCCAGAGAAGAATGGAGCCAATGTAAAACAGTGCCTCTGATTCCTATCCTAGAAAGATCTCCTGGTCAATAGTATGTAAAGCCACTGAGAGATCTAGCAGAACCAACAGAAAAAGGCTCACCAACCAGTTCCCTGCATAGGAAACTGTGCAGGGACTAAAGCTGTGTCCATCCCATAGCCAGACCTGAAACCAGACTGAAATGGGATCTTTTTAAAACACATCCAAAATATGAAGTCTCAACAAGTCAGCCAGCATGAAAGGCACGAAAAAAACTGAATCTTACTCTGGTTTTTATGCTGGTTAAATGATATCATGTGATATGATACCTCCCCAACTTTTAGTATGATTGGCTAATGCTCCCATATAAACCTTTCCACATCAATCTTAGATTTTTTTGTCAAAGGTAATACTGAACAAGCCAGATCAGTGCAAATTTCTGTTCAACAGATCAATGAAATTTATTTCACAGTAAACAAATAGGCTGAGATGACTTCTAGCTGAAGGCTTTTGATCTGCCATGGGAAAATAAACAGCATAGCTCCCAATGTTCTATGTATTAACATCACAGTTGAGCATGGCAGCAACATCAAACTGAATACCATTCATTAGTATAAGCACAAAAGGACTCTGCAAGACTGACAATTTATTAATGACAGTCTCAAGACACTGTCAGTAATAAACCTAATCTTAGCACTCTGTTATAGTTGTGTACATCTGTAAATACCTCAAAGTAGCTAAAACGTCTTTAGGGTAAGAATGAAGACTTCTCAAACTCTACTCTTGCATATGCCATCTTCACCCTTTTATTTCCCACGAAAACAGCTCTATAAATAGTGCAACAGTGCACTTATAAATATTGCAGTGCATTTCTGCCATTGGTTAATTTGCAGAAATGGTTAATTTCAGTGTTACAATGACATAAACCCACACCATGTGTGAATATGTATTGTGTGACAGCAAGCTCACACATCAGAGGCCATACAGGCTTGGGTTTACAGGAGCTAAAGTCCAAAAAGAAACTTTTTCATACACTGCATATCACATATATATTCAGTAAATCAACTACAAACTGTTTATGTGCCTTACAGCTGTATTTGGATATGGTCACATGCATTGTTGGCAACTGTATTTTTGAAAGCACATATAAGAGCCAACACCCATGAGGTATATATGTTCAAACATATGTTGTAGTCTAGTAAAAGGACATACAATGGTGCAGGGGCTTCCTGCCATGATCCCACCTTCCCTTATGTATCCATGAACATTCAAAGAGTGCTGCAATGATCCCCTCTCACCCTGCTGTTTGTCAGCAGAGTCACAGAACCAGTCATAAGATACAAAGCAATTAATTTCCACGTTATTACTATCTTGTGTACTATCGCACAACTACAGACAGAAGGAAGACTGGATTGAGTTTCTCATTTGTGTAGCAAAAAGTGTCCAAAACTCCTTCCCCACAAACTCACTTAAAATATCATGTTGAATCTACTTAAATGGACTTAGATGTTTTATTATGCAGATACTCATCTGTATCTATCATATTTGCTGGCTGATCATCTTCATCAGGAAGATCTTCCTTTATTGTGAAGATCCTTATTTGGATGTTCAGAATGGTCAGCTAAATCTCTGCACACTGGAAATAAAATATCTATCAAAGCTTGAGGAGGGTAACAGACAGAAGACACAAGCTAAAGCCAAGACTGTGTGTGAGAGAGGTGCAGAAATATATATAGACATTTGCAGCTTAGAATGGAAAGAGAAAAGGCTGTGAGATGACTGAAGCATCTTGGGTGAGCATGGTCTCTTCAGGGAATATGTGGTGGCCACAGCAGCTACTTACACATCACCCAAGAAAGGGCACTTCTTTACATAAACTATACACAAGTTACAGCAACCCTATCACAGAATTTTCTTGGCAAGATTTATTATTCAGAGGAAATTTGCCATTACCTTCCTCTAAGGTTGAAACATTGTGACTTGTCCAAGATCACCCAGTGTGTTTTCAAACCTCAGCAAGGATTTGAACCCTTCTGGAAACCTAGTCCAACACTCAAAACACAATACTATGCTGATTCTTTATATTCATTATAACCAGAAAAAAATCCATCTGGAATATTTATATTCCATCTTGTAGTCTACGGTATTTACTAGAATGCTCATGTCTGTATAACAACACTGTTTTACATTCATTCTTTCCTCATGGGCATATTTAGCCATACATTCCAAGACATGGCAGCATGCAATATGGTGTCAGAACAGTTAGGCCAATACAGACTGAGACCAGTAGTATGGCTGCCGTAAGAATGACCAGTTAACCTAAAAGATTTGGTTGAGAAGTAAATGGCAAATGCCATGTTTCCTTTAGGAAAGCCTGAACACATCAGGCTGTTCGCTGGACATTCTACCATATTACTTTTGTCAATGCCACTGCACAGACTGTAGAGATTAATTTTGCCACACAGAAAGGAGGTGCAAGACTCGTCATTTATCAGCCTTATGAACAAATCCGAAGGAGATTAAATATATATTTTATTAACCAATACTTTTATTTATTTATTTTTAAGCTGCATGTTTCACTCCACTGAGACCACAGGCAAGAGGTTGGGAGGGGGAGCCAGGTTCTATAAGTTTATTAGTAGGCTGCTTTATTAAAATCTGTATGGTGAATTTTTCAGCCTGTTCAAGTCATTATAAAATACATTATGTATTTATGGTAAATTAAAATATATTATACAACTTTCTCACTATGACAGCACTCTTGAGACCAAGGGATTGTGCAGTTTAAAAACATGTTATGGTAAGGTGCTGTTCCAGTTAAGCTTAAGTTGCAGTTTCCCTTATAAACCCCTATTTCCAGAGGTTAATTATTCAGCCATAAAAACTAAGCTGGCCTCAAATGTTGCATGTGAATCCTTAGCTCAGCAGCACTCCGGGTATGTTGAATTAAAATAAAAACTACAAAGGATTCCATTTTTAAAAAATCACTGGTGTGGAAACATATAGCTACAAAGGTCTCTGCATGGAACCTAAATTCCATTTTTTTTAAAAATTAATAATAATGAATTTTTATAATCAATCTCAGGAGAATTGTTCTAAGCACAGTATTCTCTTAGTTCAAAAACAGGATCATTACGCTTCAAGTTCATAATTTTTTTTTTTAAAAAATCACAAACCTACTGTTATTATAGACACTGAATGTAAAACATTCATACATATATTTCATATTCTTATCTACTAGTTTTGTGAATTAACCTAAATAGCACCGCCATTTTTGATCTTTGGCGAGGAGCTGCTATGGTGTCTTATGAGACAGGAGTCATGACAGATGTTCTAAGAAGAGCTGAAGATAAGGGAAAGACTTACTAGCCTAGACAACATTCACCACTATGTCTACAGGTATTTTTTTTTAGTTTTTGGGAGCACAGGAATGTAAGTCTTTGCCCTCAGTGTCGTGGCCACAACTCAGTTTGGCAACTTCTATTGTTGATCTACTCAAACAAATACCCTACTTCTGGGAAATAAAATATGGGCTTCTCATCCATAAAGTGGGTGTAGTTATGTACTGCCAAAAATTTCCATAAATTTTGCAAATGAAAAATACAATTATTATAATTTTATGGAAACACAATATATCTCACTACAACAGGAAATGCTTTGCTGCTCTGTTTGATGTTCAGATGCTAATCCTGGATATACAACCTATGGCTCCTCCTCTATTATTCCTTCTGAGGACTCTATTTTGAACTGGACTGGAAATGTGAAGGCCTGGGGAAAAGGGGGAAAAACTAAGGGGGTTTTCCTAATTTTTTTCTGAAGCTTTATTTTTTTCAGAAAAATTCAAAGAAATTAGATTAGGGAATATTTTCTTTTCAAATGATGATAATATATTTAAGACAAGGTGTTCATATATTTATTTTCCTCACAGTATTTCTAAAAATTATGCAGCAGGTAGATTTTTATGTAGAACTGTGTAAAGCTCTCCTACTCAAAGTGGTTGTCCATAGACCGTTGCTGGTGTGTGAGCCATCCAGTATCAGTCCACGATAAGTTTCCAAGAAAGAAAGAAAAAGTTGTAGATAATGGGCACAAATAGGGTACTGGTTCCTGAAACATCAGGAGAACACCAGTTCCCGCACAGCCTGAGAAACATCAATGTACAGTGTTATGGTAATTCCTGGTCCTGAATTCCTTTTCTCAGTTCTTTTTTTGGGAATGAATGCTTTATACTTGATTGACACTATGAGTACCAGAGGAGAAAAAATAATTTTATTTGCTTTACTACTGTTGACGGTTTCTTCTGCTGTTACAGGTTTGGGATTTCTCATAAACTAGCAAAACTAAAGTGATTCCTTATAGTTCATGTGTCCCTTACAGTTCAGCACTTTGTGTCTGCATTTGTGTCTTTAAACCCTGTTCGTATTATTTGTGGGGACTTCAATATCCATAGAGACACTGCTTCCTTTTCTCAGAATTTTTTTCTCTGGAAGTTTTTGATTTGGAAATTCTAGAAACCCCTCCCATTCATGCAGCTGAAGGAATCTTTTCCTGTTTAGGAACTTAGATACTGAGATATTAAAAGACTTTAATAGATATTGAGATGGAGGATATTAGGGATGCATAGATGTCAGATCATTTCCTAGTGTCCAGTAAAATTAGGAAACCACCTCCACCTCCGTCCTCTGTACAAAAGAAGGATTGTTGGGGTTTATCTAGGATATCTCTGGATTCCTTCTCTCAAGCCTTCAGTCAGTTATCCAGTGATGTTTTAGGTTCAGCCTTAGAGTGGTGGAGGAATGAACGGTGGAACAAGGTACCAGGGTGTGAGACAGAGATTGAAGACACTCTAGTGGGCCAGAGCTTTGCAGAGGATGTGTTAGATCCAGATGCTCTAACCAACCAATTTAAAAGTGCAATAAAAACTGCCCCAGAGATCGTGGCACCATCAAGAACTCTCCCAGTCATACAGCATCAACCAAGACCATGGTTGTATGCTGAGCTGTGTAGAGAACAAACCATTGCCTGTCAGCTGGAAAACACATCATACAAATTGCATCAAAGACTGAGGATTGCTTGTGTATTATTTTCATGTTGATGAATCTCAACAACCTTATTTGCAGGAGAAGATTTAAACCCATATGCCTTGTCAGTTTTTTGCCACCTTTAATACTAATAATCAGAAAAAGAAAGAAAATAAGACATAGGCCTACCTGCAATTGCTAGCCACCCTCCAAGGCCAAATGGTCAATGTAACTAACATAACTGCTGACTTACCAAGTTTCCATTGATTCTGTGGGTCTACTCTAGTTGATATAAAGAATTACTTTCAAGCCACTAAGACCGGCTACATCATCATCTCATTTGATCCTGTGGAGGTCACAAAGAGGAATGGACTGAGAAGGAGGGAGATGAAGAAGATGATGGGGAGGAGAACACTCTTTACAACATAGCACTTGCTCTGCAGGCAGATGTGCGACAGAATCAGAAGCAGCTTACACTTGCCCACCATAACATTGTAACCAAGATTAATTCATTCACCAGACTCTGTATATACCTACTGTGCTGCCTAGAAACTGGCATTCAAACAGATGATGGTTCTTTGCTTCCTTCTCTCTTTCCCCCTTCCTGTTAAACAAATTCTATTTAGAACATAAGAAAGACATACCTGATTAGACCAAAAGCCTTTCTTGTCTAATATCAGGTTCACATAGTGATTAATCACTTGCCTATAGGAAGTCCCAACACAGGACATAAACACAAGAACATGTTACTACTCATGCTTCCCAGCAATAGATATACAGAGGCATGTTCCAGATTACAGACAGAGTTTATTTCACCCCTTTGTTCTAAGCCAATCCAAAAACAGAGAGGTAAAGAATATTTGAAAAGAAAGCTTACATCAGGACATCCTGTTAAGAAAGGAGACAAACATTCCGAGCGTTCCTCCACCCAGCTTTTTTCAGGTTAACAGCAAATGTAATGGTCACAATACCCTGCCAGAGACGTTTTGTTTCATCTCCCATCCCCTTCCTTGGTACCATTTAGCCTTCGGTGAACACTTGTATTGTAGTTTGATAGTGGTCTCAACTCCGTTTTTTTTTAAATCATGTACCACATTTTTATTTTATCTTAATTTACAGAAGCAAGATATTTATGGAAGTGGAAGGACTATATATCCACTATGACTATTAGCCACTGATAGCCCTATCTCCCTCATACCATATTATAACCATCATCACCGCTGTCATTGCTACCACTACTATTACTATTATTGTTGTTATTATTAGGAGCTGCCAGGTCATATTTCTATCTTACCTTTTTCAGGGAACATAGAAAGTGTTAAGCTCGAGGCAGCATTCACTGGCATTCTTCACATTTACCTATCACACAACTTAGGTCATAGTTTCATCAACAATCTCAGTTCCTGAGGAAGAATGGAGTTAACAGGCATATTACTTATCAATTGCCACATTTTGTTTCAATCTTGATTTAGGTTTTAGATTCAAAAATTTTATTTAATGGATTGCACAGCAAGTGTGCCCATCAGTCCTGCTCACTTAAATTTCCCATAACTGTCTGAACACACAGCTCACAGTTCTCTCCACAACCATGGCAGATGGAACTGAAAGTGGAGTTACATGTGTATTTTACTTGTGAGTTTTCTTATTTTGTTCTGCCCTTGAGTTCTCCCTTAAATTTTACATTCAAATATTTTAATTATTGGATTATACAGCAAGTATGTTTGTCTGTTCCTTCTATAAAATAATCACTTATGTACATACATGTATTTTGAAAGACAGCATCTGTAATGGTTTGAGCATTGGACTACAGCCCTGGAGACTAGGGTTCGGTTCCTCACTCAGCCATGGAAATGCACGGCTGGCTGGAAATAGGGACGGACCCCTTGGACACATCACACACTCTCAGTCCCAGAAAACCTCATGACGGGTTTGCCTTAGGGTCAACCATAAGTCAGAAATGACTTGGAGACATATAACAATAAGAAACATCTATCTTAGTCTAGGCATGTGTAGCCTGACATTAAATTCTAGCCTAAAATGTCCAGGATTAGGAAATCATTCAAGATGACCAGATTACTGTATTGTCAAGATAGCAAGAGAGGAATTCCAATGTAGAAGTAGATAGACCTTTGCTTCTTTGGACCACACTCAATAATACTCACACAACTAAATTTGCAAAGCAGATCAGTGTTACCACAACATCTAAGATAAATAGGCTTATCTTTGCTTCTCACTCACAATGTAGGTACAGAACCCACTGTACAAATTGGCAATTAGAGAACTGGGACTTGTATTGAGATGTCACTGGGGAAAACAGAAGTGTGAGTGCTATAACTAGATTCTCTCAGTTCTCTCATGTCAAGAAGACTCACACATATCCTTCATCTGTAGGCAAAATGTGAGTTGCAGGTTTCTTTCTAATATTTCAAGGCCCCTCGTGAAAAGCTAAATGGAGATTTACTCAAGGACTTAAATACACAGAAACCTGACACACTCATTTTTTAATAGGCAGGCAGACTACTGTTTATTTAGTTTTTGAGAACTAGTCTAAATTAGGCCTTCAGAAAGGGAGGAAAGAAGTCTAGGTTTCAATTAACAGATTGTCTCCCACTGTCTATGGGATAATTTGAGTTAAAGTTAAACACGTTATAAGAAGTTTAAATAAATCAACACAACATTACCATGAACACTGTTTAGGTTAGTTATTTGTGTCTTTGCTTTCTGATAAAGGACATATATCCACATTTTTCTTATTTTGAAAATCACAGTTGAAAAGGATTAATATAAAGTTGTGTTTAAAAGAGCTGCCACACCCTCCTTTCTAGTTTATTAACAGTTCATTAAAGAAATGAGAGCTGCATGATGAGACTGAAACAAAAAGAAAGAATTTCCATATGGAACATGTCAGTGGAAAGTGACAAATGGAAATATTATTGTAAGGGAAAGTGATATTGTCTATAACGTCAGTATCAGACTTGTAAAAGCTCAAGCTTCCTCTTTACAAATAACTGATGCTGGTTTCCTTAATTACGAAGGGAGGGGGAGGTCTAAAAAGACATACAAAATCCCAAATGCTTAATTGTAACGTTGCAGAAATATATTTTCTATATATTTTTGATATATTACACTAGCATTGAAAATGTCCTGAGTCAGATTTTACTCTCCCCACTCATGTTTATTTTATCTTACACTCTGAGAACTATCTGCCAACAATTCCTTAGTCACGCCACATGGGCATTTATAAAATTATTCAGGGTCAAGATTTTGTGGATGTCACTGTTTGTTAAACAATAATTTTAACAACGCAGACAGTATAAGCAAACATACAGCGATGAACTTCTGGAACAGAAAAGAGTATGCACACCATAAAGAGTATCTACACTCCAGATCTAGTCAATTATCATAGACAAATCTATTGGTGGCTAGGATTCTTCACATAATACCTCTAACAGTTGTTCAATGTCCTAAAATGTGGCAGTGCCAATCACCTGTGGGAAAGTCTGAATGCAGAGCCTTCATCCCATCACTTCTCTCAATCAGATAATCACCCTCTGTTAAAGCAGATCACACCAGGGGTCTTCTTATGTTGTCCTACCAGTGAAGTGAAGAAAGCATTTTATTTCAACTCATTGCAACTGTCTGACATCCATCCAAGTCTCCTAGTGTCTCTTCTGCGGGATACTGCTGCTTCTTTTGAGACTACTTACTTCACACTTCCAACATCAAGCATGACTATTTGTTATGCCTAAGGGAGGAAACATATAAACCTGAAGTGAAAACTGAGCACAGCTTTAAAGAATGTCATGAGTATCCATGTCCAGTTCCTGAAAAAATAAAACGGACTGTCATATCCTCACGTTAGAGAGTGAAGGGATGCAAAATACATTATAGGAGGTGAAAATAATAAGATGTAATAAGACAATTTCCCATATTAATTTCAGTTTGATTTTTTTAAAGAAATAAATGAATATACATGAAGTTGTTCCCATAATTTTACACTGAGAAAAGTTTCACATTAGTTTTTACATAGTATGATGCCTAGAACATCTAAAACAGAGGGCTCCAGGCTGTCTGCCATAAGAAAATATAGTCATTTCCTTTATTTTTAAACATTAATGGAGTTGGCAACTATATGGACGTGGCTGACATGATTTACTATTCTGTAGGCCAGGCAAAAAAAGATCAAAAGATTATCTACAAGAAACTAACAGAAAAGGCTTCAGATGTACTCAAATCTTTTCACCAGTTGTGAAAGTAAAATAAGAGGCTAATCTTCTACCATGGCTCCCTCTAACGGAATCAAATGGAAGTACCATGCAAAAAGTCACCAACCCAGAAACTTGTATGTGTGATTATAGTTATTTATTAGGAACATGTCCACAGTTTTTTGAGCTCTCAATTGTATTCTGGTCTGTACCTGGACCACGATGTTCCTGGCTACAACTATGTTTTGAAAACCCCTTTTTAAAGAAGTAATTAGACTTCCAAGATGCCCAAATTAGTTTCATGACTTTTTTTAAAGGCAACTATATGCTTTCTCTTTTCTCAAAAGTAACAAAAACTTGTTTTTTCGTTAATTTATTTCAGAAACAAAATCTGAGGGCTACAGGCATGTGATATAAAACACATTCTCCTCTGATCCATCTCTCTGTCATCTCTATATCAACAAGAATGATCAGGTAGCAGCATAAGACATTAAAAACAGTATTTAAAATTTCCTCCTCCATTTAAGAAAGCAGCAGCACCATAACTATAAAGTAACTAAAATAATATAATTATACTGCAAAAGGAGTAAAGTTCTCCTGCATTAAGCTACAAGTATAATGTAAAGTACTTATACTGTTGGCTCCAAGATGTTCTCATTAGTGCAGAAGTTAGGGAAGAAATATTTCCAAATAACAAAACAGCAAATCCTCACTACCTGCTGCAGCAATGTTAGGAAATGTATTGTGGGTGGAGCAATGGAAAACTGCCCAACCCTTCTCCCCCTAGGCCAAATTATACTAGTCCCCTGATGTCATCTGAAACCTCCCACCTGGATGAAGGACCAAATGGAGTTCCTCCAGATGGACTTTCAGCTAGAGAGCTGTCTTTGCTGGGTGGAGAGTCTCCCTATACATGGTGAAGCCACCATAATCACAGCACTGTCTGTAGCTATCCAAGTAGGCAGGGAGTTTTGGTAAGAGATTTCCACTTCGCCATATGCTGGCTTTCCTCAGCCTGGGAAATGCCATGCAAAGCAAAGGCAGACGCTTTTCTGAGGCACAGACTAGAAGAATACTCCTCCAGTTAGTATCTCACTCTGGCAAGCCTGAGAAGGGCTCTAAGTAGGCTACGCATGTGTGTAGTCCCCCTCCCTGCAACTAAATGGGAGGAAATGAGAACCACTAAGGCAGTGTGGAGAAGGTGCACCTCAAGGGCCACACATGGGCACATTTCCTTTTTCATGTCCCTTCTAAGCTCCCTAGCTACCCCCCAGCCCCTGAAGATTTTTTTAAAAATGGCTCTGCTATTTGGTTGTGCCATCTTGTGATGATACAGTTCTTCACCTGAAGTTTAAAGGTGTTCATCTCCTCCCTCCCTCCCTCCCCTCCCTGCCCCCTCCCTCCCTCCCCTATCTGAATCTCAATAATGGCTGCAGCCTTCTTACCAGTGGATGAGGAAGAAAGAAGGCCCAGGAACTCAATAGTAGAACCAGAAATGATGCACTGATATGCTATTGGAAAAGAAGGAAGTCCAAGAACAGCTATACCTATGCCTCAGAAACAGACTGGTCAATAAAAAAAATAGGGACGGAAAGAATGTTCGCAAAGTATTTGCAAAATGGTAAAGAAAAACATATTTTTCAAGGGTTGGCAAGAAGAAGTCACACCTGACAAGAATCTTGACAGTTCGGGACTTATTATGTGCAAAATTTGCAAACTGTAATTGGTGAGTTATTCTATGTAAAACTTGTACATGGTTGATCTGCACAGAAAACAACATTTAATGCAAAGGAAACAGCATTTTCTCCATAAAAAAATATTTCTTTATACACACATACAAACACACACACACATGGAGCATAAGTCCTGAATTGTGAATAGACTTCAAATATTGTGTGGTTTTTGACTTTCTCATAGTGAGAAGAAAATTATTAAAATCACTAATTGCTTCCTTTGAGAAGAAACTGTGGCCATTTCTGTGCACTACACTCTTATAGTGCTGTTATTCCACTTTCAACATCCTGCGGAATTCTGAGGTTTGTAGTTTGCTGAAGCCAAATAACTTTCTGGCTGAGAATTCTAAATGCCCCTCCCTATACTGCAAACCCCCAGATCCCATAGGATGTTGAAAATGGAATAATAGCACTATAACAGTGTCGTGTGGAAATGGCCCTAGTGAAGAATTACATCCCTAATAATAAACCAGATAAGAAACAGATTTACAGGACCAATTGGAGACTTAACTGCCCTTGAGTAGATCTGATCCCTCCTGAATCAGAACTGCAATTGTATGCTACTACAAAACCGAAAGCCATCCAGCAACTCCACAGTAGCCAAGAGAATATTAGAAGCGGGTCTTCCTATTAGCATCTTCAGTTCAACAGTTCTAGCACCTTACACAGTAAAAGCTACATTTAAAAGGAGAATATAACGTACAAGAACTACAGAAATGAAGGGGTCGTGTTCTTCATATTTGTTATTTTTTCCACATTTCTATCCAAAAGTCCGTTTTCTGGGATGGCTAATCAGGCAAGGATCCATAACTGTGCTTACTCAGTCAACTTCATCCAGTTGTATAGTGAAAGCTTTTTTGTATCTGGATAAATAATTCCTCCAGATGGATATGATTCCAATCCAAAACTGTCTCAGTCAATTCCAAATAAGGTCTAAAGGCAGGCATGAAAGATATTTTTTTAAAAAAATTACTGATCTACAGTAAAAATGACTAAGAATAATAAAATAATTCCTTTTTCTTCTTCCATCAATGGCAATGTCTCAAAAACATGAATAATTCTGTACTTCAAAACCGGTAATAACTAAAAGGTAATAGAACAATCCTTTGTAATACAATAGTTCACCAAGAAGTAAGGAACTAGAAAATAATTCCCCAGTTAATTACTCAATATTGTATGAAAATGAAGTACATCTCCCTTAGACAAGTATGTAAGGTTGGCACTAACTTCAGTGGGATCTAAATGCACCGAACTGAGAACAGAATTTTGCCTAAAGGTTTGTTGCTGTTCTATTATTGCAATTAGAAAGAGTAATCAAAATGCCAAGCTCCAAGGCCAAAATGTGCATGTATGTTTGTGCTGAGGGGTTAGAAATTAAGGACTGGTCAACTAGGCACAGATATTTGTGTTCATTAGATACACAAATGCAGGGTACAGAATTACCTTTCACATAGTATAACCATAAAGCTTAAAATCTTCAGTGCAGAAGGCAGCCTGGAACCATTAAACGGCAACTACGTGATGTACCAATTCATTCATTAATTCATGGGAATCTCATGGATCTCCTAAGTTGTTAGACTCCAAGTCCTAAAATTCCTCTCCATTGGCTATGCTTGTTACAGCAGTTCAGACGTGCAGTACAACAACATTTAGAAAGCATCAAATTCCCACTCCTGCATCATACACAGAGGCTGCACTTTTGCAGGTATTAACCCAAAAGTGAGCCCCACTGAAGAACTAGTATGGTGGACTATTACTCTGGAGACCACGATTCAAATATTCGTTTGGCCATGGAAACTGACTGGGCAACCTTGGGCAAGTCACATTCTCTCAGCCTCAGAGGAAAGCAAATGCAAACTCCTTCGTGAAGAAAATCCCATGAGAGGATCGTTTCAGGATCACCATAAGTTTTAAATGACTTGAAAGCACACAACACACATACAAACAAGCCCCATTAAACTCAATGGTTCTGTTCTTTTGAGTGCACAGTATAGCACTTTGATGTAGGATTGTGCTGGAACATTCTTCATACAGGTTTTCATTAAAATTGTGGTAGAAAAATAGGATGGTGTACAATCAAATAGATTAATTTTGTCTGGATACCCATAATTCAGATAGGGAAGATCAAATTGCATAAACATTCATGGAGAAGTGTAGTATTTCATTACAGCTGGCACAAGAATTCACTTCCACTACTACTGCATGAGTCAGTTCTGAACTATTAGGTACAACTGGGAACTTTCTATTCCCACAACAACCAGCTTCCCACAGTAGACTCCCAGTACCACCTGATAACTGTCAAGTACTTTTAAAATTATGTGTGCTTCGTAGCGTCAATATCTTTCCCACTTTTTCCCCTTATAAATCAATAACTTCCATTATATCTAGAAGCAGTAGGCTACAGGTTATAAGGGTATCCAGTGCACAGCCTGGAAAAGTTACTGTCTGAACTATAACTTCTAGGATCATCAGTATACAAGTGGCCATGCTGGTTGGGGGTTTTGTACTCCAAAAAGCCATTTTTCCAAGCTCTGGCTCAATAGGAGAAAACTCTGCCTTGCTCCGTCAGCCTGTATTTCTTCCTCCATTCCATTGTCCTATCACTATAACCATGAAAGATGCTCAGTTCTTCCAGCCTTTACCACAGCAACTAATACAGAGTAAATCACACTATTTGCAAGAATATAAATGGTGCACACCATAAAGACTGCTACAATGTGGAGTAATTTAAAGCCACTTCCAAGAGATACCATAGCCCCAAGCAGTGCAGAGATGTCTGTAGGTTTGGGATTGTTTATTTGGCGGCTCATTCTTACATGTGGGGACAGGAAGCAAGGGAATTTATAGATGAAACTCTATATTGAGAGACAGTTTATTTTTGATATGGCTAATATATTACAGTAACAAGCAGGTGACTCGTAAGAAGGAATGTCCCCGAGCCTGATTGATGCATTATTATGAAAGCAAACACGACTTCCTCTTTACCAGTAGACTGCTGCTCCAAGGATAGTATACAGCATTCCTCAAATGATTAAATAGGCACGTAGCCTCACATGTCTATTAACCTGGAGCAAAATCTATCAAGCATTGCTCTTGTAAAGCCTCCATTCATGTCAACAGTACTCGTCCATATTGGAGAATGTGTGTGCTTACATGACTGAGTTTTAAATTCATATCCTGGAAGCAATTCCAATTCCAACATGATAAAAGCGGGTAGAACTGAAATCTCCAAAGGGTTAAATTTCATAATGCAATGAAAGCAGGAACAAAAGTGGGAAATGACAGATCTTAGGAACAGCAAGAGAGTAAATCTGTTGGCAATCCTTTAAAGCTCCTTAGAAGAACTGTCATGAACCTAAAAGCAGAACACACAAATATATCATCATAACTTTATCCGTAGACAAATGGAATTTCAAGGAACAGCTGAGGAATGTTAATGATCAATAAAGAGACTTTGCCTCACAGGTTCAAAGCTGTAGTATTAAGCACGTCTCTGGCAGAGCTGATTTTGTTTCACTTACTCATATTTTGATCCTTAACAAGTCTGATGTGATGAAAATGTCTTTGCTACAGTGGGACAACAATCTTATTTAAAAATACATATATTTAGTTTTGCTGTAATTAGCATATAAGGAAATTTTTAAACTGACCGCGGCAGCCTAGAAAGCCAACGTGATTCTTGGTTGCATCAATAGGACTTTGGTGTCTAGATCAAGGGACGTAACAGTACCACTCTATTCTGCTTTGGTTAGACCTCATCTGGAATACTGTTTCCAGTTCTGAGCACCTCATTTCAAGAAGGATATTGACAAGCTGGAACGTGTCCAGAGAAGGGCGACCAAAATGGTAGAAGGCCTAGAAACCATGCCCTATGAGAAGCAGCTTAGGGAGTTGGGTATGTTTAGTCTGCAGAAGAGAAGGTTAGGAGGGGACATGATAGCCATGTTTAAATATTTGAAGGGATGTCATGTCGACATTTTCTGCTGTTCCAGAGATTAGGACAAGGAGCAATGGATTCAAATTACAGGAACAGAGATTCCACTTAAACCTCAGGAAGAACTTCCTGATTGTCAGAGCTGTTCAGCAGTGGAATATGCTGCCTCAGAGTGTGGTGGACTCTCTTTCTTTGGAAGCTTTTAAGCAGGGGCTGGATGGCCATCTGTCAGGAGTGCTTGGATGTGGGTTCCGGCATGGCAGGGGGTTGGGCTGGATGGCCCCTGTGGTCTCTTCCAACTATATGATTCTATGATTCTATATCAATTACTAATAACAACAAAGTGTACAAACAAGCAGAATAATACAGTAAACGGAGAAGCAAAAATAGACTAAAGAAAATAAAGAAAAATAAAGAAAATAAATAAAGAAAAATAAAGAAAATAAAATAAATAATAAATAAAAATTTAGCTGACCTAAATTTTAGATACACTGAGTCATTTTGAGATGGGTTTAGGTTTAGTTTATATACATTGTCCCATAATGGAATGTCTCAGGTAAAAGAAGATTGCATCTCCACAGAACTGGGCCCTCTTAGCAAGACAACCACGCTGAGCTACCTGGTTGAAGGCCAAGGCAAAATCAGACTCTGGAGATGAAATCTGGCAGGAACATAAAGCAGGTGTGAGAAGAAGAAACCAGAAGTAGGACCAGTGGGGCTGAGGAGATCAGGTAAAGGCTAGAAAGAAAAAAAAAATAAAGCAAGATCAGATGAATAGAACAGAATGGTTGAAGACTGTGAATTTATACCATACATTGTCCACTGACTCATGGACAAAGTCTGCTAGTGTACCTTTAATTTCAAAATACTCAGAATCTTTCTCAGTTAGGCACCTGGGCAGCTGAATCTGTTACAACATAAGAACCTGTGGATCAAACTTCCTTCTCTCAACAAAGATTAGATTACAACCAGATTGCTATGGAAGGCCACAGAACAGCAGGAGAAGCAACCAGAGCTTAGGCCAATAATGTGATACAGGAACAGTAGATTGTTAAAATACATCCAGCAAGGGCTGGGACTGAGGGTGTCTCAAACTGACTATTAGGCACATGTTTTGCCTACAGAAGGTCCCTGGTTAAATCCCTGGCAATTGCAATGAACAGTAGCAGTGACAGGAGAGCACTCTTCCTGAGGCACTGGAGAGTTGTTGCCAGACTGAGGAGACAACAGTCGGCAGGATGGATAAAACAGATTCCAGCATGGGTGGCTTTTCCTTACAAAAGGAGGCAGGAATAACAAGACTTGAAACCTATTTGTTAGTCCTATAAAAGCAGTTTTAGAAGAAAACTCCAGGTAAGGAAGAGACTACTGCAACCAAACATGTTAGGGATAATGCAACCCAGATAAATCAACAAACCAATAGGAAACCATGATGTATGAAGTGTAACAAAAAGTGTGGCAGGGGAATCGTTTAACTTCAGGTGCCACGTATAAACAGGTGCTTAGTCTAAAGGGTTCATCATTGATTGATTTTTAAAATACATTTTATACAAAGGAAAAGCATGCACACACAGAATATAGAAAAATAAAAATTACTAGAATTACTACTACTACTACTGCTGATGATAAGAATAAGAATTCTGTCTATTTAATTCTTAAGTGATTAATTGCATCCTTCTGAGGTCTGGAACAAACTTGTCTTTGATTTTAACAAGCGTGTGTGTGAATGTATAAATGCTGAAAGTATCTATTGTTACTTCTACCATTACAACTGCCAGGGACAGACATCAATGGATAAACCTATTTTGATATCAGCCACACAGTTCACTCTGAGTTGTTGAAGTCCAGTTTCGTGCAACTTCTTTTGGTGGTGGAAGGAAGGAAGGAAGGAAGGAAGGAAGGAAGGAAGGAAGGAAGGAAGGAAAACAAGATAACTTAGACCCTCTCACTTTCCATCGATACACAGTGACTCAACAAGCAGGTGTGCATTCGTTCTCCTGGGAAGTCCTCAAAAGCCTGCCCTTGGATGATGACCCAGATACAAACAACTGCAGAGGCATTCATTTTCCAGGCAAAAGAGTTAGTCTACAATTATACTATAGGAATGGTAATGTAAATGAAAGGATGAATCACAAAAATCAGAGTTTATTTATCAAGTTTTTATTTTTTCATACAGCAAAATATATGCATAATATTGAAATTTAAACACTGTGTGAAACAACTGAATACATCCTCCTTTATTCCGCAAATAACTGAATGCAAAGAAACATGTCAGATTGCAAATTTTAACTGAGGTGCACTGATGAATAATACAATTATAATGCTAGAATTCACAATTGTGGGACAGGCCAAAGAAGAGTATAGTCAAACATGGACTCTGAAGTTCATGAACGCTGATTTTGCCAAGCTCAGGGAAATACTGAGTAGAATCCTATAGCAAGAAATGCTAAAAGAACAGACATCTAGAAAGGATGTGATTTAATGAAGAAGCAATTACAAAAAAACTTAACCACAAACTATCCCACGGAAGAAAAAATGAGAAACATCTGAAAAAGCCAATGTGACTACACAGTAAACACAAGGAGAAAGTTGAAAGAAAAAAATTAATATGTATAAAGGATAGAAGGAAGGACAAATCGCAAATGGAGAGTACAGATATGTAGCCGAGGGTTTTAGGAATAGTGTAATGAAAGCTAACGATCAGAATGAGCTGAGATTGACTAAGGAAGAAGGAAGCAACAAAAAGTTTTTTTTCCCTCCAGATATGTTCATAGCAAAAGACCAAGAAAATAGTGGCACCGGTGCTCAGTAGGGATGGTAAAATACTGAGAGGTCACAATGAAAAGTCAGAATTGTTTAGCACCTGTTTTTTCCAAAAGGAAAACTGGGTGAATCCATGCATCAACAGAGACCTTGATTGTTGTGTGCCTTCAGGTCATTTCCAACTTATGGTGACCCTAAGGTGAAACTATTTGCAAGATTTGTTCAGACGAGGTTTGCCTTTGCCTTCTTTGCCACTTGTATTCCTCACCCCCTGGCAAATCTTGAGGTTAGCACCACTCTGTGAGGATGGATCCAGCAAAACGTATTTTACAAATATTGTGGTTTTCAGCTATCCATCAATTTGAAGGAACATGTAACAAATATGTAAAAAAAACCCACCCAAAATTATAATTGAGCCAAAATGTCAAGAAATTAAAGATAATCAAATCTCATAAAAGACAAGCCGAAACTTAAGAATTACATTGCGGACTGTACAAATCCTTCTTTTCACACACTTGTATTATTGTTATTATTTATGACTGAAGAATCTTACAAGAGACAAGAATATAATTCACTTGACCATGACGGGGGTAGACAATACACAATATTTTTAGGGAAACTACTGTTAGTTTTCCGCATTGCCGAGGGAATGGAGAAAGCACAGTCTAAACTCCAGATTTTAAGACTGGGCTTAGAAATTCAAACCAGCCCAAGGTTTGAAACTTTCCTGTTCACCTGCTACTTGCATGCTTGCCTCTCAAGGATCCTTTATCCTTAACATGCTGTTCTCATCTTCCTTACACATCTATTTTTATATGTGTTTATATAGCAACTTGATAGCAGCATTAGCCCAAAGCAAAAACACACATATAAAGGGGACTTGGTTGTTTAAGTTTTGATAGACATTAACCTGTAACTGGAAAAGGGAGAAAGTTGTCATACTTAATTATTGTTTGTTGTTATTGGGTTTGGTTGTGGGTTTTTTTACATTATTGATTATGCTAGACTCTCTCATTTAATAATTATAAAGAGAAAGTCCTGTATTCCTTTTGCATTTTATCCATTTGCTTACTTATTTTAAAGTACTTTCAAAAATATTAATGTAGGACACTAACTTGAAAGTCATACTTCAATTATTTTTATGAAGCAACCAGCAAGGTTTATTTTGGAATTTCATGCCAAGTTTCAGAAGTGTGCACCCTAACCTTCTCTCCCACATAATTCATGATAAACACTTTCTTTGTGACAGACATTTCACTAGATCAAAGAGGGCTACAAAGACCGAGGGGTGACATACAGCATGAGTTCTGGACCATTAAGATGAATAGATAGATTAGCTGGAAAATTCATGATGACACGATGGAATGACTGAAGTGGTTCTGTTTATGTAATTACAGCTTGGGTACTTAAGCGAGGAGAAGAAACTCCAAATAATAGTTCTGCAGCCTTTTCTCGACTGAAGAGCTTCTCCAATATTTCAGAAACCCTCTTCATCAGCAACTCAACTGACATTTAATTATGACCTTGAAACGGTTAAACGTAATGCAGCCCAATACAAAGTTTTCATTATGCAAACTGTTAAGAACTGAACACATGTTTTAGGCCAAGTTTCTTAATTCCTATTTGAGGATATTGTCAATAAGATTGAGATGAAACTCAAACAAGAAAACTAAGAGCAGTGAACAATCCCCAACCCAAGAATTTTTACTTTTATTTTATTTACAATTTAGATAAACTCATTTTACTGACTCAATTCGCTTGTGAACTTACTGGCCTCAATCCTACAAATATTTATGCAGATGAAAAGCTGCAGCAGCTTTCAGGAAAAAAAAAACTTTACAGGAAAGATTCAAAGGACTATTTCAGATGTTCAGTCTTTTGTATGTGTGAGTCATTTCTACTGAGTGACTCAATACTAAATTGAAGAGGTCACTGTAACTGTGTATGCATTAGAGAAAGAGAAAGACAGAGGATAATTAGCACATGGGGGAGTTTTTGTTAGGATTGTGGCGAGGGAAGAAAGCAGAAAATCCCAATCTCATATGTTGCAGTCCCAAATGAACATTGAGCTGCCATGTCTATAAATAAATAAATAAATGCCTGCCCACACGAGCATGCTAACTGTGTAATTAAAGTAACGTCTAGTTGGATTTGCAGGCAACTACAATAGTACCTTTGCAAATTGGTCAATAATCGTTTTCTGAATCAGTCCCTACAAATGTAGGAACTCACTTATTTTCATTCACTCATTCATTTGTATGCCACCTTTCCCCCAGAATGGGACCTAAGGTGCCTCTGTCATGGACTCGGGGCCCTTCTCCCACTCTCTGTTGACTTCTGCCCTTGACTAGGAGCTGGAAACTCCCCAGGTTCCCTTAATTGAATGCTGGCACCACCCACTGAATTAAAATCCCTGTCTTAGTAGCATAGTGGGATGCCACAAGGGAGCCAACAATCTCTAAGCTTAGAGATCCCTTTAATTCAGTGGATGGTGGCAGTGTTTAATTAAGGGAACCCAGGGAGTTTCCATCTCCTATTCAAGGGCAGAAGTCTGCATTGAGTGGGAAAAGAGCTCTGGGTCCGTGACAGCCTCACAAAAAGAATCAGTTAAAACCAGAACAGTAAAATTTTGTTGATGTGCTTACTGTGCGTATACTTACATTATGAATATTTGGGCCACATGCATTCATTATTAATGCTTAGAGCAATTTAACAAGCTTTTTCCACATTACCAAACTCTGTGGGTTGAAACAGTTATAAGATTAAGTCAATGAAGATAATCAGTCAAGCAGACGCAGGTAATATGTGAGTGTAATGATTGATCTGTACAACCTTTCTGCTACTAACACGTTTAATTTCCACAACTTAGAAGCCTAATTCACTTTGCTCACGAAGCTCTCTTTTCTTGCCAGGTTCACCATAAAAGAGGTTGATAATGCATGCTGCCAGCCGTCACTGTAAAAGAATGAACAGTAAGTACGTAGCTCATGGCTTCCGTATCAGAAACTTGCTGATGTTTGTAGATGGACATCACCAGTATGCAAGGGGCATGTTTGTTTTATTTACTGCTGTCTGAAGGACCAATCTGCTGCTGTCTGGCATCATTCTGAACAACCCATTTCTCCCTCAGGGCTAGCCAGACGAAAACTGTGTAGTTGCTATGATGGCATTGCATCATCACAGATTTGGCTATGTGACAGTATGAAGCCAATTGAGAGTGAGAGCATGAATCGCTACCCATTTACCAAATAAATATTTTCCCTTTTCTTAGATACTTCTGAGAAATTATCAAAATAATGAATACTTTTTGGACTTGAGAAACCTTTTGTAGAAAACACGTCATATAGTCCCAATATTATCTAGAGTCACTTTCATGGACAGACTGATATTTATAGAAAAGAAAGTTTTTTGCGTGGTTCTAGTAAGTCCTACTGTGCTGGGATACAGGGAGTGTGGGAACAGGAGGACGAAGCCATAATTTCATTAACTTGTCTGCAGGTGCTTCACCTTGATTTGCCCTCCAGGAAATAGCAATATAGTTGCAGGCTAAAATCTGCAGTAAAGAATGCCTTCACTACGAAGACCTCTAATTTTAGACTGAGCACTATGATAACATTTTGAAACTTTTAATGAAAAGCATAAATGCTGTTTTTTCTAAAGAAAAAAAAAAGATAAATGTTTGCAAATAAACATATATAAAATACATCAAAAGCTGACCTGAATGAACTTGTAAAGGTTCCAATTAAACAAACCTCTTTAACCTTTTTTAAAAAATCTTGTTAAAGCAGTATCTTAATGCCTGAGTTATACCATATTTGCTGGTGTATAAGACACACTTTTTTCCTGAAAGACAACATTTAAAAATGGAGTGTATCTTATTGGAACATTGGACAAGCCTCTCATCAAGGGGGGTAAACTAAAATTTGGCTTGTGGTGAACTGAAAGTACACCATCTTGAAATGTTTATATATGTGCGTGCATAAGTTAATGGATAACAGTTTTTTGAATAATATGACTTGGGTGAAAGTTTGCTTGTAGAGTTGAATACACCACTTGGAAGTGTAGATCTATGTATCTATATCTATGTATCTATATATATGTAAAGTTACTATATCCTAGTGCTTGATGAGTGTGATATAAGATAAAGTTTTGTTATACAATGGAATGATTTATTGATAATAATTTATTACTAAGCCCCAAGGTTTCTATGCCTTTGTCTGCAAGGATGAAGTTTTGTATACTAACTATCTAGCCTGCTAGAAGGGCATACCTTGGAGGGGCTTGGATACCTTGTTGGAACAGGTACCTTGGATATCTTGTTGAACACAGGTATAGTGCAAAAGTGTTAAGGTGCAATGTATTCTGTTAACGGAAATGATAATAACACTGTTCATGTTAAGTTATAAATGCTTTAATGGTATATTGATAGATACATAGATATAGTGATGCTAAGTATGTGTTGAATAGGATTACAGAATTGTTGTTGCTTTTGATGAGACCTGTTAAGAGGTCTCAGCAACACAATGAAAGAGTAAAGGGGGGAGGTCTGTGACGAACCTGATGGGGGGGCTTGACAACCTGTAGTCTCCTTAGCGACCGAGAAGTTTAAACGGATTGGTTGTTGAAATGGGACCTTGGATAGTCCAGGGGACGGCTGGTGGAGAGAGGGGAGTAACAGAATTTAACTGACTGTTCAGTCGATTGAAGTGGGAGTTTAGAGTTTGGGAGACAGAGTTGGAGAGAGAGCTGAAATGCTCTGTGTTAGGGAGAACTGAGAAATGGGGTGTATGAGAGATCGTCAATGAATTAAGCATAGAGAGTGAGAGAAAGAGAGAGAGAGAGAAGAAGGGTGTGCTGTTTTATAAACATTTAGTTACAAACAAATTTAAGTAACAATGTTGCAATAAACGTTTGACTTTCTGTTTTCCTTTTAAAAAAATGGGGTATATCTTACACTCCGTTGCATCTTATACACTGGCAAATACCACCACCTTTCCTATGCATTTTGCCATTTGTAATTTTCTTTGTGCAAAAAAACAATGTTTGGTGCATTTTGTTGTCAACAAAACTTTTTGGGGGCGCGTAAAAACAATTTTTGCTCAAAACTCTCCCCCTCAAAAAAAAGAGGGGGCAGAGGAAGCATTGTTTTTTCACTCTTGCTCAAGGATGAAAAAGTTCTGTGGCAATCGAAATTTCTTTCTCAATGATGAAACAGTTGTGAATATTGTTTAATTTTCTAATTGAGTTTCAACCAGGCAAGATCTTTAGAAATACTGTATTTCTATTGAAAACTGCCACGGAAATTTTAGCCAGATGGTTCCTCTTTCCCTATGCAAAACAGCCTAACTATATAACTGTAGTAAAAAAAATTCCCAGGGTTGGCTTCGTTTAGGTTCACTGTCAGGACTGGTGAGGCAGACAGGCTGGCCTGGCCTGATTGACAGCCATGAGGCAGGTGGGCCAGCTGCTCAACAGCTGTCCAGACAAGGCCAGAGTGCAAAAGAAATGCATCACAATTAACACAATCATCTGCAACTCACTGTTCATTTGTAAAAAAAAAAACTACAAAAGGTGTCACAATGTTATATCGCATGACATTAACATAACAAAGTGTGACACTGTTGAGGAGTATAACTCTAAAGTTTTTTTCTCTGTATGTCTTTGACACTTTTAAATATAGTATTTGGAGCAGAATTTTTCATGTTATACATAGCAGCAAACCCAGCCAAGCTCATCTGCCACCTGAGGTGGGAGAAGAAATACTGTTCTTCTGCCATCATTATTACTGCTACCACTCCCTCCCACTTGCCACTCTCTCTTCCCCCCACTGCCACCTTCTCTCTCCTTTTCCCCTTGCCATGTGCTGCTGCCCCCACTTTCACTCTTCCCATAACACCACTGTGCACAATTGCTATCTCCTTCCCCTGAAGGTGCCTTCTATAGCCACTGCTGCTTTATACAGAGGGTAACTAGGTGGCAATGCCAAGAGTGAGGCAGGTGGAAAGAGATACCGGTAGAGGAACAAGCTGAATTGAGTCACAGGAAGGAGGCAATGCAAGAGGGTGGATCCCTCCCAGCAGCAGGGAACAGTAACATTCAGGACTCCCTGACAAGTGGTGAGCCTCCCCTACTGGTATGTCATTCTCTCTTGTTAATGCTACGGTTTGCTTGCTTTGAACGTATGAGTAATGGAATGATCAACATGAGTTATTTTTAAAATTAGCAAAATTAATGGTAATGGATTACCTTTGGTGAGCCTTTTCTAACGAATTGCATAATGAATTTGTCTTAAAAATTAACATTCCTAGCTCTGGGCAAGCTTCAGACAAGGCTCAAGGTGCAGAATTTGTCAAGGCAGGACATTGGGCACGATTTGCTCCCAGAACTACGTATAACAACTACAGTTGACAAACTGAGGAATCACATTTGAGGTAGCTGTTGCATAGCACCTGAGGGAATCCTAAAGATTTCCTAGTGTTGCAATCTTGCTGGGCAGAAGATACAATTCACATTGTACACACTAACTGCTGTCACCTGTGAAGAGTTAGAAAGAAGCCAGCCATTCTTTCTACCTGTGAGCTGCCTCACTGTCTTTGAGAATAAGTACTGTGTAAGCACCACCACACAGTTCTGAGATATTAGCCCACTGATTACTTACATCCTTAAATTTCTACTATATCTGTGGTATTTGCATATCACTGGATGTAATAAATTAAGTAGCTTACACTAAAATACAATGCAAATCCAGTATAAAAACAATTTAAAACTGTTTCAAAACAATTTAGAAAAATACTAAATACTTCCAGTGGCAAGAATATAAAGCAGAGCAGTTATCATCACCTGGAAAGGGCTTCTATAAACAGGTATGTTTTCAGTAGGTGTTTAGAAATAAAATACAGTCTCGCACAATTAATCATACCAGCTTTGTAGACATAATTTCAAAGGTGACTAAAGTACCCCAAATTATTGGGCAACATGAAGGCATCTACACGAACAGCAGAGCTTCCAAGATTATCTTGTTGTCACACACATCTGTCTACAACAGAAACTGACAAACTTCTTTTGAAGGCAAGGGAATAAGGGGACAGTTCACAGCAACAACTATTTGCAAAGTATGAGAAAGTGCTCCCATGAAATTCTAGAATGTAAGTTTTTGCTGGTTCTACCCAACTGATTCTGCTGCATGTCTGCCATCCCACTGTTGGAAGCAAAGAGGCATCCATGTTTGCATAAAGTGGTCAGCAAGAGAAGAAGGTCTAGAGAACATCTGTTCTTTGTTTCACCTCTTGTTTGGTCTATACAGTCAAGCCTTTTGCCTCCTTCTCACCTGCAGAGGTCACTCCCCCTTCCTTCAAGAAGGAAGTTAGACTCTTTGTTCCATTTGTCTGAAAAGAGGACGTTCATGAGGTTTCAACTCCAATAATGGCTATTAGCTTATACTCACACAAGAGTTTCAGAAGCTGATGTAACCAAGTATACATGAATTTCTCTTGCCTATCCTTTTTCTCATCATAAAACAGACTTCTGAGACAATAAACTTAAGTTTTCTTCCTTACCTTACAAGAGCATCCAGAATAATTACTCCTTTTTCTACCAGAAGCTCATATTTTACCAGCCCTGATGTACTCTGCTTAATCTAGATACCAAATACTCCTACAGAGTCAGCCTAGAGGCTCTCTCTTGAGGGTTATCCACCAGGTGATGAATTGGCTACAGCAACCATGAACACAAAGATGGCATGGAATAGAATCATGGAGTTGGAAGAGACCACAGGGGCCATCGAGTCCAACCCCCTGCCATGCAGGAACCCACATCAAAGCACTCCCAACAGATGGCCATCCACCTTTGCTTAGAAACCTCCAAAGAAGGAGACTTCACCACACTCCAAGGTAGCATATTCCACTGCCGAACAGCTCTGACTATCAGGAAGTTCTTCCTGAAGTTTAAGTGGAATCTCTTTTCCTGTAGTTTGAATCCATTGCTCCATTCTGCTTTGGATCCGCAGAAAACAAGCCAGCTCTCTCCTTGACATGACATCCCTTCAAATATTTAAACATGGCTATCATGTCCCCTCTTAACCTTCTCTTCTGCAGACTAAACATACCCAGCTCCCTAAGCCGTTCCTCACAGAGCATGGCTTAGTTGTGATCTGGATCAGTGAAGGCACTAGCTACACTGATGAAATTACAAATCTTCAAGATATTCACCATAAGAGAAGCTGCTGTTCAAGGGCGCAGGGTAGAAATCTATGCACACATGTAAAGGTGCTTTTCAAATTACTGCCACACCATCAATATGATGGAATTAAATTTGAAATTCTCAAAGAATTAGTTTCTGTACTTTCCATTTTTAGAAGTACAACAACACAGCACTGAAGCTTCAAAAATGGCTCAGAGAGGTCAGCGGTGATAGGATTAAACAGTGCATGAGACCCAAACTATCTTTCCCTCTTGGCTATCTATGCTGCTTCTTCTGCATTATAAACTGATATGCTTACATATGTGTCCACCTCTTCTCTTCCAGACAGTTCCTCCTTCAGCTACTCTGTGGAACAAAGCTAGATTAGATTAGCATATTAAGGAACTTTTCTATCTTAGAATGGTGTTCCCATAGAAAAAGCTTTTAGTTTGTTTCTCTAAGCTACTGGAGAAGCTATACTCCAAACTATGAACACTACGTTTTGAGTGGATAGATTAGTCACAGTTGTTAATGTTATAGCAACCTCCACAACAGGCTACTGTAAAGCACTATATACAGGGCTGTCTCTGAAGATTTTTTAATCTTTGTTCAGAGCAGAGACATTAAGCTGCTTGGGACTGGTTAGTACTGAGAATATATATTGTCAGTGCTTCAACATCTCCAAGGGCTTGCAGTGTGTTTCCGAGGGCAATTCAAAGCACTTGTGTTTGGCTCTAAAGGCTCACATTGCTTTAGAACAGACCACTAGAAGAAATGCCTGCTTCAACATGAGTTTACTGGAAACCCTCAGATCATCTTTGGAGCCCCTCTTAATAACTGATGACGACGACGACGACAATGATGTTCCATTTATGGACCACTTCCCCAGGAAGGCTCACCCAATGCCTCCTCCCTTATTTTATTTATTAGTGACATTTATTTAGATCCTGTCTTTCCTCTAGTTATTGATCATTTCATCATAATTAGTTTTTCATCATTATTTTATTTTGTCTTTTAGATTTTTTTCACTTCAATGTAAGTTGCCCTGCCAAATATTCTATAGTGAAGGACAGGATACACATTTTTAACATAAACAAACGTGCAAAATCTGCTACTGTCTGCTTTTAGTTATAATAGATGCAAAGTGGAAATGAATTGCAGACATTTAAATTAAGCTCAGATTGCTTAATTAAATTAAGTTCAGATTGCTCTGGGTATACTCCCAAGTATTTCTGTAAAAAAGTAAAAAAAAAAAAATTGAGCCTCCATTTTTGAAAATATAAAATGCAAGAATTTGACACCAAAAGGAAAACAACAGAAGACTGTCTGGATTTAAACAGATGACACACTGTTCTTGTTCCTTGGAAATGGACTGTTCTAACTGTTCCTTGGAATCTCTTTTTAAGGATAATTTTACAATGGGGCAAGGAATATCACCATATAACACGCTATGGAGTAAAGAAAGACCCAGTGACAGTTCCAGCAGTAGACAGAAATGACATCTGGTATCCTCATGTACTGTTAGCTACTATCAAGCCTTTTCCCTGACTTGATAAGCCTGTGAAACAAAGCTTCACAAATACTGAAGTGGGATAATTCAAACTACAGAAGGCAGGGGTTTTTTTCCAGGCAGTAACATCCAGTCTACAGAAGGATCAGAAACAGAAGGAACTACAAACAAAATTCACTTTCAACCCACAGTTTGGTTGTAATAATTGAAATATTTATTCAAAGAGCAGAAATACAGTAGTAATAGAATATTACATCTGTATCTGTAGTGGTTAGTAGTGGTCTAAAATGAGGAAAATTTAGGTTCAGATTTAGACAAGCCATGAAAATCATCTGGTGCCCCTGGGCCAATCTATTTCTTGCCTCAGTCCACCTGACAGGGTTGTTGTGGTGCTAAAAGGGAGGGAATGAGGCCCACCATACGCCACCTTGAACTCTTTGGCGACAAGGTGGGATAAAACTGTAATAAATTTTAAAAAGTACAGGCAAGTGTGGCTTGTCTCATCCTTATCATCCTGAGGGACAAATCCTAAGTTCTAGCACACATGGGGCCCTTTTACATTATACGGTTACAGAGCTATTATTCCAGTTTAACTGTCATGGCAACACCTTGTAGAATTCCAAGATGTGCCATTTAGGGAAATTCCAGGATTTCTCAGCTAAATGCCAGGATTCTGCAGGATGTTTTCTTGGCACTTAAAATAGAATCATAGTGCTATAATCATGCAGTGTGAAAGCGACCCTGGTATAATAAAACACTAAAAGACATCACAGGAAATCCTTGAAAACTTTATTAACAAACTACTTTGGGCCCTGGAAGCATCATTTTCCTTCCTTCTTCTCTACTCCCTTTACAGGGAGGGACCATAGTTATCTACAGCAAAGATCAGCTCTTTGCTTGCTTTCTTGTTTGCCTGCTTTCTAACATTTAACTGTCTTTCTTTATGGCATTTATCTATTTATCTCCCAGTCTACCAGGGCCTATAAGACAAAGTCCAACAGATAAAACTGTTTTTTTTAAAAAAAAACATTAAATTCACAAACCAAAACATTTAAAAGCACACTAAAACAAGTCATTAAAATTATAGTCCTCCCTCTACATTTGCAGGTTTGACCTTCTCTCCCCCATTTTCCTCCTCACCCCTTGCATTCCTCACCCCAGGCTTGCCAGGTTTGTGTTTAAAACGGATTTTTTTTTTCTTTTTGAGTGAGCAAAGCCTCCCTCCCACTGCTGGAAGTGTGTCTTCTCTCTCATCTGGCTGCACTTTCTGCTGTGTGATGGCTGCTGTTTGATCAGGTGCGTTCTTTACTCCTTCCCTCCCTAGAAGGGAAAAACTGTGCTCTTCTCCCTTTCAGGGGAAAGTACTGGTAAGTCCTTTACTGCGTCTTTTTTCTCCCCTGCCCTCCAGCACTGGGGCTAAAGGCAAAGGAATGGAAAGGGGAGCTCTGGAGGGGAATTGCGGGGATTGGAGTTATTCGTGATTTTTCCACTTTCTCGAGGGTTCTGTGCCCCTAACCCTTGCAACCGTGGAAGGGCTACTGTAGTTTAAAAGCCTTTTAGCAACGTAAGCACAGGCAGCCTGTAAATGATTACCCTTTTTTGCTAAAGAAAATGCTTGTAATAATGGTCTTTTTGACAGAAAAAAAATGCCACCACCACAATGAACAACCAGTTCTGTAGCCTCGTGCATATGGTGCAATCTGGTGATAATTAATTGAGATCCCTGAGTCAAATCCACAATGAAAGAAATATTCTCAGTAACAGAACCATTGGCCAAACATAACCATTCTATTTTCTGAAGGGCAGTAGCTGGTTCCTAGAGATGTTCATGTTTAAATGGTTGTTTGTTTGAAGTCATTTGTGTAAATAGTTGTTCAACACAAATCTAAATCTTTATTACTTCCCATCATGAGATAGCAACTATGTTTTATACCATAAAACTATGGAGCATCATCATAGCTATTTGCTTAATTTAACCAGTCTTCCTAAAAGGAATTGATATTTGTAGCAAATGAGCACTGGTCAGAATATATGAACTGTAGAAAAGAATTCTGAAGAACTTTTTTTACACAGAATGAGCAGTTTTAAGAGCAATCCTTGCTGTCACTGAAACTTGGGAAATAAAAGTGGTTTGGAGGGCTGGTTACTTTTATTCTCTGGTTTTCCTTTGCACATTCTTGATACCCAAGATACACCCAATTATGTCATCAATTTCCTTCAATTACTTCACAAAGTGTTCATGGGCACCCAGGGAATTAGAGGTTGCAACAGTAGCTTTTGTACCACTCAGCAACAGAATCTAGCATTTATCCAGACTCAGAAGCACATGGTGAGAGCCGGAGTCATTTGTTTAGGATCCTTTAACTCCATGTGGTATAATAGGAGTCTGTCATGATTTATCACTGAATAGCACATTTATTTTGCTCACGAGAAAAAAGTTTCATAGCCTGCTAGTTGCTGAGGCACTTACAGAGTTAAAGCATCTGAGAGCTCTCATAAATGCATTGTTGTGCTGAAAAATTACTAGATAGATGACTTCTCAACTCAGAAAGTTTTGCTTAGGACCAAAATATTCAAGACTTTGCCTTAAAATAATCCCAGTTACTGAGAGCCAATCACCTTTTGGGGCTTGCATAGAATCATAGAGTTGGAAGAGATCACAGGGGCCATCCAGTCTAACCCCCTGCCATGCAGGAACCCACATCAAAGCACTCCAAACCTGTCTATAGAGCCATCAGTAATGTCAGGTCTTGTGACACTGTTCTTGATAATTCCCATCCTAAGGCACTTGTTTCTAAAACAGGAAGTCATAGGTTCCATTTCCAACAGAAACCAAAAATGCACTTTGCGTTTCTGAGAAGACGTCTGGTGCTATCCATCTATTTTGGGAAAGTTCTAACAAGTTAGATCCATCATATGTCCCTTAAGGATTTGGCTATAATGCAGGAACCGTTCCAAAGATCTTCCAACCTAAGAATACTCTTCACTTATAGGCCACACCCCACTCTCTGTCTGTCAACAAGTAGAGACCTTTCTATTTGAACAGCCATCTGGTGACTAATTGGCTATGCAGAATTCACTGCATCTGCATCCTACACTTCTATTGTCATTTTTAAAACCAATTTTTATATTGTTTAAAAATATTGTTTTAACATGGAGTTTATTTAACTGTTTTTAACTCTGTCATTAGCAGTTATTCATTCACGTACCTTGTTTTAATTCATGTTGCCATCTGCCCTGGATTCTATTTGGGAGAAAGGTTAGACATCGAATAAATAAACAAATAATTGTTGTATGCTTGCTTCTCCTTCCATGATTGTAGTTTCCTTAATTTTTGTTTTGCTAGTTGTTATTGTATATGATTTAATATATTCAATTTTTTTCTAAGTCACACTGCAGTCTTTTTTAACATCTTTATTTTTAAGAAAATAAAAAGATTAAAAAGAGAAGGTTTAGTATAACTTCACTGGAAATATGACTAGTAGATTAGAAATACTGAAGCAAGAAAGATCATGTTGCATCAAAATGGCACTGACCTGCATGATCAAAGCTTAGAAAAGTTATTTTTTCTGGACTACAAGATCAAGAATCTTTCAGTCAATGTGACAAATCAAGCTCTGCCCTTAACAGACAGGTCTATTTCAGCTTTAGTCTTCAGGTATCAGTGATTATTCATTGAGTAGCAGCCATTTTGATGTGCTAGTAGAAAACTACTTTTGAAGACATGTGGGGAGGTGACATGGTTGGCCCTCCTGTTCTTACAGCTATGCAAAGCCTGATATGCTATCAGACTGGTACATTTAAGGAGAGTTCCTATTGCCTGTTAAGCCTTTTTCGTGAAAACACTGGTTTGTGTGGACTTTATGAAACCAGAGATACTAAAACAATGGCTGGCATCTTTTCAGTATTAATGATGCCATAAGCCATACTTAGGACATTGTAAATATTGGAACTCATGTGCCCACAAAAGCCTACTTTAGAAGCTAGGCAGGGGCAGTAACATAGGGATTTCTGATGTGCTAAGGAACAGGGTTGTCAGCAAAGAAGCATCCAACTCTGCTCTGACAGCAAGGATCTTTGCAACCGATAGTTACAAGGACCTCTATGGGGTCCTGTCACAATTGTTTGTCACAAAACTCTTCCCTCCTAGATGCTTCTAGATATTTCTTCACTGACTGCCCTGTCCCCCAATTCCCCAGAAATCCCTATCTTGCTGTAATTGCTTGCCTACTAAGGTGGGTTTTGGGAGGGTCAGATCAAAAGAAGTGGCTACAACAGAGCTCCCTCTTCATAACTGTGTCCCCCAATGCAAGATCTCAGCCAACGTTTCCTGGAAATCATGGTTTCTGAGATGGGGGTCATATGATGTTAAATCTAATTAGGTGCTTTTGCACTGTCCTAAGGCTCAAAGGATCTCTTAAAGAGATAAATTGTATATACTGTTACAAATACAAAAGTACATTTAATCCATGTAAGTGAATTATTTTAAATATTTTACCAATTTACTTGTGAAGAAGGTTGCTGTCTTATCCTGTAACTGCCCTATCTTGGTAAACAAATGTAATGCTCTTCTAACAAATCTGCTTGTCAAATCAATATCCAAAATAGAAAGAATAAAAACACAACAGGTATAAAACTACAGTGTCCCCTCCACTTTTGCAAGGATTCACAGTGCAGAATCCTTGTGAAAGTGAAAAAACTGCAAATAACTCCCCCCCCCCGCAATCTACCCTTCCAAGTCCCCCCCCCCCGCCATTCCCTTGCCTTTTGCATGCTATGGTCAACACAAAAGAATGGGAGAGGAAGCTCCAGAGGGGAAAAGAAAGGTGCGTGTGTGTGCCTTCCCCTCCCCCATTTCCTTGCCTTTTGCCTCAGCGCATTCTTAGCACCAGAACCAGAGGCAAAGGAATGGAAGGGGGGAGCACCAGAGTAGAGAAGGAAGGCTCGTGTGGGACTCCCACCCCCATTCCATTGCCTTTTGCCTTGGTGAGAGTTCCCAGCGCTGGGGCCGGACACAAGGGAAAGGCAGGGGGACACAAGTCCCCTCCTCAATTCCCTTGCCTTTTGCCTCAGCATAATCCCTCAGTGCCAGGACTAGAGGCAAGGGAATGGGAGGAGAAGCTCCAGTGGAGAGAAGGAAGCCTCGTGCTTGCCCTCCTTCTCCATGCCCAACAAGGGAATGGGAGGAAGAGAATGGGAGAATGAATAGTCAAACTCATGAAGGTCAAACCCATGAATGTGGAGGAAGAACTGTAAAGTGGCCATTCATTAAGAAAAGAAAAATAACTAGGAAGTTGATACACTGAGTCAGGCTACCTGTCCTTCTAGCCCAGGATTGTCTGTAATGCCTAGCAGTTGCTTTCCAAGGTTTCAGACACTGGACTTTTTCAGCCCTATCTAAGCATGTCAAAGACTAAACTTAGACCTTTTACATGCAACACAGGCGCTCCATCTTGGAGCTACAGGCTTTCTCAAATACACCTATTTTTGTTCCCACTGCTGGTCTTTTTCTGACTAGAGTGTACATATTTAGAAGCTACCTGACAAAATGCAGCAATCTCACTAGCTATAATATCACAGTTCTAGAATAAATCTGTTTTATGTTACTTGCATTAAAATGTGTTTTTATGTTATTTCAAAAGTCTTCAGATATTTTCCAAATAGAAAACGAGTAAATTTCTTTTCAGTCCTTACACTCATTAAGGCAAACACTACCATAAAAGATGTTACTATACTATATGTACTGGCGGGGGGCGGGGGGAGATAGGGGGAATAGCCATAAAGGGAGTTCAGAAGACTGTAATGCTTTGGCTCCCTCTAGAGGTAGCTGACATAAAGACTTTATAATATCATATTTAAAACACTTGCCTTATATAAATTTGATCACTATCTTAATATTGAATCTGTAACATTTTTACCTTGCTATTTTATGGTGAATGTTTAAGAATCACAATTTATCACTAATGTGGATAGAAATCTCTTTATTACAGTTTATCCTCAAGTTTTGTCCCCTAGCCTCCATAAGTTCAGCAACAAAAAGCCAACACTAAGCAGCAGGAGAAAAGGTGCAAAAAATATTAATATTGTACATTTCAGTTTTTGAAGCTCAATGGATAATCCTGAGCAGACCATTTACTCTCAGCCCAGTCAACTAAACCAAATCATAATGAGACAAAAGACCTCTGTAAAGACCTCTCTGTTTTACCTCCTTTGATCTTTTCATGTTTACAGGCTAATGGAAAAGAATCAAGGAAGAATGGGCAAAAAAAAAAAAAAAAAAGAAGTGGCAAGGAATTTCTGACAGTATAGGTTTAATTAATGTATGATCCAGAATAAATTCCTTTTTTTAAAATTGCCAGTTACCATTACAATTAACTGGCCAGGTGGTTAACTGCTGTTATAGTTAGAATTTTAAAAGTAACCACCTGCTTTCTCATTATTTAGGAGTGATTAAAATATTGTTTTTTAATTTCTTTTTGAACAATCAGAATACCATAAGGTACAAAAGTACACCAAAATACTGAGGCCACATAGGCTTTAACTATAAAAGCAAACATAGCACAACTAGCACCAACCTGGTGTTTTCCAAACTACATCTTCAGCTTCTACAATATAAAATACCAAGGGGAGCTAAAAAAAAGAAAAAGCCTATATCCTGTTACACAACAAAGCCACTGAACATTCCTTACACTAGACAGGTTATATCCATCAAGAAGAGCATTTTACCATTAGCAATAAATCATTAATACACAAGGTAATGGGGAGCTGATACAAAATAGTCAATCTTTTTAAATGTAAATGAGAAACTTGGATGAAGGCCAGTTCTTCCCACTGGAGTCACCAGTGCACTTCATTTCAACACTGAAACTGGAAACTGTGGTACAGGCAAAACTATTGCAGAGATTAGTGGCAAGTCAGGAGGGCAGGGTTGCACCTGCAGCATTGTGTGTGATTACACTGGTTAATAACAGGCATAAATCATATTCTTTGAAAAGCAAATATAAAAGTCCTTTGGCATGTGGGGTTAGGAGAATGTCACAGTTTATGGTCAGAACTAAATATTTTGCTGAACCATTCCAAACACAGCCCGCCTCCTCCCAGCTGGGGAAGAAAATCAAGGCTATCATCATTCAAAAGGCATTTCTTAGAAAATGGGAATAAAGTAGGGCATCAGAAGAGAAATTGGTAGGGTACCACAGATTAACTCAAAGAGCTTCTTGTGCAATTGTGCAGCTTCTAGTAAAGAACATCAGAAACTCTGAGATCTTCCAACTTCAAATTGGCTGTCTCTCCTCATTACTAACAGAGACTTTAGTTATAACTAATTTATCCGTCTTTCACTTGGTGTGTATTTATGTGCTCCCAGAGAGCCAGAATGGTATAGTAGATTGTTGGACTATGATGCTGGGGACCAGGGTTCAAATCCCCACTCAGCCATGGAAACTCACTAGGTGACTCTGGGCAAGTCACCCTCTCTCAGCTTCAGAGGCAGGTAAAGGAAAACACCCTCTGAATAAATCTTGACAAGATAACTCTGTGATAGGTTCACCTCAGGGTCACAATAAGTCAGAAGCGGCTTGAAGGCACACCGCAACAACAATATGCCTTCAAGTCACCTGTCAATTTATGATGACCCCATGAATTTCATAGGACTTTCTTAGGCAAGGGTTACTCAGAGGTGGTCTGGCCAGTTCCGTCCTCTGAAATACAGTCTACAGCACCTGGTGTCCATTGGCAGTTTCCCATCCAAGTACTAGCCAGGGCAGATGCTGCTTAGCTTGCAAGATTAGCCAGGATCTGGTGCCTTTAGGGTATTTAGGCCTTCACTTCACTACAAGGGAAATATATGCAGGGCTAAACCAACTTCTTCTGTTATTATTAAAATGTTGATATCGGAGACATCTGCTGTTCAGATTGGTTAAAACAACTACATATGCAGCTAAACAGGCCAATGGGAGTGACATTTATTTATTTTTGTCCTAGAAAGCTGCTGCCAGAGCCACCTCTGTACAATAAAATCCCAATGAAAATCTCCCTCTCAATATAGCCTTCTGGCTCTGAAGGAAACCCAAAGAAGGCATCATTTCTTTCCAAAACGATTAACCTTTCAAATACAGGGAAGTATTAGTTTTTCATGGTGGGAGATCATTCAAGCGAAGAGTTACTCAAAACACAATGAAGTATCAGAGCTCAGGGTGGAAAATTACCACTTTATTCTGCTGATTGTACAGTAGTCCTCTCAAGCAGCCTGTAACCCCCATTAATTTTATGAAAATATAAAAAAAAAAACTCAAGTTGAATAGTTATAATTTTTAAATGTTACTTTTTGATTTCACAAAAGTAATTAAAATAGCCACTAAAAAAACCCTTGAAGAATACAAGCCACTGGCCTCTTGTACAAGGCATATTGTCATTTTATATACCTTGTCATCACCTCAACACCTATAAGAGAGTACAAGGCAGCAGCATGAGCCAGCATTTGAGATATATGAACATCATCTCCCAGCATTTCGTGCTGCCCTATGTCTAAAGTTGTAACACTACACACATACACACTCATGGCAATGGATCTGCCAGTTGTCTCCGTGTGCCCACACAGGTACACACACAAAAGCAGAGGCACAAAAGCAATCTATGCTTTCCAATTCCAATGTGGCACAATCAAGAAGGAATAAGATGATACAGCCTGAAGTGATAAAACAGCCTGTACCATTTTAGGCTATTGGTAGTTGACAGTGTTTTCGAAACACTTCCTTATGTGAGTAAGTCCCTGCATATTAAAAAAAAAAAAACTATCACAACTGGGAATAAGATCAAAGAGACTTTCTTCCTGGTGTGCCAGTTGCTAACTGAAAGGAAAACGATTTACATGGGGATCTGGTCTTATCGTTAGGCTGAGGCAGCAACCTCAAAAGACACATGCTGTGAGGGAGCAGCAAGGTGCTGGGCAACAGAGAAATGTGCATGACCCACACATCCCAAGTTAGCCTGCTGCAGTGGCAGATGTTATTCCATTGCCTATGTTCAGGAAAGACTAAACTGCCAGTTCAACATATAATCAATGAACATAAAAAGAATATCATCTTGTTTTTCACCTCAGGTCAATATAACACTTCGAAAAATCAGACTATCTTGAGGCATCACTCTTACTCCATGTGTGCATTGGGCTTGAGATGATGGTCCCGTCTCAAGCAGGAGACTTCTAACAGTTTCTTATACTCCTATATCCACACTCTGTCATTATAATACTACGATTTCATTTAAACTTCTATGGTTCTACCCTAAGACAGCCCTAGTGCCTTGCCAGATTACAAACACCAAGATTCCACAGGATGTTACCATGACAGTTAAAGTGGAATCACAGTACAGTCAGCCCTCCACATTTGCAGGTTTCATCTTTGCGGATTTGATTATTCACGGATTATTTGCTGTCACCTCTGCTGCCTCTCTATGCCATTTTTTACAGGGACTGCAAGCCTCATGAGACTGAGAAACTGCAAATAAGGCTTGTAAGTCCTATTAAAAACGGCGTGGGGCAGCAGTAGAGGTGGCAGTAAGCCCCACCAGCCACCCACGTCTGCCTTGTGAAGGAACCCTGGTGTCTTGAAGGAATCTGTGGTGAGTTGAATATGGTGATCATATTTTTTGTGTATTAAATATGGTTTGGGAGGGCCCAGAGTTATTCACAGTTTTTCCACTTTCACAGGGGTCCTGTGCCCCTAACCCTAGCGAATGTGGAGGGATGACTGTACTGTAACTGTGCAGTATGAAAGGAATTCTAGATAAAACTAGCAGTGCTTCAAAAATTACTTTTAACTGTATTTGTTTTAACTGTTATAAACCTATTTGAGTCCCATACTGGGAAAAAGGGGGATATAAATATTAATAATAAGCAGTAAGAGAAAATGCTGTATTTCTGATGCTATTGTATACTGCTTTATAAACTGATAAGAAGCAAACACAGGAAGGGCAGTCCCAGTTTGAAGACATCCTCTCTTTTAAGAGCTGACTGGTCCAAGTTCAGTTGAAGGATAAACAACCATAAGAAGGGAGAGCAGAATCCTACTCACCGCCTAAACAGAAGATTGAGAAGACAGCCCCAAAGTCACTCTGTCTTCCTTTCCCTACTGAGCCAAATTGTATATCCATTTAAATGTTGGTAATTATCTCTATATTTATTTATATATATTAGCATTAGCAATTATGCTGAAAATCTGTTATTGCATCTCCTTTTGATTATGAATCTCCCTCTTATTTGAGTAACGAATGCATGGTTACCCTCAGCCAGTGATCATGGTGAATTGTGATTTGATCATATCTTTATTCTAGCTTGCAATGGTTATTAAGAGGTGCTCACACCAAATAGCCTTCATCTGGTGCACTGCTCAGTTCCAGTCGCTATATAAGGATTTAACAATGATTTGTGCCACTTACCAGCATTAGGGCCCTTACACTACCATCCTGTATATACTTTCTCAGAATTTAAGTCACACAGTGGGCTTACTGCCAGGAAAATTGGCAAAGAACCCTACATATAAATCCCAGTAAACACAAACAACTCATCTCTGGGTGGACTTACATTGTCTTGTGCCTGCTCAGAAGTACACATAATTCTGATATGCATTATAGAAATAACAGTGGTTCTTAACTTAATTTGACTCAGGAACTTCAAACTAATTTGGATGGTTCATTATGGCACAGCTATATAGACACAAGTGTAACATTTATGAACTCTTCCACCATTACCGTCTGTAGGTTTTTGAAAGTATTATGTAGAACAAACCACACAGCTTTTAGGAAACAAAAAACAAATTCCCTTTAAGTCTTGCATACAAAGTATTTAAATTAAGGCTTTAATGTTTTTCTAACGCGAACAACTACTTGATGGTCTCTGCCCTTCAGAATTATAATCTGCTGTTTCTTTTTAAATCAACAAAGAGTTCCCAGTGAAAGATGAAATACGGAAATCATCTGAATGTATAACCACACTGTAAAGTGCAATTAAATTTCTGAATTTGCTCCCATTACATCTGTAATGCAAATAATTTGTCTCAAGAGGCTGCACAGGAAATGTTGTTTCTATAACATGCCATGGCCAGCAGGGGGAGATAAAGTACACAAATAAAAGGACCGTGAGGGGGAATCTTCTTTGAACATGCACAAAGAAGCCTTCCAAATTATTAGGTAAGAAAAACTAGTCAACACTGTGTTGCATTTTCTAAAATAAGGAGATGCTATGCTATGGCATTACTTTTTACTGAAGAACTTCTAAGCTAGGAACATTTCCCACATCCTTTACATGGCCTGCCCTGCCATTCATTAGGATGAAATAACCCTTCTATCCCCTGCATTGCTATATCCATTAATGTCCTCCTTTATTGGCCTCTGTAATATATTTCTCCTTCAGTTTAATAGTAAAACCCCTTGCAGAATCTAGGTTGTTCTTATCTTAAATTGCCTATGATAGGCAAATTGCTCTGGGTACCAGGACATTGGCTGAGGAACGAGGAAAAAAGTGTAGTAAGACAAGACTTTGCGCTCAGATCTATTACTTGAAAACGAATTCCTGGTCTGACTCAGAGACATCCTTGATCTTAAGTTTTGTGTGTATGTGCCTTCAAGCTGCCTGTCAACTTATGGTGACCTCATGAACTCGAAAGGCTTTTCTTAGGCAAGGAATATTCAAAGGTGGTTTTCCCAGTTCCTTCTTCCGAAACATAGCCTACAGCACCTGGTATTTGTTGGCAGTCTCCCATTAAGTAGTAACTAGGGCCAACCCTGCTTAGCTTCCAAGATCAGATGGGATCTGGGCCTTTAGGATATTTAGACCTGATTTGTTTATTCTGCAAGCATGTAATTCCTCTCTCCAGCAACCTCTATTTTATACCTGAGGACAAAACATAAATAGATCCTATGAGCTTGAAGTCTGCTTAATCCTATGCCTTCACTCTAGGCTGACTGTGGGTACATTTCACTCCACTCTGAAGCTTATGTTATTAAGGCTCATCATCTCCAACTAAAGAGGTTCACTTCACTCTACAACTAGGCAGAAGTTGTTTTATAGAGTTTTTTAGAAATCTTGCTGTGTTCTTTTTTTCTCAAATAGACCCACATTTTCAGGTAATGTTTGGTGACAATTTCAAAAATTTGCTCAAAATCTTTCATCCCCCCCCCTTTTTTTTTGTGGCAAATGCGTCATCAGTGGTACCTTGAATACACCTGGAATGTCCGGGAAATGCAAGAAAATGCTAGGCACACTTCCTGCTGGGACAAAAACCACTGTGCAAAGTGATTCATTCACCAATACAGGAGATTTTCAGCAAGAAGAAGATGATGATGATGATTTTGCTTCCTTATGCTTTGAACACACAACACAAACCTTCATGACTCATAACAATTATTTTTGATGCTAAGACAAGTATAAAGATCCTAGGTTTAGATTTTAATCAATTCCAGATAAGAATTCTGCTCTTTCCCTTCTTTATCCCAACCAGCTATAAGCCTTAAAATAACTGTCTCTTCTCACCTCCTTCATCTGCTTCTTGCTGCTGTTTTAAAGGCAAGAGACAGGCTTTCATAGTATAGTAGGTGTCCCATATCCACAAGAGATACATTCCCAGACTTAACACAGATGACAAAACAAAACAAAACAAACAATATCATGCTGGGCTTCACATGCTTCTTTCTACCGAAGAAGTAGCATCCATCTCCTTCCTAGGATGATAGAGGTGTGGGGGGAAGCTGTGCTGGGCTTCATGTGCCTCTCTCAGTCAAGGAAGTAGCATCCTTCTCTTCCTGGCTGACAGAGGCATGGGAAGCCCAGCTGTGCCTCACCATGTGCCTCTCCCAGCTGGCTGAGCAGAGCAAGGACCCTGGCCACCAACAGCAGTAGCCGTGGCCCTGGATCAGATCGCAGTTAAGTGAAATGGTAGATTATTGGCCATGTAGTACACAGGCAACAGAACAATGGAAATACCTTTCCAGGACTACTATGGACATTGATATCTACAGTTAAACAATGTCTCCCTGTTCTATCTGTTCTTGGTGTATTGAAGAGCACTCTGAGAACCATGGAGAGAAGGTTTCCCTCCTCTTATTCTTGCCACAAGATCAGTAACGGTCAGATAAATGGTTCAAATCTCCCCCCCGCCAGCCATGGAAACTCACTGTGTGACCTTAGGCAAGTCACACACTCTCAGTCTAAGAGGAAGACAACAGCAAACCTCCCTTAAATAAGTCTTTCCAGGAAAACCTTAGGATACCATTGCCAAAAATCAGAGTCATCCTGAAGACATATAATGAGGAGAAGAAGAGGAAGGAGGAGGAGAAGGAGAAAGAACGAGGGGGAAGGTACCTGAAGGGCCACAAGGGATCAGATCTTATTGTACCAAGGGTGCAATTTGATTCTAACTGACTTGGAACAATTTGTTGAGGAAGAGCTCCACTTATTCTGAGTGTACTTATTCTAGGAAGGAAAGTCTCCCATTGTGAGTATGCAAAAAGGAAAGGAGAAATGGACCCTGTCCTAAGATAGCACAATCTACATTTCTGTTGGGAGGGAAACAACATGGGGAGGTTAATTAAGGGAGAGACAAAAGGAAGAAAGGAAGAATCAGAACTGCAGTTACATGTATTTGAGCTTAGTCTCAGCCACAGACAGAGATCATGTTGAACTAGAGAATATAGATGAAAATAGTATCTATATTACCTTCCTTTTTCTCTTTGCCACTAACTTCTCAGCTTTGGTCTAATTATAGGTGTCTTTTAAAAAAAAATCAGGAAATTTGAAATATGAAAGAAAATGAGTCTCCTTCTTCCTCTTTCAGAATGAACTCCAAAGATGTTAATAGCTACAGAACTATCATGAAATCAATGGTACTTCACAATATTTCTGACCTGACACTGTTCTGAAGAGTAGTCAATTTGTTTTATAACCCTTCCCCTTAAACCTCTATATCCATCCTTACCCACATGGCTGGTACATCTGAATCAACAGCAATAACAAGAAAGTACCATTGAGTCTTCTCCTGCATATGAAATTCCAAAGTTATGGAAGCTGGCAAAGATAGACTAGATAAACACTAGTCACTTTCCTATATCGTCCATTTCTCAAAAAGATGGCTAGGAGACAGGCAGGCTGATATTAAGCAGGTAAATATCTGAAATACTTTCAAGTCTGCTGAGAGAAATTCTTGTCAGCTTTTGCTTTTTCTTGGCTCTTGCCTGTTTAAGTCACCCTCTTCCTTGTTGACTGTGGTGTATGACAATGAGTAAGGTATGGTTTTGAGTAATGCACAAGGAAAGACAAAACAGCAAAGAACCGATGGTATTTGTTAGGCAAGAGAGGAACTGGCTTCAGTGGGGGACTTCTAAAGGGAAGGGAGTAACAAGCTTCTCCTTGTTATTTGAGTTACAGTTGTTTGTTACAGATTTTTGAATCTGTTTCTGAAGAACACAGTGCACAGACGGGAATGGAGGGAGAGCATAAACTTAGCCAGAGTGTTAAAGCACTGATTATTTGTCTCTGATAAAGATCAGTGGTTCTCAAACTCTAGTGCTCAAAATGTTTTGGACTTCAACCCTCAAAAGCTGTACTAAGATAGCCAATAGTCACGGATTCTGGGAACTTGTCCAAAGCAAGTGGAGGACCAAAGTTAGAGAACCACTGATACAAATGAGTTTATGCACTTTGTATTTGATGGTTCTGGTTCATCAGACTGAAATACATTTAGACATTCTAAGAAGGAAGAGATGAATCGATCATTAACTATACATTCTTAATGATATGTAGATGATGACATATATCTGGAACTTATCACGAGATAGTTTTCGGCAATGAACCAATGGATTCAATACAATGTTCTCAATACAGTATTTCATTACAGTAGTTTATACCAGTGATTATGTCTCTTGTGCAATGAAATAAGCCTGTCCTCTTGTTACAAAGATTGTCCACGTTGTTCACACTCAATCCTGTTTGACGCTCTTGTTACTATGAACTTGTTTTTTTCTTGGTCAAGGTGACGTAGCCTTGAAAACCTCAAGGACAATACTGTGCTCTTCTTGTTGAGCCAAAATGTTCTAGGATAGCATCTGTGAGAGGTTATCAACTTCTTATAGTTTTTTTTTTAATGTTGATTTTAAATTTCCTCTTACCCATTACTTTGGACATTATTTACACAAGTTTATCCAAAACTCCCTTATCTGCCTTATCTGCCTTTTTTTTTTCAAATTATATTTATTAAACATATATAAATAAAATACAAATAGGATTTTCCCAAATATTGTTCTTTCAACATCAACAACGGATTACTCCCAAAACATTGTACATTTAAATTATACATATTTACAATCATATGGGTTTTTAGTATCTTTTAAGTGCCACATCGTTGTTGATCATATTTTAAGTCCTTGTAACACATTTAAACTTCCTTTACCAAGAATGAGCAGGATAAAATATCTGTCCCAGAGTTCTCCAATGTTGTTTAAATTTTTTGATATTCATCTATGTAATAACATGTTTATCTTGATATACTTATTAATTTATTAACAGAATCCTACTATGTAAAAATGTATACGCTTTAGTCTCATGATAAGTGTTCTAGATCATGTATGTCTGTTATTTATCTTTCACAAGTTAAGTTTTAATTTTACTTTTAAAATGCTGATGAATAACATTTTAGGATTTGCTGATCCCAATACTACAAACTTCTTAAAGTCTAAAATTATAACCTTTGAGGTTTGTAAAAGTAATGCCCAGTCTTTCTCAGAAATGGATTAGAAGCTATAAATCTTCTAGACAAACGCTTTAAGTCCTTGTTCCCAGAAAAACAATGTTAACAGCTACAGGTTTCATTGTCTTTTATTGGCATTCTGCATGTAAAGTTGTGCCAATGCACTGCAGTTTACAGCATAACAAGAAAATTGGTTTTAAGAGCTCCAAGGCTGTATTTATGATACACTTAATCTCAGCTCTGAATGCCTGGTATCCACAGAAAGCGGCCTGTGCAGTGTGTTCTTTTTGTGACAACAGATGATGGGTAAGTTCCAGCAGAGGGCACTATGGATAAATTTACACACGTAGGAAGTTTAACAAGTTACAACATTTCTCCATGAACTTCACTACTGCCTAGCCCAACTGACAACAGTTCTCAACAGTATCACACAAGTACCTTTAATTTTGCCTAATAAACGGTCCTTGCTTTAATTTGACCTGCTAGGGACTGAATCTAGGAATTTCTGCATGCAAAGTATGTTCTATATATCTTAGAAATTCTTCCATCTATATTAAATCCCCTACTATTGCTCTAATCCACTTTGTTTTAACCTTTGGTCTTCCCAGTATTTAACCTCTGGAAACCATAGTCAATGGTCTTTGATTCTGGGAGTTGAAGTCCAAAACATCTGGAGGAACAACGGTTGAAACCCAATATTCAAATACTCATATTTCTACTGCAAGAATAGCCTCAAATCAAAATATGGTGTCTTGCAAAAGGATTCATAAAATAGGCTGTTGTGGGTTTTCCGGGTTTTGAGGCTATGTTCTATTAGTATTTTCTCCTGACATTTTGCCTGCATCTCCGGCTGGCATCTTCAGAGGATTCATAGAATGCTTTTGACTTTGCCAGATTTTGTCATGAAACAACCTGGAATTGAAATAGGTTTAATTGCTATTGTTACCCCTTGAGGTACACAAGATAGTCAGCCTTGGGAAGGCAGGGGGAAAAAAAACTATTTTTTTTTCATGTGGAACTAAAGTTTAGTAAACAAAAACAAACAGGCACCTGCTGGTTGTGTACATCAAACAGAGGTAATTGCTTGTCCAAGGTACTGTATTTAACCTTATAAAATAGCATTTTCATAATCCAATTAACTAGTGTTTGCAAATAGATACCATTTCTTTAAAACACCTTTAGTCATAACATTAGGAGCAGGCATACTGACATATTGCAAGGAAAGAATCCATAAAACTTGTGTTAAAATAAGTTAGTCTCAAAGACACTGCTAGATTATTTCCACCTCTACCCTTTTTTCCCTTCTGCACCACTTCCTTTTAAATTGAAATAGGTGGGATTTAGTGATATGCTTAACCTAATAATTTCAGTGAGTCTGCTCTAAGCTTGACTACATCTGGATGCAAACCCTTATTTATAAAGTCAACAAACAGAAGTGAGGATCCCAGTCACTTCTCATCACTGGTTCAGAATAACTGCTTCCACTTCTTTACACATTAGCATTTTATTTATTTCCTTACGTTGAAATGTATATGTCACTTTCCCATCAGAGGATGCCTGTAAGTAATTTATGGTTTAAAAAATCTGTACCAACATAAGAATTTTCCTGCTATTCAGTGCATAGTTCTTTTAAAATAACAATATTTAAAGCTAAAACAATAAATCAGAGACTATAAAAGTCTCTGCAGAAAAGTCTAGCTTTCAGCAGTTGCCAAAGATGTTTATACAATGACTCTTTTAAGAGGGAGTTCTATAAGATTACTCCTAGTGAAAAAAAACCTCACCACCTACAGCAGTGGTACCTGAAGCAGTGACTCTTCAGTTGATTTTAATTGACAGTGAAGGGCACAGATGACAGAAGACATTTTTAAAATATCCTGGCCCCAGAAGGCCATTTAGTGCCCTATAGATCAAAACTGACAGCTTGATCTTGTCTTGGAAAGACATGCAACTAGCACAAATCAAAAAGAGTGTCCAGCTGTACAGAAAAAGAAATAGCTGTCCTTATGGGTAAGATATGAAGGCAACAAGTTTTTTGTGCAATATTTTCCCTATACAGGAAAAGGGAATTATGTCACTTCCCTTCCTAGAAACATCTGAAATTTCATATTGCATTGCACAGCAAGCAGTTCACCTCAGCTCCTTCACTGTCTTGTATAAGATGGGCTATATTGTGTAAGATGGGCTATATATAAGGAAAGGAAAGGAAAGGAAAGGAAAGGAAAGGAAAGGAAAGGAAAGGAAAGGAAAGGAAAGGAAAGGAAAGATCACCCATCCAACCAGCTTCTGTCTCATCACTACCAGAAAAGAACAGCAAGGCAAAAATTCACCATAACGTTAATTTCATGGAAGGTGGTTAATGACATGAAAGACAGAATTGAATGAGGTACTTTTTGAAGGAAATTTTGTTTTGGAGTTTAAGGTCTCTAAAGGTACCAGATCCTGCCTGATCTTAGAAGCTAAGCAGCATCAGCCCTGGTTAGTACTTGGATAGGAGACTGCCAACAAACACCAAGTGCTGTAGGCTATATTTTAGAAGGAAGAAGAGACAAAACCACCTCTGAGTATTCCTTGCCTAAGAAAACCCTGTAAAATTCATGGGGTCATCATAAGTCAACAAGCAACTTGAAGGTATACACACACATACATACTCAGCATCTATGGCCATTTCCGCACCTTGCCCTTTTCTGGTGTCATCCTGGTGTCATCCCAGCAGCACCTTTACTGGAATGGGATCAAGCCCCCAATGCTCCCCTCCGCAGCCAACCGCAGCCAAACTGCGTTTGACACGTTCCCTCTTTCTGCAGTACACCCAGCCTCTCTCCCATGCTGCACTGGGGAAGGAAGTGCGTAGATCGCGCTTCCTCCCATTCCGCAAGGCTGCTGGCGATGAGAGCTCAGGCAATCTCAGGCCACTCATGGATTTTTTCTGTTAATGGTATATCCTGCAATCGCAACAGGCAGGAATGTGTTGGCAGTGGAACTGTGATGTTGTGCAGTGCAACCCCACAGCAGGACAGCAACGCCATATGGAAATGGCCTATATTAGCTAAAGATAAATTAACTGAATATTAATTAATTGAATATGAATTAATTAAATAAAAGTGTTTAATATCTTTATAAATTATTTAAATAATGGAATAGAATGTGTGGTTATCAAATTTTATTACAATGGCTTCTGTCTAATGCAAATAAAGGATCTATTTATCTTTCTTATCAAATTTGCAGATGACACCAAAATAGTGAGGGTGGGGGCAGGAACAGAATTCAAAATGACCTTGGCAGATTGGAAACCTGAGCCAAAACATACAAAGTGAATTTCAACAGGGATAAATGTAAGGTAGTACTTGGATGAGAGACCACCAATGAACACCAAGTGCTGCAGGCTATACTTTAGAGCACAGGTGTCAAACACAAGGCCCGTGGGCCAAATCTGGCCCACCAGGCCATTTCATGCGGCCCTTGCACCTTTGCTGCAACAGTGGCACTCCCCTCGCCTGGCAAGCCTGGGGGCAGAAAGAGGCACACTTTGGATATACTTACCAATTCTGTGTTACTTTACAGAGGTACAGGGACCATAAACTATGATGAAATAGTCCCCAAATGTCCAAGACAAATAAAGTTTATGCAGAGGGAAGACAGTTTAAAAACCAGTAATAATCGAATGCAGAGGCAATTATTTAATATGATAAAAGAGTAGATACATTTATATAGTCTTACAGATATGACTGGCCCTTTGAGGGCAGCCATAATGCTGATGCGGCCCAAGATGAAATTGAGTTTGACATCCCTGCTTTAGAGGAAGGAACTGGGAAAAGATAGACTATTCTAAGAAAACCATAGGAAATTTGTGGGCTTGCCATAAGTCAACAGGTGACTTGGAAGCACAAAACTCACTCTCTCTCTCTCTCTCTCTCTCACACACACACACACAGAGACACACACACTACATATAGATAAGAGAAATGAAATTCACAGATATAGGATGGGTGACATCTGAATTGAAAGAACATGTGAAATCGATCTAGGGATCTTTGCAGACTGCAAACTGAATCTGAGTCAACAGTGTGATGTGGTAGTCAAAAGTCAATGCAATTGTTCTGACCAAGGGAAGTGATATTGCTATACTATTCTGCTTTGGTTGAACCTCACCTGGAATACTGTGTCCAGTTCCAGGTACTATAGTTCAAGGAGGACATCAACAAACTAGAAGATGTCCAGAGAAAGGTGACCAAAGATCTGGAAACCAAGCTTTATGAGGAACACCTTAGGGACCTTGGTACGCTTAGCTTAAAGGGAAAAAAAAGACTGAAAAATGACATGATGGCTATCTTTAAATATCTGAAGGGATGACATGTAGGGAAGGAGTAAGCTTGTTTTCTGTTGCTCCAGAGACTCCAATATAGAACAATGGATTCAAATTACAAGAAAAGAGATTCCACCTAAACATTAGGAAGAATACTTTTATTGTAAGAGCTGTTTGACAGCAGAACAGAGACTCTCCTGGTAGACTCTCCTTCTTCAGATGCCTTTAAACAGAAGCTGGACGGTAACTTTCAGGAATGCTTTAATTGTGTCTTTCTGCAGGGCATTAGGTTGGACTAGAGGACCCTTATGGAAACTTCTATTCTATGGTTCTGCTGATATGGGTGACTTGGGGTGGAGTGATTTAGATAAGAAATTATAATCCTCCCTCCACATTCACGGGTTTGATCTTCACAAATTTGATTACTCATGAGACATCTGGTTGCCTCCCCCACTCCATTTGCCTCCTCCCACCTCTTGCATTCCTCACCCCAGGCTTGCAAGGCTTGTATTTAAAATGGTTGTTTTTCCTCATGAGTGAGCAAAGCCCCTCCTACTGCTGAAGGTATGGCCTCTCTGCTATTTGGTTGCACATTCTGCTGTGTATTGGCTGCTGATTGGTCAGGTGCTCTTTTCTCAAGATAGCTGCCAGAAGTAATTAGAACTCCAGAACTCCCCTCTTCTCTGTCTGAGGGGAAAGTACCAGTAAGCCTTTTATGATGTTGTTTCCTCCCTCCCAACACCAGGGCAAGAGGCAAAGAGATGGGAGGGGGGGAAGCTCCAGCAGGGGAATGGGAAGGGAATCCCAGGGGTAAGTTATTCATGGTTTTTCCACTTTCATGAGGGTTCTGTGCCCTTGACCCTCAAGAATGTGGAGTGGCTACTGTACTTGGTTCATGCTCTGTCAGCTTTAAATTCTAGTAATTATTTTCAAATTTAGACATAAATCTACAAATCAGCATATGAAAATTGGTGTCCTCTTTCATTTTTTTAAACAGAACAATGCTCTCTTTGGGGGGATAATGCTTAATTGGACATCGTAAAACTGATTCCTAATCCAGCAGTTGAAATAAATGAGACTTGTTTTGTGTTCTATTTCTGTTTTGTTATTTGCTGTCAAGTCAAGTTTGACTTACGTGAATGAAATATCTGTGAATGAAATATCTCCAAGAGCCCTGGTCATCAACTGCCCTGCGCAGGTCTTGTAGACACAAGGCTGTGGCTTCCATGATTGAACCAACCTTTTATTTAGGGACCATCAAAGCCATTTGAAACAATCATATTTTATGGACAATCATTTAAATTTTACAAAGTTATTTACCGCCCCATGCACCACATAAAGCCACAATCATACAGCATGTGCGCATGTGTGTTTAACTGTCAAAAGACAAAAAGGCACATCCTCAAAAACACAAATGGGGCAGCTTTGGGAACATGATTACCTTGGCAGTAACCTAGGAATGCACTGCTTCAAGGGAACAAATTGTTCTTCAACTAAAAAGAGATGAATCTGATTTTTGAAAAAGAAGAAGTGAGGAAAGCTGCTATAAGCAGCTGCAGGTTTCACTGAACTGATTAGAAAAGAGGCTTGTGTATTAATTCTACTTTCAGCACCACATTAATGCAGCAAGCAGTTTCAAATGTAAATATGCTTGAACAGTTTCAGTGCCACAAAGGAAAGATATTTCCTTTTTTATTACTCCCAAATTATTATTTCTTTTTTCTGCAAAGGGATTTAAAGCTTTTAAAGGACCTTCTAGAAAAGCTTGGGTTTTGAGGGTTTGTTTTTTTTTAAAAAAAAAAAAATCTTTTAAACAAAGCAATATGGAATATAGGAAGTGCTTATCTCTGCAAGTCATTTAGGATAGAATCAGAATTTAAATAGGGTACAAAAAGCTATTTTGAAAGGGAAAAATTAATGTGAAATTTCTCAGCAGGAAAAGTAATAAGAAAAGATAGCTGTTTGGTTTACCATAACAAAAAAGGGGGCAATGCTTGATTACACTGCACCCATGCTTTAAAGTTAAGCTAAGGCAGCACAGTTCTGGTTAGTAAACACCATCTAGCTCATTCTTAAGAGGCTTAGGAAATGCCACTATTAAAACTGTTTTACAGCACACTTCTGAAGTAAGGAGTAGAATGGAGTAAGTTAAGTGCATAAGAAAGAAATGGGTGGAGGGAAGGAGAGCTAGTATCATTTTTTTTTTCATTTTCTTGTAAATGAACACCCTTCTCAAAGGGTTTGCCATTCAGATCCTTCAAGAGGTATCTTTGAACTGTGTCAACAGGAGTATCTCCATGAAACAGGAAAAGGCTTTCCTTGTTATAACTCTATTATATTCAAAGCATATTATATGATGAGAGCATTAGATTTCCCAGAAGCTTGTTCGGTGCCTCAGGTCCTAAGAATAAATCCTGCCTTTCTGCTTAAATGTGACAGCAATATCTTTATAGAAAGCATTGTTATATACTGCAAACACAAATTTTCCTCATCAAACAGTGGGGGAAGCCTACAACGCATTGTTAATTCTGAAAAGAGGACACTGGCCCAAACTGCACAATACGGAAAAAATGTGTGGGAGCTGTCAGCCTGGATCTCCCACTGTGTTTCTCCATTAATGTGTAGTCACAAAAAATAATGAAGCATTTATGTGTGTTCCACAGGAAGGACAGATGAGAGGACAGATGCTGATGCAATGACATCATAGTGCTGATTTAGTTCTAAGAACATGTCACTGGTGACAGGTGAGTCACTGTCATCCACACATCTTTCCATCCCCACCTCCAGCACCTTATCAACTAAAACCATATTACATTCTCAATCTGTAGAAAGAAAAAAGGGATAGCAGACTACTCACCATGACACATTAGGAATACTGGCTCTAGGAGGGACCGTGTTTGCAGTAGATACACTAACGTTTTTAATCAATGTCCCAAAACAGTCAAAGACCACTTAGGGAATATGGGCCATGACTGGTGTCACTGCTTTGAGATGTGTCCACTGCATTTAAGATTTAACTTAAGTAAAATTGGCATGTCCTCTTCTGCGCCAATTTTGATACTGAGTCCTTCCTGAAAAATTCATTTTAACATCCCTGAAAATATGCACACACTATCTTTGGTGCTACGATTAAGCAGCAATGGCTAAAAGGTTAAACATTGGTGCTGTTTTAGATGCTGTTTTAAGGGGTATTACAATGTTGCCCTATTCGTTTTTAGATCCAAACAAAGGCATAAAGCCAACTGACAGTCTCAACTAGAAAAGACGAATGAAATCAGTTTTGACTTACCTTTCGGAAGTTAATTCAATAGTTCTATTCCAGTTAGGTCAACCAATTCAATTTAGAACTAATCCCTAAGGTGTTTTCCAGATAAGATTTCTCTTTTGTACAACTTTCCTGCCCTTTTCACAGAATTTTATGGGTGGGAAGTTAGAATGATAAAATGTCCTTCATTTGTAACCTTCTAAATTTACTCTCTACTTCCTACTTCTTTCTTAGCAAAAAAACAAAACAAACAAAAAAACAAAAAAACCTCAGGATGGAATAGCTGTACAGTGGCCGTTTTTTTTAGTAGTAAAACTAATAAAGTACCATAAGGTAACTGAATTTAAGTCCAAATCACAATTTAACTTGAGACCCACTGATTTCAATGGAAACTGAAGGATGACTGAATTAGTCTGCATCCAATCAAATATATGTATTACACGTGAACCATGGGCATGTGTGTGCATACGTGCCTTCAAGCTACAGGTCAATTTATGGCAATCCCATGAATTTCATAGGCTTTTCTTAAGCAAGGAATAACCAGAAGTGGTTTGGCCAGTTTTTCCCCCCTGAAACATAGCCTGCAGCACCTCGCATTCCTTCTTTCCAAGATCAGACGAGATCTGTTGCCTTTAGGGCGCTTAGGCCCCTGTCATTGACACACAGTTCAACAAATAATATTTCATCCAATATTGCATTGATTGCTGCCACAACCACACTATTAGCTAGAGAGACAGGTGGCAGATTGGCACTCCAAGGTCCATTTATTTCACCAGTACTAGATTGGATCAAATCCAACACTGCCACTTTAAATGGATTGTGGATCAGTCAGAATGATAGCTATGGACATTCAGATGCAGACTGATAGCTATCAAACAACAAACTACAATCCTTTTATGTGCTGCAAACTTTAGAGTCTTTGAGTCAAGTTCACCTGCAAAAAAGTATTCTTAGATCTGAACCATCCATATGACTAACACAGGGTCTTATCACACTATACTGTTACAGCACTATTATTCCACTTTAACTGCCATGGCAACATCGCATGGAATGATGGGATTTGCAATTTAGGGAGAGGCATTCAGAATTCTCAGCCAGACAGCTCCAGTGCCTCACCAAACTACAGACCCCAGAATTCCTCAGGGGTGCATCTGGGGCAGTTAAAGTAGAATAATAGTGCTATAAGAGTGTAGTGTGATAGAAACCACAGTCATTGATGCTATGTAAAATGGTTCAAGTCAAATGACCAAAAACTCTATCAAAATGATAAATTCAGATAATGTATCAGAGAAGAAGGTTTAAATAAATTCACGAAAGAAGAATATCTCTGTTGCGGCTTTTAACCATTATCAAAATTAAATACCACTTAAGGATTATGTACTCTTGTGTTAAGCAGTACCACTGCATTCGTTTAAAAAAGATGTTGCATGTTACTTGAACAAGAATATTTAAACTAGTTCCTGCATGCTTTTTGCATGTTTCCAAAAATGAGCATTCTCCATCGCCACAGATGAAATAAAGGAGAATTGTATTTTGCTATTAATAAAAATACAGAAGTTGAGAAAAGGGATGTTTGAAACCTGGCTGGTTTCACTATAGTCTGCTCTCAGCCTGCTTTTCAAAGGGACTTCAGCACAGTGGAAGGCACTTCTGCTCATGCAAGGACAGAAATAATTTTCACTGTCCCCAGTCCTCAACAGGAAGTGCAGGGGAGGCAGTGGACTACAGTAAAAAGGAAGGTGTTTGGAAATTCCTACTCTGCAACTTCTACTCCAGCTCCACAGAGAATCCAACCAGAAGAGCAACTCTTTTGTTAGGTTCCAATTTGAGAGATTCCCATGCATGATAGAATCCCATCAGCTACAACTGACATCATATTGTGAGAAAAAGAAAGGGACTGTAACTTCCTGGGATGTACATGGTCTACAGGCAGAAAAGCCCAGATTCAGTCATTGGAATCTCTAATTAAAACATCTGCCTAAAAACCATGAATTACTGTTGCCAGACTAACACACTATGCTGGGATGGATGTACAAATACTGTGAAATAGCAAGTTCCTTATCCCTCTCTCTGAGAACTGGTGACATCTAGCGTGTAAGATTTAGAGCCCTTGGTTCCCAGGTTCAATTCTTACTTAGGACACTGAACCATCTAAACTATCTTACGAGAACTGCAATATGGGCATAATACTGATCTAGTACACAGGGTTGCTGAAATCCAGAGCTACGATCATACAATACATGAGCCAATGCACTCTTAGGGGTCTGATTAAATACAACTTACACCTGCCCCAGATAGACCAGTCTGTCCCCACCCACTTAGTTGCCAATTAAAATGGCTAATAAATCAGGGGCAAGGAAAGCTGATTTTCCAGACGTTGTGGGGCTCAATGGTAGGAGATAGTGTGAATTAGAATCCCACAGTATCTAAAGACACAGGCATTCCTTTGGTAAATACACAGGTCCTCTCTATCATCACTTTCTTGGCAGCTGCTGAACAATGGCAAACTGGAGGTGTGGCACACATTCCAGCATGAGACATACATTTCATACAGACAGCGCAGGGCAACTGAAGCATGTCCAAGGGGCAATTTCCCAAAGATGCTCCCAAAATGTAATACTCCCCAAATAAAACATACACACCACAAGCCTCCAAAAGTTGCCAGAAGTTCACTTTTGGTAAAGTGTGACTCCTACGGATCTCCACAATGGATGATTAACTGTTCTTTTTTTTTCTTTTTGTGCAGAAAAGGGGCAGTTGTGGAGGCTGAAGGGCCTGAGGGCTACCCAAACAACCTTGAGACCTCCAAAATAGAGAGGGGGAACTAGCAGTATCTGCTAAAGTCTCAGAAATTTCCCATATTTATTATTAATATTTATTAATTATAAACCATTTGTTAATCACTTTACTGCCTACTAGTGCTCCCAAAGCAATGCACAATAAAAATATAGTCTTTTACCTCCAGAACAACATCTGAACTTTTGTATTAACCCATTTTAACCATTCATAACTAGGAAACAGATATATAATCGGTATATTTCGACCAGCTGATATTGAGTTAATGCACAGTTGAATGTTATATTTTTAATTTATTTTAGATTTGTTTTGCTTGTTTTGTTTTGTAATTTTGGTTAAAATAAAAAATAAAAAACATTCTTTTAGAAACAGGTTTAAAACAATTTCAAAGGCCAGTTTTTAAAAAGCAGCCTTAAAAGCCAATGGCCATAAAGAATAGTATGGTTTTCAGAGCCAACCTGACTTTCCTTGTATAGTGAGCTGGCATTTGCCATGAAAGACGGGAGGGGGGGTCAGTTTTGGGGTATCTGCCTTAGTATCACAAAACGTTATTCATAGCTCCAGCTATGGACCCAAGAGAATAGGCACAGGAGTTAGTGGCTTCTCATGCCCGTTCTATACAGCACTCAACAAAATATGCCATACACAAAAATACTATACCTTGTTAACATACTTGTAGCATAATCTTTCTGACAACAAAGAGGTAGGAGCAGTGTAGCTACACTAGTGCCACCATGTTCCATAAAAAAGAAAATAATTAAAGCTTTTTTTAAAAAAATGAATCCTGATATTCATGCAGCCACATCTGCTCCACATCGCTTCACCTCATTTCATGGAAAGGTTAACGATCCCTCAACCTTTGGTAGTTAACTTGCCAGGGATCATATCTCCTCTTCATCTTCCATGCTGCACCTTCCACTGCCTTGGAATAGCTACCTGAATATGGGCTCGCAAGGGCACAGGTATATAAAGTGAGAACTAAGGTAGATTACTTGTATTTCACTTCAACATATGAGGTCCATACACAAACCTAAAGACTTAATGGTTTCCAGGGCCCTTCTGCTTATAAAGTGTAGCACAGGCAGGTGGATTTTTTCTTCTATAAATATCTGCTGCATCCATTAAGCACCAGACAAATCTACTTATGCAGCAATGGCTCTGTCTCATAGTAATCACCCTTAAATCTATTCTGAAGTGGTGGTCTTGGTCAAGCCTGATCCATGATACTTTGAAAAGGAGTTCCACCATCAAGGTACTAGTGCCTCTCTTACGCATTCACCAATCTAATCCCTCAAGGCTGTGAGACATAGAAAAGCTTTCGTATTTGTGCTTTTTGTATTTTCTCATTATCTTCATGTCAGAAATTTTAAATCAGTGAATAAACAGGTAAATAAGTTTCATGTGTTCCTGGGCCATCAATACGGATGTTATTTCAAGAGAATACAAAAACACTTTTAATACTGCTTAAATGCATGGTTAAAATGTCAAACAGGGACACTCTGGAAACGAAAACTGTAACAAACCATAACAATAGATTTATTTCCCTATCATCCAAGGGAAGAAATGTAGTCTTAGACTACATCTGTTAGTCCTGAAACTGTGGCTTCTCTATGTCATTAAAACAAACAGTGATGCATTGAAGTTCTTCACCATTTCACTAACTCCTTAATTTTATTACCTAATTGCTGGGAAGGAAAAAAATGTCATCACACTTATAACATCAAAGATTAATAACAAATGCAAAGGATAATTAAATGGGGAGATTTAAATGGAACTGAATTCATGCATTTATTACACACTTGGTTGCTTGACTAAAATTAGGTAACTAATCTGAATATGACTGATGGGGAACAATAGTAATGAAAGAATATTTTAAAAAAAGACAAAGAGCTGTTTTTTCTATTTAGCCCTCTTTAGTTCCATTTCTTTTCCTGTTTACTAAAAGTATTCTTATATGACTTCCTACGTGGTATATAATTTCAGGACAAAAATGAAGCACACTCTGTGAATTAGTCAGTTTAAGTGGGATCTCTTTCTTTCCCTAACTCTTGGTTCTTGTGCAGACTTTGATTTCAATTTCTCTTGTGAGTCCTATTAGGATTGTTCATCAGATTTCCACACAAAATGGAATACATTCAGAAGTACTAAGCCACTTCCACTTGACCTGTTGTCTTGTCCCACGGTTTCTTGCAGGAAGAAACGGCTACCAGTGAAATGAGGTAGCTGGCAATGAAGCTGCCTGCAACAGTGGCGACAATATTTTATAGACTTTGCAAAAGAAAAAAGAAAAGAAAACAAAAGAAAACAAAAGAAAACAAAAGAAAAGAAAAGAGGAAATGCAGAATGAAAAAGAGCTGACGGCTTCTGGAATTATTTCCACTCCATAAATGTTTGACAGTTTTGTTTTTGAGGTTGCTATCTCCATACAGACAAGAACATTCGAGTTTCAAGAGGGCATGCCAAAAGACACTGAAGGGTTTAAAAATGTCAGCACAGCACTAGCAAGGGGTCTGTAGTAGCCATGTCCATAGAACAGTCTTCCATAGTAGAGACAACTACTGGTTGCTGTGCTGATGTGTATCAATGCTGAAGTGCAGACAACTCTCAGACCTGGGGGAATAGAGCCAAGGAACATAAATATACCAGCAATGACACAGCCTAAACAGGAAGCTTGCCTAGGTGAACCCAAAGGCAGTCTCTAACCTGAGAATATTTCATTGCCAATATGAAGTTCAAACTACTAGTTTGACAGATTGGTTGTACAGGGCCAATGCAAATACAACCAAACACTCTTGGCCTAACTCTGAGATTGACAATGTGTTCACCAGACAAAGACTAACCCAACACAGTCGTTCTTAATTTTACCTCTTTAAATAGGTTTTCAGGTAAACATTTAGCCAGTCTTTCTCTCTCTCACGTGTACACTCATTTTCTCTGGGGAAAACTGCTCTCTGGAAAAATCCTCTTTCAAACAAAATGTGGAATTTACTAGCACAGTTTCCCTCTTCACACAGAGAAAGAGAAAGTAGAAGAGATATGAAAGACCACACCAATTTTTACCTGGGACAGAATCCTGCAGCCAAAATAATATTGAGAAGCATTTTAACCCTTCTCGTGGTCTGGAATATTCAGTCACAGACATTTTGCTGATGTGAGATGGGAACCTGTGCTAGTTGGCGTCCTTTACATCTTTTCCCTCAGTTCCCTTGATTCTATTCACATGTTTTCCTCAGACTACACTAGGAGTCAGGACAAGCACTGCTTCATTTTCTTCCATCTCAAATTCTATTTCTGAACTGAATCCACACAATATGGAGGTAAGGGGGTATGAACAATGGCTCTGCCTGGGCTCAGTCCCATATCACCTATATCACTTGTGGTCTGTATGCTAACCATAAGGGGATGCACTTTAGTTTTCTAGCCTATGTAGGTTGCCTCGTTGTGCATGAAGAACCAATATCCTGAGGCCTTGAAAAGCCAGCCCAGACACGGAGTTCCCTGGGTAATCACTTGGTTCTAAATTACTTAGATCAACCTGGACGTATAATGTTCTGTATTCCTCTTTACCCTGACACAGGAAAATGTATCCATTTAAAGTCTTTCTTTCTTTCTCTCTCTCTTTCTCCTGTGTGTTCTGTCTCATAGATGGATCACTCGATGCGACTAAAACTCAAGTTATTCCAGGGTAGACCTCCAAATACTACCACTCCATTTTCCTACAACCCTGCCCACTCCTTATTTGACAAGACAGAACTCCCTGTCTCCATCTTACTTTAGTCTGTTTCTGTCATTGTCACTAGAAACAGTGCATCAGTCCAAAGCTAGTAGGGCAGTATATTAATCAATACTTTCCCTTCTGTAAACATTTATGGTACAATAAAATACATGAGCTTTTCCTCTGGCTCTTTGCTGTAAATTAATTTTCCCACTTAGTCTAAGTATGATGCTAAATCTACTGGGAGTGTGCAAAAGATTCCAATATTTTCATGTCAACTAAGCACATGAGAATAGATGTAGGTTTGCATACATATGTAAACAAGGTTGTGCACTTTCAGAAACAGGGCAATGATAACAGGAACCAAAGTGTCTTTAAGTTGGTGCATGGATAGAGACAATGTTGGGAAAACCAAAGTCAGCAGGCATATTGAGTTCTGTGGTACTAGAAGTTCTCCTGTATTGGACAACATTCATGTGTTCCACACTTCAGTCTCCTGTGGCATTATTTTATTGGGTTTGCAATACAGCATAACACAAGAAGTTTCCCATTAGAACCAATACTAGGAAGGTAAGAATATTTAAAATACTTTTATTGCAATATTATAAACAAACCAAATTGTCTTTTCATTACAACTGAGAAGAAAAAACTGACAATAATTGAACATGAATTTAATGAATCAAGCAAAACTAGATTTACTTGGCAGCCTTGAAGACTGAAAAACAAACATACACAGTGAAAGAATTTTTTAAAAGAATGATTTCACTATAATAATGGTCATGAATACACACAGTACATATGGCTTAAATCCATTCAAAACGTTGTCTCAGCACTCACAGCTCTACACAAGAATGTTTTCATTGCATTGTTTCAACTCATTTCTCACAATATACAAAGGGAGAAGTTACTATCCAAACAGGTTATAAAAACTCCAAAAGATTTAACTTACATAAATATGTGCCAAGAAATTATAATTCACTCTTTTATCAGCCCACCCTATTAATAAAGAGGGTGTGTTTATATAAATTGGCAACCTTAAATTGTAAGAAAATGGATCTCAATATGAAATGAGTTTTCTGCCTCTTTTCAGTTTGAGCAGGGTTATTACATATTTTTGGAAATAAATCTGCAGAGGTGAAAGTCTTGTACTTAATTTCCACATTATACGTGCAGATACCATGAAATATGTAGAAAGAGGCTATTTTACCAGTGCACACTTGAACAAAGGGGTGGTGGAGAATGGTATTGACCCACTACGTATATTCTAGAATTGAAATAGGTGAATGTTGACTGAGTCTCAAGCATCTTACATCTTGAACCTCAGCCTAAAAACCATGCTGAAAATCATGGGAAGCAGGAAAATCTCTTGCAGTGGTAGATGAAAATGGGTTCTAATCAAGATTATACTCTCACCAGTCTTCAGAATGAAGTTTCTCAGTGTAGGAATTTAGCACCCAGTAAAGCCACACATTTACCAGCCCCCTATTGTAGCTGAAAGTTTTCTGGACACAGAAACTTTATCCATCTCTCATGTGGCACACCCACATCAGCCAGATCAAGGAAGCCCCACCCAGGGCAATGAGCCTGCTCATAAGTGAATTTGCCTAGCTGATTCTCTTATTTTGCCAAAACATCTCCATTGCACAGTTTAGCCAGATTCAATCACTGACATAGCATATGTTTTTTCCAGTAAATATGGTATAGCCTCTTGGCTGGTTTTATACTTACAAAGACCTGAGATGAACATGAAAAACCTGTTCTTTCAGGTTGGTCCTCTGGATACTTCCAACTTCAGCTTTTTTTGAACATTGGTCTACGCCTGTACTGCTTGAAAAATATCTCTGGTTTGAGCTGAGTGACTGTGCTACCACAGAAATGCAACCATACAGAGGCTAGTCCCAAAAGTCAAAGCGACTTCCATACGCTTTCTGGATTGCGTCACAATGTGATTCATAAGAGATTTGAACCCTGTCACAACCATATAATTGCCATTTGCAGTACATAGATGCCAGTCAGAAATGAAATACAGTCTTCCCTCCACGTTCACAGGTTTGACCTTTGTGAATATTCATGAAGTGCCTACTTGCCCCTCCCCCATTCTTCCCCCTCCCATTCCCTTGCCTTTTGCCCAGGTGTGCCACGCCTTGCACCTCTCTGCCTGGACAAAAGGCAAGCAAATGGGAGGGAAGAGCCCTGTGAATGGAAAAAACACAGGCAAACCTTCTCCTCCATTCTTCCCCACCCATTCCCTTGCCTTTTGCCCAGGTGCACTGTGCCTTCCTTCTCCACACCTGGGCTAAAGGCAAGGGAATGAGAGGAACAGCCCTGTGTGCAGAAAAGAAAGGCCCATGCAAACCTTCCCTCGACTTCCCCCAACCTCATACCTTTTGCCTTTTGCTTGAGTGCAAAGAAGTAAGGCATATGTCCCCAGGTAAAAAGGAAGGGAATGGAAGAGAAAGCCCCAGAAGGCAATGGGAGGGGGAGTGCTCATTCGTGGAGGGGGGGGTTATTTGCTTTTTTTGAATTTCACAAGGCTTCTGTACCCCAAAACCTCATGAAAGTCAAGGGGTCACTGCATTTTTGAACTGCTGAACTTACCATTCAGTCATTTGATCACACTGCACATTCAGTGCTACAAACTGCTAGCCATTACGAGACTATGAAATGCTGATAATAAATGTAAAACGATGTTGGGATAGCTTATACTGAATCCTCATGAATATTAGAAGAGGTAACAAGAACAATAAAGGAATAAACTGTTATTCATACTTCAAACTGAGCTTTTCCGAGTATATGCAGCAAACCAGTAATGGATCTTGCATCATATTCATTAGACCCTCTAAAACTATCGTGAGTTTGTCAATATTTTTTCCATTTTTACATTTGTGGAACTGAGGTTCAGGCATTTTCTGAAGGCTATCTTCTGAGTCCATAGCAGAGACAGACCTGAACTGAGGTTTCCCAGATCCAAGTACAGTTTCCTCTAGTTTTTATGTCAGGATACATTTAAAATTCAGAAATGGTTTTCTACATCCTATGTATCTAAGGATTTGGAGCAGTAATTCTAATAGTTTTCACTTAATTTTGGGCCAAGGTAGTTCGAAATGACTGGAAGAAATCTGATTTTTTTAAAAAAAAAAATTAGTGGCAACATCATACACAAAATTTAGACAAGACAGTCTGAGATAAAACTGTCTACACAGCCACCTGCTTCATACTATGCATTCACATTTTCTCACAGAAGTTCATGACACACCGCTGGCACAAGCAAATAGTGAATACCATACCATTTGTTTGATAATTCAGCCAATCGCTGGAGTGGGACAAAACCCCTTTTAAATGTGTAGTTTCTATCTAAACACACTTAGGCTGCAAACCTACACATCTGCCTGTCCCAAACTGGTGTGCTCCAAGTGTACCGGACTAAAACTGCTATCATCCCCAGGCAAAATAATTAATGGCAATTCTGGTGTGACAAACCCAGGGGGGGGCTTAGCAATGGAGCACCCTAGCAACCCTGGGGGATTTAAATTGATCGGCTGTTGGAATTGGAACCCAGGCTAGCAAGAGGAAGGGGCTAGATCAGAGGAGTGAATAACTGAAATTTAACTGAAAAACAGAGTTGAGGTTCTGAACGGAGAGTCTGGAGTTGCGAGAGAGAGGGATCTGAGAGTACGTGTGAGAGAGAAAGAAAGTGTTGCTGGTTTTAACTTACAACTGTTGTGCTATTTGCAAATCCTTAATTTACCAACTACCTTTTACCATGACAGTTTATTAAATAAAGATTTCTTTATATTTTTTATAAAGAGTGTCTTAATTGAGTGTCTCTTTGCTTTGGATTAGTTGTACACACAACTACCAGTGATACACTAATTGGATAAATAAATCCCTGTTTCCCCCTATGTCTGAAAGGGTGTGGACTTAGGGAAAGTAGAGGGAGATAAACTGGGAGACGAAACCAGTAGGGGACAAAAGTTTCAAAGGGTGCTGTATTCTCTAAGAAAGAAGAGTTATAGCAGATCTTGAGTGTCACAGCCCTGGCTTGGTCTAGAGATCTCCCTGGTTCTGCCACTTGACATCTGGTACTCGGTCTGCTGGATATGTATAAGATTATGCTGTTATTTACAAAAGAATCTGTGCTAGCAGAAATGCCTTCTGCCTAATAATAACCTACTTCAGTTGTGGCATCTTTGAGTTAGAATCACACTGAAAATAAAGAGCATGTAGAAATGAAGTGAAGCAAAGTGAATCAGTCCTCTAAGAGCTATTGGTAGACTTTCCTTCTTTGACATTCTAATAATTCTAACAAAGTGACTGAGTGCTTCACTACCATCTACCAAATGTTTACATTGGCTGGCAAAGTGGTTAATGATCCTTAATGTTCTGAGCAAGAACTGGTTGCAATTCCAGGCCTCCCAAAGACTTCATTTTGTATCAAAAACTGACAAGTTACAGTTACATTATAAGCTTAAGCGGGCGTAGATGATGTGGGTGGTATAAAGTAGACAAACATCATGGTACTTCACAGATGGTATGTACCACCCCATCACAGGAGGTGGTAAAACTGGACCCCCAAGCAAGTAATTCTGTCTCATGGGACGGCACTCCAGTTCCCACTGGCTGGCTAAATGGCATGACTAGGGTAGGGTGTATGTCTCCTCTCTAGAAAGGCCAGTGGAAGATGGAGTTTCAAGGTTGATATAGCACAGAAGTAAACAAAGCAAAGTGAAGTATGCAGGTGTGACCGAAAACTATATAAGCAGGTTGGTAACAGGGAAAAATTTGCTTTCAGCCTTGGTCCATTCTCAGCCTTGAACTACTAAGCTAATTATCTAGCAAAGTCTAAATAAAGTCTACTGGACAGTTGTTAACGTTTTGGCATGATGCCGGCAAGGGTTCTAAGACTCATCTGCGTGCTAGCTGCAGCCAAACATCTTGCCTAAAAGGAAGAGACTGGTAAAATGAAGAACTTACTCTGCAGTCCTAAAAGCTGCCTTATTCATATTCAGTTTTCCTCCATACTCATCACTATTGGTATCTGGATGAAACTCAGAAGTTATTAACTGACACCACAAGAGCTGTGGTAAAGAAAACGTCTATCTGTCATTCACCATAATTAATTTAGCCTTTATTAGGAAAATCAACAAACTTAGAATGATAGAATCATAGAGATGGAAGAGAGCACAGAGGCCATCGAGTCCAACTCCCTGCTATGCAGGAACACAGATCAAAGCATTCCCAACAGATGGCTATCCAGCCTCTGTTTAAAAACCTCCAAAGAAGGAGACTCAACCACACTCCGAGGCAGCACATTCCACTGACGGACAGCTCTGACCGTCAAGAAGTTCTTCCTGAGGTTCAAGTGGAATCTCCTTTCCTGCAGCTTGCATCCATTGCTCCTTGCCTTAGTCTCTGGAGTGGCAGAGAACAAGCCCGCTCCCTCCTCAATATGACATCCCTTCAAATATTTAAACATGGCTATCATGTCCCCTCTTAACCTTCTCTTCTGCAGACTAGACATACCCAGTTCCCTAAGCTGTTCTTCATAGGGCATGGCTTCCAGACCCTTCACCATTTTGGTCTCCCTCCTCTGGACACGTTCCAGCTTGTCGACATCCTTCTTGAATTGAGGTGCCCAGAACTGGACACAGTTTGTGAATATGTCATAAATATATATCCCCAAATCCACATTTCAATATGCATTCCTGAGCAGGAAACACAGAAAAGAGAGGTCTGCCTTACACTACATGAGGCTATTTGCCCATTTAGCCCTATACTGTCTGCTCTAAAGTGGTGCTACTCAGAGTGGTTGTCAGTGGACCAATGCCAGTCTGCATTGTCCCCTCTCTAGAAAGGCCAGTGGAAGATGGAGTTTCAAGGCTGATATAGCACAGAAGTAAACAAAGCAAAGTTTTGCCTTCAACTGCCAGCCCACAACAAGTTTTCTGGAAAGATAGAACAGCTGTAGCCAGCGGGCACAAATACGCTAGCAGTCCCCAGCAAATTAGGAGAAAAAAATTACCAGATAGCCCAAGAAGCAGTGTTCTAAACAAAAACATTTTACGCATATGACTTTTTTTACCCAAGAACCCCGAGATCCAGCAAGCACAAGCTAATGCAGAAAACAGACTCACAGAATTACTGATACCTGCATGCAAGAACCAGATGTTAGAGCTTGCTGGCCCATAGTCCTCTCATACACACAAAATACTCCTCTTCTGTCCTTTCTCTTTTATTGCTGCAATACAATTTAGGGCAGTGAGAGAGGCATTTTATTTATTTATTTTGTATCTCAGCTTTCTCCCAATTTTGTTACTGATACTGCAAAACTACTAGCAATCAGAAGCCCTTGCTTAACCTCTCATAGCCAGAGTCTACAGGTGTTTCCAGACATACATCACACCTACCCACTCTTGCTTCAACCATAAGAGTTTATGCCATAACAAATTACCTTTGAGGTGTCACAGGGTTCTCCATTTGTTTTTTTCTGACTGGAAGTGGGTCTTAGGCAGAGATATTTAACATTCCCTACTTCCCAATCCCGTTTTAAATCTGGAGTTACAGGTGATTGAACTCGGGATCTTACGCATGCAAAGGAGAATGCATAGGCTATATCACTTGAGCTACATTCCCTTCCTATGCAAAACATTTCAATGCACATGAACCTGATGCATTGTCTTACTAGAAGAATCACAACCTCAGCTTTGCAGTAAGCCACATAGCCACTTTTATGTTTAATTGCCAATTCAACATTTGATCACCATAAAACACTGTGCGTAGGTGATAGATAAGCTGATAATGGCAGTGATACATTTTCTTTCTTATCTGTATGACAATGATATATTGAAGAATATTACATGCAAATAATAACCAGCCTGTCAATGCACTGCACATATTTGCTTAATATCTTATGCTGCCAGAAGTGTGCAATAAAATACCGAAGATAACATAAACTCACATTAACTTCTCAACAGAGCATGCCAATCATGCATGTGCATTGAAATGTGTCACCTTGAAGACATCTAACGTCTGCAATGAATTTTTCTAGCACATTCATCCTAATTTAAGCAGTGAAAAATATTTTTGCTATTCTCAGCAACTCAGGCTTAATGTAGATGAACAAAACCCAGCTGTGTTTATTCTGCTTCATACATCATCATCACAAGCCCGATAATGACAAAAATAATCTAATTCTGACTTCTTGGTATTTGTTTTCATTTAAAAATGCCATTAACTTAGAACTGAGGGACTTATTCAAACCCACAGGCAGAGGAACAGTCACTCTGAAGCTGAAATTAAACATCATATGATAGCTACAGGAAAGACTGCAATCTGAGATAACTTGTTCATGAGTAGCACATCTCCCTGCTCCCATCTCACTGAAGTCAAGCAGTCCAGATAAAGACTGGAATAGAGTTTAGTCACGCTTCAACATCTTTGCTCATTTGGCTTGCTGTTATATGAATTCCCATTATAGTTAATACATGTCCTGTCAGCAGAATTGCCCTTTGTTAGCCAACAGAAGCAGAGTTTTGCAGGGCAAGCCTATCCTCAATGGGTGCCAAAAGATGCTCCTTTTATAGTTCCCAGTGCTGGATTGAGGATTCACAATAGCACAGCTAGCACGGTCAGCCTCATAAACTCCAGCTACTTGTTTGAGCACAACTAAATCTAACTTGGCCACTGTCACAACTGACCAAGCCAGTTATCCATTTGTCCAGCCTATGCAACAATATTAAAGTACCATGCACTAGCACACAAACCTATGAATTAAGTACCTGTCATTTTCACTTGGGAAAAATAACTTTGAATTAAAACCCTTGACTCTAAGCAGTTCAAACTAAACTTCAAAGTATAGTCCTCCCTCTACATTTGCAGGTTTGACCTTCACAAAGTTGATTATTTGTGAGGTACATGCTTGCCCCCCCCCCTCATTTTCCTCCTCCCATTCCCTTGCATTCCTTACCCCAGGCTTGCCAGGTTTGTATTTAATATGCGTTTTTTTTTCTTCTTGGATGAGCAAAGCCCCCCTCTCACTGATGGAGGTGTGTCCTCTCTCCCATGTGGTTGCACCTTCTGCTGTGTAATGGCTGCTGATTGGTCAGGTGCTTTCTTTGTTCCTACTCCTCTCTTTTCAAGTTGGCTGCCAAAAGTAACTAGAAGGGAAAAACTGTGCTCTTCTCCCCTTCAGGGGAAATACTGTTAAGTCCTTTACCAATCTTTTTTCTCCCCTGTCTCTCAACACTGGGGCCAGAGGCAAAGGAATGGGAGGGGGAGCTCTAGAGGGGAATCATGGGGGTTGGAGTTAGTCACAATTATTCCACTTTTGTGAGGGTTCTGTGCCCCTAATGATACATACTTGTCCAATTTAAAACCACAGAATCATAGAGTTGGAAAGGACCACAATGGTTATCTAGTCTAAGCCATTGCCCCACATTAATACACAACTAAAGTACTCCTGAAAGATATCCATACAACCTTGGTTTAAAGATCTCCAAAACAGAGAGTCCACCACCCTATGAAACAATCTATGTCACTGTCAAACAGCTCTTTCAGAAGCAGAAGCAGAAGCAGAAGCAGAAGAGGTGGTCGGTAGTGGTGCTGATGATAGTGGTGGTAGTAGTAGCAGCAGAATTAGTTTTCCTAATTTTTAGGTGGAATCTCTTGTCCTACAATTTGAATCCACTGGCTTATGTTCTAGTCTCTGCAGTAGCAGAAAACAAGCTCAGTCTCCATTTTCTGTATAACATCCCTTCAGATATTTAAAAATAGCCATCATATCTCTCAGTCGTTTCTTCTCCAAGCTAAACATACCCAGCTCCCTAGGTCATTTCTCATATGGCTTGGTTTCTAGACCTTTGATCTTGGTTGCTCTTCTCTGGATCTGCTCCCGCTTGTCAATATCCTTCTTTAATTCTTCTGCCCATAACTGGACAAAGCATGACAGATAAGGTCTGACCAAAGCAGAATAGAATGGTACTACCACTACTTCCCCCAATCTAGACACTACACTATTGGCAGTGCAGCCTAGAACTGCCTTGACCTTCTTGGCTGCTACATCACTCTGTTAACTCATGTTTAGCTTGATGTCTATTAAGACCCCTAGATCCTTTTCACATGTACTGCTCTCAAGACAGGTGTCACTCATCCTATATTTCATGTTTTGTGCTTAGTGTATTATCTTACATTTATCTCTGTTGAAATTCACATTGTTAGTTTTGGCCCAGGTCTCCAAACTATCCAAGTTATTTTGAATTCTGTTCCTGCCCTTTGCTACTCCCACTCAAATTAATTTGGTGTCATTTATAAATCCAATAATCAGGTCTTCTATTACATCATCTAAGTCAGTGGCCCCTCCAACTTCATGAGGATTCGTGGTGCAGAACACTTACAAAAATGGAAAAACTGTGAATAACCCCCCCCCCATGATCTTCCTCCCATTCCTCTCCGGAGCTCCTCCCTCCATTCCTTTGCCTTTGGCCTGGTATTCACAGGAAAGAAAAAGACAAGATAAAGGGATTTTTGGTATTTTCTCTTCAGCCAGAGAAGAACAGAGCTCTGGTGTTCTAGCTACTTCCACCTGCCATCTTGAGAAAGGAGGAGTAGAAGCAAAGAAAGCACCTGACCAATCAGCAACCATTACATAGCAGAATGCCCAGCCATATGGCAGAGAGGACACGTCTACAGCGGGAGGAGGCTTTGCTCACCCAAGAGGGAAAAAAAGTTCCTTTTAAACACAAGCGTTACAAGTCTGAAGTGAGGAATCAAGGAAATGACAAGAGGAGGAAAGCACGTGTCTTGTGAATAATCAGATTTGTGAAAGTCAAACCCAGACGTGGAGGGAGGACTGTATTAAACATTACCATGCCCAGGAGGGGATCCCATTTGTCTTTCGTCTCCAGAACGAAAGCACCCATTGATAAGTACTCTTTTATTTAGGATATATCGACAAATATCCACACAATAGTAGTAAATGGCCATGGCCTATAAGGTCATAATAGTATGGAGTTAGGACATGCTAATTTCTTCATTAATAATACCACCAACAGTATTTAGCTGCTTGTTCATTTATCATAGGTACCTTCTGCCCCAACAGTGTTTAGAACCTCATACTAATAAATGACAGAACACCACTGTCATGCTCCTCCTGATATAGCTTTGTTATTATTCTTTCTAATGTACTTACACATCTCCCTTCAATCTAAAGAAATAAAAAAGAGCAGCTTACTATAAAAAGTGAAAACAACATAAAATCAGCTAGTACGGTTGAGCGATCGTTAGAATATTAGGATAGGGCTGTCATCTTGTCTTTTTTATATCCTGTCTACATTCCAATTGTGTTCTCACCTAAAAAAATTCCTCGCATGGCACAACCTTCATATAGTGCAATAACAGCAAAAAGCAAGGCTAGTACAGCAGGAATAAGGTCTGCGACGGCAGCACCTGAGCCATGTTTGTTTTCTCCATCTGTTTGAGGAAATTACATATTTTCATTTGGGATCTTTATTTACAATCCTATGAGACATTGCCTCAGATAGTTAAAATTCATACCCTTCTTGCAGTCAAGAACTATCTGTGTAATGCCTTGCTGCTTAACATATTTTTAAATTTGGACTCTAAAATGTTGTCTAGAATCCAAAGTTAGGTATTTTTAAGACCATGGACTTTAACTGGAATGTTGTGTTAACTTTGTCAAATTCAAACACTTGGAACTGAATCTAACTGCCTGTGACTCTTACGATTAGGCTTCTACCTGAATAAGCAAACGTGTTTCACTAACTAGCAACTAGTATTAATATATTTATATCAGACACTGTTTTCTCCCTTGCTTTGTCAGAAGGAGAGTACTTTGCAACTGAGGACATGATTCCTTCCTGCTACAAACAAAACCACAGATTATCAAACTTCCAATATCAGTGCTTGTGGTAAACAAAAAACATTAAAACAGTGTTATTGAAATGTTTTCAGACAAATGGATTACTCCTTCACTGTCATATACCCATGAACTAACAATCTGTTCACTGGTTCATTATATTTGGCCTGGTCCAAATATAATGAACCAGAAGAAGACATCATACAGTATTTTAATGTAATGAATTTTGCAGTGAACCTTATGAATCATAATAAATTATGATGTATAAAAAATGTTCAGGTTTTAATATAGTGAAACAGGCTGATGAAAGCTCATGGTTTTATAGAAAACCATGACCAGTGGGCCAAAAACATGAATAACACCTCCAAGAACTATAGACTATTTTCATGGGTTTATTACTAGACATATCTGCTGTAAAAAACATTACATATAGCAGGTTGCAAAAACCAGAAGTAATAGATGGGCAATATATTTCGTAGATGAAGAATGGTATGTAACATACTGCAATTTTATACCATTTACCCTCCTCAAGATAGGAAATTTACTCTCTTTAACAGCAGTTCCCCAAATAGACACACCTTGTTTTTTTTCTCAGCATCATTTTTAGTGTGTGGTTTGTCACAGATCTAACTGAGAAAACAGATCCAATGTTTATAACACGTAGCAAAACACTACAATTATATTGCTCATTTACAGCTATGGCAAGTGAGAGTTTTTTCCAAGGGGCAGAGGGATGAAGTCAACGAACAGCATCCAAGCCTGCCAGCAAGAGAAATATTTTCAGCAGTGAAGGAAAATGCCAGTGTTCCTTTTCAAAATTCCACTTTTAGTGTTATGCTTCAAAATCATCGCTTTCAAAAAATCATAACTAGCCAAAAAATAGATATAGCTGACACCTTCTATGGGACTGCTAACAATGCTCTTCCTTCCACTGAATGAAAACCATACAAATGCCTATTCTCCTGGTTAACATCTCAAAAGAAGGCAAACACTGACAAGGTTGCCAGAGTGAAAACTGAAGATAGATCCTGTCCCTTTGATGGTTCTACAGAAGAAAGAATTTCAGCAGGTGTTGTTACCTTGTTGTGGGATAAGGAACACCTGCTGAAATCCCCCGTTCTACACAACCATTAGAGGGACAGGAATCTTCTCCAGTTTTCAGACTGGCAAGCCTAAACTATGATAGGGTTCAGCAGGCTACACAAGTGTTAATGACTACTGACCCATACATTTAGGCCCTTTCCTCAGCTTACCTTCTTGCAGCAGCATCCAGTGGGGATCCCATCAGCGGCTCTGCCCGGAAGGTAGCATGATGAAAATGCTCCCCTCTGCACCAGCAATGGCCATGCCTCTTCCTTCCACAGCACAGCCAGGTACTTTCCCAGGCTGTGCTGGGAAAGGAAGTGCAGCTATTGCGCTTCTGGGGCTTCCGCAAGACAGATAAGTGCAGGATGGTAGCGCAACTGCCAGTCATTGATAGGGAAACCCTGTCAATTATTTAACCCGCAATCACACCACCTGGGGACTGGAGAAGGATGAGACCGTGATAACATCATGCAGAAGCATTGTCACAGTCCCGTCCTTCTTAGGTCTCCATGGCGGGATGAGAGGGTGCTGCAGAAAGGGCCTAAGTCTGCAACACAAGGTATCTTACATTTCCTAAGCGGCTATCTTTTCACTGTTGTAAACCATATGTAAGCAACATACATACAACAACATATGTACATATATACTTTTGCCTTTGAAAGGTATACATAGTATACGTACATTGGAAAGCTACAGACAAACACACTGTCACATTAGGGAGGGAGAGCGAGAGACAATGAGACAGCGAGAGAATGACAAAGAGAAGAAGAAAAAGAATTCAGTGTGTATGAAGTTACCCCAGATAGCAAGTATTAAAAATTACATAATTTCATCTAGAAAAAATAATATTCCTTGTACTTTATCAGATTATCAGATTAGTATCAGGTTTGTAATGCTAACGTATTGTTCTGACTTATACAGCTATCTATCTATACTGTAATGCCGACCCTGTATGGCTCATACTCTTTTGCAACTACTCCACTAACTAATCCTTGAAATTTACTGATTACAGCACAGTCTTACTCACATTAAGCTAGAAATTCATCACGGCTTGCTGCCATAACATTGAGGAAATGTTTGTGGCTGCAATTAAGCAGGGTCAGCTCTAGTTAGTATTTGGATGGGAAACTGCCAACAAATATCAGCTGTTTTGTAGGCTATATTTCAGAGGAAGGAACTGGCAAAACCACCTCTTAACATTTCTTGCCTAAGAAAACCCTATGAAATACATGGAGTCACCATAAGTCAACCAGCAACTTGATGGCACATACACACACATATCTCATCTGTGGGATCTTAGAATTCATATTCACATACACACAGGAATATACACATATTCACATACCCAGGAACTGTTTTTGTGTTGGAGATACATTCCAGTTTTCTCTTGTCTGAGTGTGGACTGTCATTCTCATTTTTGTCTCTGTTACTCAAAGGACATTGTCCCTTTCTCCCTTTATCTTAATTCTGAAAAAACTCCAAATATAAAAGATACTTCCATAGTCACTTCAGTTTACAAGCATACTAGATAACAAAGCCTCTGACAAAGAAGCTCCTTTTTACAAAATCTTTTTACAGGAGCTCAGCACAATTCCCTCCTCTTTTCTTATCTTCTGCCTATCTGCATGTGTGCTTTTCCAGTACTGGCATTGGAAGTATAGTAAAGGAGGGATGGAGAAAGACAGACCTTCAGGGTTTAGTGGCAATAGTGTGTCTGCAATAAACAATGCAATAAAACTTGACATGGGAAAGAATGGATTCTAGGTGATGCTACTGTACCTATGTACAACAAGCAAGGTAAAAAGCTGTCTCCAGAATAATTTAGTGACAAAAGAAAGAGGGAAAGCAGACTACCATGCTCACCAGCTACGCCTGAATGCTGAAAAAGCATAGATCTATCAACTTCACCACCAAAATGGAAATAATAAGAAATGTAGAGGCTTTTGAAAGAAAAAAAAATGAACCCAAGATACATTTGGAAAGAAGCTTTCCAGTGATTTCCAGATGATTCAAAATGGTTTTGCTCCCTTGTGAAAGTCTTGGCTGATCTGGTTGTTTCATGCATAATGTTAGATTTGAATTAAAAAAACTGCTGAAATATGTTGAACTGTTCTTTTTTATGATTTAGAAACCTATGCCTATTCTTTTTATATTATTTCTAGCTCTAGTACCAAAGCATCTGTTTAAAGAAGTAAAGCCCAGGAACACATCCACTTGGTTAACAGAGGTACACCTGTGGCTTGAATATTTTTCTAACAACAGGTGGCCCAATAAAAGATACCACTTTGTTTACTTTGCATCTTTAGTGTAAGTATGCTGGTCCATTATAATTTTTACAAAATTACAAAAAAGCAGGCTAATATTCTAGGAGTTCAGCCTATCATTTGGAAGAATTACATGTCTAAGTTCAGTTCTGCTTACACAATCAAAGCAGTAAAGCTTTCAGCAAATTGGCAGTTTTTCCCATAGTTATAAAACTGCAGATCCAAAGCCCTCATTAGAAGGTTGGGGAATTCCACTGAATATTGGTTACGAAACAGAACTTTCCTTCTCTGAAAAGAAATAAGTATTTCATTTAAAAAAATATGTGCAGTCAACCGAACCACGTCAGGAAGAGAAAGAAAGAAGAGATATACAACTATGGTTTCTTCTGTCTGGAGAAATGAATGTCTGAAACACCACAAACCCTACTAAATAGCACAGGACTAAAATCAGCAATGTGTTTCTTCCAGTGGTCAGGAGGAATGAATGTATGAAGCCCCACAACCAGAATTAAATAGCATGGGAACAAAATCAGTAATGTGTTTCTTCCAGTGGTCAAATATTGCACAAAGCTTCACCTAAGATCTATGGCCATTTCCACACTACACTGTTATAGTGCTATTATTCCACTTTCAACATCCTATGGAATTCTGGGGTTTGTAGTTTACTGAAACCAAAGAGCTCTCTGGCTGAGAATTCTAAAGGCCCGTCCCTAAACTGCAAACCCCAGGATTCCACAGGACACTGAAAGTGGCATAATAGCACTATAACAGTATAGTGCAGAAATATGTCCCCACTGAACCACAAACCTCTCTTGGTGATCTTGGGCAAGTTACTTTTTGTTTGGCCTGTTGCGGGGATAAAGTGGGGAAGAAAAGATCCATGTATGGCCAACCCTAAACTCATTAGACTTTCCTTTTTCTTTTCTCTTTTCTTTTCTACTCTTAGTTCATCTCTCTCTATCAACACTTGGATTTTTCAAGAGGCATGCTGAAAAACCTTTTACAGGGATGTTGAGAATAGCTGAAAAAAACTGTGAAATTCTATTGGTAGTGAAAGAAATTTATAACACTAAAACTAGTTCACATATCACATTAACAATATTCCAAGTTACCTTAATGTGTGAAACTAACAGCATTGGTCATGACTGAGCAAAAGATAACCACTATCATAAATTCAAGTATATGTAAATACAGTGGAACTAGCCCAAGGTTATTGATTTTGCACAATCTTAAAATAGTGCCAAATTGTTGAAGAATTCTCTGTAATTAAATATTTGGGGTGCGATCTGGTCCCAGTAAAGCTACTGATTTCAACAGCTACACTGACTTCAATGAGAGAAAATCTACACATGTGTTTTGCTTTGACAGAAATCTATTAGAATTAAAAATGCTTTAACCTTGGCCAGGTTAAGCCTTATGATTGTTGGCGTCAAGTGATTCTAATATACGCAAATTTATTAACTGCACTCTTTCCTAATTGCACTCCACCCCAGGGGTCAAGAAAAATTTGCTCCAGAATGTCCCCAAATGCTCTCCAAGGGGTGTTGAGGTCATTTCCCCCACACTTGGAAGCCTCCTGGGCCTCTCAGGGGTCAAAAACAATTTCTGCTGTTTCTTTTTCCAGAAAACAATTTTCCCTGAAATGACCCAGTAATGTCCACCAGGGGCAATGGGGCATATTTGCACCATATTTTGCAGGCCATGCCAATTTAGGACCAGGAGAGGCCTTTCTTTGAAACAGGAAGTGAACAGGCAGTGACTTATGTTTACTTCCTATTGTAATAAAAGGCCTTTCCTGGCCTTAAAATAGCCCAGGAATGCCCCCAAAATATGGCTGAAATGACCTCATACTCCCTTGAGAACATCTGGAGAAAAAGAATTATTTTTTTTTCAGGAGCAGATGCAGTTGGGAGGTCTCCATGATTTCCTGGAAGGCTAATGTAGCCCCTAACCTTTCCATAGTAGCCTGCCATTGCACTGGAGCATAATTAGTAAAAGTGTTCAAGAATTGATCACACAGTCAAATCAAAATTCCTAGCCGATGGTGTAACTGACACACATCTTCTCCTTTTTGCCTTTCCTCTACATCCACATATACACAGAGGAAGACAAAAGTGTACACTAACAATATATACATTCACTATTACGTTGTATATGCATGAAAAATAAAAGAGACATCCAAATTATAGTGGTTTGAAGCCAAGAATTATTCCTTTACTATTGACACATATTTCAACATTTTAAAAGCCAAACTATCAGATTAGGTAACAAATAACAGAATATGACTGATGACTCATTTTAATTACTGTTTAATTTAAAGTGTATTACAAAAAGTCTGTCTTGTCTTTAATCATATTCCTGCTAAGATTCTTATCTTATTTAAAGAAACATTTCAGATTCAAATTGAGGCACACAATTCCCTCCACAAATAAATGTTGGTTTGCAACCAAAATATCCTCAGTGGTAATGTCTCCGTGATGAATTCTTTTAAAATGTCCATAGCCATCCAACAAGTTAAAAATTTAAACAGTAAATGTCAGTAAGACTCAATAATTCTTAATTGGCTCATATCCTACTTTTCTTGGTGTTGATCTTGAGACATTTAGAGAGTTTCTTTTCAATTTTCCCTTGGATCTCTCTAAGCAAATATTACAGGAAACCTAACCTCCTTCATTCTGGAAAATAGTCTAAAATGGGAAAGAATGGAACAGAATACAGCTGTAAAAGTCCCTATCTTGTGGGAATCTTCTTCCTCTAATAGTAGTAATTCGCTATGCGTAAATAAGGGGTTTCACATAAAGAACTGACATTTTAAAACACAATATTACCTCTTGTCATTTGTAACTTTCTTATTAGAACACAAAGTACATATACAGGCATAGACGACTCAACCACTTGTACTTCAGTCCATTCCAAAATGTAGCAGCAGCACATAAGAATAACGTTAAATGTCCCACTGCCCTATTTTTTTATTCTGTAAGCAGACAGTACTATGCTATATTCCTATGCATAAGCAAAATCCCATTTAGCTTAATGGAACCCATCCTAGGTACTTCTGTAAAAAATATTGTAAGAAATGAAGATGAAGATGATGGTGAATGTTTAGTTATTTTCCTTTTGAATTGGAAAACTGGAATCTAGTTATTTTCCAGTTGAATCTGAAACATCTTGCCATCTGCCAAAGTATTTCAAGTTGCATAAAGTTGATACCATGTCAAAATATTTAATTGCTGAGAGTATTAACATTAAGCAAGCCTTTCTTTCAAAATGTTTAAAATGAATGCTCTGACATATGGCTTTGACAACATGGGTATTTCAACATGATTGAAAGAACAATGAAAAAAGTAAACTGGTAATGACGGTGATCACAACTGTTTGTGTATATAGTACCATTCATGTGCATGGCACTCTCCAAGTAAAACAATCAAGAGCAGTGGATCCTGCCAAAGATGTACAATCTAAAATATATGTATATACACAAACACAGAAGGAAGAAAGGAATAATAAACTATACTATACAATCCAGATAAAAATACAGTATAATAAAAAGCAAATCGACAAACACATGTAATCAAAACATACAGCACTGTAAAACAATATGAAACTAAAATCCCAAAGACTTTGGAAAACAAAAAAGTTTTTTAATTGAGATTTAAGAATAATGAGGGAAGGAGCAGTCTGCAAATGTTCAGAGAAGCAATTCCAACTGTATGGAGCAGCAAATTTCAAAAAGAGGGAGCAAAGCCAAGGAAGAGGAAATCTGTGGTTGGGTGAGAAGCCTAGAACGCAGACCTCAAGCAGCTGGTAAAAAGAAATAAAGGCTGAGAGACAGTGGGGAGTTTGGTGATTACTGTGCCCCTTATGCTCCAGGTTTGTCAGAGTAATATTAATAGTGCTGCCACTATTACTGCTACTATTACAACTTAATTAGTAAAAAAAGATATTGCTTAACAAAACGGCAATAGAGCTATGAGAAGCTGAAGAGAAAGTAGATTTTATACATTCCAGACTGTCAAAGCCTCCAACGTAAGGTAAAGTCTTTGTTCACTTACTTCTCATAGCATAACCCTTTCATCTTTCCAATGCTGATACTTAAAAGTCATTTCAGGTATAAAGCAGGTCATGGTGCCCTTCCCATATCTAGCAACATTTCTGCATCTCATTCATGAAAGTCATTTGTTGTTTGGAACCAAGGTAAATGCTCAGTTTCAAAAATGCAGGCAGCAATTTCGGTGTGAGAGCAGCACATGAATTAAGAGCAGGGTAGATGTATCCTTGGTTTTAGAAACAAAGAAGTACAAGAGATTTCAGTGATTAGAAATTCATGTCTAACAACTGTGCGATGAAGGAGAAAGCCCTTGAGAGTTCAATTCCCAGAAAACACTCATTACAGAAGTGTAGCTATACTGTAACTGACAAAAGTAATGATATCCATGAAGGCATGGCTTGGGCCCTTTCCGCATGGCATTTTTAGAGCGCATTAGGTACGCTCCCTCCCCGCTTGAGGAGCCGCCGTACCGCATGACATTCCGGCCAAACAGGTGCTATCCCGGCTACAGGCAGTGCTGATCCGGCTTTTTTCTATTTTCGGCTGAAAGGTGAAAATAACCTCCCTTTCCCGCATCAATCGCGCGAGTGGAGGGCATGAGGAGCCACCATCTGATGTGCTTCCGGAAACAACCCAGGAGTGGGCGGGGTGTGGGCAGTCCCTGCTGCCTGTCCCTCACACAGCAACTCTTGGAGGAAGCTCCGCCCAGCTGCAGGCTGGCCGCTGCCCCCATCACAGCAGCATACACTGCAGGACACATCGCCAAGGGAGGCCACCCCAGGGCTGACGTCGCCACGCACACTCGTGATGATAGCAGCCCCCAGGGTCTGGCTGACTTACAATTCTTTTTTAAAAAAAATCAGCGCTATGATTAGCACGTTAGCACTGTAGCACCGAGCAGCGTGCCCTCGGGGCTGACAGCCAGCCTAGTTCTCACAATGGAATCGGTGAGGAGCTCCCAGACAGAAAACCTCCCCCTCCCACCTATCACTATGGCCATCACCTAAACAGCCAAACACCTCCAACCTTGCTAAACATGCTGGACACTTTGGAGAGCCCAGCCAACATGCTCAACGCATATGTCCCCAACGAGAAATGCAGCGATTCACATGTCAGCAGGAAGAATGGACTGCACACACACAGGGTGGGTGACACCTGGCTAGGAAGCACAATGTGTGAAAGGCACCCTGGGGACTTAGCAGTCCACAGGCTGGAAGGAACGCCATACTGTGTGCAATGCAGCAGCTGAAAAGGCCACTGCGAGTCTGGACAAGACCCACACAACTGTACTGTATAGACCAAGGAATGTAGTGCCACCACTTCATTCTGCCGTGAGGAGACCTCACCTGAAATATCGTGTGCAGTTCTGGGCACCACAAAGCAATAACAACAGTGAACACACTGGAACGTATCTAGAGCTGGGAGACCAAAAGGATGAAAGGCCCGGAAAACCATGGAGCCCTCCAAGAAAAGCCTCGGGAAGCTGGGGATGTCTAGCCCGATGGAAATCAGGTTGACAGCAGACAGGAGAGCCATGCTGTCAGATTTGAGGGGTCATCACGGTGAACACAGAGCTAACCCTTTTCCTGCTGCTGCAGAGACCTGGACATGGCACAACAGGACCAAATGTTAGGCAAACAGATTGTACCCAAAGATCAGAGAGAATCCCTGGAGGGCACACCCCTCTGACGGTGCAATGTGCTGCCTCCCAATGTGGGAGAGAAGCATACCTTCTTGAGAGGTATGCAAACAGAGGCTGGCTGGCCCTCCACCAGGAGTCTTCCTGCATGGCAGGGGTTGGACTCCATGGCCATTGTGGACCCTCCCATCTCTAGGATGCTAAATCCCATGACTCCATGATTTCAGCCCACCCTCTCCAGCCTACCAGACAGCAGCGGATTGGTGGAATCTTCCCCGTTGGTTGAGACGGCAGCAGCAATGGAGCTGGCTGCTTGGGTGGAGATGGTGCCGGCTCCCCTCGCTCGCCACCGCTGCCATGTCCTCCAGGCCTGGATAGCAGTGATGTTGTTCATATAGAGCTGCGTGGCCTGTGTCCCAAGGAGCTCCGTCTGCTTAGGCTCCATCATGGGTCACTGGAGTGGTGGAGACAGCTACACCTCGAGCTGGGTCACAGCTGCGATTTGTCCTGTCAGTCCCCACCTTTTCCGGTGCAGCCTGTTACGGGGGGCCTCCTGCTACCAGTCTGGCCTTGAGGCTGATGCAAGCGCCTGTTGGCAGGACTATCGTGCTAACGTTAGCACGATAGCTGGCAACAAAATAATAATTAAAAAAAAACACTGACCAATCAGGGGCAGTGGGGCGGGGACAGGGCAGAATCTGGGGATGGCCCAGGACACCAAGGTACGGAAAAGGCACCGGCGTGAGCCGGTGCTATCTTGTAAATCTCCTGGTGCGTGCGGAATACAATAGGTTCCGTACTGGACCTATTGCAATATTGGTGCTATCTTGCAAATCCCCTGGTGCATGCGGAATGCAATAGGCTCCGTACTGGGCCTACTGCAATATTGGTAATACCGCGAAGGCAGCGGATGTCGCCCTATTAAGGTAAGGTGCGGAAAGGGCCTTGGTCAGGAATGGAAAGGTAAGTCCAGAAAACTTTAAAAGATAGTGGTGTTTATGATCCAACAAAAAAGTGAAGGAAGTGAGATGGGGTTGTGAGTAGAGACAACTTCACAAAATTCTTTAGCAAAAATACTAAGCTCAACTATTGGTGACCATACTGATCTCAGACCACAAGACTGCAGATCCAGTTAAAATTAGCCTTATCAGTTCCAAGGCAAGATATGAGAAGTGCTAAATAAAACCAGGAAACCCACTTTCATACACAGATATTTTGCCACCTGAATTCTCAGATAACATTTAACTTCTTTTCAAAAGGGTTTGTGCTCTGTGTGTTTTTCAAACCCAGTGGCCTCCCTTAAGCCCACGATAAACACTTGCCTAGGGCTTTTTATATAAACAGATTAGAGAACGTAGCTGCAGAAGGAACATCATTATTTCAGCTAAAACAAAGAACAGAAAAATAATATTCTGAAAGGTAATTCTTATTTCTATTTTGAAATTCCGCATATTTGAAGTGAAGCTTTTGTCCTGACATTCACTGACATATTTTAAGTGAGGAAAAACTGAAAGAAAATTGGGGTGATTCTAATTCCAGTGCACGGACCTTTTATCTTTAAGTTGATCTAGCACAACTCATATCTTCCCTTGTATATTTCATCTGAATTCATGCAGCACAAGCCTATGTATTTTATTCTAAGTTGTACCGTGTTCAGTGAGGCATACTCCCAAGTAATAGCGCACAGGCTTTCAGCTTTATGTCCAAGTGTTGCAAGAGGGAAAATATTTTGTTCTGGCCCAGTGCTGGAGAAACTGTAGTCCTTAAGATATAGTTAAAATCGCTTTCTCTTCAGACCTAGCCAGACTGGCAACATTTAATGATAATAGTAGTTCAGCTGCATCTTGAGGTCCAAAGGTTTCCAACTCCTGCCCTAGTCCTTGTATAGTGGGGTTAAATTGTCAAAACACAGGAAGACTCAAGTTTGAAGAAGAACATTATCTACTATTAGGTCATATGAAGAAGCAGTACAGGTGCAAGGGGAGACCTTAACAAAAATCCTGACCAACTCAGTACACATTAATAAGAACACAAAGAAATGTTCTAAATCACAGATATAGAACCTGCCAGACAGCTTGCTAAGCATCTTCAAGCAGTTTTAAGTTTTTCTAATTAGCTTAACTGCACACTCATATACATGCCTACTCATTTGTAGATTTGGCAAGCACAGATTGTTTTGAGGAGAAAGATCAGAATAAAGAAAATATGTTTGGAGTAAAGTATGAACTGGATTGGGAAAATTTAACATATTTTATCTTAGGAAAAGCCCCTAAGAAACTTGAATCAGCAACAGTTTCTCTCTCAAAGAGAAACTGATAGGACTGTCTAAGACAGCTATTAGAAGGTTTAAAAAGTTAGAGGCAGCAGACAGTATTTGGAAGAAGAGCTTCTGAGCTACAGTGCTATATGTATTGAATACACACACACAAATATCAAATATGTATCATTTGAAGGGAAAATGTCCATAAAGGTAACCAGGGAAGTGGTTAAGCCTGGTGGCACAGTGGTTAAATGCCAGTATTGCAGCCAGAAGGTTATGACTTTGATCCTCCTGGGCTCCAGGTCGACTCAGCCTTCTATCCTTCTGCAGGTCAGTAAAATGAGTAGCCAGCTTGTTGGGGGCAATTAGCTAACACATTGTAAATCGCTTAGAGAGCACTTAGCTGATAAGAGGTATAGAAAAACACATGCTATTGCTATTGCTATATTTTTTGAAGCTTTGATAGGAAGAGGCATCTAAAAAATTTTTCTATGACCTTCATATATAATTTCTCCTTTCCATTTATTAACTCCTCATATTCTATCTTGAGTAGTTCCAAGATATTCAAATACATAGTTGCATAGTTATTTCCTCCTAAAATCTTCCCTTATTCTTTTTTCCTGTACACACTGGTTATTCCATAGTTAGTATTTCCCAATAATAACTTGTAAAATATAATTCTTTCGATAGAACTCTACCTGCTTATGGTTTTCTTAATTCTATTTTGCCATATTTTCCTTTCCAGTCCAAGGTCAGCTATCTTTTGCCTAGCATTTTCGCTTTCATTGAGTGGTCTCTCTCATTAAACTATATTTCTTTTGTTGTTTTCCTTTTCACAATTATTTTTCTATAATACAACTCCCATGTTATTTTCGGTACATCTTTCCACCTGCTTAAGTAATTTATTCTTTCTATTCAGCTAGATATTTTATCACCATATACTTTTAAAAAACAAACATAGAACATAATAAAACAGAAATAACACAGCCTCATTAAAAGATTTGTCTGCTCCATTATATTAACAACTAAAAGCCTCCTTAATTAAAAACTCTGTTGTTTTTGTGTTGCTTCAAGTTGTTTCTGACTTATGGCAACCATAAGGTGAAACTAGTTTGGCGTTTTCTGGGGCTGAGAGCTTATGACACTTCCAAGATCACCCAGCGGATTTCCACAGCCAAGTGCGGAATCGAATCACTACACATACTGGCAAAAACACTGCAGCGAGGGGTCCATCTGGACCTCCCATAGAAGGGAGTTCCACAGCCTGGGAGCAGCCATAGAAAAGGCTCTCTCCCACATCCTCACTAGGTGTGCTTGGGATAACAGTGAGGCTGAGAGAAGGCCTTCCTCTTAAATAAGTAAAATTAAATAATACTAGAAATAAGACTCACTGAGTTTAAGTGGGATTACTCCCTGTACAGAATGTAGTCAACATGCTTTTTCTATAAATTATGTAGAACAAGTACTTCTAACTACAAAAAGGAACTGGTTATGGTCATCTCTGACACTCTGATATGTGTTATCCAATACATGTAATTCTTGACAGACCCACCACACTTATTCTCCTCTGCTACCGGCTATGATGGCTAACGCTGATGGAAACTGTAGCCCAACAACATCTGGAGTCTGATACATTCCCCACTCCTACTTTAAGACATTGAGATAATTACTTTCTATCATACTTTCTCTTTAAAAACAGCATTTTCTATTTAAAAACACCCATGGGACCATCAGCACACCTGATTAAAAACATTTTCCATTTGCAAGCAGCACAATTTTCCATTTGTGGGATGCACAGAAATTAAGCTTTTCTTAGAGATACTACTTATTCCTAAATTACTTCGTGGTAAAGCCCCAAAACAGTCATAAAAGGCTGCAGGACTGGGACACACTCAAAAAAAGGAAAGGGATTTCTCACAAAGAAAAAATAGTACAATTTTATGTGTTCCTTTTCACTGGGGAATACACCTGCTCTATCTGATCAATAAAAAAGTGTAAGTGCGGTATCCCAGTTCATACGAGTGTGGTGGTCTAATTAAATGCAGAGTTGACTTTAGAGCCTAAATTAGGTACTTGAAGGGGGATGAAATCACCCAAAAATGTGATAGGTACATTTACATTTCTTAATCAGATTACATTCCTCTTCAATGCACTTCCTAGAAGCATTTGAAAAGCAAGGAAGACAATATTATATTGGGTTAATCAGAACTTTATTGCCTAAGTAGGTCAGACTTTGAAATAAAATCTCGAAATCTATGCAGTGTTAAGAGAAGGGAGAAAAATCTTGGATGTACAGTCAAGGTGCTAATCACTTTTTAAATAAAAGAAGACTTTTGCAGGAATACTAAATGCAGCATTTTAAAATGCACAGTCACACACCTGAGGCTGTTCTATCACTCTCATTTTAATTCAGTTTTTAATAACCAACTGAATTTTAATTAACTGGATTTCTTTATTCATTTACAGTTCCTATTTACCAAAGACTGAGGGGCCCTGTCTCATTATGCCATACAAATCTATTGTGTTCTTCAGCCTCTTTTATTCAAGTACATAAAGAACTACCTGAACTTGTAGGTGAGAACTTTTAAGTGAGGAACTGATCTTGATCCATATCAAGTACTGTTGTTAATTGGATATCCTGGTCAGAGTTCAAGACTTCAGATGCAAAGAAAAAGGATGAGGAGTCTCATATCAAAAGTATTCGAACAGCTTGGCCCCAGACTAGTAGAAGCCAGCACAGCTCAAATATTGCAGTAATATGTTCTAGCAAGTACCCTGGCCACTCTATTTATGAATTATTATGATTACGATTAAGCAGATATTTTGTTCTTTCATAAAATACATAAAATACAGAATAGTTCCAATGCTTGGAGCATCACAGAGAATTACAGTTTGTTTGTTTTTTAAACAGTTGTCTATATTTTAGAACAAGAGTGAAGAACTGCAGTCGTCCAAGTGTTTGGGGGATAAAATTCCCTCCAGGAGATGTAGGCTTACAATTCCTACATCTAGAGGGCACAGCTCCCACCTCTGATTTAGACGTTCATCTCACTGTAAACTACCTTAAGGGCTGTGTTACAAAGCCCAAGCAATGCAATTGTAGATTTCTTTCATATGCATTATTTACACCTTATGTAAAATGGTGTAAATGTTTAGAGTGATAAACTTTGTTGTAAAAGTCCTAGGACAAAATCATTGCATAATCATAGACTATGTACATTTTGAGTAAGCTACCATGATTCTAGAACTGGAGAAGAAACAATTTCATGTGCTAGTATAACAAGTCTTAACAAAGAACTACTATGTCATTTTATGAGAGTATAGACATAAGAGTGGGCATAAGAAATGGTACTAGAGCTGTTGGACAGTACCTGCTAGAGTAGGCACATTCAATCAATTGTTGAATGATGAGTTAACACATAGCAAAATGCAATAAATTTAATGGGTCTATTCTAGTCAAATCTGAAGGAGAATTTAGGTTATTTTCCTTAAACGTCTTGCTCTCTCTAGACCTGATACTGCATTTCTCTTCTTCTAACACAAAAACACAGAAAGTGGAAGGAAGTCTAAAGTGAAAGCTCTACAGCAGAAATTTTCAGCATTTTTAGCCTGTGGCCATATTAGAATTTTTCAAGAAAATGTTTTTAGAGAAACTGCCTGCCACAAAAGGGCTGCCAAAGTTTGTGGTAGATAATCAAGAAATGTGTTACTGGAACATAACATAATTTCAAAGTCAAAGTGCAGGTACTAGAAAATACACTCCTTTAAACCCCACAAAAACAAACAGAGATTGCATCTATACAACATGGCTTGATACCACTTTAGTTGTCATGGCTCCACCCTGTGCAATCCTGGAACTTTTAGTGAGATACTTAAAATTATCTGCCAGAAAGCTGGTATATTATAGTTTAAACAAGTGCTCTCAAGCAGAAAACACCAAACACCTTGCTAAACTATGTCTCCAGATTTTGCAGAATGGAAATATGCTAGTAAACATGGTATCAAACAGCTTTGTAGTGTAGATGTACTCTGAGAAGACTTAGAAGACTGGCAGCCAGCCAGGTTCTTTCCTCAAGCCTAGTTGGAAATCCAGCCCTTCTTGGCTAGAATTATATTGTATGCTTACATAACAAGGGGTAATGCCAGCATAAATAAACTTAAAGACATTCAGCAAGCAAGTCCAGCTTTGAGTGCCTCTTTGAGCTATGTTTTTCCCCTGGCTGCATAATTGTAGCCAGAAGGGGCATGGGTACAGCTCTGTCCATCAACTGATTGGCTAGGGATGTGTGCCTGGTACAGTTTGGGTAGTGCAACCAGGGAAAGGACCAACCTTCATTTGCCAGCATAAGCATGCTGGTAGAGTTTGACATAATACCAGTGCTCTAACAGAATCTCAGCCCAAGGATCATAGTAGCTTGGAAATAAAACAGTAATGCAAAAATGGGACATCCTACATTTAGTAAATAAGTTCAGGCTGTAACAGATGTTCATAAACTACGCAACTAAATTAAGTCCTCGATCAGAATTATACACCTCAAAGTCATGCCCTAATGTAAGGTTTTTAAGTGTACTAACCAATAAATTAATGGCACACATTTAACCATCTTTCCACACACTACTACAAATATAGGCTAACCCAGAAGCTGAATCGCACTGATATTCCATTATGTATCTATGGGCTCTTCTAAATAAGCATGTGTTCTTGTGATAGAGCTGGCTGGGTTTTGTAGCTGTTATCACCTTTATATCCACTCACTCTATTCTTCTGGTGGCTTTTTGTAGCAATTTATTGGATCTGTACTAGGGCTGTTCCAAGGGTAAGTCTTTCTTTCTAAAGTAGGGCATTGTTTGCTGAGATGATCCTACAATTTGAAAGTCAAATCTTCTCCTTTCTGAATTTTTTTCTAGAGTTATAGAATCATAAGCAAAGTGCAGTTTCATGGATGCACTATAGTACTACAGTATCATAGTACCATAACTTTAAAAAAAAAAAGGAAGAAGAGAAGAGAACATATTCTAATATGTCTCAGAATTGAAAAGAAATCCACTAGAAGGAGGGAGTAAAATGTTGAAGCTGGTGCTAGAAACTGACAGAAAATAATCCAGGACAACAAAAATACTGTTTGGTCATTTTTACAAAAAAACTGCACAATATATACAATATATCCAAAACAAATCAATAAATGCTACAACCTCGTGATACATCTCCCTGTCTGGAGGAGCCCTGCAATATAATCATTCTTATCAGCTGAATGCTTGTCCTATAACGAAACAGCATGATACTACTAATGCCTAATTTTATTTTACTTTCTTTAAAAAAAAAAAAGCTAGATAATTTATGTTATTACTGCCATTTGCTTTAGGAAAATAGCTTCATTCTGCGCTCAACTAGCCAGACTACAGCTAGCTGTGTGTTTACTTCATGCAAAAAATTTAGAAACTTGTGAGTTCTCTTGAGATTTTACCTCTTTAAAAGCAAGATATTAAAAGTAAAGACAATAAAAATGCCTATTGTTCCAGTGATCATCTGTCATCACACTTTACTATAATTACTTTCAAAAAGTACAACTTTTAGAACTTCTAACATGCTTTTTCATTTCCTCTAGCAATTCTATTAAAGTTGTTTGACCATACTTTTTTTTTAATTCCCCTTTCATAAAGAAAAATACCCATGCTGACAGGATACAACTTGACATTTTTAAAGTGACCTTTAAGTCAGTGTTTCTTAAACTTTTTAAGCTCTCTTCCACATTAAGTTTATTTTCCAGCCTCCCCACCCCACCCCGGAAGAAAAACTAAAAAGAACTCTCACCCAGGATGGCATGCTTCCAGCCTTCCACCATCTGTGCATATTTATGTAGAGGGGAGTGCTAGTTCCACACTGTCATATTCTACAACAGTGCTTCTTACGCTATCTACTATGGGGGACCAGCAGATAGTTTCTTCCAGTGTGCCAGGGACCTGTTCTGCCTTTGTGTTCAGTGGGTAAAAATTTTCAGGGAAGTTGCCATGGACCAGCATCCAATTGCTCCAGTACCAGTCCAGAGACTACCACTTTGAGCAGCATTGTTCTAAAACCTACTACAAAAGGTATCTCAGACTTCTGCCTATTTCTACTGTAGGTTCTTTTTCAATCTTTAAATCTTAGCACCTCTCTTTCAGGTCTTTTGTACCCTGCTCACAAACACAAAAGCACTTGATTTAAACAAGTGTATCTCATGTGATGGCTACTCAAAAACTTAGTATTCTAGTTCTTTATTTTTAAAATAAAATTTACTGAAAATTTACAAGTCAGTTTAAAAATAACACATAAACATCTTACAAAAACACAAAGACGTATACATACATACATACAGATGTAATTTCATGTTTAAAAAACTTACCAATTTCTTCTTATTACATAATTAAATGTAACAAAAAAATACTAAATACAAAATAATACGAAATAAGATATTTCTACTTACTATGGTATCCATACATACACACATTCTGTTTAACTTCCAAAACCCTTTTTGTTGAGGTGGTTATCGATTTTTTTTGGGGGGGGGTCCTGTTATCGACATATTTCAATGTTATCTTCTTTACCGTTCAACGTAAATTCTGATCATCAAGCCAAATAGGCAGACTATCCATCCCATATTATTGTGGTCATATAAAACAGGATTGACCAAGTCATAACAACAATCAAAGTTAATCTACACGAGTGTTATATTTCAAAACCAATTGTTGCCATTTTACCCCATCTAGATTCCCAAAGGGGGGTTATAATCTTCCATTCTCGTTGAAATTGTTTATTGGATTTGTTATCACATAATAACGTTAACTTATCCATTTCAGCTAGGTCATACAGTTTTATTAACCAATCTTCTATTGATGGTATTTGTGTGTTCTTCCATTTTTTTGCAAACACTATTTTTGCCGCATATATCATATAATATATAATTCTATAATATTTCTTCATTAGCCCCAAATCTAAACTATCCAACATATTCAACAAGTAGATCTCTGGCTGCATTTGGAATTTGAATTTTACTATTTTTGTAATATTTTTATGGATTTGTGTCCAGAATTATTTTGCTTCTTTACACTTCCACCAAACGTGGAAGAAAGATCCTCTCACTTGACACTTCCAACATTTAGAATTCTTATTGTTTTTAGACAGTTTTGCTAATTGGACTGGAGTGAAATACCACCTGTAGTACATTTTAAAAAAAATTCTTTTAGGTCAAAGCTCCTTGTGAATTTTTGATTCCTCTCCCATATCTTTTCCCATTGTTTCAGTTCTATTGTGTGGCCTATTTCTTGTGCCCATTTTACCATGTTATCTTTCATAATTTCCTGCTCCATCTCTCTATGCAGAAGTAGTTTCTAAATTTTACTTAATTGGTGTTCCTCTCCTGATTTTATTATTTTGTCAAATTCGGAATCCTCAGGTAATATACCTGTCATCTTTTTATCTATCTTACACTTCTCTGTCATTTGTCTATATAATAGCCAATGTGTTATGTATCCTTGTGATATTAATTCTTCCCTAGTCTTCAGATAAATGTTATTGTTTTCTACTTTAAGAATGTCTCTATAGGTATGGCTCTTAGTATTGTAGTTCTGATGAAAGAGACAGATAGCTCCTTCAGTCTAAGAACTCTTCTCACACTCAAACAACCACTTAGCCGAACAGATGTGCAGGATCTCAGGAACGGCTGCTTCAGCATGGAAATGAAGATAACAGCGAAGCTCATCATGCTAATGAAGGGGCTAATAGCATGATTGGTGCTTTATCAGAAATCAAGTCCTATTATGTCAAAAGAATCATACTCCCAGGTAAGCCCCCAAAGGATGACAACTTAAACCATATTTAGTACTTACTGTAGCATCCAACAGTTTCCTTCTACTTCCTTTATAAAAAATACTGTATACCATAGCTAGCATCTTCACTCACTCCACAGTTGCAAGAAAAAACTGTTTAAACCATGCTAGCATTATCTATTCAGATATTAATACTGAAGGATAATCTATATTCTGTAACTACACTAATTAAGGCATTCTAGCAAAAACTACAACGTGATCTGTTCAGCACTTTCTGGACATAGAATGTGGGATTTCCTAGAAAGAAAATGTTGTTCTTTGTGTCCTACATTAAAACCAATTTTCATAAGCTGGTCTTCACACAATAAAGTTACACCTTCATATGAGTCTGTTTTCTGGGCTTATCTACAACCTACAGTAAAAAAATATTTTGCTAATTACTGTCAGTATTTTGTGACAAAACACAGAAACAAGAAAAAAAATTTCACTCTTATGTTCACATGTTTTGGTGACTGATTTTGACAAAACTCATGCTACAGGCTTGTTTGTTTTAAGACAACTAATTTTTCCCCACCTGCATGAAGCTTCACTCACAACTACATATTGTAAGGACTCAGGACAGGTAGCTCATTGTAGTACATTCCCCATTTCCCTCAGCAGTGAGAAGTTTCAGATGAAGAGCTACCAGCTTTATAGCCCATATTTTGGAGAAAATATTATCAAGTCAAGGAAAAAGACACAACATTCACTGTACCCACTTCTGAAGCTCAAAGCTAACACAACAAATTTTGTGCTTTTTAGTTTGGTTTTCAGCATAATAAAGGTATGACTGCAATAGAAATTTGTCACCTGTTTTATGGTCAACATGGCTGCTGTTTACTCTGGCTTATGGTGACCTTACCATAGGGTTTCCTTCACAAGATTTTTTCAGGTTTGCCTGAAAGGTTTGCTGGAAGTTTGCCACCACCTTCCTCTGAGGCTGAGAGACGACTTGCCCAAAGACACCTGGTGAGTTTCCATGGCTGAGCAGGGATTTAAACCATCATCTCCCTAAATCTCAGTCCAACACTCAAACCACTATATAACACGGTTATGCGTGCATTTCTACAGCTTTACAGAGAAATTATACACAGGTCAGCCAGTAGCATGATTCATTCTGACCTTCTCTTGAGATGGTTAGCACGGGATTGCAGCCTTACTCTTCTCTGGATCAGTGTTAATCAAAAGTGGTGGCCTGTGGACCAATGCCAGCCCACGAGCTGTTGGCAGCTCGTCCATAGCAAGTATCCAGAAAAGAAAGAAACCGTAGCCAATAGGGATAAATATGCTACCAGTGTCTGGCACATTGACAGTGGGGAGGTTGTTCTATCCTCAGATCAGATCAGCAGAACAGCTCTGCTTTAAATGGGAAAGCACAGGAGATGTGTGATATTTTTATAATATTCATTTTCTTTAGAAATATACAAAAAGAACATGTGTGGCAAAAAAGAGGCATTCTTAGGAGACAATATAATACGTAGACTGCGCCAAATCAAATCCGGTTGGGGGGGGATCTGTGGCCCAAAGTGCTTCATGTAACTGTCTCTCCCTTTTTTTCAAACCGTAAACTGTTATAATTCCCTTACACACATTTCCCTCAGCATCAGCTGGAATGGAGTCACCTTTTCCTGGTAGGTGTCTCATTTAAAACACACAAACATGTTTCCAACTAAGTGGAAGTATCTGCTAACCAAAGGAACTGGTCAGCCAAAAGACATGTAAAGATTGTGATTTTAAACACAAAAAATATGAAACCAGAACATTTCTAAATAAACTCTTACGTTTGCTTACAGTTCACTTGTTTACCAGATGAAAGCAGAAACATATTGAATATGTGTATTTTGTTCTCAGAGTTTGCTAACAAAATTTTATCATTCAAAAAAATAAATCTACCACAGAATGATGCAGAATCACTGCTGTAGGGCTATGTGTGTTTTTAATTATATTGTAGCAAAATATATCTAGCAAAAACAAATGTTGGGGGCAGGGCATTCACTTCATTTACCCAGGCGCTCCATCTTGGGAGGAAAGAGGGCTCCCTGTACCAAATTCCAGCTGCTCTTTAGTGGGTCCTATCTCTCACTCAGTAGAAAAGGCTGCCCAAGAAAAAATCTCAAATCTGGCAGTGATGTGTTGAAGACAGGCTGCAAGAATTTCCACTGACCAAAGTAAATATGCTTTTATTTCTGATTATCATAAAAACATTTTTTGATGCCAAAATATCATCATTATTTTACAAAGGCACATGAACCCAACCTTAACAGCACTGGAAACTTTCTCCAGATTAGTTTTTTATATCCCCCACTACTTTTTAAAGGATAACATCTTATTTTTAGTAATATTGTTTTTCATTATGGCACATCGCCTCACTTTTCACTGAATGTTCTGACCTCATACTCCTGCAATTGGTTAAAAAGGCAAAATATGATATGACTATATGATAAAACCACTACATAAGGACGGTATATCTCAATAAAGCCTTGGAAATGAGATACATAGTGACTAGAACATGAAAATTTGTTTTGCTTTTCTCCAACAAATTAAATTACAAATTAAATTAATACTCTTAACTTAGTCATAGGCATCTGATAGCAGCACTTCATGTACAGGAATGGAATACTGATAGGAAATGCTTAATACATTAAATTTCAAAGTCTATATTGCAGTAATACCTTGAGTAGGCCTCCCAAAAAGGCACAAAAATATTTGTGTAAGATTTCAAAAACCACAAGTTTCTACATCAAACTAGTATGTTCCAAAAAGAAATAATCAATATTCAGCATTAACATTAGTAGGACACTAACACTGATGTCTCATTTACCAAAGTGCTTGTATACTGAAAAGAAAAAGATCTTGAAGCTTTCCAAAAGTTTTTGAGAATGAAATGATGTAGCCTATCACAGCAGGTCTTTCTTGTGTACACCCAGTTAGACTAGATCCTCAGTGTTTGTAACAGTCACAGCTAGGAAGGACACAGAGCAATCACTGAATTATCTCCATACCAAAAATGACTATTGCAAATTTTCTTCCACAACAGATGATTGACAAGAAGAGGGATGCTACCCTGGCCACCTGCATCAAATTTGGAAAGCCCTATTCTTCTTTTATCATCATGGAGAATTAGAAATGCTTAGAAAAATTGCACAGCTCTCCATTCTGAAAGTTATTGTCCAAAAAACTAACTCTTCCAGGCTCTGAAACTCAGAAAAGCAAGTACAGATGATGACACCAGAACTTCAGAGTGTCCTTCCTTACAAAGATCACTGGACTCTTATTTTTTGCGTAGCAGCATGTACTATCAGTGTTCAATTAATGTGTTACTTTAAAAAACTATTAATCAGTGTGCTATCTTATTGCTATTTCATTACTGCTTTATAGTTTTATCTAAGTTGCTATAACAAATATAAATTCACTTCTTGCACCTTGCTTTGTAGCAATAAAGAGGAAATATTTCAGCATACTAGGAAGAAAACTGCTTTCCAGAAGTGTTAACTGGCCATTTGTCACTTCATATTTTGCCATTTTGCTTTATTATGTAGGACCACCGTACAATGGTATCTGCTAGGGTTGGGTTCCAGGACCCTCTGTGGATACCAAAATTTGTGGATGCCCAAGTCCCATTATGCACAATGCTGTAGCAAAATGTTCTCTCTTATATAAAATGGCAAAATCAAAGTTTGCTTCTTTTTTTATATATAATATCTTCAAGCCAAGGTTGGTTTAATCCATGAATACAGAATCCAAGGATAAGGAGGCTGACTGTATTCACTGAGTCATGAAAGAAGGTAAAATATTTTTTCAAAAAGTTACCGGCAATATATAATACATTACTATTTGTACTCTGCAGGAAGTTGTGAGATGTTTTTAAGGTCTGCTCCCAGTCCCATACAACTAATGAAGATCATAAAGCTTCTGTTTAATGCCACATTATTTGCAAACTGCTTAACTTTCCTATTTATAGGTCTGAAAAGTACTTGAGGGCAATCTACTTCAGCACCCCTCAATGAAAGCATCCATTATGCTACAATGGTCCTATATTATTACTTGAAGTTATAGGTATCACCAGCATGAACCAAATTATACCATACCACCATTCACTCTGAAACTGTTATTGAACTGTATTCCTTCCCGGAGGTGGTTGTTCCATTCAACTATCCATATATGAAACAGACTCATCGCAGGATACCGTGGAGAGACCTTTATTATTAAAATGCAAAATAAATTTTAGCCTGTAAATATTTTGATACTTTCTTAAGCACTCCATAACAGATATAAAAGAAATATATATATAAATACTGTATATTAATAGCAGATTTAGAAGTACGAATTTTACAACAGCAAAATACTTCTAAATGTGCTATTTACATTCAGTTATATTGTTACAGGTCTAAATGGAAAGACCTCCCCAGAAGACATTAGACTAGATACATACCACAGCTCATGCTTATATGCAAGTATATTTTGACACAACATAAATCATTGTTTCTCTACAGCACAAACAGATCTACATATGCAAATATAGCCTATTAACTCTACCATCATTGTGAGATACATGTGACATCAGAAAGCTGAAAAGGTAGAGACTGCTGTTCAGTCTTCAAAGGAGAATATATTCTGTGACCATCTTAGCTTAGTATTATTGAGGTTCCCATCTTTTATTGATCCTTCATCTGAAGGCCTTCTCATCTTAACTTTGTATTTATCCAAATAATCTCATAATCAAACTAATAAGTCGTATCTTTGTCAGTGGGGAGAATCTCTCTTAGTGTTATCTGTTGTATATTTTTTATTAATTTAAAAAAGCTGTATATAAGTCAGCGGCTATTTTGTCAAGATGGAGAAACAGACACATAGGTAAATATGTAGGTATACATGTGGATTTCAATATTGAACTGTATTGCTGTTTGTTTTTCAGTGTCACTATTTGATAAAGAAATTGAGTCTGTGCAATTTTTTTCTGTCTAACTGTACAATTTTCTTTCTTTCTTAGTATATCTTTGGATGTATGTTTTTCCTTTTTTATTTTGTATATTTTATTGATCTGGTTGGTATTTCTTTTTGTTTTAGCTGTTTTGAATACTATGTTATCTTGAAAAAAAAACTTTAAAAAATGTGAGGGCTTCCCGTATCCCTGTTCTTTCCATGTTACTTCTGCACCTGGTACCGAATTTTCAGTTAAAAGTAGTAATGTCTAGCAACCCATCTATTCCATTAACTGAGGTATACCTCTACAGTTCGATCAATTTAATAGATAATGTTATGGAAACGCACACACTTAGGTAGTATGTCTTACCAAGGTTACCATCCAGTTTTCCTTGGAACATAGCCTGGATTAAGTTCAAGCACCACACATATTAATTATTGATATATTTATTCATTTATCTATTTGGCTTATATCCCAACTTTCTCCCAGAACTGGGACTTGAGTTGGCTCACAACAAAATGAAAACATCTACGGATAATAACAAATCAAAACATAAAAAGGTTATCATGATACAACATGATTAAACAAGCTGTAATATTAAAACACAATTAGGTCAAAAACAAATTTAAAAAATATCCATGTTTTTTTTTAAAAAGTCAGCCACAATCTGTTAAAAACTCATACCTTGATTGACACTAAATTGCCAAAAATCTGTTAGAATAGAAAAGTCTTTGCTTACTAGAGGAAGGACAACAGGGAGAAGGCCAATTTAGCGTCCCATGGAAGGGAGCACTAGAGCCTGGGAACAGCCACCAAGAAGGCCCTTTCTTGCCTGTGAGGGTGGCAGGACCAAGAACAGTACCTTCTCAGAAGATCTCAGAGCCTTTGCGGGTTCATATGGAAGAAGTCAGATAGTCCAGACCCAAGCTTTACAAGGCTTTATAGGCCACACACAGAACTCTGAATTTCACTTGAAAAAAGACCAGTAGTCAATGAAGCTGTCATACCAAAGGACTAGCATACTGTACTTAACCATTGCCTTTTGTAACAGCTGATATTTTTATATACTCTTCAAAAGTAGACCCACATAGAGCATATTAGAAAAAATAAGTTAGAATGTGACTAAGGCATGGATCATAAATATTCTGGGAATGCATTCATCTCATATAAAGCAACATGGTTTCAAAGCCAAGTTCCTTGCCATTCATTCTACTTGACTTCCCACAGGTAATTACTCTGTGTGCTGATCACTGCTGGAACAGAATGTCAGACTAGATGGACAACTGGTCTAATCTAGAATGTTAATTTTTGTCCTTTGCCCACACACTCACAGCAAGCTTACACAACATCCACTGTGAAGACTCATTATACGAACTGAACATATATGTTGCTGTTAGTCCTTCCTTATTAAATGAAGTACCAAGATTTAGGATGAAGCTCGAATTTTCCTTTTCACTACAATGCGACAGGCAAGTCATAGGCAGGCCTACTTGTACCAGGACTGTCAAGAGTCATCACATTAACATTAGGCAGTGAATCATGATTGTTCAGAAGCAAAACAGTACATTAATTTTAACCAGTTGGCTGCCTAGACTTCAGTAATAACTTATATTTTTTCTACTATATAAAATTTAACTTCAGTGTAAAGTAAATTAACTTTAACTAGTTTGCTGCCTAGACTTTTGTAACATCTTATATATGCTTAAAAATTCCCAGCGGTTGCTCCAAATTGTTTCTCATCCGTTCCCTGTATTCTTGTTTCGCTTCATCTCATCTTAGTATGTTGTGTATTTTACATAACCACTGACTTGTAAAATAAAAGCAATACTGCTACAGTCCTGCTGTGCTACTCAGAAACAATCCATTCCCCTTATTGAGATAAAGTATGAGGATGTAAGCCGAGCCTGACTGGTAGGGGGCCAGATTACAGCCTCATAAAGTATCACAACAGTTCCATTATCAGATAATCATTATCATTACTTCACTTGCCACCATACAGATACTTCTAATCCTAAATAGTCCTTGCTTTTGTATCTTGCTGAATCGCCAGTCCCATGCTGTGAAATTAGCATCTTCCATTTTCACCAGTGCTTAATGTAATCACAAATTAAAAGCATAAAGCTCTGAGAATTGTTCATTTCTATAGTTACCCATGCAAGTTTTTGTACTTTAGAGTAAAACTTAAAAACAAACTCAGTATAATATCAAAAGATAGTAAATAAACTACAAGGTTTTGTCTAACATTCACTTTTGCACTGGGAGGGGTACATCAATGGCAGTATGTTGTTGTTGTGTGCCTTCAAGTCATTTCCAACTTTTGGCTAACCCAAGGCAAATCTATCACAGGGTTTTTTGGGGTTGAAAGTGCACAACATGCCCAAAGTCACCCAATCGGCATCTAAGGTCAAGTGCGAAATTGAACCCTGGTCTCCAGCATCGTAGTCTAATATTCAACCCACTAAGCCATGCTGGCTCTCATGATAATACGTAGCACAATAAGATCCTGACCTCGCTGAGACACTTTTGCAAAATAATAGTTTGAACATCAGGAAGTGCTACAACCTCACACAGTTTGAAACGGGCTTGATTCTGGCAAATTCTGGTTTGCCCAATGCAAACATCTTAATGTTACCACAAACCAAGAAACAGGTACACATCTGTTTTTTTTTCCAAATTTCAGATTAGGGTTCATGATATCATGTTTATGCAAACAACATACAGATTTTCCAGATTTTGATGCCGCTATGTAAAAACAGGAGATAGACTGCTTGTTGAGCATTTCTTTGTGGATGACCACCCACTATCTTAAGCTGAATATGGAGAAAACAGAGATCTTGGTGTTTCAGCCTGAACGTCCAGTAGTCCCTCATCCATGCCATCCACCATGTTTCAAGGCATACATAGTGGTTTCTGTTTTGATTCACAGGAACAGCTGATCCCTGCTGAGTGACCATTTGTCTCTGCATTCCTTTATCAGGACAACACAAAAGGATGTAAATTCTTTTAAAAATCTGTACGATCCATAGCTTTTTCACCATCAAGACTGCCTACCTGCTTGTCTAGGGTTTGGTTATGTCACACCTGGATTATTGCAATAGCCTACTGAAGAGAGTCAGCATGGTATAGTGGTCTGAGCACTGGACTATGACCCTGAAGATGAGAGTTCAATGCCCTGCTCAGTTCAATGCCCTGCTTGGTTGTCTCACACACTGTCAGCCCCAGAAAAGCCCTTGATACCTTCACCTTACAGTCACCATAAGTCGAAAATGACTTGAAGGCACACAACAACAACAACAACAACAACAACAACACCAACAACAACTCTGGAGAGTTTGCCTTCTTGTTTTCTTCTCCCTCTGACCTTAATTCAGAACAGTGCCCTTCAAGTTGTTTTAAACCTTTCTGAATATTCATGTTTCTTCCTCCTGTCCCGTAGATCCATTAACTGGCTACCAGTAAGTCGCAAGGACCTTTTCAAACTTTTGGTCTTTGTATTTAGGGCTCTGCACCCCAATTTCCCCAAGTATCTGCCAGCTCAGCTAGCAAGATGTCCACCATCTAGGAACATAAGGTCTACAGAGAAAGGATTGTCTCTTCCACTGAGGCACACAACTCTGTCAAGGCTGCAAGCCTTTCAACATCTGGCTCTGTGAATGGTCTTCCTTTGGACCTCCAGTTGGAGGAGGATCTCACCTGTTTTTGTAAAGGGCTGGAAACTTTCCACTTTGACTCACTGGATTAAGCTGCTGAGTTGTGTCTGAGGTTACTGGGGTGGGTGGTGGCTGGTGGAATGTGGCAGTTTTTATGGATATTTGTAGTATTATGTTTTATTGTCTTTGATTGCACATGTTTGATGTTCTGCCCTTTCGTGGAAAGTACATTATAAATAAACACGATGATGGTGGTGGTGGTGGTGATGATGATGACGACAAAGATAATGATGAGAACAAGAAGAGGTAGAACAGACCTTAATATGTTGCCTGGCACAAACAATGAGGTCTGTGATAGCTAAACAGCACAGTACGTTAAATAAAAAGTAAGCAGTTTCAGGTTTTTACCCTGAAATAAACATGTACTTTCCCATTCTGGATCGGCACAAGTGAAGGTTTAACCCTCTCCCTTGGCCAAGGACTTATTTCAAACTTCAGCTCCCTGCACTAGTGCCAAGAGAGATGATTCCATTTTGTTGTTGTTGTTTTCTTTCTCCCATACATGGATGGTGGGGCAATTTTGAAATAAAAAACTGTGTAACAGAGCCTCCGTTTGGGAGCCACCATGGCAAAAGAACAGGTTGCATTTACAGAGCAGCAGCTGGTTCATGAAGAGTTAGCTTATAATGAAAGGTACACATGCTTTCAGAGGACGTGATGTCCTGACATCCCCTGGAGTCACGATGTACCTGGGCTGTGAAGCAGCTGTACTCAGTTCTAAATTTGGGGGAGCTTGGGGTGTTTTAGGTCACCAGTCTGAAATGGAATCCGGTGTCTGAAATGCAGCACACAGAATGCAATGAACCTTTCAATAGACAAAAAAGCAAGTTCTTAGTATTTCTATTAACCCTGGTTAATCCAGAACCCTCATACTGCTTGCTAATCAAAGTGGCTGATATGGCACACTCCTATTTTTTTAATGTGCCCAGAGGCTCACAACCAATGGCAGTTCACTACACTAACTCCAAATGAGACACAAAGATTTCTAGCTCAAGCCCATGCTACAACAGAGACTGCTCAGACCCTTAGCAATAGTAACATAGGAGAAATACACATGGGGAACTCAGGAAGCTGCCTTTCTAGCCTAATATTACCACCTCTGACTGGCAGTAGCTCTTCACAGCTTGAGGTAGGACTCTTTCTCAAACATACTTAGAGATCTCTGTTATTCTCAAGTGGTTTTTCATTAAACTACTCATGAGGCCCAACCACAATCACCCTCTGAAACCAGACAAGATTAAGTTTGTTCAGGATGGCATACTAACTTATGGGACAATGTTTTGCCCTACTGGTGAAACAGCCTCTTATCTGAAAGCCAACACCACACTATTTCTCATTCTGAGCTATAACTACAATCAAAACATATCCTCTTTCAAAAAGCTAATCCAGATCATGTCCTTAAAAAGAGTTTAGAAGAAGAAGAGAAAAAAACTGAAATATTTCTAGCACAAAAGTACTGAATACATCCAGGGATATTTCTAAGCTACAAAGAAAGGAATAAGTTATCCCAGGAGACTCTTCCATATTTTCCTAATGATTCTACAGAGTAAAATAATTAGTTAACAGATTGTTTCATTCCACTGGCTTCTAGTTATAATGGACACTATTTCAGGGCAAGGACACCCCACATTGAGTTTAGAGAAGATTTTTGAGTCTATTCATCCAAATCTATACCTAATCCAGGTTTCCTGGTGGTGTTTTTTAATTAGTTCTATCATCTATCCTTCTTTGTCTTTTAATTGCACATTAAAAGCAAATTAATGGAAAGTGAAGAATTAGTCACATCCTAAATTTCCTCCTTTGTTCTGCATCTTTAGAACTGAAATATGAAAGGCACCCCATGTGATAATGAAATCCCTAAATATTCTTTAAATGTTGCCTTTTAGACAGAATTAGGCAGCAGCCTGTTGTAAGATCATAAGTAATACTGAGTGCTAAAAGTGAAAACTAGAGATGTTTCCACATAAAATAAAACACATGCAATTAATAACAGCGATATCTCACAAGATAATATGTTAAGAGCTTCCCATGCTCACTCAAGCTACAGAACGGTGAGAAACTATATCAGCCAAGGCCCATGCCCATAACACCTGTATTATTTAGCCAACATTAATATGGTATGGGAATCTGTGCTATGATTAGTAAAGATGTGAAGGTCTATCAAAAAAACTGAAAAAATTCAGAACACATGCACAATTTCCCTTCTTATTCCAAAGCTGTTTTTCCCCAGGGAAAAATGACAAAAATGGGTAATGAAATATTTAAGACAAAATGCTCAAATATTTACCACCCCCACATCATTTCCTCTTCCTATGTAAAAGGAAAACTTTTATGTAAGTCTATGTGTGGTATCAGATCAGTACAATTCCTATCTTGGTTTCCTTTTCTCAGTTAGTGAATGGGTCTGTTATGCCTGCTTCACACTTTGGAGAACTAATGAAGACAAAATAACTTTCTTTCTTATGCAAATATTGTCAGTTTCTTGTCTTTATTGACTTAGTCCTCAAAGTCGCAAAACCAAAGAGATTCCTCATACAGTCCTCCCTCCATGTATGTGGGTCTGACCTTCATGAATTTGATTATTTGCAAGGCACCTACTTGCCTCCCCCCATTCTCCCCCTCCCATTCCCTTGCCTTTTACCTAGGCATGCACTCCCTTCCATTTCCATGCCTGGGCAAAAGGCAAATGAATGGGAGGAGAAAGCCCTGCACACAAAAAAGGGAGGTGCACATGAGTCTTCCCCCATTCTCCCCATCCCATTTGCTTGCCTTTTGCCCAGGTACTTGGAAGGAAGACATATTATGCAGCATTATACAGTGAGCTGGATAATACCATTACCTGAGCCATTTCTGCACTAGACTTTTATAGCGCTATGATTCCACTTGAAACATCCAATGGAACCCTGGGGTTTGCAGTTTCAGGAGGGGTCGGCTGGCCCCTCCCAAAACTGCAAACCCCAGGGTTCCATAGGATGTTTCAAGTGGAATCATAGCGCTATAAAAGTCTAGTGCGGAAATGGCCCTAGACAACATCCCATAGATTTCATAGATGGAGGAAGAGTGCTGCTTCTTTCCCAACTATATTTGCTAGCTCTACCAGCCAAATTCTGCCTCCAACTTTCTGTCCTTACCCAACACTTCTATCTTTTGTCTATCCAGAATTCAAATTCTGGTCTGAGAAGGAAAGAACCCTCAAAACCAACAAACCTCATCAACACAACTCCAATCCCCTTTGTCTTTAATTTGACTCCACCTTATGTTGGTATCCCTGATATAATGCCAGTATTCTTTCCCTTTTCCTAAGTCAGATCCTGGAAGAGAAGAAGCAAACACAGGAAATGCATTATTCCCCCCATCTTCTCCAATTCTACTTCCTGATAGAAGTTGGAAGTAACTGGTTATGAGTAACCAAGTTACCTATTGCTGTTGTTGTGTGCCTTCAAGTTGTTTCCAAATTATGGCGACCCTAAGGCAAACCTATCACCTTTCTTCTGGGGCTGAGAGCATGTGACATGCCCAAGATGGGTTTCCATGACTGAGCTGGGAACCACACCCTGGTCTCCAGGATCGTAGTCCAACTCTCAAACCACTGCACCATGACAGCCCTCAACTTACCAATACTGTATTATTTTTTCCACATATTTACTTACTCACTTATTTATTTATTCAACCACAGAGGCTTCTCAGAGAAGCTTATAAATTGTTAATTTGATAGTTCCCTGCCCTGAGACACAACATGCGAGCAAAAGGAAGTGGCTGTGTGGGAGTGGATTTTACTCAGCTGGTACTTTTCCCCCCTGTGCAGCCAAGGCAGTGGCACTTAGGATGGATGGAGGGCCTTTCATCTGTTTCTGGGATAACCAATCCTTTGGTAATGAGGTAATAAAGCCATAATCCCACTTGTTGTGCACAATAACGATAATAACTGTTAGTTTTTGTCACAACAAAAAGTACTTTTACAGTAATTAAAAGTACAACTCTTTTGTTATTTCATGAGGCAAAAAGGCTTTGGAGGCATATGGAGCAGGGGTCTTTCCCAATTTTAAGGCCATTTTCTTACTTTTTAGAAAGTAAAAAGTAATGAATAGCACTATGAGCATTCACTGGGTATGTTTAAGAACAACATGGAAAAGTGAGTAGCAAATAATGATAATGATTCCTTTTTAAAAGGAACTTTCCAGGCTCTGACTCCCAAGTGTAAGTGCTAGAGAGCAATGCCTCTCTTTTCGTCCATACAATTCCCTGAGTAGCATTTGTTGATCATGTTCCATTACATCATATTATACACATTATACTAAGTCTCAGAAATTGTTTCCATAGGTGTTTTGGACTTCCTCTTCACTGGACTTCACTATTTTTGAAACGTTTCAATTAACATTTACTAGAATTTACTAGAGCATGGAGAATGTCTTTGGGTAGAGATGTCTTTGCTCCCACTACATATATTATATTTTACAATGGCATCCATAGGACTTTTACAAAATTCAAAATGTGCCCACAGACCCTCAGCAGCCAGGGTATCTTGTAGGACATACAGATTCATAGCATCTTCGAGTTGGAAGAGACCCCAGGGGCCATTGAGTCCAACCCCCCGCTATGCAGGAACACCCATCAAAGCATTCCCAACAGATGGCCATCCAGCCTCTGCTTAAAAACCTCCAAAGAAGGAGACTCCACCACACTCCGAGGCAGCATATGCCACTGCTGGACAGCTCTGACTGTCAGGAAGTTCTTCCTGAGGTTCAAGTGGAATCTCCTTTCTTGCAGCTTGAATCCATTGCTCCTTGTCCTTGTTTCTGGAGTGGTAGAGAAAAAGCCTGGTCCCTCCTCAACATGACATCCCTTCAAATATTTAAACATGTGACCTTTGAGATCCCAAAGTGCAACCCCTGAAGCCCTCATGAAGCTTCCTGTCAATGTCAGGCAGCAGCTTAAGCAGAAAACGGAGGCAGGAGCCGAGTTTTACAGCTTTTACTAATAATGTGATAAAGTAAACAAGAGGTTACATCACCCAAAACGAATAGAGGCAGCAAACTCAACAGCGAGAGTTGGCCTGGAACAGAAAGCACAGAATGCAGATTTCCCAGAGGGAAGACGGTTGTTGCCCCGTGCCCAACTCCCCTCAGCGTCTGTCTTAAGTACATAGTCTTTAGCCCAGCTGGGGCTGGTCAAACATCCGTTGGCCCAGCTCACAGCTGGAGGCCCTCAGACTTCAGACGCTTCTCTTGCAACCGCTTCGATCTGCGCCCCACCTCCTTCTCCAGCCGCCTCTGGAGGAACGTTGGGGGAGGGTTTGCAGCAAACTCCGGGCCGGAGTCAGGAACAGCAGCTTCTGTCGAGCCCGAAGCACTGGTCTCATCTGCTGCAGGTACTGGCTCGGGGACCGCTGTGGGGTCGCTGGCAGGCCCCTCCCTTGTCCCTGCAGGAGCCCCCTCTGCCTAACAGGGATCCACCCCTGGCTGGGGTTCCCAGTCTAACTCAGAGTCCCCGTCTGAGTCGGTAGAATGCTCAGCCTGGCTCATGACACTTCCCAAAGCCCGGAGACTCCACCTTTTTTTTTTTTTAAAGTACTTTCAGGCAATTCTTTGCCCCAACACCTACCCAACTCAAAATCGGTGAAAAATGTAATGACTTTGCTTTCACCACACCCGAAGCCCTCCACCATATGTAAAAGAAATAAAAGTCAGAATACTGCAAAAATTAAAACCTGAAGTGATAAAATGCCACTTCCAGTGCTGTCGACTGCTCTGCAGTTGTCCACCCCTATTCTAAAGCAATCCATCCTTTTCATATAGTTGTTTATGTGAGGTACAGCAATGGATCTCTTTCACAGAGTAATCAAATTGGGAAGGCAGAAGCTGAACAATAAGTAGCTTCAGACTCATCCAGAAACCCACAGGGTCAAGCAGAGAAAGAAACAGTAGTCTTCTTTGTAAAATATTTTAACATAGCTTTACTTTCAAATTACCTGTGCATAATTAAATATACAGTCCAATGGAGGAGAGAAAGAAAAGAGAAAATGGCTTTAGAGTGATGCAGAAAGAAAAGGTATGGTAAAGCAAGCAAACAGAAAGTCATCCTAACGCAAACTAGCAATTAGTAAGCATAGGCTTGAAAAGGTCACTGACTCTAATATTCCCCATGCCATCCACCCCAGAGGTTCTGTTCATAAAGATACCATCTAGATTAAGACTTCTGTTCATGAAGACATTACTTAGAATAAGCATTTCATGTGGTGGTGGTGGTGGTGACATGGTGGTGACTGCTTTGATCTATTATCTTCTATATTTGGAAAAACTTGCAGAACAAAATTGTGTTTTGTTCAGGAAGGCATTTAGCTATTATTCTCACATCAATTTTACTAATCTGCTAGTTGAACTGTAAATTGAACAACTGTTTTATTTTTTATTAAGTTTATTGTCTTTATGGGAATTCCTTTATGTTTTATTGCCTTTCTAAACTCAGCATGATAACCAAACAAATAAGTCTTCATGACAAGTTTTCTCCAATCTGCTGCCAGAAGCCGGGAAACTTACTTTCTGGACTACAACTCTGCAACCCTCTTGTCATCATAGCCATTTCTAAGCTGACTAATGAATTCTAAGAGATGTATCCCAAAAGAGTAACATCCCCAAGCTCTGACTGATGCTGTCCAGATGTTTTGGTCAATAACTCTCATAATCAATAATTATGTTAGCTTGAGATGGTGAAAGTTGTATTGCTGGGAGTACATCAGGCCCGGGAATGCTATTCAGGGATACTGTCATTTAGAAATAAATTCATTTTAAAACCATTGGCTGCGTAAAGGTATGCTTAGGATAAGATGCTATTGGAGTAGTCTGATTGTATTAATCGTTACATAGTAAATTCGCAGTACACATGCACATGGTTGTACAGTAAACTCTACAGAATTAGTAAGATTAGCTCACATGCAAATTGGGATGGTTCTATTCATTGTATATTAACTGTGTAGAATTTGGCACCTTAACTGCTTGGATGGTTAATTCTGTAAAATGTTGAAAAGCATCATCCAGAAGTTTTCTGCAACATATTTAATAGGTAAAATAAAATATTTGATCTCTGACTGTAGGTTTTCAACTAGCGCAGCAGACTTGTTATTCTAATTTCAAAGAAATCAAAACATTTCAGTAGTTTCTGTACATCATTATACAACATATAATCATTATTGCTCTAACTTACTATGACAAGAAGATCTAATGCCACTTTAAAATGTTCCCTACTCCCGATTAATGATAAGAGAGAGCAACAACAATTCAAAACTTACAGCTGTGATTAGTAACATTAGTAAATTCTCAGAAATTTAATTATTAATCTTATCTCTCTGAGCACCCAGACAACTTGCTGAATACATCTATCAAAGGTATTTGCATTTCTTTTCCCTCTGAATTGTTAACATTTCCACTAGATTAAAAAACTTGAACAGGAATTTAAAGATATGGAAACTCAATTCCTATGAAGCTGTTTCTGACAGCATTATTTTAATTTATTCAGGATGGAGATGCAAATAAGATCTTTTAAGCACATTCTGAGCACAGAAGACTGCCATGAGACTTAAAATATAATTATTGTGACACAAGGAAAAAATGAGAAAAGCATTAGCATGAAGGCTTAAGAGAAACGTTCAAAGCCTGCAGTTCATCAGATAAGTACTTACATAGAGGTCACGCTGCCTCTGAATCAAAGATTACCAGAAACAGTTTTAATGATTATCAAAAATGGTGAAGCAATAAATAGATGCTTCTAATAAGAATTCTTAAAAGAAAATACTGTCGTTTTTTAAAAAAAGAGTTGAGGAAGGATAACTCGGAGTTGAATGCCTTATTATTACTTGATGCTGAGAGGATCTCAAATACGATAAAAAGCAACATTTTACTTTCATTATTTTTTTTGTACATATACAAATAAGCAATGTAACTGAAGTCCTCAGCCCTCTTGTCTAATCATGAAAAGAGGAGGTGCTGGGAAGATCAAAAACTAGAAATGAATCTCATTTATCTGTATTAATTACTTTATTTTCAATATTTTTATAGCACTTACTATTTTTAAAAAAAATCTCAAAGTGATACATAAATGCATTAAACATACATAAAATAAATTCCAAAAAATAGGTAACTACCATAAGCAATAAAACATACCAAAACATATCAAAGCATGGGACTGGAGAATCAGAGCCCAAGGTTAGAGAATGCCTCTCAGAAGAGTTTCATTTAGTAGTTGTCAGAAACGCACCAATGTCAGTTTTTCTTGAACAACAGTCCTGAGGATAGTTGCAACCAGACTACAGTGGTAAATTGGAAGCTGGTTTTGGACAGCCAGGGTGGTACAATGATTAGAGCACCAACTGAAACTTGGGAAGTGCAGGTTCCAGTCCCCATTGAGCCATGAAAACCCAATAGTTAACCTTGGACCAGTCCCTCTTTCTAACTTAACATACCTCACAGTTGTTCTTGTAAAGATAAAGTGTGGAGGAAGAGAGCCATGTATGCCATCTGGAGCTCATTAGAGGCAACAGATAAATGCAAGTTATAATAAATGTTTCCAGATGATACTCCACAAGTCTTAAAAGACAGTACCATCCTAGCAACAAAACTGTAAACATATCTGACTAGCTAATGTTCACTCAGTGCTATAGTTCAGCACAGGTGTAATGTGTGCCCAGGCACACCACTGAGTAACTTGGCTGTTTCCTTCTGCACCAGTTGCAGCTTCTGAGGCACTCCCAAGGGTAGTCCTATATAGAGTCCACTACAGTAGTACAATTATATGATGTTGGTTTTTATTGCATTGGTTTATTTATATATGACTATTTCCCCAAAACTAGGGTTCATGGTGGCTTACCATATGAAAAAAAAAAAGGTAAAAACACAGGTAGACAAAAACATATAAAAAGTTATATTTAAAATACCATTAAACTGTCTATGGAATTGAAACCATTTAAAAGATATCCATTTAAAAGCAAAGAGAAAAAAAAACCCTGAGAAAGCCTTCTCCCATGTTCCCACCAAACATGCTTGTGAGGCTGGGCGGGAAAGAAGTACCTCCCCCAAAGATCTCAAAACTCGGCACTTTGAAATGGACCAGCTGAATTGGACCAGAAATAGACCAGGAGCTGGCAGAGCTGTTGCAATAAGAGACTCATGTGCTGCCTGTAATCAGCCTCAGTTAACAATCGGTCTCCAGCTCTTTGGACCAGATGAAGTTTCCAAACATTTTCCAAGGACAGACCCAAGAAGCACACATTAGAACAATCAAAAGAGGACATATGTATCACTGTGTCCAGGCCAAATATCTCTAGGACTGAACAAATCTGGCACAATAAATTTGATTGTGCAAATGCACACCTGCCCACTGCCAAAACCTGACCATCCAGGTTCTGGACTGAATCAAGGAGTACAGCCAAAATACAAACGTGTGTTCAGATGAAGTTTAATCCCGTCCCTCTTCTATGGTTGGACACCACAAGAACTATTGCACAATCCCTATTTGCATAACTTGTCTGTGAAAAGTCAAAGAACGAAATCTTACTAACATCAGTATGTGTGTCCACAGCTTTATTAAAATCAACTCAGCTATATCTTCATATGCTGGCTTTGGGATTAGGTCCACACAATACGCCTTTATGAATTTACCATGCTAAAAAAAAATCTCTTTTGACTCACCCTGAAGGGAAGAACTAAAATAAATTAACATTTTTACTAGCTTTCTAATTAAAAGTGTCTGCTCTAAAACAAATATGTTTATCAAAACAGTTGACTGGTAAAATACATTATTGAAGCTGCAGTTACCCAAATTACATGCTGTCTAAAGCAAAAAAAAAGGGGGGGGAAAGCCATCTGGCTCATATAACTTACATTTTCTCGACAGCTTGCAGCTGGTTCTGATTAAGCAGCATCTCAAAAACTCGCAGAAATCTATTTTTATCTTTGCAAGTTTATTTTTAGAGCTTGCACATCCAAGGCACATGGTGTTTACATTAATAAATGAATAACCACCTAGAGTTAAGAAAGGGCTTGTGCAATTCTTATAGCAGAGTTGCCACTGGGCAAGATGGATGGGAAGGCTGAATAAAAAAGCCTGTCATTTTTAAACACACATACATACACACACATACACATGATTCTCTCCTGTGAATAACTTCCTGAAAAGGAGTCTCCTTCAAGATCTGGATGCAAGCAGGAACAAATTTTTTAAAAACCCTCATGAAAAACTAAACTAGATTCCACGGTGTCTCAAAGCAACTCCCCCCTTTGGAAAACCTTTTTTTTTTTCCTTATAGCAGTAGACAAAATAAGTTTAGTGGTCAGTTTCAAGTCTCTAAGGAATGACACAGGGCCAAACTAACAGCCACTATGTAATTCAGAAGGATTAGTAAACAGTTTCTGTGTACTGGAACTAAGAGTAGTTCGTACAGCCATGCACCCAAGCTTTTTCTTCTCCATAGAAATTCCTTTCCAGAATTTGTAGGAGAAACATTTGCAGGAACTTCAGTATCCACTAAAAGGAAACATGCAGTCCTCTGGTAGTTCCTGGATTATAGTTCCCATCATCTACCATTATAGCCTATGCTGGCTGCAAATGATGGAAGCTGCACTCCAACAGTCCCTAGAAAAGAGACTAGTAAGAATTTCTACACTTGCTATATATTCCAGTTGCCACTATTCTAACAACCATGAACAGTCTCTACAGGCTGAACCTGCAGTTATAGCCTGGTAGATTTCCACTGATACTTCTCTATATAATTCTATAGCTAGAAGCTAGTCAGGAGAGGCAGCATGACCTATAATTTTTTTTTTTAAAAAAGCCAGGAATTCTGTTATTTCCACCACAGATCAAACCAGGTGCTTATAAAGCTCATCCCAAAGCTCATTTCAACTTCCAAGTTGTCATCAGTCAAGATTGTCTTAGATGTTCTTCTCAGCAGACCTTTATTGTAGCCACACTGTAGGAATGAAGATTCAGGCTAGCTGCTTTTGTTTATGCCTCTCTTGGGGGCTGAGAGGACAGTTCCACATCCTGCTTGACTGACTATCTGGCTCTCTACATTGGACTGCTCATTACTGAACTGATCCTGAGCTGTCCTGTAAAGCTGAAGAAGGACCTGGGCTGTCTTTAAGCTATCTAACTGAATAACTACTGGGTCTCCTCTCTTCTGTGCTGGCAGCGTAAGGCTTCTTCCTCATCTGTTGAGAAGTTGGAGGTGGTGACACAACAATGTATAACAAGGCTTCTCTCCCTACAAAAGCATTCAAAAATGCTGTATCACAACCTGTCCAGAGCAACCCACACAACTTAGAAAGCCATTCATTTTCATCCCAAGAGTGTCAGGATAAGGACAGCATGCCCAGCTCCAGTGACTAAAATCTATGTCTCAAACTTTTCCTTGGCCCAGTCTCATGCAACAGAATGTAGTTCTACAGTGCTACGGTGGTAAAGTTAGCCTGTACCAGTTCAGAATTTCAGGAGGGAGATGGAATTTTGGAATTCTTATTCATTATTTTCAAGCACGTTTTGGAAAATGTTTCCGGACTGAGTTTTTTCACAGAAGGAAAATCAAAAATGTGACAAGCAATCTGAAGTGCATACTTCTTTCTGCCACATCATAGTTCTGCTTTCTCATGCCCATCTCACTCTGTTTGCATATATAAAGTCAGATTTTACTTGGATTTTACTGCATTTTCTCCTTTTCACTAGCCCCTTCTCTTAGGATCCTCTAATGCTGCTTCCATGGAGGACTTCATTTGCTGATTTTACAAGCAAAAATCTGGATGATTTTTCGACTAGATTATTATTAAAATATATTATTAAAAGTATTTTTGATCACTTTTCTGCCTTTCTGTGCTCCCCAAGCAATGTACAACAAATTACAGCAACCATATTGGTAAAACAGGATCCATCATAAATATAGCATTATAACTATTCCCCAAGCAGAATTAAATTTACCACAAAGAAAATATAAGCAATATATACGCTGTGCACAATGAGAATCTGGATTGTTTTCAAATCAGATCTTCTCCTTCTGACTACCAATGTCCTGTTCTAGTGGCATCATTTCAATTCAGGCCTGGGAGTGGGGGAGGAGGCAGAAGAAAAGTGGTTTAAAAAAAAAGTCTTAAGGGTCTATCATACCATGCTATAGAAGCAAACCATGACATTTCATTTTGAAAAACAAGAGAGCATATAATATAATCAATGAACAATATGGAAATAAATCAAAATACCTAGCAAATAAACAACCTGACACAGAAACTAATATATTATGCTATTTGATCCACACAAGTGAATATTTTCACAGGAGGAAATTAGTTTGTGGCACTGGAGGATAAAGTATGTGATGGAAGAGTAAGCAAGGCAAATGGGCATGTGTAATTATGATTTATTTCTTTCCAGTCTGTGACAAGCACTAAAACCAAACTTAATCATTTAGTACTTCAGGCTGCAGTGGTGTGTAAATTCCAATCTGTTTTCAGTTTGAAACAAATTTCCAATGGAATTGCTTGAAACATCATGATAGTCCTGAGTTATGATAGCCCTGAAAAAATAAACACATAAGCAAGCAAGAATTCAATCCATGGATACATCTCATGGGTAAGAGGCACAAATGCCTTACTTTTAGTTTTCGGTTCTATCCAGGTTATATCTTACTATCTTAGTTTGAACATGTACTACACTTCACATTTCTATGCAAGGTGGAAGGAAAACATTCTTTTCACACCCTTCATCCCCATGATCAGTGAATCAAAACTGAGCCCATGAATTGCACTTGCTAACATCCATTCCTTGTTACCCTTGCCTCTATCATTAATCTTTGCTTGGCCTATACCTTTGTTTTTCATGACATCCTACGCTATCGTAAGAAACATCAAGAGAAAAAACACCACAGGAAGTTCATGTTCCATGTCCAGCCAAGAAAACCTCTGATACTTTTGTTCATGCTATTGTACATTTTTCTCCTGGTCCTGGTATCCACTAGGATTCTAATACAATACCTTAAAGAACGTATTTTGTGTATTTGCATAAATCATGCCTAATTACATCCACACAGAAGCAGATAGTTTAGTACTACACATAAGTTATCACAGAAAGTATGACTGCCAAGATTAGGGTACTGCTAGCTACCCACAAGAGGCAGGCCCTAGGGCCCAACTGATGATTTATTAATAAAGTTTACTTGCTGTGATGCACTGCTCTAACCAATTTTCTTCTATCTCAACTCCAGTAGTGGAATATCAGAAGCTGCAATATGAGAAATCAGAACACTAGTTCAGCACTGGCTATACAAACAGGCAATGACTCTACACAAGAGTTTGAACAGGAGTTTTTCCGTGTGGAGATGCTTGGGACTGAACTCAAGACTTTTCAGAGGCAAAGCATGTCCTCTGCCACTAAGGCCATTTCCGCACTACACTGTTATAGTGCTATTATTCCACTTTCAACATCCTGTGGAATTCTGGGGTTTGTAGTTTACTGACCTTTGCGGCTGAGAATTCTAAATGCCGCTCCCTAAACTTCAAACCCGGGGAATCCATAGGATGATGATAGTGGAATGATAGCACTATAACAGTGTAGTGCGGAAACAGCCTAAGATACAGTCTATCACCTTGGAAGTGAGCCACACCCAAGTCAGGGGGGGAGGTCCTTGAAGCCACAGAGTACAAGTAGAGAAAGTAAAGTGGGAAGGCTCCTAAACTTGCAAATTCAGTTTCATGAAACAAGAGAGCCCTCCTTCACAATTTATATGAGAAGAGGACATATGTATGTCTTCGTACATACTAGTATGATGCTTAATGTGATGTAAATGTGGCCATACCATACAGAAACTGAATTCAGGCTGAACAACTAACAGTTGAACTTTCTTTATTAGGTTCCTGGTATATTCCTAGCATCAGCAGCAGCTTCCAGGACTGTACTCTAACTTCAGTCCTCTTGTTATACTCAACATCTTTTGTACTTCAAGACCATTTTGTACTTTTCTATTTGGATTTCCCCACTATTCTTCTCAGTTCTTCTGGCACCCCTTTTTTTTCAAAGGGAGAGAGAATGCAAGAAAAAGCTGACATCTACCACAGTTCACATATAACTTTTTGTGTAGGATGATTTCCAATGCATTCTGTAGTTCTTAGACAATTTCTGCCTGACCTGTCACCAGGCTCCTCTGTGAAGTGCTATGTCCTGACTACTCATAAAATACCTTATTGCAAATTATCTTTAAATTCATTCTCAGACTCATTAGAAAATCAGCTCTATTGCAAAAACACATCTGGGCTTCCAGAGAGAGAAATGAAAAAGTAGAAGTGGGGGAAAAAATAAATTAAAAGGTGACAAACATGCTTTCTTTGTATGTTCAAAATAATCTATTATTCTAATTATTATTCTAATATTTAAGGTACTGAATCTAGCCAATTTAGATACTACTGAAAAGTTCATTGCAATACAGTAGCCCCTACTATGTATGTTTTTCCAAGCTGTTTCTAAAACTTGTTTGCAGAAAAAGCGGATTTAGGACAAATGAGCATGGTATAAGCTGTCACATGGAAGCTATTTTAAAATCAGTGGCTCAGTGCACAGATAGAGCCAATAGATTGGAGATGACCAGGTTAGTTGAACATACAGCTGTTAAAATCAACATAACAAGTTAATCACAGCATGAACCAAAAATATTGGGTAGAAATTGCAAATAAGGTGATTCTGGCTGAATATTAGAAGAAAAGCCATCACAGAGAGAGTTGTTTGATTCTAAGACAGCCCTGGGTGGCAGAAAGGCATTTAAACAGAGGCTGAATGGTCTTCTGAAGCTGTAGTCAAGGAGTGGGTCACTCTAATAGTCCAGAAGTGTCTGCCTACAACTCTCATCATTCCTATCCAGCAAAGTCAATGAGAAGTGATTACTGCAGTTGCAGTTCAAACACATCTGGAAAGTCACAATTGCCCACCCATACTGTACTTATTTTCTGTACTGCAAACTCTTCATTGAGTAAGGGGTTCATTTGCAAGACTTCAAAGATACCCTCCAACACTAAAATTCATTATTTCAATCTAGCTCGTCTAGATCCAACCCATGGTCTCCAAAGCAATTTAGAAAGTTCCTACAAAGAGGGCCTGACTTAGAGTGAAAAACTAACAATGCAAGAGATCTGAAATACATCACTTGTAATAAAACAAATTATAATGAAATATCTATGTAATTTTCATCTCACTTTTCTCCATCTTTTATTACAAACATATAGTGCACCCTCCATATATGCTCGGATCCAATTATAATCAAAGGCAGCAATGCACACACAGATGCTTCAGTATATTCACACATGCATCACCGTCAGTTCAGGTACAGGATGAGACAAAGTCACAGATGTTCAAAGAAATGCACATTGTATATGAAAAAAAGGCTGCACAGCAGAAGCAGCATTTTGAAACAGAAGTGAAATCAAGTAATCATACTCTCATACCCAGCCACAGATCAATATTAACAGCTTATTTTAGAAATAAAAATATCAGAATTGCATGTAGCAGTTTTTTCTAAATGAAAAGAATAATGTGCATGCCTGAATGCAGCAAGGCACTTAAAGAACAATTGTTTGTTCTGTGCCCTCAAGATCTCAGAGACAGCACAGGAAAAAATGGCAGCATTTTATTTTCTGTACCGTAAACCCTATTTTATGCTTTTTCACTGCATTGTTAGTTTGAAGTTCTAACATACATGGGAGATCCTAACCATAGATTTCCCACATTAGGTCAAGTTTAGTACCGCAAATATGTAGCCTCTAAAAGAAACCAGTCATAGTGATGAGAGTCGGTCTCTCTCTCTCTTTCTCTTTGCCATCTTTCATGATTTATTCCCCAAGAAGGTCTTCAGCACTTAAGTCATGTTGCAACCAAAGCCTCAAAATAAACTGAAGCACTTCAGTTGAAAATCTTACATCCTAAGTAAACACAGTCAAATAAGCAACAAAGACACATGGTGCCTGAAAACAAGCAGGGAAAACTACTGTAATAACATCAAAGCTGCCAACAAAGACGTTTCCTCTATATAAATGCTCAGAAACTTTTATACTGTGACACTGATCTTCGTTATGGCTTATCTACACTGACACTGCAGGCATTATATTTAAGTGCAGTTATGATAATCCAAGCATATATTTTGTACATTATCAAAACACTTATATATAGCCAAGCACACTGGGTAGTTCTTTAGAAACCTTGGTTATACAGTCAGGTGGTTTTACTACTTTACAATTTAGGGTTGATTCTTTGAATCAAAAACTCTTGTGTGCATAGGCAAAGGCTTACAAACATAATGGTATGTTTGCATTCTATCTACTATGCTTGCACTCTGTCTACAACTACGCCTCACACACAGAGCTGACTGTGGACAAACAGCATGCAATGGGATGCCATCTATCTCTAGTCCAGTCTCATCTACATACACTGAATATAGCATATCACTGATATCTAGAGTTCAGTACATAAATACTTCATAACACACAGTCCTTCGCTCCAAAAATTAGGGGTAAACACAGTTCCCTTATTGGTCCTAAATATACTGACCTCCACGTTCATATAGATCCAAGACATTATTATTTGTCCAAACGCATGTTGGCATAGTGCAAGGAGCCAAGGCAGGCCTTGAACCAGGGCCTGTACAGGACAATCTTGTACCATGTTCTAGACCTTCAACCAGTCAATAAGATCAAGGTTGCTAGGGGTTTCTCAACAGATCCTAACTGAAAAGAAAAAAAAACTTTTTTGAGGGAGGGAGGGAGGCAGGCAGGCAGGCAGGCAGGACAGGTGTAAAAATACTTTGTAAAAAGGAGTTTCTTTGTCAGAGACTTTGTTAACTGGGGTATGCACATATTTGTAAGACTTAATTGTTGAGACATTGCAAATCCCCATACAATGAAAGAAAAGCTTTGAGAAGGGCTTGTGTCAGACCATCTTAACTTCTCTCAGACATCTTGAGACAGCCTCTTTTCATTTCTGCATATACACCTAAATGCAATAGGTGCATTTATCTAATTAAAAAAAAAAAGCCTGTAGATCCAGAACCTGTTAAATGGAGAAAACAAATAAAAACCATTGTGCTTCTTAGGTATTACTTGAGAAGAATTAGAGAATACTTTTCTCCCTTTTACCTCCTTATAGAAAATAAACTGGTTGCCAACAGTCATTATAGGGGTACTTCATGAAAAAAAAAACTGAATTTTTCACCTCAGGACATTCACACATTTTAAGTAATATTTTCACAGTCACCAGATTTCCCTCACAGGCTCTCCTAAGACCTGGAGGAAGGTTGTTGTTGAGACATTATGGCATCAACATTATGCATGAGCTGGTAACAAAGATCAAGCCACAAGCCATTAATTAACTAGGGAATGCTAGATGATGAATAGGCATAATAAAAATGCACCTCCAAGCATCCTTTGTTCTTAAAGGTTTCTACCTATGTTAACTCACTTGTGGACTTGTACCTATTTATTCTTTTCTCTTTTTTTAAAGGCAAATGTGAAGTATTTTCCAAAACTCTTACAAACAGTACCAAACAATCCACCCCCTCTAAAATCAAATACAGTTTTTGAACAAAAACAAGCTTATTTTGATGCAAACATATTATGTGTATAGATTGGTTAAGAACATGTAACAGCAACAGGATGTAAACATTTCCTTAATGATTGCATAGTTTAGAACAAGCAAAGCAAACAACAAAATGAAAGCATTTACCTCCTCCCAGTGGGATTTAGCATTTGCTTTATAGCTGCAAGAATTAGCCATTCATTTAGACAAGGCCTAGTCCCTAAAGGCTCACAGAGCTGTGTTCAATTAAAGCAGTTCTGGTGTTGTTGTAAGTAAATGTTACTACACAGGAGGCCTGTTTTGTTGCATCATGAATCCAAGGAAACACTTAGTGAGTGTTTTAATGGTGCAAACAGAAAATATTCAAACAGGTTCCTTCGAGAATCTGGATAACAGACATACCTTTGGCTTACTTTGTTCATTCAAACCACCATTTTATTAGCTTTGGTTATAAAACCACCCACATTATGGAAGTTTTGTATTCCCTTACCCATCCTTGCAAAGCAAGCAAGGAAAAAAAACTGTTCAAAGAAAAGGAACATGTTGAAATCTAGCTCTTTTAACAGGACAGCAATCCTGTCTCTTACATTTTTTGCTCTATAATAGCTACAGAACTTGCAGAAAAGCAACAAGAGTGGATATGGAAGTAACTTGCACATCTATTTTGTGCAACACAAAATATTTGTATCTTCCAGCAGTACACATGGACTGCTTGCATTAACATTCATATAAAAAATACACCTGAAGAATCTATAATATTGAAAGACAAACACCAAACATCTGAAAATATTCCCTTGCTTTATCATTAACATTTCGTTTGATGCTTGCCAACACTGAACAAATGTTCCTTTTACTTCAGCTGTGGTAGAAACTGTAATTTTAAGAACTAATCATCATGCCTGCATTTTCTTCTTCCTTCTTCAACTCTTTTTCCTTGTGTACTATACAGGATACACTGTGAAGCCAGAGGGCAGGAATTCTCCTATTACTAATATTTGTAAGCCACTCTGAGAGTATTCATGTCTGAAGAGTGGGATAAAAACACTCAAAACAACTACATTTTAATTCAGAGGCAAAGTCACTTCACTGTTCTGTGTCACCAGCCTCTGAAAATTCCTGAGTATCCATGATTTCCAAGTGGAGAATAGATGACAGACGTATGTGGACTGAAACAAAACATATTAGAAGAGGCAGGGTGCATCTAAGTGGCATGGTTATGAAGAGAAAGAGGCCCAAAAGTGAAGGAAGTACTATTCAGTGCTAAGTCAGGAATCCTTGCAGAGTAACTGAGGGTGCAAGGGCCCAGTGAAAGAGACAGCAGAATACTCAGTAGTCCCTTTACTAGCATCTCCCTGAATATTAGAACAAACCACAAGCTTCATAAGCCTACAGATGGAAGTAGTAACATCAGCAGATGGAAGCAGTAACATCAGTAGTGCTTTTCTCAACACAGAAGCAAGGCAATACCTAGTCGTCATTCCCCATCATCATTTTTCTTTTGTGGAAAGCAATACATTTGGAAAGGAAGGGTCTGGTTCACATAGACAGACGTTCTCCACATAAGCAAGAACCCTGGAAAAAAAGGGATCTTGCCTATACGGGAAGCCTCCATAAATGTTACTTTTCATGTGAGGAGAGGTGGGACTACATATTCATCTGCTCCCACACTCAAGAAAGCATAGTAACATAAGAATATGGCTTCCCTGAGAATAAGTCCATAAAATTCTGCATTTGTAGTCCATCAAGGTCAACCTAACATGTAAAATTTGTATGCAGAGAGTAAATCATTCTGCTTCACAGTAATTTCTATATTTCGTGGGACATTCACTACACCCAAGAATGAGTAGACTACAGGATAGAAAAGGCTAGAAAGGCTCACTGCATAGAAGCTCGCTCTGGTACTACAGAATCTCAAATTACATCAAAAGAGTCAATTACTCTTCTCTGCCCAAAATCCCTAGGTGATTATACCAAAGATGATTACACCAAATACTACACTAGGTTCCAATCCTGCAATAATGAATGATCTGTAAGTATGAAAACTAAAGGTTCTTTTTTTTTCTTAACCTCTCCACAGCCTCAAAGTATTCATTTTTTATTACACCTGAAAGATTTTATTTAGATTTACTTTTAAAGATATTCTTCGTTGCTGTAGTAGATTCAGAATGCTTACTGCCTGTAAGCAAACAGGTCATTTCAGAATTCATGCTTCATTAAAAATCCAAACTGAGTCATCCTTAATAGACTTAATTTCTTACAATCAAAAAATTAACGATGTACCTGCAGGTGCAATTATATGGAGTTGCACATTCACATACAAATAAGGTCACACTTTTATTATATGTAAGAAGCTTTTGACTTCATTTTTTTTCAAAAAATCTATTTTTAAAACTGAGTTAATTTTTACATGTAATCAATTACATTCCTAATCAGTTTTTAACAACACGGGCATACAGGGTAGCCAGGCCAAGATCATCCCAGACCCTCAGATTTTTGGGTCAAAACCTCAGATCTATGGATAGCCCCATTGGGGATGGCCCCAGGTGATGTCGCGGCACCTGACCCTGGTGATGTCACAGGATGAGGGAGGAAGCTTAGCTAAGTAAACATACTGGAGTTTCTACAAGTTGCAACAATTTGATTGATTAAATGGATGCATGGATTGATGGATGGATGAATCTTGCTTAAAGTTGTAAGCCATCAAAATTTGTTGTGATTAAAATAGAATACAAACGAATAAAAGCCCCTGGAGAAGATATACTCCCTGGAGAATTTTTCAGATCAAATCCTGGTTGGTGGTCCCCAGTCCTGACCTCACTTTTTACTTATATTAACCAACATGGGAAAAACCCTCAGAGGTGAGGAGTGAGCATAGCTGTCCCTATGCATAAAAAAGGTTCCAAGGATGATCCAAAGAATTCTAGGCATATTAGCTTATTAAGTATTGTGTTTAAATTATATTCAAATATTTTATTGAAATCAATTAAGTTTTGCAAAAAGAAGCAAGTTACATGGTCAGCTAGAAGAGCACCTGGGGGTTTGGGGTTGTTGTTTTTTTTTAAAGAAAGATAAACACAGACATATGGCTGGCAGAGAGCTCTCAGTTGAAAGTTGGTATGCAACCCTTTCCACTTGCCTGGAGCTGACAGACACAAAAGCTGGAGAATTTGCATCCCGCATCCCGCCTGGAGCTGACCATGAAATCTGGAGACTTAAGCTGCTGTCTTTGAGATCTGACAACCCTGTGGGCATACTAACAAACATTTCCTTGCAGTTTGTCTGATAGCACATTTAAAAAAAAATAGGAAGAGCATTGTTGATCCCTAGATTTGCATACCGAAAGTACTAATGTGCACACTGTCCCAAGCAATAACTGTAGTATTGAGCATGGAGATTCTCATTTCAGTGATTTAGAAGTACTATCACCTTTGCCACCCTTTAGTTCAATATAGCCCTGCCTATAGATTAGACAGTACAAGTATCCAGTCAAGCACCCTGTTACCCACAGCAGCCAATCAAAGACAACAGGATACAAATAAGGAGGGCCCTGTCCCACTATCACTCCTTGGAAAACCTATTAAGTGCTTCTGAACCTGGGTGCTGAACTACATTAGACTAAATATAACTTAGGAGTTAGACTGGGACCAGAGAAACCTGAATTTCAATTCATTATCAGCCATTAAATTTTCCAGATGACCCTGAACCTCTCTCTTTTTCTTTCAGTGGCATCAGTTGCTTGCAAATCACTAAACCAGGAGTTAATTTTGGAAGAACACATAGTGTGCCCATTATTCATATAATTTCATCATTTTTGCTTTACTCTTAAATTTATGGATTATACAATTTATTAAGACTAGACATCAAATCATATGTAAATCATAATATCTAGTATATATGCAACCAAGATTGGTCTAGTTAGTTCACATCAATAAGTTGTGTTGCTTTCTACCATCTTGCTCTCCTCTGGCACTCCTTGGCATTCTGGCCCACAAGCTGGTTGTCTTCAATTTCTATACATTTTTGTTCCTATGCATCAAATGAAGTTTTCTTCTTAAACCTCTTTCCTTTTTAGTCGCTTCCCTCCCAAATGTTGTTAATTACAGCATTTTGTTGCTCATAAAATCTTTGGTACGCCACCATAGGCCAGCGTGCTATAGCTGTGATTCACTGGTTGTTGTTTTTCCTCTCACTTCCAGTCAATGGATAAGAGGCTGCAATGCACTAATCTCATACAAGAGCAGAATTAATTTTAGTAGATGTGGCTACAGATATACAAAACTGCCAAAGAAGTAATGCAGATTTGATCACATCCTGGATGCCACAACAAGAAACAGATACAGTGCTCTTCCTCTCCTCCACTTCCTTAGTTGCACACAAATAATATACATTTATTTATTTATATCCTGCCTTTGTTTTGAAGCTCTAGTACTCATGGTTGTTTACAAAGTTCAAACAAGTACCAGGTAAAATTCTGTATTATTAGTATATATAAAACTTAAGATATAACTTAACTATACATAGTTAGACTATAGTTAAACTATATATATATTATACAGTTAAAACCTGTTACGGCCCCATGCACCCCCCATGACTGGTATGGTTTAACTGGAAAATATTATTTAATTGGCATTGATATAAATGATACCTGAGATGACTGGAAGGTCAAGATAGCAAGGCAGGTCAGCCACACCCACCTCTTAGGTGAAAGCCAAAGTCATTGTCAGGCTAAGAGCGTGGCCACTGTCAAGACAATAGGCTTGAACTAATAAACTGGACATCTCAGAGCTGAAAGGAGAAATCTCCACCAAACTGGGATTGTCTTATCTCTAATCCCACGCACCCAGACATTTCCCTATTGTCTTCCCAACCTCTCCACAATACTGGGCTGTTACAACAGCCATTATTCTTTTGTCATCTAAACACTAAGACCATTAGCTCTGTCCAGACTTCACTGTTTGTGTTGCAACTCCCATTATCCACTTGGCTGGGAGAGTGATTCACATCCATACCTGGAAATAAGAGGCTGTAGGGCCTTCTCACTTAAAAAATTGTTTAACACCATTAGGTTTGATAACCCAGTTGGAGGGGAGAAAGTTCTCACCAGCATCTACTTCCTACTAAAATGGATGACAGCAGCTGAGATCGATTACCATGTCTTTAGGGCAATCCTGCAACCACAGGTTCTGATGAATGGAAGGGAGGATCCTTCTGTACACAAGAAGTCCTTTTCAAGGAACAAACTGCTCCATGCTTGCTGACTTACATTAACTATGTAGATCAGGGTGTGAATCATGAGGTCCTCAAGATGATGTTGGACTGCAGCTCCCAGCATTCCTCATTACTGATTATGTTGATAGCACTGCTGGAACTTGCAATCTAACGACATCTTGCAATCTAACAACAGGGTGCAAACTATCCACCCTGATGAAGAAAATCAGCAACCAGAAAAGGGGGACAGTTTAACAAAAGTAGAAACCATAATCATCCTCTCCTGGTACAAATGAGATGAAATGGCAGAATGTACATATTTCAAATAGTCTTCACCAGAACACGAGCCAAACCGTATTTACATTTTGATTCTGTAGTTACTTCCTTAGTCTATGTTCAGGAGGTGCAAATATTGATCCTAAACATCAGCAGGAAGTTAAACAAAGACAGACTGACCTGGTTGTGTTGTGGAACTCATTGTTGCTAAGAGAAGAGATGAGACTGTGATATGGAAAGATCGATCTTAGCAGCTGTAGTCTCGATTTCAGTGCTCTCACCAAGCTCATGCAAGTGTGTGATTTCAATCTATTAAAGAAGAAAAACATTTAAAAATATGACCCATGCAGATACAACATATGTGAGTACTCATTGTCTTGTGCGGTCCTTATTATCTTATAGCAGTCCTGATCAACAAATTCTACTGCATAGCAGTATATTTCAAAGCTAGACAATGTATCATAAAGTATGTGACCTGCGAAAAACAGAGAGTGAATCTACATGAGAGCTGTATCCCAGCTCCACTGCCCCAGTTTGACCCTTGTACTGCCAAATGTGCCTGTTTTAATGCAAACTGAAATTAGTTTGGAAAGCCACACAAGAAACCCATCATCTAGTCATTCTGATACAAGGGGGTCTTTCAAATGTGTGCATGTGTTCCTCATATTAGTTTACTCTGGTGACATGACTCAGCAGCTACAGGGTTATCGTTGTTTGTTCCCACCATGCACTCATATATTTGCATACTAAAATAGCCTTTCTTTGTTTTCTGGCATTCTGACACCGACCTGAACTCCCATTGGATTGGATGCATACCTGACAGTTACACCATCCTCCACATGTTTTGCCTCCGCCTCCTCTAATTTGCTGCTTCATTTTCTACATTTAATCGCCAGGAAAGTGGGTGTAAGATCGACAGCATATGATGCAATCTTATTCAGGTCTTCTCAGTTGTAAGTTCTACTGAATCCAATAGCTCTTACTCTCTGGAAAGTGCTTGCCCCATGAGATCCCCCCGCCATCACTTTTCAAAAGAACACATTACTCAAAAGGCAAGCAAATATTCAGAGATCAAAGATTTAAATCTTCACGTATGTCTGGAGTACAACAGGGGTGGGGAGAAAAAAATGTTGCTAACACTTCCAGCTCTGCATTAGGCAACCAGAAGCCTAGAAGACACATCTCTCGAGACTCCTTGCTACCCATCCACCAGACCACTAGACACACACATACCCCGCCAACCTATGAATGTGTGCAGTGAAGCTGACAGAGAAGAGGGAGCTGAAATGTCTATCTGCAAATATGTGCATGCAAATATCAACCCCTCACACGAAAAAAGGCAACACCGGCTTTCCAGACACCGATACCAACAAGAGAGCTACCCTTCCATGATGGGAACAGCCAGGTGACCTAGGTGACCACATGACTTAGGTGGTTGCCCACAAACCTGGTCCCGTATCCCCTTTACCTCCAACAATACAGCAATCCCAATTTGGGAGTGAAGCCACACATGTAAAAATTCCAGTTCCTTCCAAAAACAGCAGAATAAAATGGAAGGTTTTTAACACCAGCATAAAGCCCTCAGGCACTGAAAAAAAGCATTTTCACAATGCAAGATGAGGAACATCATGTGTTCCAACACGACTGAGATTGAGGTAAGGGTGCATTATTTAGCCTGTATAGATTCATCTAAAGATTATGAAACCAAAAAGATGCAATTTAGGATGTGTATCTCTGGCATTTGTGAATGTGAATGAAAGACCTTGGATAAGCTTATGTCTTCCCTCACATGGATATATAGCAAATGGAGGTAAAATCTAACTCAAGCAAGAAACCATAAAACATACAGACATAACAAGATAACATTTAAATCAATTTCCATGTGTCCGAGCCTGCCTCAGAGTATTTAAAAAAAAATACTAGTACTAATAGCTTTTCATACAGAGGACCAATTTACTTAGAATAAATCTTATATAGGTGAGAATTCAGTTGGGAATTTTGAATATCCGTTTATTTATGTATATCCTGCCTTCCTCAAAAACAAGCCACAGCAACTAATACATAAAACATACTACAACTTGCAAACACCATTAAAATCACAACACTATGATCACAAATATGAATAAAATAAACTCATCAAGGATCAGTAACTGAACAAATGTAGCATTTTACTACCCTGGAAAGCTTATGCACACACAGAGGTACATTTTCCTGAAGCACCTAAATGACAACAGCAAGGGAAGTGTGCACATAAGTATTTTATGAATTCTTTGTTCTTTCAGTAATACGTTTTGAAAAACTGCAACTAGAGAGATATAATACTCGAAAAATAGATATCATAATCAAAATTATTCACTTTCTTCCTTACAGAATCTGACACTGAGGTATATTTTAAATTGCACTGAAACTGAATAAACATCACATTTCTAATAATATTTTGAAGATACCATGCTGTCACATTTGGCAAGTTTACACATACCTTCCAATTGATATTCTTGTTGTAAAAGCTTTGCTTTTTGAAAGCATCTTATAGTTTTTATCTCTTCACAAGATAAAATGGAACCAAGAATTAGTTTCTTAGTTATCTGATAGAACTTCAGAAAGAAAACTTACCTGTAATCCTGAATTTTCTTATGTATGTATTTATATATAAATCCTAAAACTTACTAGACACTTAATATTAAAAGTAGGTTCTCCATGCTGACAATAGAACATGCCAAACAAGAAGATGAGATAAACACTAAATTTAAGAAACATTTTACCACTAAAGCCCAAATATACGAAATCCCCGTCCTCTGCCTGTTGACAATGCAAAATGATCCCCGGAAAAATGTTACATTTTTTTTTCTGAACAAAGTTTAAAATACATTCTAATAGCAAATATTATTTCAAAGTGAAAGTATACTCAATCATATGAGCCCACATCTGAAGTGGGACAATCCAGGCACCTCTCCATGAGAAACAGTTGTTGTATGTCTCTGCTTCTACCAGAGGAAGTCATGATTCTGACGCTGGAAGAGGAGGAAGAAATCACTGCAATGTAGTTGGCTCTCCACATTCATTAGGGTTAGGGATAAAAGACCTCCACAAAATTGGAAAAACCACAAATATCAAAATGTACATGTGCGTGTCTGTGGGAAGAGGGTGAAGGCATGGCAGGGAAAGTGTGCACACAGGGTACAAACCAGGTCAGGGAAAAGGGAGTGGTCAGCATGGTGACTCTATACTTCCTCTCTCTTGCTCATCTCCTTCCTTGGGTATGTGGGGGACATCAGGAGAGGGTTTGCAATGCTGAGAAATCAGGCTGCGATCCATCCTTGGCTGGCCAGACAATGGCTGACAGAAGAGGAGGAGGACCAGAAGCAAGTTTTCAAAGGGCTGCACAGCCTGATCAGAGCTATCGAGAGCGAAGGTTCCCTCAGAAAAGAAGCACTGGCGGGGGGTTGGAAAAACTCACAAATAATCAAATCTGTGAAAGTGAAACCCACAAATGTGGAAGGCTGACTATGAAACTAAGCATCAGTTTGATCAATAAGCTTTATTTTGCAGCTAAAGATAACAATCTCCAGACAGGGACATATAGTGCAGACTGACAGTTAGTAAATTAACTTTCAAACAGCTGTTGACAAAGTCAAATCAACAGTCTCTCATGATGAAAAGACAGGGAAATAATCATCACTTGTGTCTTAAAAGTTGTACACTACTTACAAAAATATAAATATCTCAACAATAATCAAAAGCAAATATTATGTATTCATTTCTTGATCTTTAATCCTTCTTCTTAGGAAATAAACAGAGAATGATTTTCACAACACATATATTTTTATGCAAAATAATTCACAACTGAAAAACAGTAGCATAAAGAAGAGCATTAGAATCATCACAGATTCTCAATAGTGTCAAAGTTTTTGGCTGGTAACTTATTGGTTAGGGCCAACTAGAGTAGAATCGCTCAACCAGTTTTTGAACACATAGGTAAATCTCATTGAACCAATGGGTCCATGGTAGTCAGAACTAAACAGGATTTAGATCTCTCTATGTGACAGAGATAAAATATATACAAATAATCGTATAATTGTATACATATGCATATCTCTCAGGCTGTCCCCTCTGATAGGAACATCCCTGGGAGGAAAGAGATTGACAGAAAGGCGGGGGGAGAGGGAGAGAGAGAGGTAAGTATACTAGTCGTTGGCATGTTTCAAAACAAATTGTAGAAACGTATTTTAAAAATCAGTCACAACAGCAGTGATGATATCTAAATCTCTTTAATTTAATGGATGGCACTGAAGATATCAAAAAGAGAAACTAATGAAATAGGAATGGACCCTTCTGTAAATCAAATACCTTGTTAATTACAAGCAAGGCATCTTCACTGCATTTAGGCCTAAACAGCCTAAAGGTACAAGATCCCATCTCATCTTGGAAACTAAGGAGGGTCAGTCCTGGTTAATACTTGGATGGGAGCCTGCCAACAAATAATAGCTATAGGCTATATATTTCAGAGAAAAGAACTGGCAAAATCATCACTGAGTATTCATTGCCTAAAAAAATCCTACAAAATTAATGGGGTTGCCATAAGTTGACAGGCAATTTTAAGATGCACATACACACACAAATTCTATTTGCTTTTAATGGAAGCAACAAAGAAGTCGACACATGCATTAAATGAAATATATGAAAGGTAAATAAAGATTGTTTTTTTTAAAATCATTTACATTTTCTGTTTTCCATTTTACAGAAACAACACATCTCAATTATGCTATCACTGAACACATAAAGAAGATACAACCAAAGAAAGCTATCTGGAGCAAGAACTCTGCATTCCAGAACCATCTCAAATCTGTCAGCCTGAAAGTGATTAACATACAGATTTCATTTCTTCTTTTGACGCTTTCACTTGGATTTCTTCCCAGTGCCTGTTTTTATATACAAATTAATACATAATATTTGGACCATTTACAACATTTCCTCATGAGAGGGTAGTATAATATTTTTACAACATTAATTCAGGTTAATGTCCATGCCAAAAATGGAACATTTTGAGAAAAGGAGAAACAAGCTAGGTGGCAGATACAATATAGTACCTTGGTTTAGAATTCAGAAATTCTCCCTGTTAACAACTGTGAAGTACAACAGCTCCTTCCCTCTCAGAAGCAATTTTGTGCCTTCAGTTAACGGGCAACAATTGCAAGATTATAATTCAACACTTGCCCACAGATGTACCTGTGTCAAAAGAGCTTGGAAAACGTTTGCTTTTTGGGCTGCAACTCTCAGAATGTCTAAGAGAGCACAGCCACCCTCAAAATAGGTAGATGAAATATAAAGACAGAAGCCTCCAATTTATTAACATATTCAAAATCTGAGAAATGGAAATCAAGTGCTGAATCCAATGTGTGCCTCCCGCAACAACTTTCACTGACAATTAAAGCCAAGCAGATAGAATGTGATCGAGGGAGGTTATGGTACATTCAGGAGGAAAGTTCAACACTCCTCAGTCATATACAGGATGACTGTTAAAATATCACCCCACACACCTGCTTTCTACATGCTCAGAGCAGATCTATGCTTAAAAATGTAGAACTGCCATAATCACTTCCAACTGGGCCCTAAGGTTTGCATAAAGCACGCCAGGTCATCCTATGATATTTTATTCCTTGAATTAAAGGCTCAAACAGCTTCTGTGTATCAAAAGCTTCTGTGAAGCCAAATAGTATGGTTGTTAAATCTTATTTTAACACTAACAAGAAACAACACCCCCTCCACCACACCTGAGAACAAGCCAGTTTGGGTGTCCATGAAGAATATGTGGCATATACAGCTCTGCTCTCCAAGAGAGAACACCTCAGCAATGCTCAGAAAGAATATCCCCCTTGTGCTCCCCAACACGTCACCTGGGACAGTTGCCTCATTCTGCCTAATAGTAAGGCCAGCCCTGCCAAGTACACAGGCTACTACTATCTATCAAATCAAAATTTTTCTTCAGGGGACACTGCTTTATAAGGGAAGCATTATAGATGAGTTGGTGTGACAGTTATGCCAGTGGCCATCCTAAACAAAAGTTAGCTATTCATGTAGTTAGTCTACTTGCATAAACAGTGTAACCTATATCGGTGCTCAGATGCTGAAACCTAAGGAAGACTTCTTACAATGCCAGATAGCTTTTGGATTTACTCAGGTATGGGCAACTTGCATTTAGGCCTCACCCTAATTGCAAAAGATCTCTGCAAGCAATCAGTTCAAACTTTTGGCATGACTCACCTGCCCATACCTTGGCAGCCTACTGAATGAACAGAGAAAAAGACACTGGGCTGGCTACCTTTGGCTTTCAGGTTGCCCCTCTCTGAAGTAATATGGAGAGAAAGTTCCTCACACCTGGAACAGCTGGTCCTCAACCAAGAGAATGTGAGAGACTTGAAAGACTGTGGGCAGCCTTTAAAGTCTATATACCTCTGGATCTTCCCTCTTAACCTGGCTAAGCTGATTGGTACCGTAAGAGCATAATTTTATAACTAAGATTGTGATAACTTTTCCCTGCAAAGAGGCTAGAAGTTTTGGTAGGCATGCTCTCAACCAGAATGAGACGCTTTTCATTACTAGGCCTTTTGAACACTACATTCCTTCAGTAAAAATGTAGTGGTGTACCTTTCTCCTCTTCTTTCATACTTTCCACTTTAAGGCAGTAATTTTTTTAAAAAAGAAAGAATAATCTATACTGAATCTTTATTCACACACTTTTAGTTTAACTAGACAATTCTAAAAATACTATTAAAAGCCAAAGTGTTTTTTTCTAGAATCTGAGGTTTTATTTATTCCATAAGGGCCAAAAATAGCTTTGGGTTTATAAATCACAATAGTGTTAAGCAGATGTCTAATATTTCTCAATTGGAAATGGGCTGGTCCAGAGACAGCGAGTCATAAATGCTATATGTGTGCAACTCAGCTTTTGGAGCCCAGTGCTGTATATATAAAAGGAGGATGGGCACTTACATAAAGTATCATCAAAAACAAAAACAAAAAAAGTCAACAAATAAGAAGACAGATATCTTCATAAACTGGGCATATGCTAATTTATTCTTGTCATTTAAAAATAGTTACTGTAATTTTAAACAACACACCAAGTTTAAATGCCAACTTTAAGCAAGGAAAACTTTGACCAGGGGCCCATTCACTCCGTAAAATTACAGTGGTATCTTCTACATTAACTAACTTGGTTACACCTTATGGAATCCCAAGGTTTGTAGTTCAAGCAGGCAGTAGAGCCCTCTGGCTGGGAATTCTAAATCCTGCTCCTTCAGCTGTATCCTGGGATTCCATGGGATGCTGTCACAGCTGTTAAAAGCTATAATTATGTAGTGTGAATGGACCCCAGGTGTCCAACTGTGGCTGATGGGCAGCTTCCAAGTTTCTGTTCTCCTTTCTTATACCCCTAAACCAGACTAAAACTGCTTCAGACAGTGCATTCAAACAGAGTATCTCAATCTCTATATATTTTGGTCTTCTAGAAGTTGTAACCACTATGACCAATGATCAGTGATTCTGCAAATTGAATACAAACTCTCCAGGGGTTCAAAGGTAAAGAACAGCAGACAGGAGAAAGGTGGCAGAAAAAGTAAAAAGAGGTGACCTCGCTACATTTAAGACTGTCCTCCACATACAGACATGCACTCCCTATATGCACATTATATAGATTGTGCACAGGAAGAAGTTGAGCTTTACTTTGTGACTTCCTGCATCTTCTTATCAGTTTTCATCTTGTACCAGCCAATGGGCACATACTGGGCCCTTGGTATCTGCTAGGGTTTGGTTCCAGGATCCCCAATGGATACCAAAATTTGTGGATGTTCAAGTCCGATTATATACAGTGGTATAGTGAAATGGCATCCATTAAACAAAACGGCAAAACCAAATGACTGAATCCTTGAATGGTAGCATTCATTGAGATGACAAGACGCTAGAATGTTCAATCCTGTGATGGTCCTGAGTGATTACTTATGCTTACTTGAACTATGATGACATTTTCATATAAAACTAACCACAGCTTCTTTAAGATGAGCATGTGTGTCCTTTGGATCCTTCATTTTCTCTGTGCAGATATTACCATCACATGTTACTTTGAAACAAAGCTCAAGCTTCTAGGCCTAGAATATATGAGAGCTAGGGGAGTTAGTTTTCCTAATGCTTGCCGGTGCTATAAATTCTGCATATGTTATTTATAGATAATTCAACCTGTCAAGAATTATGGATGAAGAGGGGGAAAGAGCAGACTTCATTTAAAAAGAACTATTTTTAGTTTTTTCTTTGTTTATTCACTTTTTCTAACTGCTTTGCTTCTAAAGTCACTTTTACTGTAAACTAAACCTGTTGTTATTGGCAAACCTATCACAAGACTTTCTTGACAACATTTGTTTAGAGGGAGGTTTGCCTTTGCCTCCCTCTGAGGCTGAGAAAGTATGACTTGCCTAAGGTAAACCCAATGGATTTCCATGGCCAAGTGGGGATTCGAACGCTGCTCTCCAGAGTCATAGTCCAAATCACAAACCATTACATCACACTGGTTCTAAATCTACCTCCATATAGTTTGTTGGCATCTTTTTGGGAAGATGCCTTAAGACTTTTCTGTAAGATACAGGCTCTCCCCTAGCTCAACTGAGTTGGACAAGGAGGAGCTGTTGCAGTTCTAAATTGCACGATTGTTGATGATTCTAGCTAACTTATTTAGGATTGGACAGTACGTGGCAGGATCTCTTGACAATACATAAGGAAACAAGACGTTTAGCAGAAAAAAGGTTTTCCTCACTGCCCAGAGTACTCCAAGATCATTACTCCAAGAAAGCCAATGCAATTCTCGGCTGCATCAATAGGAGTATGGTGTCTAGATCGAGGGAGGTACTGGTACCACTCTACTCTGCTTTGGTTAGTCCTCATCTTGAATACTGTGTCCAGTTCTGGGCACCCCAATTCAAGAAGGACATGGTCAAGCTGGAGCAGGTCCAGAGGAGGGCGACCAAAATGGTGAAGGGCCTGGAAGCCAAGCCCTATGAGGATAGACTTAGAGAGCTGGGTATGTTCAGTCTGCAGAAGAGAAGGTTAAGAGGGGACATGATAGCTATGTTTAAATATTTGAAGGGATGCCATGTAGAGGAGAGAGAGGGCTTGTTTTCTGCCGCTCCAGAGACCAGGACAAGGAGCAATGGATTCAAGCTGCAGGAAAGGAGATTCCACCTGAACCTCAGGAAGAACTTCCTGACGGTCAGGGCTGTCCGGCAGTGGAATATGCTGCCTCGGAGTGTAGTGGAGTCTCCTTCCTTGGAGGTTTTTAAGCAGAGGCTGGATGGCCATCTGTCAGGAGTGCTTTGAGGGTGTTCCTGCATGGCAGGGGGTTGGACTGGGTGGCCAGTGTGGTCTCTTCCAACTCTACATTTCTATGATTCTATGATTCTATGATTATTCACTGGAAAACTAGATTCAGGTAACCCCATATAATTGCTGGGCTTCTCAGTTAATAGATGGCAGAGTTAAGCATGACTGCTTTCCAGTTTGCTCAAGATTTTCACATGTAACGCAAGATTTACAACTGTTTGAAAAAAATGTCCCTACTGGAGCCAGACTATTAGCTGATATCAGAAACATTAATTTTCATTCTGTATGGGCAACATGCTCGTACCCAAGTTGCACAGTATGGAAAATCTGCCTTTGAAGAGAGATATTTTGGAGAAAAGTAAGAAATAGAAGCATATATTTTTATCATGCACTGTTATGACAAGGTAATGTAACCTTTAACTAATCATAGTTTAGCTGACAAATTCTGGAGGTATGTGTTTTTACTAAATAATCTTGTCTGCATGTGTTATTTATAGATAATTCAACCTGTCAAGAATTATGGATGAAGAGGGGGAAAGAGCAGACTTCATTTCAAAAAAAAATCCCTCAAACCTTTATCCAAGCATGCGAAAAGCCGATATTGCTCTGGCAGACATCAAAGATTTATGTTTCGTTCCATTCCAAGTAGTGTTCTAAATTTTAAAAAACAGAACGATTACCACCTTCAACCAGGCTGTTCTCCCATGTGGAATTGGCAAGACCTTTGTCTCAGGAGGGGGACAAGAGATCTGAATTCATTATCAGATAGTTCACAAGAACAGGTTGCCAACTTTAGCTACAGCTCATGGGATCTTCAAGCCACATCCTGGAGAAACAGACAGTTATAGTAGCACTGAAGAACTCCAGGCAGTAGAAATTTGCACAAATAAGAGTATACATTTTTCCCTTATTAATACTGAACACAGGCATTTTTTTCCTAAGAGCTGAAGGTACAGGTTCTTGTAGGACATACACAGCTCTATTATGCATCTACTAAATAGATTTGGCAGGTTTTAGTATTTAAAAAAACCTGAAAAGAGATGGCAGGGAAGAAAACAAATGGATTTAGAAAAAGAAGAGCTCCTCTCCCAAACTATTTTATCTTAAAGACCGTTTGACACCTCCATAATAACAGGCTGCTCTGCAACCAGCAGAATGTCTCATTACTGCCATGTAACATCTCAAATCAGGCCTTCTCATCAATTAAACCCAACCAGTGAAACAGCTTCTCATGTGCAGTGTAAGAGGACAACATTGTGACAAGTTTCAAACACCTGAAAATGCACTGTTTTTACACCAACTTTTGCTGGTGCATAAAGATCCTGATGTTGCTCATTTTTATAGTTCTGATGTTGCTGCAGGTAATTCATACGTTAATTTTGTTTCTCATTATAATTTTTCAATATACCATGTAAAAACCATGTAAATATTGTGAGTATTATAAATACCTAAAGATTATTAGAGATATTATAAATGAGACCAGCATTGTGGTACACTGATTTGAGCAAGGGACTAGGACTCTGGGAGGTAAGGGTTCAAACTTTGTTTACTCATGGAAACTCTCTGGATTACCTTTGACAAATCGCACTTTCTCAGCCCCAGAGGAAGGCAAAAGTACCCCCCCCCCGAACAAATCTTCCCATGAAGACCCCATTATAGTTATACCTTAGGGTTACCTTAAGTCAGAAATTACTTGAAGACAACAACATCATAAATGAATATATACGAACTTGCAATATCCCTTTTGCTGTTTGAACCTCTACCTCTCTTGTATTTAAGTAGAACAAGGTGTCTGAGAGCAGCATGCCACTGGGATAATCTCTTAGGGGATGCATGTTGGCAGCAGGCAGGGACAAAGCCAAAAGTGATTGGGGACACCTGCTGTCTGTTTTGCTTCTCTCTCTTGCTTGCTTTCTGCCACTCCTTCTTTTTCTCTATCTTTCTGCCACAGCCTTTTCCTCCTCTGTCTCCCCTGCCCTATCTTCCTCCTAGTGGCATGGGAGAGACAGATTGCTCTTGCCAGAGATCTGAAATAATCACTTCCAGAAGGCTGTTAAAATAACATAGGGGAGGACTGCACATCACCCTATGGTAACAGGGTGCTCACTGCTGATATAAAGAAATATATGGCTGCACAAGTACATTAATGTTAGTGATACATATATAACAGTAAGGAGGCCTACAGGAAGCCTGATGTCTCATAAATGAAAGTATACAGTTGAGGAAGTTTAAAAACTTATAATAATGGAGGTTATGAGGACATCTTTTTGGGGTGTCTCCTTATCCTGAGGATATGAGTTCCCATGTAGACGTCCCACCTCCTCTGTGGAATGAAGTTGAACTGGTTTAAATTAAGTAAAACTGCTTAGTCCACCAAATAAAAATAGCATGCTTGCTAACCCAAATTTTGACACACTTTAATATATATTTTCTTCCCCACACCCCATTTGGTTTTAACACATAATCAGCAACATTTTTAAGACTGTTCAGCGCCTTCTAAAATATCCTGGCAGGCTGTTCTGACACTTAACACACTGTCATGAAAACTGTTCTCTTGAATTGAGGTGAATTTTACTCTTCAGGCAGCAGTTTGGAGCTACTGCCTTTTGACTTATTCTCTTACTCTCTGAAGGTTCTCACCTGGTACTTTGGACTTAATAAACTAGCAAACTCTACAAAAGGCAACTGGATAATACCCAGCAGGCATCAGAAATGCATAAAGGCAGAGATGGAACAATTTGACCAGGGAAAGTAAATGAGACCAAAGCATGAAGAGAAAAAGAGAAATAAGTGACAGAGCACAGGTTGATACTTGCTGATATGGTATAAATCCATTATATTTCTTGCCTCTGATCAATATAGGTTTTAGCAACAGACAGGTTTTCAAAAACAAGATTTTTTTTTTATTCTACAAAATCTGTTTGAACACAGTGACTTTTTGAAAAAGAAGTTAGTACACAGTCTATGGCCCTTCCCGCAACTCACCTTTTTGCGGAGCTGGGGTGCGAGGATCGTGCAAGCAGCCTCTAATGAGAGGCTCTCATGTCCTGGTTCCTTCAGCTCCACAGTTGCTGCCTGCTCGTGCGAGAGCCCCTCCTCTTCCTTCCGCAGTGCAGCCTGGGACCTTCCAAGGCACGCTGGGGCAGGAAGTGCGAGCACCACGGCTCTGGAGCTCCGCACGCACGGCAAGTGTACACGGGGCCCCGGAGCGATGCACGATCGCGCACCATTTTCAGCTCACAGCCGAAAATGAAATAGTGCGCAATCGGCGCCTGCCAGGCCCTGGAGCATCGCGCAATTGTGAGTGCATCATGTGGCCCGCTCCTCGCAGTCGCATGACACTCCAGGGGCCCTTTTGCATGGCAAATGCTGTATGAAAAGGGCCTGTGTTAGGAAGAAAAGCTTCTCAAACTTTTTCAGTTTCAGTATGCACAACCAGAAAGATATTTAAAATTTATGTATACATTTCTGGTAAAAAAAACAACAAGAAGAGGTAATCAGGATCAGGGCAACAACATGCATGGAGTTACGTTTCCTGTTACGTTTCCCCCAAAATGCCCCTCACATTTGAAGCTGCTGTTTACCCCAAAACCTCTATTATGGCATACTGAAGTTTCAAGGTAATTTTAGTGAAAACTAGAGCAGAGGAGAAAAGGGTATGAAAACTATAGCAGAGAAGAAAAGGCTTAGCCCGTCCCCTTCACTTCTTTCATCTGTGTACCACATCTTAAACGCTCCTCTCAACACACACTGGCCACGGTTGTAGTTTTTAAGATGAGATGAAGATAAACTGAATGAATTGACATACTTAACAGCTTGTTCGGTCATTTAAAAAATTATTCTCTCTTTCCAGCCTCAGTTTGAGCATTCTCCTGAAATGTTTTACACTTATTCCATTTTGTTTCTAATTCTATTCCTGTTTTTAAGTCATTTTTTGCTTGTGCTGCAGTGTACTTTGATGCCTTCTTGCTGTGTTAGCAGCATGCTGCCTTTCCCATATGTTTGTTGAGCATTTATCTTGCCGTGTCCTGGTTTTGTCCATTCAGCCTGTTATTTGCAGATGAACGGAAGAGTACAAATCAACAGCACTGATGCTGCTGACACTGCACATGTTGATTAGGTTTCACTTTATGTATTGTTGTACACACTGCAAGTTACCAGGAATAGGTTGTATGCTTTCAATTATAAATACATTCCAAAATCTTTATAACCACACTTTACAAGATAAAATGTCCAGTCTTAGGGCCACCTCCACCCAAAGAATCCCTCTTGAGTTTATCTTACTGCCATTTCTTCTAAAAAGAGTATTTGTTTCCCTTTTCCAGAAAAATAATAATATTCTCTTTGACTGTACAGTTTCATCACATCACTTTTGATGACAAATGTACTATTTTAAGATAAATCAACAGCATCATTTTTGGTCATTTGCAATACAACACTGTTCATACATGCTGACAGCAAAACGTCCAAGGGTTGAATCCGATACTGCTAATAAAGTCTATGGTTATATATTTGGTAATTTGCAATCAGGAGGGGGGAAGAAAACAAAACAGTAGGTCTGTATGACTTGTACCTACCAGGTTCAAGACAACCTATCAGTCATGGTTCAGGAAACTCTATTGATTTTCTGCCTGGAAACGAAAAAAACGTGACTGGTGACAGTACTTGTCAAGCCACAACAAGTTGGAGTACAGTACCATCCATTTGTTGATGATATACAGCACATTTTCTCCCTCTTTCTCTCCCTTCTGTCACACACTAGGAAAACACGGAGAGTCCAAAGAGTGTCTCTGAGCTCAGTGAGGAACTTCATGTGGACCAACAAGTTTAAATTGTATGAATATGTTACAGAAGTATCTGATATTACTAGATCCCTGAATGATCTTTGTTTCCTAAGCTAGTCCAAGCTAGAGAATCACTGAAGGATTATACTCTGCACAAGATATACTGTTTCAACTCTCTACAAACATTGGGGTCTTGCAACCCCTAACCCCCATAAAAGTGGAGAGCTCACCGTAATACTAACTCAGCAATTCTTGCTCTGTACTAATATTGTTCAGCTAACACTAAAGATTGCAGTTTCAAATAAACATGTGCATAAAACTGCAGCTATCCACATGATTATAAAGATCTCAGAAGACATAGTCATTTATAAAAACAAGTGATTTGGTTCATCAACATTTCCATGCATTAGTAATGGGAGAATACGACTGGGTACACAACAACCAGGCTCATTCCCACTAACTTAGATACCAGCAATGTGTTCATTTTTAATCTCCTCCACTTCAGGATGAATACTAGAAGATACATTGACACAGACCCCCTCATATACTGAGGTAAAATCAAAGAATCTTTTTACTCAAGATTTCAAGCTGAATTGGAAAATAAAGGGAGGTCTCTGTTAAATCTTCTGTTAATATTCTCACCAGTGATTAGAAAGTCTAGGAGCCAAGCAGAAAGCTCCTGTAAATTAGACTGAACTCCTGAGCTGCCAACTGTCTATCCTCGCTATAAATCAAGAAAGATTTTAATTAAGTGGAAAAAAAAACATGAAACTGCAAAGAAAAACTATAGCTTGAAAATTAACTGCAAAAAACATGTCTATAATGCAAATAGAGTTGCTTATGAACTACTTGACAACATATTTTAAAAGGGCTGCATTGTCACTCAGTTTTCTACAATTCCTCCTGGGACAAGATAAGTTATTAGAAACGGGAATTTTGCCTACATGGAACACTGTGTGATTGACAGAAGCAAAGAGTTGGACAAAATGGTCCTATGCCTCTGTGTATATTCTCACTGTTCCGAGAAAAGTTTCAGAGTCGACACTGTGCCCTGATGTTTTCCTTTGACAGTGTAGCCAGTTAAAATAGTATATGTTCTTAGTCACTTTTCCAGCTATAACATTTACAGCCAATTCCAGTTTTGAAAATGGCAGGGTTTTGGCTAGTACTAAATGAAGGCTGTTCAATGGCAGTTTTTCCCTTGGCAATGCAGAAATTCTATATTGGGATTTTACACGCATAAAACTGTAAAGGAAACCATTTGCGTTTCTGTATTCCAGCTGGTAAACATAGGTTGTAAAATTTAGATTAATGGGCCACTCCCATTAGCCACTCACTGGCAGATGTATTATGGTGTTAGAACAACATCAGAACCAGTAGCCTAACACAACTCCAGAAAATAATTTCACTCAGGACCCACATATGTCCATCCAACGGTTTTCTTCAAGCTTCTGATCACCATCTGGTCCATGGAGGCCAGGAGAGCCTTACTCTAACATAATCTAATAATAAAGAATGAAGTTGTCCTACAAGTTAGGTTTCCACAGAATCCGATTATGCCTGGGTCAGACATAAATGAACAGATTTCAGATTATGGTGAACAAGTTCCATACATGAAAGAAAGTGATCTAAAGCTTCTGTTCCTGTTATTGGCCTCTGTAATATTGCTCCCAGTGTAGATGTGGGGACAGAGTTGGCATCCAGGTTTGTGGCAGGGTCTTCTCCCTGTATTACCATCCATGTTATATGTCCTGTCTTGTTGTGAGTGAGCAGCCTTTTAAGATTTGAAGGCTGCTTTTCAGAGCTATCAACATACTATAAACAGTGTGCAATGATAAAACAACAAGTAATGAGAAACTAAAAGGAAGTCTTGAACAGCTGAGTAGCATGACTCTTAAGAACAAATGTGAGAAGAATATTAATTGCTGCTCTACCTCAGTCTGTTCATCTCTTCCTGCTTTGTAAATGGGTTTGATGAAAACTGGAATCCAGCATTGCCTCAAGATTCAAGTCCAGATGCACTCACTCTCTTGATGCAAATGATAATTTTTCAAAGAACCTTCATTCCCCACCTAATTGTTTACTAAAACACAGAACAGAAGTGGTGAAAATTTGGACCTCCACATTTTTGTTCTCTACAGTTCTCATTCTCTCCTCCTGCATGGTTAATTATAAGGGTTTATAGGAGTTACAGGGCCAATCTTTTAGACGGTCAGAGATTCCTCACCCTTGACACAAATGGCAGAGGTCAGGCCATTTCCGCACTAGACTGTTATAGTGCTATTGTTCCACTTGCAACACCCTATGGAATCCTGGGGTTTGCAGTTTTGGGAAGGGCCACTTGGCCACTCCGGAAACTGCAAAGCCCAGGATTCCATAGGATGTTGCAAGTGGAGTAATAGCGCTGTAACAGGCTAGTGTGGAAATGGCCTCAGTTAATTATCTGGAACATCTTATGCTGCTGTATTACTAAAGCTAACCAGATATATATGGGATAAGTTCTTTAGGTGGGAGATTACTAGAAGCCTCAGGGGAATACATATTAAATAAATATTTTAAACAGACTATGGTAGTTCCCAGTATTTGTGCTTTTAGAAAGATACAGTCAGCCCTCCACATTTGTGGGTTTCATTTTTGTGGATTTGATTATTCACAGATTATTTGCTGTCACCTCTGCTGCCTCTCTATGCTATTTTTAATAGGGACTGCAAGCCTCATGGAACTGAGAAACTGCAAACAAGGCTTTTAAGTCCCTATTAAAAATGGTGTGGGGCAGCAGTGGGGGTGGCAGTACACCCCACCAGCCCCCACTTCTGCCTTGTGAAGGAACCCTGATGCCTCAAAGGAATCCACGGTGGGTTTAATATGGAGTGTTAAATATGGTTTGGGAGAGCCTACAGTTATTCAGGGTTTTTCCACTTTCATGGCAGTCCTGTGCCCCTAGCCCTAATGAATGTGGAGAGATGACTGTACTTTGAAAGGTGATTTAAAAAAAGAAAAGTAGCCTGTCTCCATCAAAGCAATATTCCCTTCCTTCACCTAGTTTGGTCAAGTAACATTTTTGTCAGCAGTTATGTGCAAATTGCTCCTGATATTCTACTTTCTTGAATGATGTTTGATGTTGTACACAACTGTTGTAGTTCAACTTCTTTCTAATTTTCCAGCTACAGTAACATAAGATGTCAAAATTTACAGGTGAAACCCATCTGGCATTTACATCCTGGGTTTAGTCATGTAAGGTACAGTCCACCTCACTTTCAGAGTTGCAGTGGCTATGGTACTCGCATTTGGGAAATCACTTTCTCTTATGCATATGTGTTCTGCAGTAGAAACCAGAGATGCTATTAAATTTAAAGACTTTTATCAGATAGAGGCTTTAGTTCTGAATGCAGTAGTTTTCAAAGAAGTAGCCATGTTAGTCTCTTGCAACACACAAAGAAGGAAGGGACAGGGATGGTATCACTCTGAACTGACTCTGAAGAAATGATTTATACGCACAAAAGCTCATGAGAAAATAAAAATCAGCTTTATCTAAAAGATGCTGCTACGTTCCTTTTTTCTCTCTCTCCCCCCTCTTCCTTTTTATTAACAGTGTGGCCACTGTATATATAGTGTTAGCATTTCACAATGACCACTTCTCCAATAAGTTCACATCTATCTAGAGGAAGAAAGAAGTATCTTAAGACTAGTCTGCTCTTGCCAATCTTACTCTCAGCCAAACATGAAAAGAAACAATTTGGGTTGAAGGACGGAGGAAAGAGGATTTTTAGGGTTGCCATTGTCTGGTATTATCACTGAAATCTAGCAACAGCTGTTTTTGTGTGCTTGTTTCTCTACCTTGGAAACACCTGCTCAGGCTGTAATAAATAAATTAAAAAAAAAGAATAAGTTCAAAGATGTCATGAGACTTCAGTGCTCCCTTCTCCAAAAGTAGCTAATCCTACAAAAAACTCTGTCTTAAAGCTCTTTCTGCTCAAGGAAGGGAAGCACAAAATAGTACAGCATGCAGCTTTCCTTACACAGAATGTTTTTAAAAACTATCTAAGAGAGTTCGATCTGTAAGGGTAAAGAGCATGCCTAGCCGCAAGCACATTTCAGCATGCAATTTTGATGAAGCTGGGTATCTCTCTTTGAGAAATTCTTCTGAAGTGAATTTCAGCTACTTTATCATTCAAAACTCTGAAGTCTAGCCATATTTGTTTGTAGCAACAAGACTACTGTAGAACAGAGAAACAAATGTACTGTCATAAGTTTGCTGTTTAAGATCCATTTTTGCCAAATTAAAATAAAACATTATTTTAAACATTTAGCGTTAACAGTACACTGGCCACTTTACAATATGAGGACACACAAACCTTAGTTGGTTTGCTTATTTCCAAATTAAAGAAAGGTTTAATCAAGACAAGGAAAACAAGAGGGATATAGTTAAACAGGCCGAAGAAAATGATTTTTTACTTAGAATTGTGTAAGTGTCATGGGCCAGGAGTCAGCTCCTCAGGTGAACAGCAGCCTCGAAGGAAGACAAGCAAATGCAAGCAATCCAGGAGTTAATCAGGCTGGCATGAGAGCCAGCTGGCTCCAACCTTTGTAAGGAAGGCAGAGAGCAGTGGCTCAATGCTAGAAACAATCATGTGTTTGTTGGCCCTTACATTCTACAGATTCCCTGCCTTATTTCTCTGAACTTTGGACTGTTAGACCATGCTGCCTACTGGATTCCTGACCTTTGGACCAACACTGAACTTCATTTCTGCTTCACTCTGAACAGGCAAGCTTTATTGGACTACTAAGCTGTATCCATTTGCCTGCTGAATACGTTGGCACTAGACAATGGACAGCTGGCACCTATGACAGTAACTATCTTTTGAATCAGAGATGGTAGATGAGCCTATAAAAGTTTGTGAAAAGATGGGCCCAAAATTTTGGACATAATGTGCAAATGAGGGTATGGAGAGAAATGTAGACTACAGATACAAAACTTACTTTGTTTAGTAATTTAAAAAAAAATTATGCACAAGATGATATATAGATGGTACTTAGCTTCAGAAAACTTGTCAAAAATGTTTAAGAATGTTTCAAATGTTGGGCCTGTCAAGACAAGGAAGGATCTTTGTTTATGTATGTGGTGGACTTGTAAGAAAGTGAAAAGTTACTGTTCTAGGATTTGTATGTTAATTGGAAAAAAATTAAAGGTAGATTTTGCAATGTAATTAGAAATGCTTTTTTGAGTAATTATTGATAAGGAACTACTTCCTTGACACATGCCAACAGATGCAAGAATGCTGTTTGCCCAAGCTTAGATCAAAGCACCTGTCATGTCCATGGCTCAGCAGGCAGTAAATCACAAGCAGCACAGCTCCTACTTATGAGGTGAAAGTCAGAGAATGTCCAAACAGAAAGGAAGCCTACAGCAAACAAATCCAAAGGGGCAAATCCAAACTGTAGTCCAAACAGGCACAGATCCAAGAGAACAGCACAGGGTTTCAGGGCCAAAGAGACCAGTTGCTGACCCTGGGAGGAAAGGCCAGCTGGAGCCCTTTTTTATCTATGAGTGCTGTCACCACAGCTGTTCGCTCATTAGGGTTCACTTGCTACTTAAGTGGGCCGAGTGATGCAAACCTTCCCTTTCATGGTGTCTCTGCTGCAAGGTAGGTGTGTCAGCTATGTTTTCCTCTATTTGTTCCCCTCGCTCAGGCCCTTGTTGTTGTTGTGTATTATCTACCTCTGGACCAGCTTCTGGGGACACTTCAGCCTCTGGGGAAGCCTCTGCCTCAGAGTCAGTATCCTCCTCCTCACTGCCACAGTCTTCAAGGCAGAGCATGACAGCACCATCAACAGGAGAGTGAGTTGTTAAAAGCTGTAGATCTTGCTCAATTTGCAAAATTGTTGTGGATTTTAAATGACAGACCAGTTGAAGATTTCATAGGGAAAACAACTTGGAACTGTTTATAGATTGTTTGAGCAATAAGAAATTCAATGACATAATAATCTGTGGTTATGATTATTAGTAGTAATTCTAGTGAACTGAATGTATATAGATCTGTATTGGTAGAATAAGATATGGGGTATTAATTGATTTTCTCTTTTCATTAGATTTTTTTAGTGGAGGTAGAGACTTCTTGCATTCTAGTTAGTGTAATTGGGATGTGTCTGTGGTAATGGATCAGTCTTTTAGTAATGGGTTTTGCTACTAGGCCTTAGCCTTAGTATGGCTCAGTCAAGTTCAGTTCAGTTTTAGTTTTAGTTAGATTGTATACTCTTCATCTATGTTACTTTTTTTCCCCTGTAGTTCTGAATTTGTATAAATATTTGTATTAAAACTAACAAATATGAAATCTTAAAAACAAAATGGAGGTGAGACAAGGTCCTTTGCTACTGTCAGAAAAAGAGTGAATTAGCAGACGGTAAGTAAAAGCCACAGCTAAGTAAAGTTTATCGTGGCCCTAAAAAGATCCTACATCTGAAGCATTTGGTTTGACAGAAGAAATGGTAAAGCTTTCCAGCAGCAGAATCCTATCATCTTCCACCCAACTTTTGCCCATGGGAAATATTCCCTGACAGAGCAGATGTGCATCTTTCTTAAATTCCGTTTCCAGGAATAGTACTGTATCTCAGTTTAACCCAAACTGAGTACAGAGAACTTCAGGAAACAGTAATGCTCAACGCTTTTTTTGAGTGTTAACTGCCTTTATTTATTTGTTTGTGGTATTTATAATGCAATGAAGCACATTTAAAACAGTTAACTATACAATTGTGCGCATCTGATTTTTTTTATTGTGGGTCAACTGCCCTTTATAGAAAAAAAGCTCTTCAGTCTTGTTATTAATGTATACTCTGGAATAAAACCCACTGTGTACAATAGCGCTTATACTCTAATGCACGTATATAGGCTTGTACCTTCAAACAACCAAATGGATGTCAATTTTTTAAAAAAAGGAATTTCAATGACTATGAGACTATCATTTGGGCAAACAGACTGAAAAACATATTTCTAAGAATATCCATGAGGATCAGGGTGTTTTGTTGCCAAAAAGACAACTATGGAATAATGTAAGAACTGTTTTTAATATTATTGAATTTTTGCACTATCATAATGACAAAAGGGCTGTTTTGATTTTTTTTAGATTCAGAGAAAGCGTTTGATAATATTTCCTGGAATTGCTTATTTTCAATATTGGAGCGAACAGACTTTGGTGAAAACATTATCTGAGCAATAATGACAATCTACTCAGTTCAAATGGCCCAGAGCTTTGTAAATGGCAACCCAAGACCTATCCAAATACAAAAAGAGACCTGACAAGGTTGTCTTCTCTCACACTTTTACTGTCTATTTTAGTGTTGGAGACAGTACTGAGAGATATCAGACGAAACAACAGAATCTATGGGGTGAGGTTAAAAAAAAGAACAGTATAAGCTGAGAGTTTATGTGAATAGTCTTTTAGTAATGTCACTAAACCCACTGCATTCAATGAAGACTCTTCTGGAAAAAATTAAGTTATTTGAGATATGCTCTGGGTTTAAAGTGAATTGTGACAAAACAAAACTGCTGACTAAAAATATAACCTCAGAAGGGAAAACTGAATTAACTGCACTTTCAAATTTAAAGTGGAAAAAAGCGGACTAAATATTTGGGAGTTACAATTATAAAGAACATTTTATGGGGAAAGCTAAATTTATTTTCTGGGTAGAATTGCGGTAATAAAAGCAAATGTTTCACCAGAGCTTTTATTTCTCTTTCACACAATCCCTCTAATAAGAAATGAAATACCTTTTGTACAATGGCAGAAAGATATTTCCAGATATGTCTGACAGGCAAAGAAATCCAGAATAATATGTAAAACATTGTGTGATTCTATGGCAAAATGTGACTTAGGAGTTCCTAATGTCAAAAGGTATTACAAGGTGTCCTATTTTGTATGGCTGAAGGAATGGATATTGCTTGGAGATGTGACACTGTCAGAAACTGAAGGTCATAATTTAAGATTTGGGTGGCATGGTTATTTTTGGTATGATAACGTTGAGACACATGCTGAATTTAAAAATCATCGTATTAAAAGGCTCCCCTATGAGTTTGGTCTAAGTGTAACAGATATTTTTTTCCTAAGAAATATATTAGCCCTCTCACCACAGGAAGCCTTTTTAAAGAAAGAATGGGTTAAAAATTGGAGATGGTTGCTTTATGAAGGTCTTTTCTACTTTGCACAAGATAACTGGAAGTTTGTATCAAGAGAGAGATTCTTAAGAAATGTAAAGACCTCAATTGGCTTGCTTATATACAATTTAAGGATAGATCTGATCAGGATATGAGAAATGTAGCCATTGACATTAAAGAAAATCAGTTTTACTCAGAGCTGTACAAAGATGATGGCCAAAGATGGTGGCCATGTAATTAAAAAACATGTACAGTTACAGTTCAAACTGGAGACAGAAGATGAACCTTAAGAGAGTACATGATAAAATGAACTCAAAATTTAGGACACGTTGTTCATGTGGAGGTATGGGGAAAATGTAGTGAAAAGACATAAAATTTACTTTGCATAGTAATTTAAAAGAGAACCTGTACATGATGTACAGGTGGTATTTAACCCCAAATGGGCTGTTGAAAGAGAACTAGTGTGGAGTAGTGGTTCTGAGCATTGGATTATGACCCTGGAGACCAGGATTTGACTTCCCACTTGGCCATGGAAACCCACTGGGTGACCTTGGGTCCATCACACATTCTCAGCCGCAGAAAACTGCATGATAGGTTCAACTTAGGGTTGCCATAAGTTAGAAATGACTTAAAGGCACACGATGACGACAGCAACAAGCTGTCAAAAATGTCCCAGAATGTTTCAAATCAATGTTGGGGATGTCAAGATAAGGAGGTCTCCTATTTTCATATGTGGCAGACTTGTCAGAAGGCAAAAAGTTGCTGGTCTCAGATTTATATGTTAATCTAAAAAAATGTAAAGGTAGATTTTGTTATGTTGCCAGAAGTTTTTAGGGGGAGAGGGAACAAAGATAAAAACTAGTTGGTAAATATGGATTACAGCTGGCCCTCCACATTTGCTAGAATCAGAGGCACAAGAGCCCAGTAAAGGTGGAAAAATCGCAAATATCAAAATGGTGGGAGGGGGAGGGTCAAGGCATGGTTTGAGGAATGGGCACCCAGGGTTCAAACCAGGTCAAGGAACGGAGAGAAAAGGGGGGGGTCAGCATGGTGACCCTATACTTCCTCTCTTTTGCCCATATCCTTCCTGAGGGGGGGCATCAGGAGTGGGTTTGTGGTGCTGCAAAATCTGGCTGTGATCCATCCTTTGCTGGCCTGTTGGCTGCTGGAGGAGGAGGAGGAGGACGACGACGACGACCACAACGACCACCACCACCAGGTTTTTAAAAGGCTGTGTGGCCTGATCAAAGCTGCTGAGAAGGAAAACTCCCAGGAAAACAAGACCCGGGGGGGGCAGGGGCTGAAGAAACTCACAAATAATCAAATCCATGGAAGTCAAACATGGAGAGCTGACTGTACTTCTTTGATATATGTCAATAGGAGCAAGGATACTGTTTGCTTCAACTTTAGGAAAATTTGAACCACCAAAAATTGGAATAATGGATTGTTAAATTTGCTGAGCTGGCCCAAACTGCAAAATTAATATGGAGGTTGGAGGATAAGTCAATTGAAGATTTTTTTTGTAAGACTGAAAACTGCGTATGGATTGTTTTAGCAGTAAGAAAATCTGGCAATGTAATAATCCATGGTTATTTTTAACAGGATTACTTAGTTGGATCTATAATGGTAGAATAATATTTTTTTCTCTTTTTTATTTTTCTTTTCATTACAGTTAGGCCTGGGGGGTTCAGAGTCCTACTGTGTTTTAGTTATGTCTCTTTTTTCCTTTTTCTCTCTTTCTTTTTTTTTCCTTCTATTTCTTTTTCTGTGGGGGGAGGAGTACATTATTCTGATTGTACTATTGTTAAAAATATATAAATATTGCATTTTTACTTTTAATACACATCTTGGTAATAAATTAAGTATTTGCTATCTCAGAAGACATCTGTTATCTCAGAAGCATTTCAGCTTTTCCTCTCATAGCAAGGAATGATGTCTTCTGTCTATGATATAATGCAGGCAGCATCTAGAAACAAAGAAAATATTCTTTTTACTTCAGAACTAGTATTTTGCCCACATGCAAAGTTTTTTTAAACAAAAGTTTTGCACCAAAAAGAAAGAAACAAAGGAGGGAGGGAGGGAGGCAGGGAGGGAGGGAGGGAGGGAGGGAGGGAGGGAGGGAGGGAGGAAAGTAAGTTTGATCTCATTCAAAGAGAAAAATTTTGCTATAGCTGGATTTTTGTTGCTGTTGTTGGGTGGCAATACTTTGATGTATCAAGATTACTTTCTCACCAACAGTGAGAAAATTCAGGAATATTCTTTACATGCCTACTGTAAACACTACTAGTATCTTCTTATCAGAAATGTTAATATTCCATTATAATATTTGTCCTTCATTACAAATAATTCACATTTATATCCTAAAAGTTGCTGTCATATTTCTCTTTTTATCATAGTAGCAAAAACAACCAACCATTTGTTTTTAGACAATCACAAGGTGACCCACCTTATCCTAATTTTACACAGATGGGTTTGAATTTTTGTGGAGAATTTTTTTTCACCTTACTGTGAATTATCTAATCTAAAGCCATAGCTGGAAACAAACATACTTCAATAGTTTGGAATGCCTTTTCAAAATATAATAGCTTACTCTTCTCTTTTGCTTCACACTCACAGCGCTATGTACTCTGCAGAAATCTTCAAATAAGGATTTCACATGTGCAAAATTCATGGACTATGTTAAAAGCTTTGAAAGACAGGCTAGCAGCACAGTATTACCAGGAAATAAAAGATACATTATTTAAATATGACATTATTTAGAAGAAATTAGATTTCAAACAAACTTGGTTGCTAAACAGTCATACTTGCAGTTTAATTAGTGTTATCTCAGACTTTCTGTCAATAATACTATGCTTAATTGCAACACGGAAGGACAAAAAATTCTGTTTCATAATAAAGCGAAGCTGAACAAAAGAGTGGAGAAACCTTTCCTGAATTTGGTTACATGTACTGCAAAGCCTTAGACAAGCAGTTACCCTGATTCAGTAGTGTCTTCCACAAGCAAGACTTCTTATATAAACAGTATCAGCAGGATATCCTATTCGTTCTAGTAGAAAAGAGTCCAGAGTTGTGGTAAAATCTCTTCAGTACAATATCTGGTTCAAAGTAAACAAAATATTCTCCTTCTCTCAAGCACATACACAATCTTCTTGCCTCTTTCTGTAACACCAGCTTAAGAACATACGGCAAAGCCTACTGGGTCCTATGGAAGGCCAACAGAATCCAGCATTCTGTTCGCAGAGTTGCCCGTGGGAACTCCACCGGCAGAATATGAACACAATCACTTTCACATTCTCCAGTGACTGATACTGGGTGCCCCTAGCCTCAACGCTGTTTTAAAACCTTCCAAGTTGGTTGCAGCCACTATTATCTCCTGTGGAAGTGAATCTCAGAGTTACGCTTTTTGTAAAGCAGGACAGTGGGTCTTCTACGTTTGTGAAGGTTTCAGGTGCAGGACACTCATGAAAATGAAAAATCACAAATATCTTTCCCCCTCCTACCTGAGGGAGCAAGTGAGGGAATGCATGCCTGTTCTTTCCATCTCCATCTCTCTCCCCTCCCATTCCCTGTCATTTATGTGAGTAAGGTGAGGGAACATGCATGCCCTGTGCCTTCCATCCATGTGCCCTTCTCTCCTTCCCCTCTCATTTGCCCCAGGAGGAGGGAAAGTGTATGTCCTTCCTTGCCTTCCCCCATCATTTCCTGAGCAGGGAGGGAAGGCATGCCCATGTCTTCCATCACCATGCCTTTCCCTGCCTTCCTTCATCTTTTGCTCCAGCAGGAAGGGAAGGCATGCATATGCTTTCTGTTCCCATGCCCTTCCCTGTCTTTCCCCATTTTTTGCCCCACAGGGGAGGAAAGGCATACCTGTGTCTTCTGTCCCCAAGTTCTTCCCTCCCTTTCCCCATCATTTACCCCACTGGCCCTTTCCCACCTGCCTTCATTGTTTCCCCAGCAAGGAGGGAAGGCACATGTGTGCCTTGCATCTCCGTGCCCCTTCTCATATTCCCCTGTCATTTCTCCAGTGGGGAGAGAAGGCCCACACATGCCTTCTCTCCCCACACCCTTCCCCACTTTCTCCTGTTATCTCCCCAGCAGGGAGGAAGATCCACTTATGCCTTCTGGCCCTGCGCCCTTCCCTGCCTTTCCCCATTGTTTCCTAAACGGGGAAGGAGGGCATACACATGCCTTCCATCCCCATGCCCTTCCCTGTCTTCCCCCATCATTTGCCCCAGTGGGAAGGGAAGATATGCCTGTGCCTTGCAAATAATCAAATTCACGAATGTCAAACTTGCAAATGTGGAGGGCCGACTGTGCTTCCTTTTGTCTGTCCTAAAAGCTTGTTTGGAAGAAGCCTGTGAAACTCGAAGGAGAACCAACTATTTGGGAAGCCAGGGGGAATATCTTCCCTTGTTTTTCCTCCGTGCTCTTAGAGGCTACCTTGTCAATCAGCTTTTGGAAACTATAGGAAACTATTTTAAGGCCAAGACTCCACATCTGGCTAATACCGCCAATGCTACCTAGGGTCAAGCCAGACCAAAAAGGGGAGGGGGGTTAAATTAATAACAGAATTTCAAGGCACAGAAAGAACGGAAACGGTTTGCAATAGTTTGCAAACCTACAGTGTCCCACTTCTATTTGAAAGTGACTGAAGACTATCTAGCCCAGAGGCAATAAATCATGCTGCCTTCCAGATGTTCTTGATCTGCAAGTCCCAGCACCCTAAGCAGCATGGCCAATGTTGAGAAATGCTGGGAGTTGCAGTCCAACAATATCTGGAGGGCTACATGTTTTCCATCCCTGATCTATCCAACTTTAAAAGGAAAAGTTTGTGATATACCATAGCCACACAGTACTCTGGAATTATTTTGAAAATGACTTTGTAACCCTTTCCACATTTTTGAATATTCCATATCACCCAATAAGAACTGGATAGGTCACTGTTCCTGAATTTAATGTCAATGTGGTCATAGATTTATGTTTCAATTATTTAGTTAGTATCTGAAGTGATGACTCTTTCAACTACACAGCTGCCCTTATGTGCTTCTCTGCTATTTGCTAGCACCATGGGGAAAATCAAATCAGCATGATTAATAAGGAGAACAACATTGTGTCCCTATTTTCTTCTAAATAAGGTACGTGTGTTTCAAAATAATACATTTACATCATTTCCTCTGTACAGTATTTTTAAAGAGTAAAACTCTGATACCCTTTCATTAACATACTAGCAAAGATGTTACAAGTTTTTATTCAGTCTTTTCTCTTGCACACACACATATGCCTGCACACAAACATGCCGTTATTTTCTGTCATTCCTGGTGATGTATATAAAAAAATTAAGAATGGTTTGCAATTTGTAAGATACAAAAAAACGGAAGAAAAATCAAGGCATATGTGGAAAAATGCTGAAGCAGTTCCTCTACACACCTGGAAGAGAAACTAGATTGGTAGCACCAAAGTAGATAGGACTTTTAGATGACTTCACTAGTGAAGTATATCCCATAGGATTAACAATAGTACTGTGGATCCACTTTGCTTTTAATTATCCTTGGAAGGGATCTTGAAAGCTTGCACAAATATTTGTACCCTTTACAGACGCAACCTGTTACAGATTATAAAATCTAGTGAGTAATCCAATCTTTGTTTTCAATGTCTATAAACAAACACATTTTATAAAAACTTGTGTGTTACTATTTATGTCCATCTGGAGTTCTGAAAAGAATAGGTTTGGCAGGTCCCTAGCCCACAGGGCTTACAATCTTAAAACAGTTGCAGGAAAAAGAACAGAGTATAGGAAGGGAAACAGAGAAGTGGTAAACGGGGAACACATATGCTATTATCTCCATTATAGGTACTTTAGCTTGGTAGAACCAAGTATCTAAACCAGCAAGATCTGTCAACAACTTCCTGGAAATGGTGATCTTGGAGAAGGGAGCTGAAGAAAATAAGGGAAGTGGTTGCACAGAGATGTTCTCCGAGGGGAAAAAGGGGAAGAAGGGAAAACGGCAGAATCACTTGGGGGCCAGAACAAGGTGATACAGCTGAACCAGTGAGGGTCACAGGAAAGTGGGTTTGACATAAAAGAGAGGAGAGATTAAGAATGAACCTGCAAACACTGAAAGCCATCATACAGTTCTCGCCCTCAAGGCAGGGGCCATAAAGAGGAGAGAAGCATCTAAGCAGTTAGCACAAGCCACAAGCATGCCTAGCCTTAACACCAAACTGGCTCAAACCACAAAAGTGATGAAGTACATTGTTAAAGCTCAGCTTTCACAAATAGTCACTAGACCTCCAAAAGGGAACAGATATGGTCTTAACCGGTTTACTGGCCAAGCCTGTTCTACAAGCTCTCAAGGCTAGGTCTCTCTCCTGATTAAAGAAATCACTCAATTCATTATATGTGGCTTAATAATTTAATTGGCACACAATATCATTTAATAAAGAAATATTTTTGAGGAATAAAATATTCTTGGTTTGCTTTAAACAATACAGCTACGTATCACAGCAGCTTATCTTGTCTCAGAGGAATGCCTCTTTTGAGATAGCATTATGGTCTGTGATTATTTTTTTTACATTCTTGTATTAAATATATTTACCATTCTTTAAAAAAACGACTGGCATCTTGTTAGCTATTTGTAACCTACTTTTTGGTTATTGTTGAGGTAGGAATTCTATTTCAACCATGCAACAATCAAAATACTTCCCCAATCCCCCCAAAATAACCACATTTTCATTGGGGCATCTCTTTCCCATGGCCATTTCCTTATCAGTGCAGAATGGGGGGGAACAGTTATTTTTCTTTAACTGTATGGAGAGCAATAACAACATCCTCCAGGACCACCTGAAGACTCATGAGAGGTCCCTGAGGATGCCTGTTGTAGTGCATCCAGTTAATGAAAACTAGCTGGATGCATCTCTGCCGCTTTCCCTGCTCTCCGCCAACACAGAAATGCTGAGATCTGTCACATCTCAGCAGTTGGAACATATTACTTGTGTGCAAAAGGTCTCGGATTCAATCCCAGACATCTCCTAGAAATAACTCTTGTCTGAAATCCTAAGGTGCCACCATAGGTCAACCACTAATTAACCAGATGGCCTAGTGACTGTTTTAGTACAAGACATGCTTTTCTGTTCTTATTTGGTCAGTTTTGCAGCCCTACTGAACTTACACCATCTCAGGATATGACAATTAAATAGGAGGAAAAGGTCTCTGTCATATTTGTAAGACGTTCATCTAGCCAGACATACTTAAAACTATATATCATGTGGAAACAGTGAATGAAAAAAGACTTTGTTGTTATATACTGAAACCTGGGGTCATTAACCGAAATTGAATGGTGGCAAAATCAGGGCAGATTGAAGAAAGTACTTCTTTACACAGTAAATAGTTGAACTGTGAAATTCACTGTCACAAGATGGTCACCAACGTGTACAACTTTAAAAGGCAGTTGGACAAATTTGTGAAGGGTACAGCTGTGCACAGATGCCAGTCATGATGACTAGATATTCCCTGCAGTATGACGAGGCAATGTACCTCTCTATATTGGTTGCTGGGGAACACTAGAGTGAAACTGCTTGTACACACGTCCTGCTAGTACATTTCCCATAGCCAACCGATTGGTCACTGCATAAACAGAATACTGGACTAGACAGGCCCTCAGCCTGACCCAATGCAACCTGTCTCATGTTCTTATGTAATAATTTTTATACAACAGTTTACTTATGTCACAAAATTGAGTATTTCCTAACCAGGTAGATACAGCTAAGTAGGAGACCCAGATATTTAAAGGATTTATATATGTTTGAAAGTGCCCACCTCCTGTTTTCGAAGTTCATTCAAACAAATAACGTGTCATTCCTAATATGCTTTCTACCCAATTAATGCATGTTACACAATCCACATTCACACAGCTTCAAATTTCACTTTTCATTGGGGATTTATGCCTTCTCTCTTTCTTAAATAACTTACACTTTTGCCTTGGGCTAATCCACCTCTTTTGAAAGCAAAGCCTGAATTTAACAGCTTTGCCTCCTGGAGACCTAATGATAGATGTCAAAATGTATAATTAAGATTTCGTCCAATTTAAAAAAAAAAGATTTAAGAACATATGCATTATACAACATGGACTCTAAGTTTGGAATAGTGAATTATAATTCCCATTACACAATTTCTTGTACACTCTTTAAAAAAAAGGGTTATAACTTTTCAAAAATGTAAAAACAGACTATGCACTATAAAAGAAGTGTTCCTAGTCCAGAGATTTTTGGACACAATAGAATGATGAACCCAAAGATTTGCCTACGAAACAGCCCACTATTAGTTACAACTGAAAGACAAGAAGGTCCATAAACTGCAAACCGTGCTGTTTCTAAACATATGATCAGGATTCTGAGAACTCACAGCACCTATAAAGGCTGGATGTCGACTTTCTTCTAGAGAAGCATCTTTCTTCCACTTGTAGAATTTAATCCAGAAGATAACTGTTACTTGCATGTAGATATAATTCAACTCTTGCTAGATCAGTATCTATAATACGTTCACAGAAATTTTTCAGTCTTACAGATCACACATTTTAAGATTTTCTTTATGAAACTGTTATCCATTGTTTATGTTCTTCATTGTGCTGATCTGATGCTATACATTTGCAACATTTTTAGACAGTAGTTGTTTTATTCTGTTTCAGCAAAAACAAACACACTTCTGTCACCCTAAAGACTAAACATTTGTTAGAGAATCTATTTCCATAGACCAGAGACTGTTAGAGTCTTCTGCATCAGATGTACAAGTCTGTTTTCCCATAGCACAATGTCAACCCACTACAATTGTATTACAAATCAATATAAATTAATGGGTCAAGGGGGATTCATACTGGCTAAAACAAAATGGTGCTGCAAAAAAAACCCTCTCAAAACCAGCAAGTCACTTGATGATCCCATTCATATTTATTTCAAAGTATGTTCCATTTCATGGACTTTGGTGGTGCTTATTCTGATGAAAATGTGTGGATAAGTTTATATTACACATTATAGTCTAGTGCTAAAATAGGAATTCAAGTGCTGACTCAATTTTAAACGTCCACATGAGAATGGAAAATACAAGTTTTAAATAAAGAAATCTATACACAAAAATCAAAACATGATTTTCCTGCACTCCTAATTACTTTTAATTCCATTAAGGAAAAAACATCAATGGTTATATGTATATCAAGGGGCTAATGACTTACGTTTAAACGGGGAATGTTTCTGCTACAAAATGTAAGATTTACAGCAACAATTTTCTTTTCTTAAAGTATAGTTCATCACTCTCAGTCAAACTAAATCAAAGCATGACCAAGAAAATATGTATAGTGGCTTTAAAAAAAAAGACATTATTTTCTATTTCTAGAAACAGCACAGTTTGCAGTTTATGTATTTCCTAATCAGTTATGAAGTTTTACTCTTAAGGTTTTTCACTTAGCTTTTACAACTCATACAGAAATAGATATCTTCATAAATATTTACTGAATATTTTAAATCAAATTATTACTGTTGCAAGCTTAAAGCCTTGTTTTCGTAGATGTCAATTCCACTGTTCAGCTGAATCCATCTGCAAAACTACTTACAGTGCAGTTGCATGCACATATATTCTGAAATGTCCCTCTTAGCTCAGGGAAATGAGAGGGTAGAGAACTGAACATACGCATATTATACCCTAGTACAAGGCTGCAGTCCTATGGATCTTGGAAGGCAATTTTCCTCTCTTCTTACCTCCTGCCCATAGGTAACTATTAGCTTGCCTATGGTTGGGCCAAAAACAGGACAAATCATGGCAATTTCATTGCTATAAATGGAAGGGAAATAGATTTTAAAAATAAAAGATAATGCAAAGGAAAAAAAAGTTCCACATTCTCTTCATTCTGCTGGCATAAACACAATTAGACTCTGGATCCTTTGGAAGCTCTGGTATCAATGCTTATCAGTCCAGTAAGCAGAGTTGCTCTGGTAAAGGAAAACTTTCCAATATTTCTTTGAAGCAATGAATCACATCTCATGGCAATTTCATCAATGGCGATGGATCCATGGAAATGTATCCAACAGAAGTACCACAGGGATACAGTACAACATTGTCCACTCCTTGTCAAAATCTCACAGCCGTGTATTGGGCCTGGTAATATGTACATGTATATATTACAAACTGTTCAGCACAAAGGTCCAATTTTCACCTGTGCCAGTCTATGACCATAATAAAGTTTCTATTAAGGTCCAATCTACATAACATTGTACCATCATGCCACCTTTGCAAGCAAGTAGGGCATATAGGTAAGACCTGCACTACATCTCAAAAATGTTTCACGTCAAGTAATATTAGAATTTTTTCCAGTACCAAAAAGCTCAGCATTGCCAGTAACATATTGCTCCATCATGTACTATCTGTCAACTCAAGAAGGTGATTTCTAGCCATCACGTTAGCATAAAACTGATTATTGGTTCACTCTGTCATTTCACCAAATTTCAGAAAATATTTATCCTAGGGGTTAGCCTGTCTTCATTTAAAAACCATTCAGAATGTTGAAATTGGACAGTAGTGTTTGATGTTCATTCAACACACTGCAATGAACTCTTCACTCTGAAAGAACTCTAAAAGAAAACAACATAAGATCTCAGAAGTTAAGCTAATTACTGTAAAATTATGGTCACAAAAGTACAGAAATGTGCTGCAAATAAAATACTGGAAATTCTTAAACACTAATTATAGGAATTACGGGAACTACTCTGTGTTCGTCACAGATCCATCTAACTAGAAGACTTAATTCTGAAAAAGCTGAAACAGAGAGAAGAAACTCTAAAGAATGTAAATGATAACTTGTAACTCTCTATGCCAATGGTTCTTAACCTGGGGTCCACGGATCCCTGAGGGTCTGCACAGCCCTCACAGAGGGTCTGCAAAGCCCTACTGCTGGACATCACCAGCAGCGGCAGCAACAGGGATGCAGCAGTGAGCATGTACATGTGCCCAAACTGCTCCCTTGTCTGCAAATAAATTTGCAAACACACATGCTTGCTGACATAGCTGCAGGTGGTGTGGGTGCCAAGGAACACGGTGGCAGGTGCGTGCGGATTTTGGCACTCACACATACAGCCCTGCAGCCTCACCCCTGACAAAAGGGATATGGTTACAAACGTGTGTATATGTGCTCAAACTATGGAGATCAGGGTCTGAATGCCCACTCAGCCATAGAAACCCACTGGGTAACCTCAGGCAACTCACATTCTCTCAGCCTCAGAGAAGGGCAAAGCCAACAAATCTTGCCAAGAAAACCCCCATGATAAGTTCACCTTAGGGTCACCATAAGTCAATTTTCAAAGGGAAAAGACACAGTGGCTGGCCAGAACCTCCCCTGTCAGCAGCACTTTGTTGTTGTGTGCCTTCAAGTTATTTCCAACTTATGGCAACCCTAAAGTGAACATATCACAGTTTTTTTTCTTTTTGTAAGATTTGTTCAGAAGGGCTTTGTCTTTACCTTTCTCTGAAGCTGAAAGAATGTGACTTGCCCACTCAGTGTTTGAGGGGGGATTTGAATTCCAGTTGTCAGAAGCCATAAATAAATAAATAAATATTTGAATATTTAAAATAATATTTGAATATTTAAATAAATATTTGAATTTTTAGTTAAGTTTAGGACGATCAAACAACAAATTATATTTACAGGGGAGCCCCAACAAAGAAAAGGTTAAGAACCACTGCTCCATGCTATCTTCAAAATTTTTAAAAGGCATGTAAATATATACAAGTATACTGGAACCAACAAAAAGAAATGAAATATTTTAAAAATCTGTGAATTACCTCTTGCTGTGAAGAGAGACTTTTCAGTGCAAGATTTTAATGCTGTAATGCTACTTTAGTAAAGTAAGAAGACCAGTCACAGTAAGTCTCTGGCTCAACCACTGCTTCCTTGACTCTACTACAGTAGTGAGATCAGAAGCCTCCACTTACATTTTAGATTAACCACAGTTTGGTGTTCTAACCATAGTTTAGTATTCCAACCAAACTCTAATCTATGGTTCACTGTAATGTTCATTTGTGGAAAAAGGACAGCTTATTTCAATTTTGGCTTGAAACTGATTTGTTTCCACAAGCCTAGCTAAGATTAATCACATCTGGGGAAAGGGGATCATATGACAAAATCATACTGGAATGGAGAGAAAAATGTTTGTTAACTTAAGAGCTGGTGTCATAATGCTATACTATGAACTAGCATTGTCTCTAATAAGCCTACTGTGTGTTTGAGACAAGCTAAAACGATAATCAGCAAGAATGTACTTGAAAGTATACGACGACTGCTATATTTATATTCTGTCCTTTCTTAATGAGGCACTTTAACCTTTAAAGAAAGTTATGCTGAATTATCTAGGATATCTGAAAGACCACCTCCTCCCATATCAATTTGTCCAATATTTGAGATTCTCAACAAAGGCCCTGTTGCACATCCCACCGTCCCAAGAAGCTACACTGGTGAGTGATATGTGATAAGGCTTTCTCTGAAATGACACCCCAGCTATAGAATTCCCTCCTAAGGGGTCAGCTTGGCTCCACCCCTTTTGATCTTCCAGCGGCCAGCAAAGAGAGTATTATTTCATATATCCTTCAGTCCTTAAACCATGAGAAGCTGCTCTGGCTATTTCTACTATGTGTAGTTTCTAAACTATTTTCCAAAAAATTATTTTAGTCTATTTTTAAATAATGTTTTTATCTGTTTATATTCAATTCTTTACCCAATGTCTTTGTCTGTTGTACATCATCTGGGGGGTCCTGGCAGACTAAGAGGCAATCAATAAATGCAACAAATAAATAAATAAATAAATAAAACAGTGACCATCTAGTGATCTTCATTGATAAACAAGAACGTGAGCCTGTGTGTTTCCCACATACAGCAGTTTGTGCACTGTCTCACATGCTTCAGGTGTAACAATCATGAGCAACAGGACTGTTGACTTTATGGATTATAATTAAATCATAAGTCTGAATATGTTTTGGAGATAGGTGTTTAACATATGCTTCTGCTTACAGCATGTTTTCCTTTCATTCCTACACTGACACAGGGATTTTCAAACTGGACTAAGGAAGCATGAGTTCTCAGAATATAGTTCCTTGGGTTTTGTTATATTTTGTCAGGTGTCATCATCTGTGTCCACTCATTCCATTTTTTTTCACAGCTATTTGTAGCAATTTTCCTTCTGACATTTTTCTTAAAGTGAAGCATAGTTTGTTGAGGTGATCCCATGGTTTAGAGGGCAAGTTTTCTCCTTTCAGAGGGTTTTATTTTTTAAGTTCTTAGTTATACTGTTGTAGTGCAAAAATACCCACTGATGCACTGTAATGCTAAAAAAAAGTTTTTAGAAATTGAGGAGAGAAGGGAACATATTGTTCCAATATGCCTTGGAAGCAAAAAAGAAACCCACTCAAGAGAGGAAATAAAATGATGCAGCTAGGGCCAGGAATTCCCAGAAAAATGTCTGGGACAACAGAAATGACATTTCAGTATTTAAAAAACAAACAAGAACTGCAGGAACAAGCAGCACAACCTCCAACAACCTCCCAATGCATTTGCACCATCTGGAGGAGCCCTCTATTGACTTTTTCAGAAAGAAACAAACCGATCATAGGAACTCCACTAAGAGAAGATGGTGGCTTACTATGGTTGTGGAGGATTTTACAGTTCATGACAACCTTTCTTGCATCTTTTGTTGTTGTGTGCCTTCAAATCATTTTCGACTTACAGCAACCCTAAGGCAAACCTATCATGGGGTTTTCAGGGCAAGATATATTCAAAAGTGGTTTGCTTTTGCCCTCTGCTGAAGCTGTGTGAGTGTGTACTTGCCCAGGGTCACCCAGTGAGTCCCCATGACTAAGCAGGGATTCGAACCCTGGATTCCAGAGTCCTGGTCCAACACCTAAACAACTATACCACACTGCCTCTCACTGTACCTTTACCTTTTACAACAGTACAAGTTGACTTTGACTGATAACAAGCACTGGTGTGCTTCCTGAGAAGCCAATCCCACCGAATTCAGTTGATCTTATATCAAGGTATCCACATTTTAAGTACAGTTGGTCCTCCTCATTCACTAAGACTAGGGGTGCAGGATACCTGCAAAAGTGGAAAAACTGCAAATATCAAAATGTGGGGGTGGGGGAAATGAGGCAGGCAGAGAAGGTGGGCACATAGGGTCCAAACCAGGTCAGGAAAAGGAGACAGGAAGGGAATGGGCCAGCATGGTGGCCCTATACTTCCTCTCTCACCCATCTCCTTCCTTGGATGTGTGGGAGCACTGGGAGAAGGCTTGTGGTGCTGATAAATCAAGTTGTGATCCATGCTTAGCTGACCAGACAGTGGCTGGTGGAAAAGGAAGAAGACAAGTTTTAAAGAGCCACATGGCCTGATCGGAGCCACTGAGAGGGAAAATTCCCCCCAAAAATAAGCACTTGAGGTGTGGGAAGGGGTTGGAAACACTCACAAATAATCAAATCCGTGAAAGTAAAACACACAAATGTGGAAGGTCAACTGTATTCATCCTTTAAAAAAAAATCTGGCAGATCTTTCACAAGTCCATACAACAGCATCATGCCAAACGAGAGGAGTACAGTGGACCCTCCATATATGTGACCTCTGCATCTGTGATTCCAACATCAGTCCTATATATAAAATGGGGGCAACATGAACACAGACACGCTGAAACATCCACACTGATCATTCGTGTTTTTCACTATTCGCAGCGGGTCCCAGAACTGAACCCCTGCACATATGGAGGGTCCATGGCCATGCTGGTTGGACAATGATAACAGTTCTAATCTAATATACCTGGAAGACACTAAGTTGTGGAAATCTGGACTAGGGGAAAAAACACTATCACTGCAAAGAGAGTTTCAAATCCCCACTCTGTCTCTCAAATCTAACCTCCAAGAGATGTCACGAGAATAAAGAAGAAAACCGAATAGTGTGGAGTTGGAGTGCTGCAACTGAGAGTTGCAAGATGCAGATTCAGGCATTCACTGAGCCACAAACTAACAGGTGACCTATGTCTAGTCACACTCGCTCTGCCAGGTCTATCTCACAGGATTGCTATGATAATAAAGTGGGGAGAAGCAGAGCTGTTAAATTTAAGCTCACTGAAGGGAAGGTAGGACATACGGTATATATAGCAAATAAATAACAAATAATAAATGAATACACTAACTGCACCATCCTGAGCTCTTTGAAACAGAAGGCTGGGATGAATGTGCAACAAATAAATACAAATTTGTACTCTGTACCCCCACTAAGGACCTATAACTACAGAATAAGCACACCCCCCCCCAAAAAAATCTTAAGGATGCAATGCCGAACACACTTACAAGGGAATAAGTCTCACTGAACATAGTAAGATTTACTTCTCAGAAAAGTTCACCTTGGGTGACTAGGCCCCAGAAATGTAGCAGAGTGCCTGTCCTGCCTATCTATCCTCTGAAGATATTTTTAAAAGTACATGCATCAAAATAATTAAATTATATTCTAGAGATGCAATGCTATTGCGAGTATAATCACACAAAAAAGAGCACAGGAGAATTAGCAAAGCCATATTAGTAGTAATTAGTAAAACTCTTTTGAATTATATCACAGGAAATGAAACATTCATGAGCCTAAAACAATTTCTCCACTAGAAAAATATGGTAAATACTGTTATTTTTATCCTCCAGTCATTTCATGATACTGATGGCCCCTATTGGTGTTAAGAGCAGATAAACCTTTTCAAATGTCAAAAGACAACACACACTCCAATCCTTCCTCTATTTCAGATCTATTTGAATATTCCTTCTATAAATATAATTCTATTTTCCTTATTTATGTACATTTTAATACTATTTTAAAATTCTGAAAGTGTCTGCCTTTTTAAAGTTATATTATACTTTGGCACTGCAGGGACAGGTATGTTTGGTTTTGCTAAAAAATTGGTTCAACCAGACTGAACTATTGATTTATTTATAGAAGAAATAAAAATGGAGTTTCTATATTTATAAAACCTGTTGAACAACTATATTTCCATTTTGAGCAGTAATTTGTTACGTTTCTAAAGGTTTCTTTTTTAAAAAAAAGCAGCTATTTCCATAGTTACAGGATTCAGAGCTACTCATTGGAGAAGTTTGTTTTACAATCTGTATAGTACAATGACACCCACAAAATACACATCTCCGGAGCAATACCAAGCAGATAAATCAGCAAGGACTCAATGGGAATTAACAACCCAGCTTTAGAACCAGGATGTACTTTATACACACCTGCTGCAACCAAATCCTACGCATGAGGACTTGGAAGTTAAGTCCCACTTTGTCCGATGGTTACCATGCACAGGCTCGCTGCCTAAGATTTCCAGAAACAAAACAAATCAACAAAAAGGCTGTATCGGATTTCTTCCTAACGTTTGGGCAAAACGCAAAACCCACAGTGCCCTTCCAAAAGGCAGTGACTGTAATCGCACCACTAAACGTTTGCATTTGCAGACATGAGCGTTTCCACCTGTTTGATACACAAAATATCCTCCCTACCGTGACACCTCAGAGAAGCTGCTTTAAATTACCCATCTTTACCCGTGTGTCATTTAGACCGTTCCTACCAAATGATTTCTCATCCTTTCTGTCAACAATCAGCTCTACCGTTTTGCAAGAAGTAATGCAAATAATGGTAAGCGCCCCAAAGAGGTGATGCAAACGAGGAGGAGAGGTGGGGAAAACCTGCCGAATTTTTCCCAAACGGCTCCCCCTCCCATTAACGAAGCCCAACTGCCATCATTCAAAAGCAACACAAAACTAGTTGAACCGCTCCCACCCCACCCCACCCCACCCCCGGCTAAATTGTGCAAAATATACCGTAGGTACAGACCCAGGGTTGAACTTCCGATCTCCCTCGTACACCCCCCGGTCGAAAGTAACACTGGAATCCAAGCCGCGTTGGGAACAGCAAGGAAGGATGGAGAGCTCGTCCTCCCTACCCACGACGCGAGGAAAGAGGAACCACGCTGACCCGACGCGTCGTCAATGGGAGGGTTCCCCTTTTTCCACACGCACGCAAACACACACACACACACACACACACACACACACACACACAGGCATCTCCTCCTCGCCAGACGAGCCGTCGGGGGCGGGTGGGGGGAAGGGAGGGAAAGGTGGTGGCCGCCAATGCCACACTCACCTTCGGAGATGCCGCCGCTGCTTTTTTTATCTCTTGGCTCGGGGGCTGCGCCTGGCGGACCTGCCCAGAACTGCCATCTTCAAGAGCAAAAGGACTGGGAGAGGCGGGAAACTAAAAGTTCCCTCAGCAGCGGCGTCTCTGAAGGAGGCTTCGCGCGAGCCTGGCCAGGCTGCAGAGCGAGCCGCGTTGGACCGGGAGCAGGAGGAGGAGGAGGAGGAGGAGGAGGCGGCGGGAAAAGCAGCCTGGGCTCCGAGATGCAGAGAGGGAACCGGAGAGGGCGAACGCAGAAGCCGCCGCCGCCGCCGCCGCCGCTCCTGCTGCTCCTGCAACCACTACGAGGGGGGCTCTGAGCGTGGCGCTCGCCGCCCGTCGCAGCGACTCGAGGAGGATTTACTAAAAATAGCAGGCGAGGGGAGCGGGCGCGGAGGGGTAGGCGAGGGAGAAGAGGCAGAGAGGCCGCCGCCGGCTCAGGCAACGCGGCCCCTCCGCTGGCGCCGCCGCCGCCGCCCGGGGGAGAGAGCGCGGGCGCGGAGCGTCCGGGGCGCGGGAGGACAGAGGGTGGCCACCGGCGGGGAACAGGGGTGGGCGAGAGCAGAGGGAAAGTAATATTGCCTTCTCTCCCGGAGGGGAAGCGGGGTGGATACAGTCCGAGATCTTTCCCTCCTTTTCCTGTATTGTAGACTGTGGACATTTTAAATGGAAACAAGGGAATGGGTAGTGGGTGGCGCGCTTTTTATTTTATTTTTTTTTTTTTTGAGGTAACTTTTGAGGTGTGCCTTTCCTTTCTTTCTTCCTACCATATTTTCGTACAGTAGTTTTTAGGCTTTGCTTTCAGGCGGTTTACAAGTACAAAAGCAACCATTTCTAATTTTTAGAAGGAGACTGCGGGCCACAGAATATTGCTTTGAGGCCCCTCCCTAAACTGCAAACCCCAGGATTCCGCAGGATGTTGAAAGTGGAATAATGCAACTATAACAGTCTGGTGCGGAAATGGCGTGAACCACACGAAGGATCATCCCGCCCATGTTCCTATACTTCAAATATTGCTACTTTCTTCAGACATGTTTTTGAGAGGCTTAAGTTTAATTTATGGTGGGAAAAATGAATGAAATATATATGAGAACAGCATAGTTAATGTGTTTATGAAAAGCAGTTCACAAACCCAAGTGAAAACAAGATTTTTCGGGCTGCTACATTACTGAACTACAGTTTATGGCTGTTTTTCACTGTCCAAGCCCTCCAGTGGTTTGCACCCCATGGATTTTGTCCCCTCTGCTCCCTGTATCCTCAGCCCTGTTTTCATCTGGTAGTTCAGCCTAGGAGTCCTGTGTCACTGGAGAGAGGGAAGGAATCTGCCCGCCATCACCGCCACATATCCAGGGGTTATGATTTCCCATGTCTGCTTTAAAGGCAGTTCCGAAACTTCCATTGTTGCAAAATACAATTGGTAGACTTCCACAGGGCCCTGGGAACACATGTAGCCAGTGCTTTTAAAAAGAGTGCTCTTGCAGCTGTCCAGATGTGGTTGGACTGCAACATTCAGAAGCCCCAACCAGCATGAGGAAGGGTAAGGAATACAGGTATACCCCAGCTAACAAAGCAGTTGTGTTCCTTTAAAGAAACTTTACTTCTTGAACAGAAACTTTGGTACCAGAGGTAGAAATAACATGAAAAAAAGAGGGAGAGGCTCCTACACCACACAAAAAAATGTTTCAGCAAACTCTTTATTCAAAAGTAACATTATGCACATGTGAAATGAAACAACCAGGTCAGGTAAGATTTGCATAAGTAAACAAACACACTTTGACTCTTTCAGAAATCAGTTGAAAGCTTCTTCCAAAATGCAACTGGGATAAGTGAGCCTGGAGGCTAATGTTTACCTTGCCTGTTGGAGGTGAGCACACATTGTTAAAGTAGGATCACATAAAAAAAAAAACCTGTTCTTTGTCAAATTTTCCCAAGTCAAACTGAAGACATGCGGCTGCATCTCAGCACTGAAAGTGTTTGTCTGCAACCCTCCTTCACAAACAAAAACTTTCCACCTAGACAAAAGACAAGAAAAAGGGGTGGTGTTGGTGTTGGGTTGGGTTTCTGGAAAAAGACTAATAAAAAGGCATGTCTGTATCAGAGGCTTTGTTAACTGAGGTATGCCTGTACAGTACTGGAATTTGGAGTCCAAGAACACCTGAAGGACCACACAATTCACAGCTCTCGCCTGGCTCAAAACAGCTGCACCGGTTTCTGGTCTGTTTTCTAGCACAATTCAAAAATGTTGGTGCTTGCTTTAAAGCCCTAGAAGATTTGGGGGCACAGATTCTCCACATGTAATATATATCCATTAGACACCAAAAAGTTGCCAATTGAAGAAGGCTTATTTTACCTGGTGCCTTTAGGCCTAAATGCCCTAAAGATACCAGTTCCTGTCTGATCTTAGAAGCTAAGCAAGATCAGCCCTGGTTAGCACTTGGATGGGAAACCACCAATAAATATGAGGTGTTGTAGGCTGTATTTCAGAGGAAGGGACTGGCAAAACCTTTTGAGTATACTACCCTGTATTCATTGGCAGTTTCTCATTCAAGTACTAACATGGGCTAAGCCTGCTTAACTTCCACAATCAGACAGGATCTGGTGCCTTTGGGGTATTTAGGCCCTAGGCTGGTCATACATCTACCACTTAGAGTTCCTTAGAGGAAATAAACCCATCCTGCTCCCTTCGCAATCTACTGCTGTAATTAGTACAGGGCCAGGAACAGAAAAACCTGCAGTAATTGCATGGGTAGGAGGTACATTGTGGTAATTGGTGTCATACTAGAACCAGGGGAGTTTCAAATTGCTGCTCAGCTATAAAAGCACGTAAAGAAATCCAGTAGCACCTTTGAGATTAACAGGGAAGAAGAAATTTCTAGCATAAGCTTTTGGAGATGCAGTCCACTTTACTAGTTGAAATATGTATTGTCATTCTCTTTCATGGTAGGCTGGTCATATGCATCTGAGGAAGTAGACTGTGTTCATGAAACATTATGCTAGAAATTTCTTTTTGCTGAATTGTTATATGTCTTTTTAGACTAGAAAAAGGGTATCTCTTTGAACACCACTCAGCTATGATACTCACTGTGGCCGGTCTTTGTCTCTCAAAATAATCTATCACCATGTTGTTGGAAAGATAAAAGAGAGAAGAAGAGAAGATGGAGAATACCAAGAACTGACCCAAGTCAACTCTGCCTGAAGCAGAGCAGCAAATGGTGTCTTCACCCTACTTCCAAAATCAAGGTGCATAGTACTGGACACTAACCAAGTCATTTTGGTACCTAACATGGAAAACCTCACAAGTTCCTCTTCCTCACCTTGGCAGTGAAAAATACAGTCTTAATAAATTAAACAACTAATACTTGGCTGCCCTTTCATTGCTTCCAAAATCTGCTGCTGTGACAACCATCTCATTCTCTCTAATGACTGGCTGGCTATATAATCTACATCTAGAGTTCCTTAGAGGAAATAAAATGAAATAAATAAGATTCAGTGGAAAGTTTGGCACCTCTCTGCAATCTTTTGCAGTTCAAATAAGATAGACACATATCCTTTATGTGTGAACAAGGCGGACATGTGAATGGTGGCTCTGTCGCATCTGGTTTGGCCCTCAGCATCATCACCACACCATAGCACACAGGATTCTTTGCAAGAAGCCATGGCAGCTGCACAAATGAGTATAAAATCAGTGTATGTTTGTATGCAGCTATGCTGTACATACTCAAGATCACAGTTTCCATGGTCAGTGTTTAATGAGTCAGGAATTGCCAACAGATTTACAGTAAAGAACATGCAATAGAACATTTGTTACCAAATTATCTTTAGTAAGATTATCTTTATTAAGTAGCATACATAGAATAAAAAAATTATCTAAAAATTTTATACCAGTTGTTTTAGAAACTGTGGCTAAGTATTTAAGCTGTGGTGGGTATGTCCTGTAAATGGAGCTCAGATCATGGAGTTCCTACATTAGTAAAAGTGGGGGACACATGTTTTCCTGATTGCCCTCTTCCTCCTACAGCTCCTTGTGCTCCTGAAAATCTAGTCAGAGAGGACAGAGGTTGGTGGACTCTCCAGGTTGGATAGTTGGGCCAAAAAGGAGAGGAGGTGTCCACTTAAGTTTAACAACTGAAGTCACCTCTCTTCTTTCTGCAAGTGGAATACTCAGACGGACCAAATGCAGCCCACAGGCTATTTCTGACCCCCCCCCCCAAAGGTACATCTTGGGCCAAAAATTGGCCTGTGGCATCCAGAGATAGTCCATGGGATGGTGAATCTGCTCTGAGTTTTAATCGAGATTGTGAAAGAGTTATCCAAGGTGCTGAAACTATAGTGGAATTTAGTAACTTGGGTTATACTTGTAATGGTCAGATTAAATTCAGGAAAGGATTCACCAGCCAACTGACCACCCAACAACTGCCACTGGTAGCATCCCCAGAATTCTCTAGGGCAGTGCTTCTTAAGCTGTCTCATGTGGGGGACTGGATTTTTTTAAACAGTATGCCAAGGTACTATATTTGTTTTGTTGTTTTATGCTCTCAACCTATCATGGCATTTTTCTTGGCAGAATTTATCAGATGGTGTTTCCTGTTGCCTTCCTCTGAAACTAAGAGAGTGTGACTTGGCCAAGATCACCCAGTGGGTCTCCATGCCAAGCAAGGATCCAAACTCTGGTCTTCCAGTGCCTTAGTCCAATACTCAAACCACTATACAGTGTTGGCTCTACCTATTGGCTATAATTATTCCTTTCTTTCCTAGAAATGCTCCAGGGGCTGGCAGCTGATAGCATCATCACACCTGTTTTAACCTGAAGTGATGCAATTTTTCAACACCAGAAGTGACCAGAGTGGAATAAGAGCAGCTCCTACCCAGGATCCAGGGGAGTTTTGGAGGCCCTGATCCCTTGAAGTTTCTCATTTCTTGGCTAGATAAAGTGATGCTTAGGATTCAAGCCTACATCTGTAAATTTGACAGAGACAGTCTGAACTTTGTATTGAAGTTGTATTGAATTTTGTATATATAATCAGTTGGGGAAAAATAATGATTTATTTAATTTATTAAAAATAAAATGGTACAGAAAAAGTAATGGGTTAATATATTTAAATTACATTAATGTATTTTTTGCAAAAAGAGGGAGAAACTTATATAACATATTTTGCAATATGATCCCTAGTGCCTCTTCCTTTTCTGAATCCAGCTTGGATATCTGACATTGCTCAATCCATATATAGTGATATTGTAAAATTCTGAGCATCACGTTGCTTGCAAGGGTGATAAATCCAATGGTGATAGTAATCCCTGATGTCCTGTTTTCTGGGGATTGGAATGTATATTGAATATTTCTAATCTGTAGGCCATTGTTTTGTTTTCCATATTTGTTGTCAGATTTTAGTCAGAATTTAAGTAGCTCGAAAAAGTCCTATTGGCATGTCATCTGTTCGTGGTGATCTATTTCTCCCAAGTACTATCTATGCAACTTCCACTTCACTTTCTAAAGTTGTAGGTTCATCTTCAAATGATTCTTCCTTAAATGAATCTGGCATCCTCTCATTTCTTATTTATAGTTCTTCAGTTTATTGTTTCTACTATCTTTTTATTTCTTCTTGGTCATGTAGTGTTTTGTCTTGCTAGTCATATAATATCCTCACTCTTGATTAAGATGTCCCTTTGATTTCTTGGATATTCCAGATGAGGTCTCTTATTCTACCATTTTTGTTGTCATTTGTTTTTCACTGCATTGATTATTACGGTAGTAATCTTTGTCCCTGCACACAAGTTGCTGAACTGTTGAATTTAGAATTCTGACCTATTTCAGTTACCTTTTTCTTTTGCTTCTTGTCTGTCATTAATTGTTTGTACATGGTCTTCAAATTCTACAAGGATGTTCTTCAGGTTGCATTTTAGCAGTGATTGATTTAGTGTTCTTCTTTAGCTTTCTTCTCATTTTTTATATTAACAGTTTGTGATCTGTGCCACAATTTGCTCCTGGTCTTGTTTTTGCAGAGAGAGAAGAGTGTTTCCATCTTCTGCTTCCAGTTATGCAGTCTAGTGGTAATTTTTGCAACTCTGCATTTTTTACCATATCAGTTTAATTTATACATATGCATATTCTGTAAAAGGTGGGAGAGATGTAACAAGTCACATCTACCCAGATACACACAACTTCATATGTGTGTGTGATGCAAAAGCAACAAAAATTCCACAGGAACCTCCTCCTTGTGCCCATCTAGACATGGTTTCTGGAAACTTGGCATATGGGGCCATTTTCTAGAATACCTGATTCCTCTCATTTTTTTTTTCTGGCTCATTCATCACTCCCATTTAGATCCATTTCAGTCTTCTTCAGGCCTGGTTATGGAGCAGAGATAGCTTTGGTTTCCTTCATGGATGAACTATGCAGGGAACGAGACAGGAGGAATGTGTCCTGTTAGTTCTGTTGGACCTCTTAGCAGCTTTTGATACCATCAACCGTGGTATCCCTCTGCGCTGACTCTCTGAAATGGTACTTGAGAGCACTGGTATGCAGTGGTTCCACTATTTCTTAGAGGAGTGAACTCAGAAAGTGGTCCTGGGGGACTCCTGTTCGATGCCCTAGCCATGGACCAGTAGAATCCCTCAGGGTTGTGTTTAGTTCTCCCTGCTGTTTAACATCTACATGAAACTGCTGGGAGAGGTCATCCAGAGTTTGGGGGTTTGGTGTCACCAATAGGTTGATGACATCCAACTCTAATTTCTATCTGATTCCAAGGAAACTGTCTCAGTACTGAACCAATGTCTGTTGTCATTAATGGACTGGATGAGGGCAAACGAATTGAAGCTCAATCCAGATAAGAGAGAGGTGCTCCTGGTCAGTTGAAAGGCAGATCAGGGAACAGGGACTCTGCCTGTTCCCTGGCTTGCAGTTTGGATGCTTGCTTGAACTCAACTTTGAGCCTGGATGCCCTGATTTCAGCAGTGGCCAGGAGTGCATTTGCACAGCTAAAACTTGTGCACCAGCTGCATCTGTTCCTTCAAGACATCAGTTCTGGCTACAGTAACACATGCCTCGATTACATCTCAGTTGGACTGTTGTAATGCACTCTACATGGGGCTGCCTTTGGAAACTGTGCGGAAACTTTAACAGGTTCAACATACTGCAGCCAGAATACTGACTGGAGCCAGTTATAGGGAGCATACAACTCCCTTGTTAAAACAGCTTCACTGGCTACTGGTTGATTTCTGGGCACAACTCAAAGTGCTAGTCATGACCTATAGAACCCTATATTGCTTAGGTCATATTGTCCAGAATACCGTATCTCCCCATACAAACCTGCCAGAGATTTAAGATCTGCAGAGGAAGGCTTTCTTTTGGTCTAGCTACCATCAGAGGCTCACTTGGTGAGGACACATGAGAGAGCCTTCTCAGTGAGTGCTCTCACCCTCTGGAATTCCCTTCCATGAGAAGCTAGCTGGCCCCCTCTCTGCAAAAACGCTAAAATGATTTAAGTCTCTGAAAATTCTGTTTTCCTTTGTGTAAAAATATGCGCATATGCACACACACTTTAGGACACCATAAACTGGAAACAACTTGAAGGCACACAACAACTACAACCACTAAGTCATGGGACTAAGCCAAGTATCCCCAATCCTATATCTGTGCATTTGGTTTTTGTAGTTGAAATGTAGAATGTTGCATTTATTGAATTTCTATTCATTTCATCTCAATTTTCTTGTTTATCAAGGTCCTTTTGAATTTTGTTCCTTTCTTCCAATCTGTTAGCTACCCCTCCCAGTTTTGATCTTCCACCAAATCAATAAGGATTCCTCTAATGGCCATCCTCTAACTCACTGATAAACATGTTGAAGAGTGATAGCCCCAGGACAGAACCTTTTGGCAATTTGCTCAAGACTTCTCTCCAGTCTGAAGTGCAGCCATAACTGAGGCCTCCCCAATTTGTTGTCCTTCAGATGTGCAGGACTAACATCATCCATCATCTCCTAGTCAGCTTGGCCATACCTTTCCTCATAGTTAAATAAAAGTCCTGTTTATATGGCATAGTGAAGTCAACAGATATGTCCCAAGTATGATAGCCTCAGTTTAGTCATTTTGGCTTTTAGAAACAAGCCAATCCAAATGAAATTGATCATGTACTACCTATTCTTCAATTGGAAATACCAAGAATGCAAAGAATGTGCTTTACCATTTTACTTTAGCCTTTCCTTTAACTAACAAGAGTAAAGGACCAAGACTAATGAGCAGCATCTCTGTACCCCTTCTCATTTCAGAAGACCAACTTCTTTTATTAGTGAAAATAATGCTATAAATATTCATTTGTTTTATAAACTCTAACGTTTGTCTGTGGCAGAAATAATCCTTCTAAAACAGATCAATGTCAGTGCTGACATTTCAATAAGGATATGTAAATATTAGGATGTGGAGAAGTAGTTTAAAACAATTAATTGGTGTGACCTTTTATTAGGGACATGTTGAAATGGAAAAGCTTTGTAAAAGGTTATGTAGAATGAACATGCCATGTAAGATGACTTTACCTCTTGAAGACTTTCAAGTAGCTTTTTTTTTTAACCTTAGGAAGACTGGAGCAATCCTACTGAAGATCATCAAAACAAACACCAAAATATAATCGTTTTTCTTCATGCCATTTGGAAACCCTTTTGGCTGGATTCAGATTCAGTCACTTGGAGTGGGAGTAAAGTTATGCTGGGAGTGAAGTTATGCTGAACAGGAGTAAAGTTATGCTGAACTCTAAAGAGATCCTTAAGTTAGGTAAGCTTATCAATTCTAGCTTGTTTAGTGGGTCTAAGTAATAGTAGATTTGTATTAACTAAAACATCAGAAGGGGATAAGAATAAAACTCTTGTTCCTGTTGGTTTGCTATTCTGCTAGATATGCATGTATATACATGTTCATTGTAAAGCTAAAATCCTCTGCACACTTACTTTCAGGTAAGCCACAGGGAATTTGGTAAGACTCCACATAGGTGTCCATTCATTGCATAAAAAGCAAAAGCAAGGCCACTTGCTGACCCCACGCAATTGGGCCTAGCCCCATCATCCTTATGTTGAGCATCAGTGTCTGATCAGAGGAAGGCTAGTTCCAGACTCCAAGGAACTCTTTGCATTTTCCTGGTTCAGACATTCATACCAAAGACAGACCACCTTGGAAATACAGTTGACAGATAGTGAAAGGTAGATAGCTAGAAATACATGTGCACATGATGGGGGGAACTGCATGATGTTAGGCAGGTGGGACCAACAACATGGCACCCTTGCCTCTTTTTCCATGAGTGATTGTCTTCTTCATAAGTAACATATGAAGGGGGTCATCTGTGTACATAGGATGGCAACTTGCACAATTTCTTCTCCAGGAGTGGCCCAAAAACTTACACTACCCAAGACTAAGGAGACTATTCCATTCTATGTACAGACATTGACTGCACTGGCAGTTGAACTTTATCTCAACATACCAGCAATGAAGATAGGATTTTCCATCACACCTGGGGTAAAAAAGAAGAAAGTAAGGGGCTCAAGTGGAACAGCTCAGTGACATTCAGCATTGCCACCTCAGGGAGTTGCCTCCTTTATCAGGAGGGCCAATCCTTTTCCATTCCACATGTTTCTTTAACTCATGAACTTGGGAATAGAGTTTGGTCCCTGTGATATCGTGAGTTTGTATTTTAAAAAATGTTGCTTGATTCATTGTGTTGGGAATGGGGCAGAATGGAGTATTGAACTGAATGCTGATTGGTGTAATGTTTGAGGAGACTCACATCAGTCAGCTGGTGAAAGACAGCTGCAGTTTCAATTTAAGTGAAGAGCAGTGGTAGCCTAAGGTTTGGGAAGAGTACGGTGAGGAAAAGGGGTTTGACTTAGACTAGTGCTGGAGTGAGAGAATGAGTAAGGATCTGATTTAGCTCAAGAGGACAGAGTATGGTGTTTTGAGTGTTATATATAAATAATCTTCTGTTGTATGTTAGGAAATTTTTTATTTTTGTTTTCATACATTTTTGGCTTCTGGAATTGCTATCATTCTAAGCTTGGTTTCAGACAAGTTGTTTGGGATGGCAGCATTTAAGGTGGAGGGGTGGTGTCCGATTGCGGGTAAAAGTAGTATAAATCCTCATAGGAACCTTGAGGGCATTTAGACTCACACCACAGTTGGTGTCACACCAGAGGGATAGGAGGAAGTCATGTGTGGTAGAGGTGGGGATCAGAGAAAGCCCTTATTCCAAGTGTTTCCAGAGAAGATTGGGATATAAGTTCCCCATTTGGTATCTTAACTGTAAAGACTCCCACATTTAGCCACAACGGTGGGATTGCCGGAGATGAATCCTTGCAGTTGGTGGCACTGGTGGGATATAAGCACAGATCCCCACAGAAGTGGAACACAAGTTGAAAACCCCACAGTTGGATCACCAATATCTTTGGCTTTGACTTTGGAGTATTCAGTGGAAGGTCTGAAGGTATGTCTCATGCATTCAATGCACATCTTTTTTCTCTAAAGGAGCTATTAATGAAATATGAGCAAAGAGAGGAGCTGTCATTCTTGTTTTGCAATTATTGCCCACAGATGTTATCACTTTCTGTTTGACACACACACCCAAAATTTTCTGAAAAAACGTTTTGAGCTAATATTACAACATGCATATGTTCTCACTGTAGAAGTATCACAGCTCAGCTTTCATATAAAGAGACTGAAAGTCACCCATTATCTATCATAAAGCTCAGCATATCTGTCAGTTCTCAAAATCATGTAAGGCCAAGTTTGACTAAAATTCTAAAATCAAATGAAGGTTTCTTGCCTTCAGACTTTCAATTTTAACATGGTACTTTGCTAGGTGCACACTAATGCCTTTTCTTTTTCAGTTTGTAAAATTGCTCTCAAAGTTTCAGCTGTTCCTTGCCAGTGTTCTCTTTGCCATATTAAATTTTACTGGACAAAAGCTGATCAGCTGAGGAAAAACTCCTGTTAACCTGTAAATTGAAAGACAGAAAAAATTAGTTACACATATGCTTTTCACTGAATTCAAATACGTGAGCTGCATTCTGTTGACAGCAGTCCAATAGAAGAGTGCTATATTGAATGTAGTAGTACTTATTTTAGAGTAAGTATAAATAGAGTCAGGCTGAAAGCTTGCAGAAGTTATCTTTTTGGACTATGACTCCCAGAATTCCCCAGCCAACACAGGTGGTGGCTGTGCTGGCTTGGAGAATTAGAGAGTTGTAGTCCAAAAATATAAGACCTGTGAGCTCTAGTCAAACTTCTTGTTTGACAGATTCAGATCTAGTATTAACAAAAACCCGAGTGTTACCCTAAAACATGGGTGACTCAGGTGTCCACTCGTGATACTAGTACCTCCATGTGACAATGGGGAATAATTAACACAAAAATAGAAGGCCTGCAAGAGCTGGGTAACTTAATGAGATTTAACACCTATGTTTACAGGGTCCTTGCAGGAAAGAACCAGCCAGAGATTCCAAATGTAAAGTAAATTGTGTTTTTATTCAAAGATATTCAAACAAGCATGCAAAGATCCAAACACTCGCACAGGCGCACAAGAGCTAACCGAAGGTAAAGGAAGGAAAGTGTGGATAGAGGACTGTGATGAACCTGATGGGAGGGAGTCTTGACAACAAAGCCTCCTTGGCAACTGAGAGTGTTTAAGCTGATTGGCTGGTGAAATGGAACCTTGGATAGCCCGGGGGAGGGGCTGGTGGAAAGGGGAAAGTGGATTTTAACTGTCTGGTGTGTGTGTGTGTGAAGATGAGTGTGATTTGTGGTGTGTTTGGGGAAGGTTGGAGATTTGAAGAGCTCTGTGGGAGAGAGAACTGAGAAATTGGGTGTACGAGAGATAGTGAATGAATTGAAAGAGAGAGAGAGAAGAATGGTGTGCTGTTTATAAACATTTAGATACAAAACAAATTTAAAGCAACAGTGTTATAATAAACGTTTGAAGTTCTGTGTTCCTTAAAACAGTGTCACAGAGTCTTATTTTGAATCCTGGAATACACACGCTACCAATAATATCATCTTAACCTTAGTGCCAACAGTACCACAGTCTTGGAAAATATAAATCACTGCTGATCCTTGCATCTGGGAGAAGGGCAGATTTAGGGAAGGCAGTAAAGGGGGAGAGTCCTGAAAGGAAGAAGCCAAGGGGGGACAAGAGTGAGGAAGGGACGGTGTTCTTAGAAAGGGAGAACTGAGGCAGACCCGTTTCCCCAGGCCCTGGCTTGATTCAGAGATCTCCCTGGCTGTTCAGACCTGAACACAAAGAGGTGTCAGGCTCGGCAGGCCTTGAGCGTGAGGCTTGGGGTGCACCTTTCACAGTCAGCAGCACTGACAGGCGGTAGTTTTTTTTCTGTGCATTTTACAGGGACTTTCAGGGTTGAGGAACTATTTACTGGTCTGGAGAACAGCAAGCGACATGGCTTAGACAGGCACCTAAGGACAGTTCTCGTTCAGGAATCAAATAGACTGTGGTGTTCAGGAAGTTGAGAGACTGCACTCAACTGCTCAAAATCGAGGGTTCTTATATGCAAAAAAGATTGTATGGGTATGAGTGTGAATTGCTCACCCAGCCAAGCGGACAGTTGCAACACAAACAATGAAGTCCAGACAGAGCTAATGGTTTTAGTATATAAGTGACAAAAGGGTAATGGCTGTCGTAATAGCCCAGCATTTTTGAAACAACAATAGTAGCCCCTTTTTAGAACATTCTGTCATTACTACATGCTAGGGGGACAAACTGTAAATGATTTCACTAAATGATATACCTCTAAACAACAGCAGCTGAATGTAATTGATTGTAACCTTACAATCAAAATATAACATATAGCACCTGGTATTTGTTGGCCGACCCCCATACTGATACTAAAAACTGAAGTACATGCAACTGCAGTTGGTCACATTTGTCCTTTCTTTCTTTGCCCCTGTTATAGTTTCCTTCCAGCCTTCCTGTATTAGACATTTGGCCTTTGTGTCAGCATTGCACAATCTTATCTTCTGAAGTTATTCCACAGCCCATGGAGAAAGAAAATAATGCACCATTTAAATTAATGAAATAAAAACTTCAGATATGGTAGTTACCAGATTAGTTTGTTTGGTTACCCTCATCAGAAAAGATAATCGACATTACATGAAGTTCATGGAGAGGGAAGGCTGGTACAGTTTGTGCTTTAATAGTTTGTTATTATTAGAGGCATGGAATTATTGAGCTGGAAGAAACTTCAGTGTTCATCCGCTTGAACCTCTTTCTGCTGCTACAATCTCTCTCAACTTTTGGTGGTCTTAATGTTTTGGACTTCAGCTCCCAGAAGCTAAGCTAGCATGAACAAGCCAGTAAGGGACAGTGGCAGTTGTAATTCCAGCAGCCAAATGTTCCCTACCCTTTGCTTTAAGAGGTGTAGTCAATGGTGCAGAATCTTGGGAGCTGCAGTCCAAAACATCCGTATGGTTTCCACCCCTGAATTAGGGTTATCTTGCTGTGTCCCTCTTCTAGTGTTGGTGCAAGCACTCCCAATCCACATTTACTAGGATCAATACTAACTAGCACTACCCTGATCTAAAAATCCATACATGCATCAATTCACTAAATGATTTGTGATGGACTGGAAGAGAGGAGGTAGAATGAGGTTATACTTTTATGCATGTTTAACCAGAAATGAGTCCCACTGAGTTCAAGCCAGAAAAGGCAATCACACTTCAAGTCATTTTGAAGACTTTTGTAACCTCCAAAGCCCTCTGCCAATTCCTCAGAGCCTCCAGACCTCCTCCCATTAAAAAAACTTTTTTCTCACTCAAACGCTGCCTGAAAGAGAAGACAACCATTGGCAAATGTAGTCATTTTGTTCTAATTCTAATCCTGAAATCCAGCCCACCAAAATTATTTTGGATTGAAAACCACTCCCAAATAGTGCCCAGAAGTGCCAGAGGCATCTGGTATACCTGGAAACATTAAAAACATTGGGACAAAAATTGGCCCCAGCCCCTCATGGCTCCCCTCCCCAACACGCCCATCTCTGGTCTAGGTAAACAGAGTCATTCGGTACTGAGGGATCCTTCATTTCCTGGCTCCAGTTGTCCACCTTCTGGGCAACTGCCCAGAGCTACCGTGGCTGTGTTCTGGGCAATTGTCCTGTTAAATGTCCCAGCAGGATACGTAAATTGCCACAGTGCTGCCAGTTCTGAGTTCTGCTGTGCTGGGTGAGCAGTTCTTTGGTCTTTTTTTATTATTTCATTTCTCTCAAAGATAACAGGAAAAGAGACTTTTACAACTAACTGAGAATAGATTTCATCTCAGACATGGGGCTATTTTTCAATACATTAAACATTTCAGGTCAAGGAAGGCCCATTCAATAGCCATTCCTCCTCCTCCTCCTCTACTACTATATAAAAGTCAAAGTTTATCAGTTTGTCTGTTTGTCTGCGTCAGACAGACAAAGACCTCATATGATTGGCTGCCTGTGAAGATTCTATGGAATCCTGGGGTTGGCAGTTTAAGGAGGGGCCTTTAGAATTCTCAAGCAGAGAGCCCTTGGCCCTCAGCCCGGTTGTTATGGAGATGATGCCCAGCAGCAGGAAGAAGGCCAGTGTGTTCCCTCAGAAACCAAACCTTTGTATATTAACAACTCTGAACACAGATTGGATTGGGGAACATGGGGATAAGTTACGGGTACTGGAATAGGCTGGTTGCTATGCAGATGAGGCCTCGCAGCAAGGAGGAGGACAGTGTATTCCCTCAGGAACCCAACCTCTGTATGTTAACAACTCTGCATACAGATTGGATTGGGGAATATAGGAATAAGTTAAAGATACTGGAGAAGACAGTTTGGTGAGTTCTTGAGAGGAAAATAAAATCCCATACTGGACAAGGCAGTTTGGGGAACTAGAGACACAGGATCTCAAATCTGTGTATTTCAACTGCATCTAATTCCTAAGGTGAGATAAGGTAATTCCTAAGGTATTTCTAACAAGTATTACCTATGAGAAAATAAAATCCCGGGCAATGCCAGGTAAATACGCTAGTCTTTATTAAAATGAATATTGCTGGACATGTTGCATATACAACTCATTGGGTTGAATGCCTAAACTTTCTACAAGAATTTCATGCAATGTTTTCTGTCCTAAGGTAAATGTATAATCTGAATTTTTTGAGGGAAATACAAACACCTCGTTGTAATTGCTTACTTTATAGGCAGCAAAATTCCTTCAGTAATGATATTAACCATGGAGTAAACATTACGTTATACTCTGAAAGTTAAGAAAATACCATCATGTTATTTCATACAACTGCACATTGCATCATTTGGCTGCAAATGCAACCTCACCAACTAACAGGCCTGGGAGAGGTAAAAGAGATTTTTGTGTGGAAGAAAAGGGAAACATATAGTCTGATGGCTTTTGAACCTCAAAAGCATTTCACACTTTAAACTCTTTCCATTTCATTCAACTGCAATAGTATAAGAAAATACACAGCTACTGTGTATTACTATTTTATGCTGTTACCCTGTACATTGCTCTTTCTCTTTCAAAGTTAGCCTGATTTGTGTTCTGGAGTAAATGTCATGGGAAACACAATTGGCTTCTTAATTTTTTCAAAATGTACTGCTGAGAGGGAAAGTGTCTCTCTTCAGCTAATTCAAGAGGTCCATGTAAAAATCAGGTTTTGTTTCTGGTGTTGCTAGGATAATATTTTCTCATTATTTAAGTCTGTGAAGCAGAACCATTTTTATATTAACATACACTTGATACCATACAAGATTTCAGCTGTATTCTCCCACTGATTATATAGCTACAGACTCTTCAGCCATTTCTGCGGATGGCTGGTTGAGGTATCTGTTTGGGGATTCAGGCAGGGTGTCCTAAAAGCCCAAACTACATAGAATTTGCCAGAGATTCAAGATTAGCATGCATGCACTAGGAATGGCACTGGCTGGGCAAGAAGAAACAGCTAAATTATATCTGCTGTCCATTTTCTCACAAGGGTGAATAAATCCCGCCCACAGTGGTAGCTCATGGGAATCCCTGTCTGGGAGAAGCCCATGGAGGGACACATATCCCCCAACTGTCACAATCTGGCAGTGATTGTCTCAATTGTTTGTTATCCTACTTTTTCCTAGTTTCTTTCTCCTTCTCCTACTTTCCCCCCTTGTCCTGGCTTACTTTAAATGGTGCAAACTGAATTCAAAATGGGAAAAGTACTTTGCACTCAATTAATTCATCAGGGAGGAGAGGAGAGGAGAGGAGAGGGCAGAGTCCTGCTATTCCCAATAGGCTCAGGCAAAAGCGAATTACTGCTTACCTCTCCTAGCTTGCATGTACTTCTTCATTAGTAACATTCCCATCTTGACCACATTCTTCTATTGCTTGGCCACATGTATCCCAGTTTTGGTCTGTGAAATGCTGGAGGGTAAGCATTTCCCCAGCAGATCCTCCTCTGAATAGCTCCTATGAACAAAATTCAAAAACTGGGTGTCCATGGGTCCTGCATTAGAGAGGAAAGTCCAGTATTTCATGGACTGTCCAGTCCAAGTTCAATTTAAAGTTTAAAAAAGAAAGAAGAAGAAGACAGATCATAATTTGAAGTTGCCCAGCAACAGTTAGCCAGTAGACAGTCAGAGCATTTCAGCAGCTCATCTTGTGAGTCTTCTCCTCTCTGGTGAGATGTACTTCATTTTTATTTCAATTGTAGATGCTATACATATAAATTAACATGTGCACATTTTATGCTATGTCCTCTTTTGTCCATTTTTTTGGTTTGACTCATTTTATCTATTGGGAGCAATGTGTATCTCGCTACACTACTCCAGTATAAAATACAACGTGCAAATCTCCTGGACCATCTTTCCTTGTAGCATTAACTGATCTCTCTGGAAGCCAGCCCTATGAAAGCAAAACAGAGGGACTGATTATGTCCCCATGTCCTCCAGCATTTCACAAATGGAAATCAGGACATGTGGTCAAGCAAAATTAGCGTGGGTAAGATGGAAGTGTTGCCCCCTTGGTAAACCCTGTCCCGGGGTCTACGACTTTGATACAAAATTAATCTAACACACCAGAGAGGTCACCCGGATGAGCATGTAGGCAACAATGGTAGTACGATCGAAAGAACCAGATCAGGCCAGTAAACTCCCCAGTCACATAGCCATAGGAGACCTCAAGCTGTGCCAACCCACGGTGAACAAAAGATCCTCAGCCTTTAAGAAGCCAACTTGGAGGGATTAAGAGTTTTCCCACAAAGTTGGGCACTAGAAGCAATAAAATCTTATCAGACAAAATCCATCTACATAAACTCACACTGCAACCCAAAGCAGCAGAAGAGCCTGATACTTGGGTAACACCTTGTTATCTTCCAATATCAAAGAAGGTGCTGGTGTGAAGTTGTTTCCCGTTGCTGTCCCCTTTGTTCTCCCCGGGAGAGGATTTACCCTCAAAGTAAATTTTTCCTACAAATAGTCCCCATTTTTGACTAGTTCTTTGGATACTTCCTGGCCATACCAACTGACCGTTCCTCCCTCCCGATAGCCGCGTGATCCCCTCAGCGCCTCTTTGCTGAGTTCCTTTTCTTTCGCTGCTTTACGGACCAAGGACTTCAGGAAAATATGCAGTATCACCCATACTATGAATCCTTCAACAATCCCTCTATCTTATTTCCACTCTTTATTTCTCATTAGCCCTTGGATGTGTGTGTGAGTGTTTGTGTTGATGAGTGCTATTACTGTTTAATAAAGTCATCATTGGACCTTTTGTGTGATTTCTGACTGGCCTGACCCCAGAAAAACTGGGTAAAAGATCCCGCTAGGTTACCCTGCCTCTTGCATTGCTATTGCTTGTGCTCTGTTGAGCTTACTTCCCCATCACTTGGAGCATATTGAGGTGTCCCTCTGAGACCCCCAGATTTTCAAGGTAACAAAAGGAAGAACAAAAGCTAGCAGAAACTGCAGCAATTTGCTTTTGCTGAATTTATAAAGAGCATATTTTGGCCTTCTCCTCTCCCACTGCTGAGTTAATTGAATGCAAACTACATTTGCACTTTGAACAACTGAAGGACAAACGGGGAGAGTGGAAGAAGAAGAAAGAAGCTAGGACATTTTAAAAGCAGCTGGAAAAGTGGGATGAAAGAAGGATATTGACAAGCTGGACCATGTCCAGAGGAGGGTTACCAAAATAGTAGAAGGCCTGGAAACACACCCTATGAGAAGTGGCTTAGGGACCTGGATACATTTAGCTTGAAGAAGAGAAGGTTAAGCGGTGACATGATGGCTATGTTTAAATATTTGAAGGGATGTCAGATGGAGGATGGAGCAAGACTGTTTTCTGCTGCTCCAGAGACTAGGACACAGAGCAATGGCATCAAACTTCAAGAAAAGATTCCATCTAAGCATTAGGAAGAAATTCCAGGCGGTAAGAGCAGCTTGACAGTGGAACATGCTTCCTCAGAGTGTGGTGGAGACTCCTTCTTTGGAGGCTTTTAAACAGAGGTTGGATGGCCATCTGTCAGGAATGCTTTGCTTGTGTATTTCTGCATGGCAGGGGGTTGGACATGATGGCCCTTGTAGTCTCTTACAGCTCTCTGATTCTAAAATTAACTGGAACATTTCCTGTCAAATGAGGACAGCTGGAAGATATGGAAATGAGCAATGAGCAAATATTAGAATGGCCAGCCTGCATATTTGTTGTCAGCCATCACAAAATAAAATAATTCTTGACTTGCTTTGCTTTTTCTCATTCCTTGTGCATTGGCTATCATCCCTTTTGTTCTTCACTAAACTGCTGATTTCTTTTGTCACCTTTCTTCTGTCTACTATCTCCTGTCAACTATCACTTATCCCCCATAACCAAGTTCATGCTTTTGCAACAGTGATAATCAAGCATTATTATATTTTGCTTTGCGGGAGTTACCCAGTACACCAGTCAATACTTCTGAGTGGCATTACATGTTCTTTCTAGTGCTTAGAGATTAATTTGTCGAAATGAAGAGACAGAAACAGAATGGGGACTATAATTTCCATTTTTGTAGTTTTCAAATAATTTTTCCAAAGGAGAAGGTCTAAGAAAGTATGATGTTACATTTTTTTTTCTCCAAACGAAGCAATAAATTCTAACATTTCAAAACACTGAAGGGGTAAATTGTTTTGTGAACCGGTTAAGTTTTTTTTTTTAAATACCTGTAACCAAAAATCCTTACTTTTCCACTCCAAATGCAAGGACTTGACAGAACTGAGCTGGAACTTCAGCAATATTTCTGAATATTTCATGATCTCGCAACCTTCATGGGAGTGCATCCCTTTGCTTGTTATATAACACGTTCAGCACCAAAAAATCAGAAAGTAACAAAAACAAAGTGTGCACTGAGACATATAGTTCAAATTCATGCATTTGATTTTGCCAAATATGAAGTATTTTGCACTGTAACAAGAAAAGAATCCTGATATGGCCTACGCCCTTGAATCACAGTGTGAGATTGTTGAAAAAGGATCTCTTGCGCCATCCAAATTCCTACAAGGATAACATTATTGAGATTAAAAAGTAAACTTAATGCTATACAATATTAATGGAATTAGAGAGTAACTTGAAAACGTCTAGTCAAATCACCCCACCGCCACTGCATGAGGCAGGATGTCCAGAACAAGAGCATCCCCAACAGCTGCCTATCCAGCCTTGCTATAAGAAGGGGTCCCTCACTCTCTAAATCGGGTATGGGCAACTGTGGTAGAGTAGGGAGCCATATTAACTCTCCAGGAACCCTTGGGAGCTAAACCTCCACCACACTTACTCTTGCAAAGTAAGTAAGTAAGTAAATAAATAAATAATTTTTTTCTGCTCCCAGATGCCCTCTAGGGGACATAGAGGTATGCTGGAGGCCCCTAAAAGGGCTTTTAGGGGCATTTTGAGGCAATAAATAAATAAATAAATAAATAAATAAAATCGACGAAATTATCAAATTTTATTTTACACCTTGGGAGATCCAGGGGGGATTGAAACATGGAGGAAATATTCACCATGCCCCCTAATGATCATTTCTGGGCATTTTAGAGTATGCTTTTTTTAAAAAAAAAAATCCTCTTAGGGGCCACAAAAACAGTCCTGGGGACCACATGCAGTCTAGAGGCTGCACTTTGCCCTCCCCTGCTCTAGATAAACAGTTCCCAGACCTTGGAAATAATTCACTAAACATTAAGTGGATAGCTCAACATTATTTGAACAATCAACTTAAAACTGGTTATTTAATGGTTGGACTCCAAATGTTGATTTTTGGGGAAGCACCATTCTCACACTATTTTATAATAATAATTGCTTGTTTTTTTTGGTGGAGGGAGTAGTATTAAAAAGATTTTTATTTAAACATTTTAAATGAACAGTTTCAACAAATGATTAGGTGAACAAATCAAAATTTTCAACATCTGCTCAACCATTTAATGTAATGAATTAAACTTTTCAGATTCCTTGTAACTCCTCATTGATTTAACATTGACACATTTGTTCTAATGCTAGCCATTGCAAGTTCTGTCTGCTTCATGGTCAAGCAGTGTCTTCTAATATTCAACCTAACATGTACCCTGTTATCATCATTAAAACTAGCCCCATTCCCTGCAGAGGGGGCAGAAAAAATGACTTTGTGTTTTTCTACATTAATAAAGGCATTTAACTTAGTGGTTGTTTTTTAAATAGCAGTCATGGGCGGGGGGGCGACAGGATTAAGACATGTGGGAGAAGGCTTAACTCTTTCCCTATTCAGTGGTCCTGACAGATATCCTCCATCTCACCTTTTATTTTCTTCTCAGGTGTTGATGCAGTTTCACTCCCAAAGTAAACACATCCTTTTGTATGTGTATGTCTTCAAGTCACCTGTTGACTTTTGGTGACCCCATTAATTTCATAGGGGTAGGGAAACCTGATCATGCTTCCAAGATCAGATAGGATCTTAGGGAATGTTTTTTTGTCAGGATAGTGGTGGAGAGGAAGTTTCTGCTGTCTCCAAACTGATTCCCCACCCGCCCCGACACAGTGGCTATTTAAAAAAACAAAAACCATGCACAGTAAAAGCATTCAGATGGTTAATGTCTCCTGCAAGTTAACTTCCTTGATTAATGTTCTCATATATCCTGGTTTCTCTTATCCATTTTGAAACTCCTTATTGTCAACTTTACCAAAGATCCAGTGCACTCCAGCACTATTTCTCGAGTTTTGTGTGCAAAATGGCCTCTATACAGGTCAGTAACTTTATGTCTATTCTATATTTAGCTGTGTTCTTAGCTCAACAAACATCTGGGTAGTTATATCCCAGGCTACTGTGTTTATGAGCTTGGGATGTCCTTGATACCTCCTTGAAGAATGCTTTGTTCATCTTTTCCCTTCTGAGTGAAAAATCTAAGTGAATTTTTCCATCTTTATTCTTTTATTCATTTATTTTTCTTCTGTTGATTTTTGGGCATATTATGACACAATTGAATATAATGAGGCAGGGCTGAAGACATCACTATATGATCCTTCAAGATGTATATTATTAAATAATCATTAAATATTATCTGATAAATAAATTATGGCTAGTATTCTATATCAGCTACTTAACTACATGACCTCTTCTGGCCTGACCCCGGCCTCCCACTCTGACAGAAACATCATTCATTTGTGCTCTGAGATCACCAGCAGAATGGACCTCCTGCCCCCCATGCCTGGTAAAATGGGTTGGCGGGAATCACAATTGTGCAAATCGTATCACAATCATGAGTTGTGATCATGAAATGTAGAACAGTTATGGATGAGTAAACCTAGGTAACTGTTCTGTATTCTTTATCCTGTATTGCTACTTAATTACAACTATCACACTACTGCCACAATTATGTTTCTGTTAGTTTCTGGGTGGGTGGGGGATCAGGCCAGGAAATGCTACTTAATTAAGTATACCTAACTAAATATACTTAACTAAGTAGCTGATACAGAATATTGGACATTATCTTTTATCAGCAAATTGTCACAGCAGCTGCAAACAACAGCAAGAATGATAAGAATAAGAATCAAGGAATAAGCATACATTTTCATAGGGTTTTTTAAGCTATAAAAAGCAGAAATCTAAATCCTAGTTTCCATTTTTTTCCTATTTGGATTTCCTTCAGACTCTATAAAAATTCCAAACACAGATGCCTCACTGATAATATATCAAGAAACATATATATATCCATACCTTCAACTACTGCTGGTTTGTTTTGCTTTTATTGCATTTTATCAGACATTCATAATGTATTATTTTAGAAATGTATAATTTATGATTGTAGACATTTGTAATCTGTGATTTCAGGGTTTTTTTCCCCTGTAGATTATTAATTGCCTAGAGCCCTTAGGAGGATGGGAAGAATAAATATTGAAATAACAGCAACATAGAATCATAGAATCACATATCTACTATTTCTTTCGTAAGCAGTAGGAAAACAAGAAGACCACATTACAAATGGACTGATTCAGTCAAGGAAGCCACGTCTCTGAGTTTTCAAGACCTGAACAGGATTCTTGATGACCAGAGCTTTTGGAGTTCTCTCATTCATAGGATCATCATAAGCCAACTTCATGGAAAATAAACAAGTTTCTCTTTAGGCATTTCACTCCAGTTGCCCCACAAACACATGCAGCATATGTTAGCTTATTTGTTTGTAATATTTCTATATTGCAAGGTTGCCAAGAAAATTATAGCAGAAGTAAATATAGAACAATATTTTAAAAGTCCAAAACAGGTTTTAAAAGAATAATTAAGTACTCAAAACAATTTAAGGCATTCAGTAATCAATAGAAAAAAGACAGCAGTGAAAATAACTGGTGGGGAGGAAATGCCTGCATAAAGAAATACATTTTCATAGGTGTTTGAAAGGGAAGAGAATTCTAAATGGTGGTGCTACCACTAAGAAGACTCGCTTTCATTATATTGCTGCAGAGTACAACTAAGAAGGCCTCCGCTGAAGTTCTGAATGGCTGAGTAGACATCGACATGGAAAACCAGTCTGCTAGGTATCCTGGTTCTGAGGAATTTAGGGCTTTGAAGTACAGCTATGAAGGAATTAGACAAGGACATACAGTGTGTGTGTGTGTGTGTGTGTGTGTGTGTGTGTGTAATTGAATATAAAGGTAAGTTTGTCCATGCCATCATATTTCCAATTTGTGCATATGGTTGTGAAAGCTGGACAGGGATGAAAGCTGACAGGAAGAAAATCAACTCATTGAAATGTGTGCTAGATGAATGTTCTGCAGATACCATGGACTGTCAAAAAGACAAATAAATGGGTCCTAGAGCAAATCAAGCCTGAACTCTCCCTAGAAACCAAGGTGACTAAACCAAGACTGTTGTACTTTGGGCGTATATTATACAAGTCACCAGAAAAGACAATAATGCTTGGTAAGGTAGAAGCAGTAGGAAAAGAAAAATACCACATTACAGGTGGATAGACTTAATCAAGGAAGTCATGGCCCTGAGTTTGGGACACCTGAGCAGGGTTGTTGATAACAAGGTGACTCCCTCATGGAGTCACCATAAATGTTAGTCAACTTGAGGCAATTACAACAACAATTTCAGCAATATGCATACTCAAGATTTACAGCAAAGACTTTTACCTTATGTGGGATGAGAAATGCCAGATGTGCAAACCATATTCAGAAAAGGAAGAGGCAGGAGGAATCATACTGCAAACAAATGTCAACTAATGGAGCACACTCAAGAATTTCAGAGGAAAATCATCTTGTGCTTCATGAATTAAGAAATCCTTTGACTATGTGAATCATTAAAAATTGGATAGTTCTAAAAGAAACAGAGTCCTAAAGCATTTGATTGTCCTCATGTATAACTTACCCTCTGGACAAAAGCCCACTATCACGATAAAAGAAAGAGAAACAGAATGATTTCTAGACTTAGCAAGGGGTCAGACAGGATTGCATTTTATCACCCTGTCTTTTTCATTTATACGAAAACCATATCATATGGAAAGTGGGATTAGACTTAGAGAAAGCGGGTGTGAAAACTGAAGTAATAAACATAAATAATTTAAGACATGCATCTAACACCATATTACTAGCAAAAAATAGCAAACACTTGGAATAACTACTGATGAAAGTTAAGGAGGAAAGTGCAAATGTGGAGTTATAGTTAAACATTAAGGAGACAAAAATAATGACCACAGAAGATTTACATAATTTTAAAGTGAATAGTGAAGACTTTAGAATTGTTAAGAATTTTTTATACCTTAGCTGAGTTATAAATCAACCTGGCAAATATAATCAAGAAACCAGAAGACTTGGAATGGTAGTTATGAAAGAACTAAAGAAGATCCAAAAGTGCAAAGATACACAATTGAATACCTAAGGCAGAATTATCCATACCATGGACTTCCAATTGCTCTGAATGAATGTAAAAGCTGGACAATAAAGAGAGCTGACAAGAAGAAAAATAAAGTGAGTTGAAATGTGGCACTGGAGGAGAGTTCTGCAGACACCATGAATTACTCAAAAAAGACAAATAGAGAGAAAATCAAGACCAAACCCTCAATAAAAGCCAAAATAATTAAACTGAGGCTATCATACTCATTGGAAAAGAGGATAATGCTTGGCAAGTGGAAGGTGATGAGAAAAGAGGAAGTCTATATTAGAAGTGGATAGACTAGTCAATGAAGTCACAGCCCTGAGTTTTCAAGACTTCAGCATGGCTATTAATAACAGAGTCTCTCATTCAAAGGATCGCCTTAAGTGAAAGCTGACTTGACAGCACATAACAAGTAGGAAAAGAGCAAGACTACACTTCTGATGGATTGACTCAGTAAAGGAGCCACAGCTCTGAGTTTACAGGCCTTGTAACAAGACCTCTTAAAAGCCTCTCATTCATAAGGTTGCCATAAGTGAAGCTTGTTTGACAGCAGGTAACAACACCAACTACAAAACCTTGAATATGGCTTGGTAGGTAATAGGGAGTCAGTGCAGGTTTTGCTGCATGGGCATAATATGGGCATAGTTTGGTACTCTTCTGAATTCCTGAGTTGCTGCATTCTGCACTAGCTGCAATTTCCAAACCAAGTGTACGGGAAAACCTCCATAGAGCACATTACAACAGTTGGATCATGAGGTTATCAGTGCCTGGACCATGTTAGGAAGGCTCTCTCTATTGAGGAATGAGTAAACTTGGGACACTGATTGAAGCTGGTAATGGACGCTCTGAACCACTGCTTTAATGTTCAGAATACCCGAGTTTCATTGGTTGAGTAGGATCATTCTGTAGTGTAAATAGGTACACAAGCATACACAATATCCCCACATAGCTGGATATAGACATGGATCAATACAGTTGTGTGCATTTCTACCCTCTCCCTGGGGACATGGTGATGGGGGCTCTCATGATGAGCCCTGGCACTTCAAAACTTACCAGTGCACCACCAGTCAGTTTCTTTATTTCTTTACTGGCCTTTTAAAATACCTTTTTGTGTGTTATTTTGTGTTTTTTCCCTCTTACCTGTACTTTCAAAATTGCTTTCAAAATAAAACATTGTTCCATGGCAAAAGCAGCAGCAGATCCAGCTAGTGAAAGCTCTTTTTGAATAATAATGTGTTCAGTTTCTTAGGAAAGGGAGATAGCAGCCAGGCTGGAAAGAAGGGCAATGGATTTTACTGAAAAGTCCAGAAAAAGAATCAAAATTTTCAGGGATGACTAAATAAGGCCAAATTGTAGGAAGGGGTCTAGATCTTAGATAACAAAGTAAAAAGCCCCAAAAATCCAAAGTCGGGAATGGAGTAGGTGTGTCTTATTTTACAGATTACAGTCCTCTACTTGAAAGTGTCCCATCTGGTCCTGGAAGCTAAGCAGGACCAGGCCTGGTTAGTACTAGGATGTGGAACTACCAAGGAATACAAAGTGCTAAGGATCATTTTTCAGAAGAAAACAATAGTAACTCTATGAGTTTTCATTGCCTAAGCTCTATGAAAACCTATACCTAAACGCTATGAAATTTCTGGGGTCACCATAAGTCAGCAGGTAACTTGAAGGCACATACAGTGTCATGTAATGGTTACAGTATTGGACTATAGGAAAACAGGGCTCTAATCCTTGCTCAGCCATGGAAATCCACTTGGTGACCCTGTACTAGCCATTCTCTGTCTCAGAGGAAGGCAGTCGCAAACCCACTCTGAATAAATCTTGCTAAAAACACTCTGTGATAGATTCACCTTAGGGTCTCCGTAAGTTGGAAATAACTTGGAGGCACATATCAGCAACTCTCTTTGGAGGCATCCTCTGCTTCAATGATTGCCTCGTTTATGTCTGATCAAGAGATTTGTTGTTGTGGTTGCCATGTGCCTTGAAGTCAATAGGTGAACTTATCATGGTGTTTTCTTGTTCGGAGTGGGTGTGCCTTTGCCCTCCTCTAAGGCTGAAAGATCATCCAGTGAGCTTCCATGGCCAAGCAGGGATGTGAATCCCAGTTTCCAGAGTCATCATCCAGTGCTCACACCACTATTCCACACTCTGAACTCTAGGAGATAAAGAAGCCTAAAAGGAATCAAGGGTCTTCTTGACATTGCCTGGGGGGCAACTTTACTGTTTAGGAGAATCAGATGGCCATACGAGATTGCAGAGTTCTTATTTGTTTATTTGTTTATTTTATTTAAAACCTCACCTTTTTCTCAATATGAAACCCAAAGCAGCTCACAGTATAAGTTAAAACTAAATGTAGCTAAAACAAGATATAGTACAAAAAATTAAGTATCATTAAATAATCCAATTAAAAGATTAATTTAAAACACATTTAAAGCATAGTAAATAGGTTAAACCATAATACATCCTATTAAAAGACTCTTCTGCCATTACATCAAGAAACAAAGGCTTGCATGAATAAAACGGTCTTTGTCACTGAAAACAGAGAGGAGTGGGGGCCAGCTGAGCTTCCCATGGAAAGAGTTCCAAAGCCTAGGAGCAGCTAGCAAGAAGATTCTCTTCCATGCCCTTATCAGATAAGCCTATGAGGCTGGTGAGATCAAGCAAAAGCCTGCCCTCAAAGATCCTAAGACTTGGGCAGACTCATATGGACAGAGACAGATTTTCAGATAGTTTGGACCTAAGCAGTCTAGCGCTAGGTTATGACCAGCACTTTTAATTGTGCAAAAAAACAACAACAACACCAGATTGGTAGTCAGTGAAGCTCTTTCAACAAGGGAGTCATATGTCTCTACAGCCAGCCTCAGTCAGCAGTCTAGCTCCAGCATTTTGGAACTTCTGAAGTTTCTTAACAATTTCCAAAGGCAAGTCCTTGTAAAGGGCATTACAGTAATCCAAATGGGATGTAATCAAGGCATATATTACCATGGCCACATCTGACATCTCCAGAAATGGGTGCAATAGGCACTATCACTTTAATTGTGCAAATACGCCCCTAGTCACCACTGAAACCTACCTCTGGGTTCAGGGCTGAGTCCAGGAGTATGTCCAAGCCATGAACCTGAGATTTCAGGGGTAATGTAATCTCAACCAGCACAGATTGAATCACTCTTCCCTGATCTGTCTTTTAGTTGACCAAGAGTATCACTGTCCACAGGTTCAAATTTTGTTCACCCTCCTATTACTCCTATTATGGGTTTAGTACTATGTTCAACAGAAAGGAGATTTACAATTGAATGTACCAGCATAGTGGAGACATTGAAACCCAGAACTTTAGACAACATATCTTGCTGTTTTCATGTATATGTTAAATAGCATGGGAAGCAGAATTGAATTCTGAGGAACATCACAGGCAAACAACTAGGGTGTTGAATAAGTATCCCTCAGCACCCCCTTCTGGCTGTTCCCCTCCATGAAGTTATCAGAGACATTTTAAAACAGTGCCCCCTGGAAGCCCAGAAGGATATCATAGTCAATGGTATTAAAAACCCCTGAGAGATCCAGCAGAACCAACAGGGCCACACTCCTGCTATCCAATTCCTGGTTTAGGTCATCCACCAAGTGATCAAAGCTGTTTCCGTCTCACAGCCAGATTAAAATAGATCTAAATAGTCCATTTCATCCACTAGGTGGATGAATGGTAGAAGATCACCACTCACTCTAGAACCTTGACCAAAAATGGGATATTGGTGTTTGAATTTCATGAAAGGTCAAATTACTTAGCTATTGTTATTATATTTGTACTGTCATTAAAAGTCTATCTGGAATTTTCTGTTGGATGTGCCAAAACAACATGTTTCATTTTGCATATATAAAGCTTAATTGCAGGGAGAGGGGGTACCATTCACTGTCCTGCTTTGGACAGCAAACTGTCATGCAGGTATCCTGATGTTGCCTATCCACGCTTTAGTGCTTGTACAAGAGACTCACCTGACACATAGATCATTTGGTCACAGGTGTCCACACTAAGGTGGCAGCATTGTGTTTCTGCTTAAATTATAGTGATTATTTCTCAATTTGTATTTACACATGCAAATTTTATAGAATTAATTAACATGTAAACTAGCATATGCAAATTTTATGGAAATCAACCATCCTTTAGTGAGGTTATTCATTTCTTCTTTTTGGCAGTGCACAAGGGACCATATTCCTAATCAGAAATATGTAAAGTTGAATAACCAGCCTTCAGTATCTTCCTCCTCTTCTATTTTAGGAAAAAAGATTGACTAACTGACTGACTGATTGATTGATTATCTGTCACTCAGTTTAAAAATAATATTATACTTCTCAAGATAACTTACAACAAAATAAGTCATACTTACTTCAGATGCTCAAACTCCCTCTCATTTTGACCCCTTCCATATATTCTGGAACTGAATCATGGGATTCATAATAAAAGAAATAAACCACACTTAGACCTGGTTCATAATATTTCAAGGATCATTTTAGAATGAAACTACAAAATAAATAAAAGCAGCAGTTGACAGCAGTGAAAGTAGCACTAAATGCAGTCACAGCAAAGTGAAAGATACGTTTCAGATGTTAGAAGCTCAAGAAAATGAAAAATAATTTGCCTGATGTGTAAAAAACATTAGTCTAGAGAGCGGACCAGCCTCCCTGCAGAGGGCTTTCTGCCATCTGGGACACCATTAACTGTGGATCTTCTCCCCATTTGGTAACCACTTAGAATGGCAGAAATACCTAAAAGAATGCCTCTGAAGATGTCAAGTTGAGGTCAAAGAAGCTGTTCCAAGCTGTGCAGCTGTGTTTCATCTAACTGTGGTTTCAGAGCCGCCATCCTATCTTATATTAGTAGCACTGTTGTAGCTCAGCCAGGTTATCAGAGCATACAAAACTCTATCTGGGCTATTTCTATGCACAAGGGATTCATTAGGATTATCTCAGGACTTGAAATTTTAAGGGCAAAACCTAAAATCAGGGATGACCCCTTGTGATGTCACATGAAGCAGGCTTTGGTGATACTACAACAGGCAGACACCCCTGTGATGTTGTTAAGCATCAAGGATAATTTCTCAGAGTATGCCATACAAATAAAAGACATAACAGAGAAAACTACTGATACACACACTTTTCAAGGCAGTGCTCTCACTACGACATTCTTCCTCCTCAGCAAGAGGATTGGAGAAGAGGAGCTGGGCTGTGAGACCTGAGAACTTTACTGCATATGCCTGACTCTCTAGCAACAGAGGTTAATCAACAAACACAATTAGACTGAGGCCATTTCTGCATGACACTGGCCCTTTTTGCACGGTGTTTTTGAAGCTAAAGGGCCCCTTGAGTGTCGCGCAAATGTGAGGAGCAGTCTGCATGACGCACTCACATTTACGCGACACTCAAGGGCCTGACACGGACCGTGCACGAGTCTTTTCATTTTCGGCTCGAAGCAGAAAATGCTGCGCAGTCGCGCATCGCTCCGGGGCCTCGCGTGCACTTACCTGCTGTGCAAAGCCTCCTGAGCCGCGTCGGTCGCACTTCCTGCCCCAGCACAGCCTCTAACTCCCAGGCTGCACTGCGAATGGAAGAGGCGGGGCGCTTGCACGAGGAGGAAGGAGCTGCGGAACCAAAGCAGCAGGGACGCGGCAACGTTCCTCCCAAGCCTTCTCGTGCGAGAACCCCAACCCAGCAGCACGAAAAGGTAAGGTGTGAAAAGGGTCACTGTTATAGTGCTATTATTCCACTTTCCACATCCCATGGAATTCTGGGGTTTGTTGTTTACTGAGGCCAAAGGGCTCTCTGGCTGAGAATTCTAAATGCCCCTACCTAAACTGCAAATCCCAGGATTCCACAGGATGTTGAAAGTGGAATAATAGCACTCTAATAGGGTAGCGCGGAAATGGCCTGAGAATCTGATCTTATGTGTGGGTGCAGTTGCTTTCAGAACAGGAGAGAAAATCTCCCTGGACCAATTAAATCTCTGCCAGCAATACCTCTGTCATCTCTGGACCAAGGTTCAGTTTTGTTGGTTCTCATGATTCCATATCAAGCCTCTCCTCCCACCCACCAACAGTATAAGAAAGAATATTTCATATGCAAGAAACATCATTTGTTGAAATGTCCTATCAGTTCCTTAGTTATTATAATTTTAATGATAATAATTAAACAGAGTTAGGGTTCTTGAAACATCTTCAGGGCCTTGTGTCATTCCAGATCTTAAATTCATCACAATACCTCCTTCTTTCTCTTCAATGCAATGTCAGATGCATTCTTTTTGTTTTCTTGGGATGTAATCATACATATATAATTAAGTACACATGTTTTTTTAAAAAAAATCTAAGGGAAGAAAACATCCCAAAGTTTTCAAAAACTTGTTCACATCTTAAGCACACTTGATGGTTGCCTTCCCCTTCTATCTACTCTTCAGGGATTGTCACGAAGACAGTTAAATGAAAACGTCAAATGATGAAAATGTGATGTAGAAAAAAAATGTTCAACTTGCACAGAGAAAACACCCTCCTAATAAACAAGCAAAGATCGATTGGAAGGGAAGTTTTCCCCTGCTCTTGAAATTTAACAGCCAAATGTCTACATCCTACACATTGCTGTCATGAAGTACCTCTAAATCTGTCCTTGTTTATGGCATGTGTTATGACAAGAGTTGACAGTTTCTGAAAGAGCTATAATTGCTACCTAAACAGCCAGCATTTTGTCAACGGCAATCGTGCTGAGGGAAAGGGAAAGCATTAATTTTTTTTTCCAGAAAGAGTTGACAGAACTTTTCTTTGCTCATTAACGTTTGCAACTCATTCCCCCTCCCTGTTAGTAACCTTTTCTAGCCAGAGACACAGGGGCATAGGAAATGTTAAGGGTAAGTCAAAAATGCATAATGAAACTCCATATTAATTCAATTGTAAAAACACCATTGTGTTTATGTGTTGATTATTGTAAACAGGTCTCAGGATGTAAGAAATGATCTATGGAGAGTTTTGTTTTTATTACACTAATACAGGGAACTGAGGGTGCATAAAATAACCCAGGAATAATTGTTTCCATACAATGAAACTACAGTTTTTGCACTGAAATCATTATCCGTGTTCCACAGTAATCTAAATCCCAAATCCCACTTGGTTTATGGCTGCGTGGTATTCATGGTGCAGTCTTTGAATCAAAGACAGGGTAGCATGGTCTGGCCATTCTAACTGTATCCCATCAGTACCTTTTGATCTGCAATGACTGCCATTCCATTCTAGGCCCAATTAAAAGTGTTGGTTTTTTACTTTTAAAACCCTGAATAGTTTGGGACCATCTTAACTAAAATATCACCCTCTCCCAGACCCCTAAGACCTTCAGAAGGTTGCCACATACCCCTGTGGTAAGAATTAACAGGAAGAAGGAAAGTGTGTAAAGTAAGTATGTACATTTTGAATACAGACTATTTTGAATACAGTACAGTCCTCCCTCCACGTACGTAGGTTTGAACTTTATGAATTTGATTATTTGCAAGTGTGTGTGCCTTCCTCCCCCATTCTCCTTCTCCCATTCCCATGTATTTTGACCCAGCGTGGAGAACTGGCACTGAGGCAAAACGGAAGGGAATAAAGGGTGGGAGAAGCCTTGTGCAAGCCTTCCTTTCCTCCTCCGGAGCTCCTCCTTCCATTCCTATATATTTTGCCCAGGCACTGAGAACTTGTGTGAGGCTTCCCCCACCCTCTTCCCTTTCATTTTGCATGGGAACATGAAGGGAGGAGCTCCAGAGGGGGAAAGGAAGACTTGCATGAGGCTTCCCCGCCTTCCATTCTGTTTCGCATGGGAACAGGAAGAGGGAAGCTCCAGAGGGGGAAAGGAGAGCTTGTGCAAGGCTTCCCCCACTTCCCCTTTCCTTCCATTTTGCATGGGAAGAAGAAAGGGGAAGCTCTGTAGGGGAAAAGGAAGGCTTACACAAGGTTTTGCCCAACCCCCTTCCCTTCTGTTTTGTATGGTAATGGGAAGGGGCTAGCCCTGGAAGGGAATGGGAAGGAGAGCAGGAAAGTATTTGTATTGTTTCCATTTTTTGTGAGATTTCTGTGTCCCAAACCCTTGTGAAAGTGAGGGGCCACTGTACAAATGAAAGCACAACAGTGATATTTTGCCATGCACAGTAGTGGTGTTCTCATCAATCACTTTTTTTTCACTGATGGCAAAAAGCTACAGATCCATGAAAATACCAGAGGAAGTCCCTGAGAGTGACTGCCATCACACTTTCACCTATTTGACTTTTCATCAAAATGTACATGCTAAACATCTCATCTATGCTAGGACATCTATGCTCCCAACCAATTATTGTTTATTAATGCTAGTTAATTTATTGTACTTTTCACATTTTCATTCCCTCTCACCTCATTAATTACACCCTCCCACCCCAAACATGTATACAAATATCTGCCAACTGAGGTTATTCTCCATGTACTTGATCAAGTGGGCTGCACTTTACAAAAGCTAATGACAAATAAAACTTGTTAGTTTTTAAAGGTAGATGCTTATGCTGTGCAGATACAAGTAGATACGAGGGCCTGTTGGCTTTGCTGCAAAAGATGTAAACTTGAAATGGTATTATTTTATGTATGAAAATAAAATCAAAATAAATGCCAGTCCAATGTGGGAAATGTGTTCCACACCCCTTAACACCATCCTTGTACTTTAAACTATAAGCCTGAGGCCAGGGAACTGTCAAATGAACAAACTGTAAACTGTTCTGGGAGTCTTTTTGGTTGACGAGGGGTATAAAAACCTTAAATGAAAAACAAAACAAAAAACTTCTCAACATAAATCCTTTCTACATTCTTACCAAATAGCTGCTATTTCATATCCATGATAGAGTTTACATTGTAGAGGTAAATGGCATTTAAGTCTTATGCACAATTAACTTAGTAGGACATATGTGTGAGTACACATTTCAAATGCCCATATCATACTCCCAACACAAATGAATGTGGATTTAGTCAATAAAAAAAGCTCTATTTTCTTTATATTTGTTTGGACCCATTCCCAGAAAATCTAAAGATCTGTCTGCCTTAATAAGCTTCTGTCTACTCTCTCTTTTTGCCTTTTCCCAACTCCTTCTTTCTCAGAGTAACATCATGAAGTGGCTGTGTTACCCTAAGAGGTGAAGGAATGTTAGGGACCATCTGCAATGCCAGCATCTCCTTAGAATTTGAGGGAATTTTAGCCCAAAGGAGGCCTGAGAGAGGAGAATAATGGCAGGATCTTTTCACCTAGGTAAACCAGTACTAGCTGCAGAGAGGACTTTGTTAAAATTAACAAAGTATTTTATTTGAATTGACAAACAACAAGAAGGCAGACACTCTTAAGAACCGTATAAGTCTATTGGAAAGTGAGGCAAGAAAGGTTGGATAGAGAGATAGCGAGTAAAGAGGGTGATAGTTAAAAGTCCTGGAGAAGGGTAACAGCACAGGGACTCAGATAGTGTCTGAGGGTAGCATGGAGGAATGGCAATCTGGGACACTATGTACTACAAACTATGATTTGGTGGAGCCAAAACTAGGTTTTTTATACCCTGTCTCCCACCCTGAAGGGGAGTGTTGATAAAGCAATAAATAATGGTTTCCCCATAGGATTGACAGAGGAGTCCAGAATGGACTGATTGCTTAACTCTGGAGTGACAAAACATTGATGGGGTTCATGACAGTTTCTTAGTGTTCAGTCAGATAAGGTGTACAGAGGAGACCTCTGTAGGGTAAGATCAAGGGATGGTATCTGATTATTCATGAATCGGCAGTTTGTCTTTCACTGTTTTCAAAAATGTCAAGAGCATGAAGCAGTGAAGGGATTAGCACAAACCCATCGGCATCGGGTTTTCTGTGTAATCCTATCTGAACTTTTATGACTTTTATGTGTCTCCAGCCAGCATAACCCCTGAACACATTCTCCAGCCAGCATGACCCCAGTTGTGTTCTCTGGTCATTAATCAGCTCAATTTATGAAAACTGCATATCTCATAAGACTGTGGTAGGGCATGGTAACAGCTGCTTCAGGAACCAGATTGTAGGAGCAAGGAATTGCACTGTTCCCCTCTTGCTAGGGATCTCTGCTATTGCTTCCTTGCTTTTGTTGCTGTGCTCCTAATTTGCCCTATACCATTCTCCCTTCCTGGACTTATCTCATGTCTCTGCCATACCTTCAATTATTCTATGCACTGTGCTGCTGCTTCTCATACCTCTTACCCTTCTTCTTTCATCTGGTGACACCCTTGCACCTTGTTCCTCATCATGTTTACCTCTCATATTCTTTGAACCCTGACACTGCATCTCTCACTCTCTTATTCCTCCTTTCCCTCCTACCCTCACTCCCTCATCTCACTTCAGCTTGTCTCCCTGGCTTCCTTCACTCTGTCACTTGCTCAGCTAGGTCTATCATCCCTCCTACTCCTTCCCTCACCTCAACTCATGTCCTTGTGATATGCCCTTCCCTTGTATCTTACACTTTGCCACTTGCTCTTTTGTGCTTCTTGCACTCCATCACTAACATCACTCTATCTTTCCTACTCCTTCCCTCACTCAGCCTCACACCCTTACAGTGGGCCCCTCCCTTGCTTCCTGCATTCCACTGCAGGCACAATTTGCTCTCACTTCCCTCACATCTGGAATTCCCAGGCGGGCTTGTTTCTTTCCAAACAAATTGACATGAGTACCTACACATTTTTCCCCACATCTCAGCTTCCTTAAAAAGCTTTCTTTTCTTTTTTTTAAAAAAATGAAAGCTGAGAATCTGGGCAAAATGATAGTTCAAATAAGCACTAGGTGGTATGCCTAGAACACAGGTAAAATCCTTCTATCTGGTTGATATGGAAACTTTATTTATTAGGGTGTCCCAGCTTAATGACTATTCGTATTTATCAGAGAAAAGGCCTGTTCATTGATGGGACCCAGATTATGGAGTGATCTCTTCAGAGAGGCTTGCCTCATGCCCATGTTATGGTCTTTTTAGTTATCATGAAGTGAGTGCCTAAATTCCCTGGCATTTTAAGTTCTTCAGGTATTTTTTAAGCACCACTATTTTGATGTTGCTGGTTTTATTGTATTTATTTCATGTGTTGACTGTTTTTTCTTATCCTTTTTAGCTTTTCAGACTTTTGTTCATTGGATCATGGTTTTTGACTTCTATTGCTAACCATTTAGAAGACATTACTAATGAGTAATACTCAAAGGATATAAATAAATAAATAAATAAATAACACTGGCCTATTGATTTCCAAGTGTAATATCAGAGGAATCCTTCTGGACTGGATCAAAGAGCCATCTAATCTAGCATTCTGTCTCCAACAGTGGAGAGTAAAATAACTCTGTAAATAACTAAGGAAAACAGAATCACAACAGACATACCTTAACATTTGGTATTAAGAGTGACATTGCCAATGGATCTGGAAACTATTCAATCAAGAGATAATGTGCGTGTGTAAAAACATATCTATATGGCTGCCTGTGATTGTGTGTGTGTGTACATACGCATATCTTAATGCAGAGAAAATAATGTTTCTTCATAGTTAAGCCAAAAATCCGAGCAATGAATGAGGCACCATTATATTATCATGTCACGGTGCAGAGTACGAATGAATATGGTTTCCAATCAGATGAATATATGTTCAACTTGACATTGGTATGATCTAATCCTGGCTATCAGGAGTGGTCATGAAAAGACACAGCAATAGTGTAAATATGCCCTCAAATAGGGACAATTGTTTTCCTTAGTGTACTTCCAATGTGATGTAGGGAGGAGAGCATTAGAAGTCAGGAGAACCAGGCCCAAATCCCCCTTCAGCCGTGAAGTTCACTGGTGACACTGTTTTATTTAACCTTGGGGCTGTTGTGAGGATTAAACACTTTGAAGTTCTTGGATGAATGGGTGCTATAGAGATAAAATAACCATTTCTATCATTTCTTGAGCCCTGGCTTGCCAGGGAATTTTCCAGAAAGGGCACAACAACTTCGCACCATGGTGCCTCTCTAACACTTTTGGGTAGAACAAGATGAAAGATATTCTTTGAACTGCCTGCTTGAAGACACTGCTGAGGATTCTCCATGTTGTTTAGTGTACCAAAATCAAAACAGCATAAACCAGCAAATATCCCCTCCCCAATGCGGACTAAGATTGTAACATTCAAGTGGGTCAGCCTTCTTTTCCATTCCATTTTTTTTTCTGTTGGAAATCTGTTTTCACCATTACATCTCCTTTTTTTACTGCAAAGGCTAACCCAACAGCAACTTCCCTGGTGTCTATTTACATATCTGAATTAAAGATTGCATCCTGCAAGTAATCAGATCTCATTGATCTAAATATAGAAGCCTGAATTCTATAAATATAGTCATCATTCTCATTTTAATGGGGCAAGAGTTTCCTCTCCGGAGGAAAAAAAGTCCCATTCAGTTCTTCTAATTATAGTAGAGTCATTTATCAGTGTTAGCATATAAACTGCACAAAGTAAGTTAGCCAAACAGAAGTAAAGAAAGAACTAATAGAGGTCAGATGGTTTTTAGGAGTTTTCTAGTACAGGAGAGGCTCAGCTGAGAATGCATCCCCCTCTACAATACTTCCCTCTTCTAAACAAAAGCATATTGCTGCTCTAATTCATCTACCTGTACATATGAACCAAATATTTCCCTAGGCTGGGAAAGTTTAAGGCAGTTGGACATCTTGGCCCAATTATGTCCTCCTGACTGTAGCAAAGCAAGGAGAGAGGGCAAAGGGCAAGTGCAGCTGAAGAAACAGAAAGAAATGGGCCTACATTACCAAGTTAGAAGTAGGTCTCTTGTTGCAGGTGTGATGAAACATTGGCCCAAAGACTGAAAAGCTGGCAGGCTATTGATTAAATAGGTATTGCAGTTTCTCAGGAGGGAAAAAATAAAACAAGTTCTCTTTGAAAGATTATCCGAGTCTGTGTAACACATATAATTCACAGGTACATATTTATCATCCCCACTACCTGCTTGTTGCATGGGCAGGGGGGCTCTTTTTGGGTTTGTAGTTATGCAGACTGTCATAGTGATCATGTACTCTCTAGATTCTGGCTAGAAATAGTTTTGAATTTTCCGAGGGACAGCCATGCATATCGTCAAAATCAAAGTTTATTGTTTTTCTGGTTTCGATAAGCTTGCAGTCATTCATGGTGTACTGAGTACTCAACTAGACCTGTTTTGAGTGTCTGCAGCATCTTCCTCCCTTAACATCTCAGTATAGCAGAGTACATGATTTTAAGACTGGGGTCCCCCTTTTTTGTAAAGTCTTTGCCTGACGAAGCAATTCTTCAAAGTTTGCAAAGCCTGTACAAATTTTTATGTCTTTCTGGTTGGCCTAGCAAATGTATAGCTATAGCATGGATTTTGGAAATTGTCTTATGGCCAACATGGCTATCTCTGCTTAATATTCTACCACTGGTGCAGTTTGGGGATAGAAATCAAACCACTGTAAGTTCCATGTGTTTCTCCGTTTAAAGAAGGTTGCAGTCCACATATATTGGTTCTTTAGTCATTAGCTGATCCATAACTCCTATAAGAACTGAATATTTGTAGCTGCCTTCCCTGTTGTCTATATGTTCTGTTGGTAGCCTTCAGAAACAAACTTTCCCTGTTTTTGTCTCTTGAGGAGGCTTTGTTAAAGCTTTTTTTTTTTTTTTAAGGCTTGTTGTTAGTATAGGGAGTCCTAAATAACTTGAGACTATCTTCTCCCTACATGGTCCTTCAGATAATTTGAAGAGGTCCTCTTGATGGCACCAAATGCTCCTGAGATCTACTCCACCAGTGGTATCTATTATGTGGAATTCCGATCTAGGATGATAACAAGAGCATGCATACAGACATCTAACTCATGATGTGTTTGCAACCTTTTCAATGCCTATCCATTCAGAAATTCTCTTGCTCTCTCTCTAGCACATTAAATTTCAAAATTCCTCCATGGAACTCAGACTAACATGCAAGACATTATTCTCTGATATTCTCATGACAGTCATCTGAGGGAGGGTTAAACTGAGAGAGATACAAGGGTAAGATCACTTACTTAATGATTCAACAGAGATATGAACTGGGGTCTTGATGGTCCATGACTAGCACTCAGTTCATGAGGGACATGTCTCCTCATTTTAACATTTCCTAGTCTCACCCATATACTGTAGGAATGAAAAATTAACATTATTTTCCACTCAGGTTTTGGCCTAGAAATGAACCACTCATATAGCTCCAAACCTCAACAAGTAGATGTAGATAAGACACATCATGACAGCCTTTTCCAACCCGGTATCCTCCCGATGTTTTGGATTAAAACTCCCAGCACTCCTGATCTTTGCCCATAGTGATTAGGACTGGCAGGAGTTGAAGTCCAAACCATCTGAAGGGCACCAGGTTGGAGAAAAATGTATTATGAGATACAGATTGAACTATGGTGTGGTTGAGAATATTGTTCAATTCATTTTTTCATAAGAATTTTCCATGTGAACGAATGCCACTTGACACGTTCATCCACCCGTAGTCTTGACAATAGCACAACCTACTACCATACAAATATGTGGTGAAGTATTAAGGAGGTCTTGAATGATAGTTTTAGGTTAAATATGACACCGGGTCTGAAAAGGTTGAAGTCTACTAGTATAGAAAAATCAAACTGTAGTGTTAAAGTGGCCATGCTGGCTGGGGGAATTTGGGGAATTGTAGTCTAAGAAAGTAACTTTTCCAGGCTCTGGACTTTGGTATATACTTTCTCATTCTGATTATAACTTTATGCTTTTCTGCTTGAAAGATCATGAATGGACCGCAAGCTGAATGGAGGCTAATTTTAGCATTTGTTAAAATCGACCATTTGAAACCAAGCAAAGAACTGACACAAACCAAAAGATCACCTCATCTTGCATGCTGCTACCCCATACTTGAGGAGCTTAGCATTTAAGTGTGTGAAAAATGCTTTTTCAAAATGTATGGATACATAATTTAGGAGACCAATCAGGCATGCAGTGTAACACTGCCCTTCAACCATTTCTTTCTACCAGCATTATTAATCATTGCACAGTAGATGTCTTAGGGACATGCCAAGGTTAAAACAAATGATAGAAAACAATGAACTACTGCTCCTCAGATGAGAACCTGAAGACTTCCATGAGTTTATGGGAGAATGTATTGTGGGATATTTCTATAAACATCTTTCATTTTTGTAGTTTCTCATGATGGTGATCTGTTCTTTACAGCATTGTCATTGCCCATTAGAAATCCACTATTGTTATTTTTTCACTTTCTGGAATGACAAGGAAGTATGAAAAGAAAGATGAAATGAACTCTGGAGCTAATCCAGCCTGTATTGTATTCACTTCACCAAGAACTAAGACTATGTATATTTATCTGGGCCACTATCCCTGGGTTGAGCAACTGTGACTCCCAAGATGTTTTTGGACAATTGACTGTGTTGGCTAGGGCTGTAGGCCAAAATCATCTGAAGGCCAATAGCTGCCCACCCTTGATCTGGAGTAACCTTCCTTCCTTCTGTTCTCTTTTTTGGTAGGGCTGTTCAGAGATGTCTACTTTCATAGGCTGCATCCCCTTACCTTCAACTGAGCCCATCCAATCAGACATCATATAGTGAGTCTGCTGATGTCACTGAAGGCATGTGTAGTTGCCATTGACAAGACTTATGGAGATGTTGTCTTCAAAATTATTTTCAGGGCTGATTGCAAATAACACAACAAAATAAATAGCAATGACACAATAAAAGAACATTCTTTGTTAAAAAGCACAGATTAAAAGCATCATAACAAACTTACATAAAACTGAGAGTTACATTTTTAAATCAATCTGTCTCTGGTGGCAGAGAGACCTTGTTCTTATGCTGCACATGGCCCTGAAATCCAAAACTGATAAAATATTTAAATAACGTTTTAATAAATAAATCAGAATGGACACAAGGCAAGGTTCAGTGAAGACACCATTCTACAACCAAGGTGTCAGCATTCAAAAGGCATTCTCCATCACCTTCCACCTCATCTCAAGAGGTAAGAGCAACCAGAAGATGTCACAGTGATCAGGCTCATATTGGAAAAGCTGATCCTTCCAGGTAGCCAGTCTCCAACCTAGTTGGTCTTCCAGACTTTATATGGAAGTTCTAGCACTTGGAACTGTGCCCAGAAGTGGATCAGGAGTCCATGTAATGACTTAACCCTTGTATTCTAGGACAGACCGTTGTAGTCAGCTGAGAGTCACATTTTGTTGCAGAATTCACACAGAACTAGAGTGATAGTGTAGGCATTCCTACACATACAGAGCTGTACAAAGGGTTCTGTATATCAATGCCATCAATAGTCTTATAGGACAGTGCTTGGTTGCGTTTTGTTTTTACATGACAAATTCATCCCCTAAATTTCACAAACAAAAGAGCAGGTAACAGCATCTCAATGAATCCCCTCCCATTTTTTTTTGTGAGATCCAATGTAATGCACGAACAACCCTCCCCCCAAGAAAGTCACACACCATTTGTTGGCGACCCAAGATGCACAGAAGGGCACTTCTGTGAAGTGAAAAACTTTGGTTGTCAGTAGGCTGGCTCCACTGAGGAGGAAGGGAAAGAGATATTTGAATTCTACTCAGGGTCAGGTATGACAAGAATTTAACACTGTTCTAACCAGCACTTTAATTTGAATATTAACTCTCAGTATATTGGAACTCTCATTTAGGTCAGAAAATACCCCCAAACCCACTCAATGCAATTTTAAAAATCCTGGGGCATGAGAACTAAGTGCAGCTCCCTGAAGTTTCCAAATAGTCTTCAAAGGGTGTCCCATGTATAACGCATTTGTTGTTCTTAACTGCTGTCAAATTAGCTTTGATTTATGGCAACCTTTTGAGTAAGAGATCTCAAAGACACTCTGTCATCCACAATCCTGCTTAGGTCCTACAGACTCAGGGCTGTGGCTTCGTTGATAGTTTATCCATTTGTCATGTGGCCTTTGTCTTTTCTCACTGCCTTCCCCTTTACCAAGCATTATCATCTCTAGCAATGTGTCGTGTCATTTCATGATATGTCCAAAGTACGATAGCCTCAGTTTGATCATGCTGGCTTCTAGGGAGAGTTCAGGCTTGATTTGCTCTTGGACCCAATTATTTATCTTTTGGCCAGCCCAATATATTCATAAAACTTTCCTCTTGTACCACATTTAAGATGAATTGATTCTCTTCTTGTCAGCTTTTTTCATGACTCAGCTTTCACAACAATACATAAAAATCAGAAATATGATTCCATGGACAACTCTGACTTAGGTTTTCAGTAATATACCTTTACACTTGAGGATCTTATCTACCTCCTTCATAATCTGGTGCATTACAGTACTCCAACCTAGGAGTTAACAGAGCATGAAAAATAGTGGAGAGAATGCCTCTGTCTGAAGGGCTCCCTGCCTTTCATCTGCCTTTCATTCATTAGCTTCATCTAATGATAGGCATTCTAAGTTGTGAAAGATTGTTATATCTCCACCAGTTCTTGGAATGCCCCTAATATGTGTTTGCACTTCTTAAATAAAGAGAGTCTCAAGAACACACGGAACACCTGTTCCCCATGCAGACAACTCTCCCTAGATAAGACAAGTCTCTGTCTTCCTGATCGCAGACTTTCAGCTCTACTATTTCATCTGAATCAGATGTAAATGAAACACAGAAATACAATGATGTATTAATGCTGTATCTTTCCTATCCTATGTTTTAGCTGTTATCTTTATTGTTCACCTTTTTCTTACAAAGTTGTATGAAAATATTTTTTCCCAATAAAAATGTTGTTGGTATTATTAGGAGGACAGGAGGGCATATGTACTGAATGCATATCATGATTCTGCTGTGGAGCAGCACTCTCTCTCTCTCTCTCTGCAGATTGCGTGTTGAAACAGTCCCCCTCTGCTCCTGTTTTTTTGCTGCCTCTCACTGCCTTGGCTTTTCAGTGCCCTTCCTTCAACACTTGGCCATAAATAGCTACCTTATTCAAGACTAGGCATGTGTATGAAGATCGTGCTGCAGTCTCTCTCCTTTTTGGAAGTTCTGAGCTTTTAGGTGAACAGTTTAGCCCATTTTGACAAAAAATACCTTAAGGAAAAAGAAATTACCACGCGAAAATGTTCACAAAATGTGCCCTCCCTTTGGTGTAAAAAGGAACATCACAGAAGCAGAGTAACATTTCTGCCTAGTAATTTAAAGCTGAGTTTCCACAAGCTACATGATCTCTGTCTGGATTATATTTCACACCCAATGACCAGGTGGGTACAACAGAAAATGAGATTGCATTCAACTCTTCAGTCTCCTTAACTAAGAATAAACATGAGTAACTATCCAGATACCAATTTGTTTCCACAGCTGAATAGAGAAATACTTGGAGGCAGTGCAAAATTCTTATAGAGGAGGAGCCCCTGCACCCCTCAGACTGCTGAATCAATACATATATGTATGTATGTTTTAATTATGTATTAGTATTAATTCACACAGCTCCATCATGTTACTGAGAAATTCACCCACAGTGTTTTTTCACATGTATATTTTGTTGGCATCACCATATCACATTCATGGGGAACTCTGGTTCCTCCACATGTTTTGCATTACCAATACTAACATTCCCTGCCTTTGGTCATGCTGACTGGAGTTTCTGGGAAGTGAAGCCCCAAACATCTGGAGTTCTGAACTTTCCTCTTCCTTGCATCTTTCCTAATGCAATGTTTGCTATGAAAGGTTGCATGGACCAGAGATTCAGGGTAGTTTGGAGCAAAGGAATCATGATGACAGTATGCTTTCTACACACCTATATTAACATTCATGACCTGTTTGTCTTCCCTTGTAACCAAATCAAGAGAAGCCGCCCTCGGGTCCATAAAAAATACAACTGAGTCTGCACACAAAGGTAAATCCCTTCCTGACCTCCAAACTAGTGCTCATGAGAGAGTGTAGTCTAAAGCCTTGGTGGGAAAGCATAGATCTTAGAGTTGGAACGGTCCAAAAGGATTATCTAGCCCAACTCCTAACATGAAGGAATCGACAACTAAAACACTCTTGAAAAACATTCATCCAACTTCTGTTTAAGAGTTCCCAAGGAGAATCCAGCACACTCTAAGACAGTCGATTTCACTCTCAGGCGGTTCTTACAGAGAGAAATTCTTCCTAATGTTTAGGCTGAATCTCTCCCTCTCTCTCTCTTTTTTTAATATTAATCTGTTGGTTCATATCCTACTTCTCTGGAGCAACAGAAAACAAGCTTCTCCATCTTCTATGCAACATCCACTTGGATATTTAAAGATAGCTACCATGTGGCCTCTCTGTCTTTTCTCCAAGTTAAACCTATTCAGCCCTGTTGTTTCTCAAAGAACTTGGTTTCCAGCTTGTGGTCCAGTCTAAGTGCCGTCGCTTCTAGATAGACCTACAGGTTAAAGCATTAAAGCACTATTTGGTGGTCCTTTGGAACTTCTACCTGCCTGTTCTAGTGATATCCTGTTCTTTCTTTCTTTCTTTCTTTCTTTCTTTCTTTCTTTCTTTCTTTCTTTCTTTCTTTCTTTCTTGTAAAGGTTAATAGATAACTTCACACAATCTAAAGATCTTCTGGAAGGCTTCTATTAATTCCCTAGACTCAAGCTATCATTCCTTGTTTAATCCCATTCTAAGCACTCCCAAAGTTGTCAAACCCTTTGGTGAAAATTCCCCATGCACCAGACATATTCAGGGTCATATTAAATGTTAAGAAAACTGCATATTTCCAGCTGCACACACATTTTCCTTTTGATTTTCCTCAAAGATTAAATTAGTGTCTGATCTGATTCTCAGATATATTGCTGTTAAGATCCTCTTGGAGCTCACCTGGCATGCTGTCCATTCTTTATGAGCTCTTTTAAACTCTCTCTGGCTGAATCCACTTTCCAGGCCCCAAAACATCCCTCCTTGCTTTTGCTATCTTGTACATATCCATACAGAACTTCACTTCCTGCTGCATTTAGATAATGTTCATTCCCATAGGACTGCTTAAAACACTAGAGCTCAAATAACTGTCCAGAAACAAAAAGAACCTCCACACTTAGGGACATAGCCACTGATGTCTTAGGATCTACTTTAGAATAGGACAGCCTTCTCTTCTCTGAGCACAAGCTGCGTATCTCATAGCTACAACATTGGAACTGCAGATCTTTTGTTTGCCATGTAGAATTCATGGGGGCCATGTTTCACAGTACAAATGAGCAGTATTATTGTTTAAACTTATGTTTCAAGCTTACTTTTTACCCATGTTCTTGAGCCACTGTCATCTGGCAGAGAACATAATCTGCCATTTTTAGGCCATCTTCCTGCTCAAGAACAATATTTCCATGCTGCTTGAGTACAGATGCTTAGACATGAGTTCACCTAAGTCACAAAACTGGTTACCTTCAGTAGACTTTGGTACCAGATGGCTGGATGGCCATCTGTCGGGAGTGCTTTGATATGGGTTCCTGCATTGCAGGGGGTTGGACTGGACGCAACTCTATGATTCTATGACTCTAAGCTGAGTGGTCATGGAAGGAGCTTTTATCTGGATGGGTACTGTTCTTTATTTGATTTACATCTAATTTTAATTTTTTTCATGTTTTAAGTATACTTATTGATGTTGTTGTTAGCTGCCTCAATTGCCATTCTTTGGTAGAAAATGGAAAATTCATCCAATCAATCAATCAATCAATCAAACAAACAAACAAACAAACAATCAGATATCACCTCAACATCACTGAGAAGGTAATGTGTGTATATGATAGAGACCACCTCAGTAGAGTTTGGCTTTTTAAAAAGTTGACAGTTCTCGAACAGAAGGATACATATCAAATTCTTGCTAGTTAAAAAAGCACTGAAACACGTCTATGCTGTGTGAACTTTGAGGGTTCATAAACTTTTCTAAAAACTGAAGGAAAGTTATTTGAATTTGAAAGCAAACATAATAGTATGTGAAGAAATCACACACCAGCACCCAGTGGATATAAAATATTTTGATTTAAAGGACAATGCTCTGTGGTTTGCTGTGTTTTGATAGCAAAAAGAACAAGTCGAACAAGCTGTGTTTTGAATGTAAACAAGTTTAAAAGCAGCAGAAAGCCTTAAGGGGAAAATACAATGCTGGAAAGAAGATAATGCAGTTTTAGCATCAAGTTTCCAACCTGAACTGCGAGCAAAGAAAACACCTCTGTCAAATGGTACACATTTACTGACCTGACTGAACTTTATTTTGAGAGTAAAGTATTCTAAAGCCAGAGGCAGTAAGATAGTTAGAGATTATAGATGCTTTCAGACATGTGCTTTATAGAATGTGGATAGAGAGTGTGGAATGTGAGTCACATGGAGCAATTTTGAATTCCTGAAATGGTACTAGGAAATTGGTACAACAGATTTCGCACCCCTTCCTCTGAATCCTTCCATGCTCTTCACTCTGAACTATAGAGATGAGGCCTAAGAAATCGCTTAGACTGATGCACTGTATTATATTACTTTACTTATAACCTGCCTTTTTTTCTCAAAGCTATTCAAAGCACTGAGCTCTATCCTCAAAATAGATTCAGCACCTAAGAGAGCTCCTTTGAACTTGATATTAAAACCTAAAGTGGATTCACTGCCAGTACTCATAGTGCTTGTCACAATTTTAGGAAGCAGGAAGTTGGATTAACTCTTAGCAAACACTGGACTTTCTCTCTGAAACTCTGAAGGTTTTTATTTTTTTTACTTGTAGGAAATTTTGACATGTAAGGCAACTGAAAACAGAAGACTCTTACCTGCATTAGGAAGTGGTGCAGTCCACTCTATGACCATGCTCTAGGGAACCAACCATACTTCATTGGCTGACAGTGCTATTTTCTTTGGCTCCTTTACAGCCCAGAAAGTAATGGGATTTTAGAAGCAGACAAAACTACAAGCCTCCTCAACCGTGTGAATCCACTGGGTGACCTTGGGCAAGTCACCTGCTCATCCCTGCAGAAGTAGGCAATGGCAAACCCCTTCTGAACAAATCTTGTCAAGAAAACCCGTTACCATAAGTTGAAAATGACTTGAAGGCACACCACAACAACAAAATTTCAGAGGCCTTCTAATAATATTGACTGCATATGAGAAATTTCTGGCTGATCCAGTAGTCTGACAAGGAAAAAAAAACTATGGCACAAGGGTAGTTCCTGATTGGTGATGATACCTTATTCTGTTTCTACTTTTATTTTCATCTAGGTATGCCAGTGTATTCTCTGAACCACTGACTGGAATCAGTAACAGACTTGATGAGTGTGAATAAATTCAGGCTTAAGCCAGACAAGCTGCTGATGGCATATGGGCCAGTCAGCTTAGAAACAGGTGGCCTTCCAGTTAATGTCCCTGAATGTGCATGTCCACAGCTAGGATTCACCATATCAATATGCTTTCTGTCCTAGTTTAATTGTGAGATCCCACAGAGCTCAAAGAAATCTGATTGTGGACTAGGTTTGAGTTGCAGGACAGCTCCAAGAAGCTCATGTAAAGACTTTTTAACGTTCTTGGGCCTCATAACCCCACCCTCTCCAGATCAAGCTCCTACCCAAAGGACCTCAAAGGAATAATATTCTAGTGTAGAGCCTAGCACACCATACCCTTTTAATTAGCCCTTGCCTTGTGTGTTGTGTGATGTGACATTCAGGGCAGGTAACTGGAGAACATGGCGAAAAGTAACACAAAAGGGAGCACACCCAAAGGAGCAACTGTAATTTCCTCTGAATATCAAAGTTCAAAGATGTTTAGCTTGAGAGACATCTGACTGGCAGCTTGTCCTGGCTTTTAAAGTTTGGCTCCTCCACAGCTTATGCTATACTGACCCCTGACCCCTATGGCTCCTCCTCCTCTGTCTCATTGTCTTAGAAATTACTAAGGTTGATTTCATGACAGCATCTATGGCCAGGGCTGCATTTATCAGATTTGACTTTAAATCAGTCAGTTTATTGTGTTTTAGCAAACAGCCATAATATACAAATATAAAACAAGGGGAAGAAATCAAACAAATTAATTTACTAATAAGTAACCTTCAAGGGATGGATCATGTTCCATTCCCCATTTAAGCTTAACAAGAAATCTGGATGTTCTACCAGATAAAAATATTAGGGCATCAGATAACAGAAAATTTTACTTTAAATAAGAACTAGGCAATTTTGGAGGATTTTAAGGGCTAATTCCACCATACCCAATACCACCTCCTTCTAGAAGGAAAAAAAATGGCCAGAAGTACACTTCTAGTTGCGTGCATGCGTATGCATACACACACAGACACACACGTTTAATTGAAAAATGTGCTGGTGACTGTTCAATATGATATAAAGATAAATTCTACTTCTTGAGGGAGCCAGGGTGGTGTAGTGGTTTGAGTGTTGGACTACAGTTCAGGAGACCAGGATTTGAATCCTCACTCAGCCATGGAAACTCACTGGTTGACCTTGGGCAAGTCACACTCTCTCAGCCTCAGAGGAAGGCAAAGGCAAACCACCTCTAAACAAATCTTGCCAAGAAAACCAAGTGATAGCTTTGCCTTAGAGTTGTCATTAAGTAAGAAACAACTTGAAAGCAGCAACATGCTTCTTGGATGTTTCCAAGATTGTGGTTCTTCATTTACATGAATAGAAGGAAGGAAGGAAAGAGGGAAGGAAGGAAGGAATTGGATTGGCTCTATGAGCTCCAGATGCCCAAAAATGTTTGTGGGGGCCACATGCAAAGATGATCATGGTTATCTGGAACAAAATATAATTCCTTCTGTCAGAGTGACAAGCAAAAAAAGGTCTGCATGTAGAAGAAACTAGAAGAGATGATAATGTTAGTTGTCATAGACTTTAGCCAATAGATAATTGTATTACATTCACATTTGAAGTACTGCAATTATCTTGGAGTCAGCTGTAGCTGGTATAAAATGTGGCAACCTAGATGTTGTGCAGGACTAGCAATTTGGAATATATTACACCTGTTCTAACGAGACTTCATTGGTAGCTACTGTTAGTACTTGCCCTTAAAGTTGTTGCCAGCTGGTAGTAAATATATATATCGAATTGGGCTGCATCATTCTTTTCCAGCAAAACCAATTCAAGAGATGACTATATGCGTGCTTTGAAAGTTGTCAAGTTGCTGCTTATTTTCAGTTCCTGCAATTCAGTGTCATTAATTAATGCTTAAACAATAGTATATGCTATAGAAAAATAAACAGAATGTCCATTGTCCTTGAGAAAAGGGTGCTACGGTTATAGACTCAGTAGGCTTGTGAACAAATCCATTGATTTTATTACAGAAACTTGACAGTGGATTAGCAATCTCTGATTTGAAAATTGCTTATGGCCTATGTGGTTTGAGGAAAAAACCTGTGTAAGTATTCAATCCAAATCCACAGCTAATTTTATAATACTCCAGAGTAAAGAGGAAACTAGCTGAATGACATGGGAATTGTGAAAGAAATGTAGCTTTTTATAGGTAGCCTTAGTGTTAAGTTCCAGTGTGTCACATCCACTTCCTGTTATGCTTAGCTTTTCCTTGCTTTTTCCTTAAGATCTTTATCCTGTTTTTCCACCCTTTCTATGCTTGTTTCCAGACTGTATGTTACCAAAACAGGTAACTGTACTAGTGCCAGCCAAGTGTCCCTGGAGAAACTGGCCTGAATCCTATTATTAGTCCCAGCTTGAGCAGACTCACTGAATCAATGAGATTTACCTGTGTGTTGACTCACCATTCCAGAGCTGATTCAACCACTCTACACTAACTGCAACCAACCAATAGGATTTAGATCACCACCTCATAATGAGTGTGCCTTTACTTCCAGTGGTTACCACTGATCTCACATTTTTCTCCAGATGGGAGCTCTGGAGTATATGGTAGCATATGGACCTTCAGATATCTTGGCTTAGTATAAGGCAAGGGAGGGAAATGTGTGGCCCACCAGTTACAGCTGGACTGCATTTCACAGCCATCGTACCCAGCGTAGCTAATGGTGAGAAATGCTGAGGGTGGGGTGGTCACAATCCAACATCATGCAATATCCACCCTTGGCTTGTAGAACATGTAGAGTTGTAGGTAAAAACTATTAACATAAATTGTACTAAGAAACAATCTGGAAGCCAGTGAATATATTTTTACACATCAAAGTGAGCCCACATAATTCAGCGGGACTCTCAGGCATCCTTAGAGGTTATCAAGAGCCAATCCAATAAGTTCAGTCAAAGCAAATTCTACTGAACATGTCTGGTATTCAACGTAGTGCTGAATCCCCACAGCTCCTAGTGCATATACTGGGTACAGAAGCAAGCCTTCTATTAGTAGACTCATAATCTTTTGTTTTTGACATTCCAGCTGGTAGCAATGGAAAAAGATTAAGATATCTGAAAAGCAAGGATTATGACCTCAAATCAGGAATAAGCAGCAGCAACTAATGCTATGATCCTCCTCCACGGAGGCAACAGAGGGAAAGAAGCTTGTTTTTGCAAAGTACTCTGCAAGGTATTTCAACGCTATAGCTAATGTATTTCTTCAAATATCAGGGGAGTTAATGAGTCTCCTTCCAACACAGATACAGACTCTCTCCATGCCTGCTCACATATTGTCATGGCCCCTCCAAGACTCTTCATCAGAGTCAGACTAACCTTGCCAACAGGAAAAGGAGGAGACTCAACAGATACCCAAAGATCAATCAGGTCCCTCTTCTGTTAGACAGACCAGCTTGGGGTCTCAACAATAGGAGGAAAGGCCACCAGGAAAGCTCCTGGAAGAAACAGAGACACAGAAGTGGCTGACCCAACCTCTCCCTCTCAGATGCAGCATGGGGCTGCAGGCAAGATCTTCTCTGAAAGAGCCCATCTGAGAACATCATAACTAAATACAGCTGGGAAGCTGAGTGGAGCAATGAGACGTCAATGTTATAAGCTATGCAAGAACTCTAGCCAGTCATTACAGACAATACTCAGCCTGGTTCTGCTCTGTTCAGAAGCTCCTGTTGTAGTTTTAGACACTTGAGTTGTTTATAACTCTAGGAATATTTACAGCTTTGGCTGTGTCGAGAGCCCAGTTCTTGACCTAGAAGCAGCATCAGCTCATTCTATACTCCCTTCTCCTGATAAATCTTCCTGGCATCCCCCCACATAACAAACTTGGCTTCCTTCCACTACATGTTCACACGCGGGCAGACTCTGACCAGAAGAATTTCTATGGTAATCGAAGTTATATCAAGACACAGACAAGTACATACAAGTGGGAACCTGTAAAATATGTGTAGTGGGACCATGATCTGCCCTTTGCTACCCTTATATTTATTCTCCTATCAAGGGTAGCCCAACACATGTTACTGCCTGAGGCAGAGCAAAAAATAACCCACCTCCCACACACAAAAAATCCCATAAGCCCTGCTACTGAACCCAACAGTAAACATACAATATGGACAAAGTAAATAGCTGGCAGGCAGCCTAAATACCCTAAAAACATCAGATTCATCTGATCTTCAAAGCTAAGCAGGGTAAGCTGTGATTAGTACTTAAATGGGAGACTCCCAATGAACACCAGATGCTGTAGGCTGTATTTCAGAGGAAGGAATTGGCAAAACCATCTCTGAATATTCCTTGCCTAAAACATCTCTGAAATTCATGGGGACATTATAAGTGGACAAGTGACTATAAGGCACATACAAACAAATAACTGGAATTTTTTTCCCCCTGTCATGATCTTCAGTTCTGGAGTGTAAGCCAGCTGCTTCACTCTGCCTATTGGGTAGCCTTGGCCCTGCTTTCCTATTAGTTGCCTCCTTTCTTCAGCCATGCCAGCAGTCTCCTTCCATGTTCACTTTGCTGCCTTGCTTTTTTTTTCTTATCCTCTTTTTGATTATCCTTTACTTATCCATCTTCTTTTAATGATCTTTTCATGATCTACAGGCACATTTCTTTCCTAGCTGTTTCATTTGTCTCCTACTTGCCCACCAACTCTCCTTACCCATACTTTTGGTTTTGCTTGGTCCCTTAGGAGTGAGTGGAGGAAAAAAAAATCCTTCTGCAGACTGTCTTAATGGCATCTTTGTAAGGGCACTTTTCTCTCCCTTCCAACCAGGGTCTCTGAGTTAACAGGAAGGAGAAGGAGGGAATGTGCCAGCAGAACACCTCTCTCGTTTTTGGCCTCAAAATGGGTCTCAGAGAGAATGAGGAATTAATTTGACAATCACTTTTTTTTTCTGAAAAGCAAAAAGTTCATACTATTAGTAGAACTTAGATGAGTTACTGTTTTGGTCTCCCAGAATCTCCCAGCCAGCATTCTGGGAGCTGTGCTTCAAAAAAATAGTCTTTCCAAATGATAAAGAAATCTTTCCTACCCTAGCTGACTCCAAACTTACATCCTTACTCAGACTGTGTTGGCAGATAGTGGGTGGTGGCTTGGAGGTCAGAGGGACTGCCTGAAGCTCCATAATGCTAAAAGATTAAGTATGAAAGGCAGAGGCCAGAAACAAGGCTAGTCCATTGGCTCTGCATGAGTCCAGGCACCCTTGGCTCTTCTCTCACTCCTCCTTTAACTAGCCATCCCACTTGGCTATCTGAACTACCTTTTCTATCCTGCTTGGTTGTTATAAAAAACTATCTTAACTTTCTGGCTAACTTTGTTTCCATTCCTTCTCCCTCTCCATCCCTTGTGTGTCCTCAGGGTTCCTGGATCTCAGGACCTGGTGCCTTTTTTCTAGTTCTCAGGATGTGAAGAATCTCAAGGCAAGAGCTCTGCCTTGAAAAAAGTGTGTGCATATGTATTCTCCTCTTCAGTTAGACATTGCATTTTATTTGAATGGCATATCTGTACAATTGTGGTTGGTGCTTATTGACATCTTATAACATCATCCTTGTAACATCTTCAGGGCATGGCCCCAAGGACAATCACATGAGTCCCTCTTAGGTCTCAGGTTATGGTTCTGAAGTCTCAAGGTGTAGGGTAGTGTTGACTTGGTAACTCTATGTGTCTTGTCTTGTAGGCTGTAACTTTTAGTCCCTGTAGCCTGGGAACAAAAACTCTTTTTGAGAAGAAGTGGCTGCTCTGCAAGCCACTCAGGGAGCATTTTAGGCTGAAGAAAAAATTAAAATGGTAGATATGACAGAGAGAGATTGAGAGATTGAGAGAGAGAGAGAGACAGAGAGAGGGGGGGGGTATGCAGACTGACAATAGGTATTGGGCAGAATACAGCCTGAGAGAACTCTAGAAGAAGAAAGGCATATTGACAAAAACATATGGTCATACCTTAAGTATGATGGTGTTTCTGTATGAAGCGTGTGTGTGTGTGTGTGTGTGTGTGTGTGTGTGTGTGCATGCATACTTTACACCAACTGAGAAAGAGAGTGAAGGAGATTTCAGCTCTGGAAGGGTACCCCAAAACCAGTCTTTTGTTGCAAGTCATCCTGCCTCAAAGAAATAATTTCAGAAAAAGTTCTAGAATTCTGGAGGCTGGGGACTTCCTTGTTGGTGGAATGGTAAAACCACCCTGTATTTCTCCCCTGTACTTTAAACAAGCTGTCCAAGATGTGGACACTTTCTCAAAATAGGTTCAGCACATCGGATAGCTCCTTTAAACTTCAAGCTAACAGCCAGAGCTGATTCATCATGTAACTGACATGGGAACCACCAGCCCCCATTGATCCAGATGGCATTAACTTCCATTTGTAAGTCTCCTGTGCTTCTCACCACTTCTTCCATCTTCTTTCTTACCCAAGGAAAAATGTTACAAGAAATGAAAGAATAAGGGCATTCATGTTTTTTCATTAGTAGTACAAGGAGCTCTCCATCTAGAAGTGCCCAGCAAGAAGCATCTACTTAGATGCCTGGGCTACCCTTCTTACGATATGGCATGGGACAGTGGATTTTCTTGTCAGGGCGTACTAAATTCTCTACCTCCACCTTTGTCCTAGCTGTACATTTATAAATAACCTCAAATATTTCAGGCATACCACAGGCCTCAAACCTGCATGATCTTTGTACCTAAAGGAAATGGATGCAAGGAGGGCATTCCAGGACAGACAGTGAATTATCCCAGAATTCTGTTGCTATCCTGTTTGCCAACTCTGTGTGTCTTTCAGGATCAATCACCTTTCAACAGCCTCCTTTCTTTTGGGTAGGAACGTGGCAATATCCTCAGCTCTGGCACTTATAGATGAAATATGGGTTGGAGGAGGCTGCATGGGCATGTGCACACAGATTTTTTTACCATTGTGGACATTTTCCTATCAAGTATATAATGTACAGCTCAGATTTATGCATGACTGTTCAGAAAGTATGGCCCCAAACAACTATTTCCAGACAGGCAAATTCTAGGTACCTCAGGGAAGGAACTTTTCTCTTGTGTATATAAAAAAAGATATTTAAAGTTTAACTGCCTTTAAACCAGTCTTATCTTTGATCACTGATGGAGATGGAAAGAGAGTTCCCCTACTTAACATTGAAAACATCTCTTTCTGCCCAGTGACCCCAGTCCAGTTTGCAGACTTAGCACTGCTATTAGCAATAGTATTTTCCCTGCTGCTGATCAGCTGGGCTGTTGAAAAAAGTGGGTGGGGGCTAAACAAGCTATAGATGAAGCACTGCATGAGGACCATGGGCTGTGCATTCCTGCTTTTGGATATTGGAGTGATGGGCAAGTGGACTGGACAGCATCCAGAGACTCTTGTTTCCAGGATCCTTTCAGCAGCAAAGGAAGAGTCCATCTGCTCACATAAGGATTGTTGAAAAAAAAAGGGCTGGAGGTCAGGAGCTGCATGCCCTGCAGAGTGCAAGGTTTGCTCACAGGATCCTACAACCCATTTGAATGTGAGGGATCACTTTCCTGTGTTTCAGTAAGGGGGATGTTGCTGATAAGATGAAAAGACCAATGTGATCTATCCTATTCAGAGTTGCTAGATTCATGGGTTTGAGGAATGAAAATGACAAAGAAGTGGGTTCTGTTTGGACTTTATTTATAGTGTTAGAATCAGGCTATAAAGTTGATTGAGCACCTTTTCCTAGGTCAGGAACAGAAAAAATGTATTCCTTCAGGTGTTGTAGTGCATCTGCCAGTATTCCTCACCATTGGCTAGGCTGGATAAGGCTATCGGATATTAACATCCAACATCTGAAAGATCTAAAACAATCTTAGGTTCACAGAAAATGCTCATGCACAAACAATTTATAGGAGGTGGATGGCTCAAGTTTGTTGTTATTAATTTTACCACCAAAACATATAAATAAATTTGATGTTTCTATCTCAGACTATGAAATTAGCCATAGAGTTTTGTTTTTGGGGGGAAAAAATGTCAGTAAGAAGCAGAAACTAGCAAGTCTACTACTGATGCTTTCATTTCAGAAAAATGATGGAATAAGCTGCCACCTAGAGTTGAGAACCAGGTTGATAACTATAGCTATATTTTTTGTGTAGCTCTGAGATACAATGGATTGAGCTAATGTGATATAGTGGTTTGAGGGCTGGACTACGACTCAGGAGACCAAGGTTCAAATCTCTGCTCGGCCATGGAAACCCACTGGGTGACCTCAGCTTCTGAGGAAAGTAATGTCAAACCTCCTCTGAAGAAATCTTGCTAAGAATACTCCACAATAGGTTCATCTTAGGGTAGGCATAAGTCAGAAATGACTTGAAGGCACACAACAAGAAGGATCTAACAGCATCATCTTGCAGCATGACTGCAGTACAGACATAGATACGAAGTGCTTGAGGACATGCCATCCTGGTGATATCCATTCTAACTATGGGGTGATATTTCTTAGGATCACATGCAGAAGGTCACAGATTCAGTTCCTAGCATATCTAGGGCCATTTCTGCATTAGCCTGTTATAGCGCTATGATTCCACTTGCAACGTCTTATGGAATCCTGGGGTTTGTATTTTTGGGAGGGGCCAGCTGGCCCCTCCCAAAACTGCAAACCCCAGGATTCCATAGGATGTTGCAAGTGGAATCATAGCGCTATAACAGGCTAGTGCGAAAATGGCCTAGATAAAGTTAGAAAAGAATCCTCCCTGAAATCCTGGGAGAGCTACTGCCAGTCAGAGTTGATAAATTTAGGCTGAATGGACCAATGGTCTGACTCAGCTTAGGGCAGATTCCTGCATCCCCAGTGTTTCAGTGTAAGTCACTTAGGGTCTCTGCTATGTTTATTGTTTTATTTCTATGCTGATGTTCTTGTATGCTTCCAAGTCATATCTGATTATGGTAAGCCTAAGGTGTACCCATCATGGGTGTTTTGGGGTAAGATTTGTTTAGAGGGGGGCTGCCTTTGTTCTCCTCTGAGACTGAGAGAATGTGACTTACCCTAAGTTACTCAGTGGGCTTCCTTGGCCGAGCAGGGATTCAAGCCCTGGTCTCCAGAGTCGTAGTCCAACATTCAAACAACTACACCACTGCACACTTTATACTGTTGTATTTAACTGTTCTATTATTATTAGACACCTTGCACATTTTTAGCAAAAGGATAGGGCTGAAAGGTTTGTAACTAATAATATAATAGCACTGTACAAAGAGTATTAATTAAACAACAGTAAAACATAGTGAGCAGAACTGACATGCATGGGTTAAAGGAATAGTCTATCTGCCTTAGGAGCAGGCCCTCTAGATGTTGCTAGATCACAGCCTGAATCAGTTCTGTCCACTGGATATGCTAGTCAGGACCATTGGGAGCCCACTGGATATGCTACAACAGCTGCAATGCTACAGAACAGTAGTCTAAAACATCCTCCAGATGTCTTAGATTTCAGCTCACAGAATTCTTGACTGTTGACCAAATTGGCTAGGGCTTCTGGGAGTTGAAGCCACAAACACCTGGAAGACCAAAGTTTGGGGCCCACTGCTATAGATGCATCGTACAACGTTTTAAAAGAAATCAGTATGTTAATATCTTATTAAAACAGCAAGTTTCGTACTGAATATGCCTCTTGCCCAAGTCTTGAAAAAAACTCCTCTTGGCACCTGAACTCCTATAGTCTCCCAGACAGATTCTAAACTGGGGTGGGGTGGGGGTCATGTGGCCCTTTATAGATGGTTGGACTGCAAGTCCTAGAAGCCCCCTGCCATAATAACCGAGGATGAGGAATAGTGGGGCTTGCTGGCTGACATCTGGAAGGCTGCATGATTCCTTGTGCTCTAGGAACTAGAGGCCCCCAAAATACATTTTCCAGGCTCTCTTCTTTCCTTAGCAAGAACAAAAACAGCAATAACAAAACCCATGCTGTGGGCCCCGTGACCTAGATCCAGACTGGAATATTAGTGGGAAGGTTTTTAAAACTTTTCCTACAGACCTTATTTTTGCTGAAGATTAACCCTAATTAGCCCTTACTATTGCCTGTGCTGGTTACAGCTGGTGGAAACAGAGCGTGGAACTTTATTTTTTGACTGTAACACATTACTTTTAGCTGTTTTAAAAATATAATGTTAGTATCAAAGTCCTTTGATATTTTTCAAGTAACAGTTTATTAATATATAATTGTTGCTATTATTATTTCAAATTCAATAGATTCATAACAAATGTTGTATGATAATTTTTTTTCCTTTCATTGGACCTATAAAACCCAAGGCTTGCACAGATATTGGCCATTTCCACATTAGGCTGTTATAGTGCTATTATTCCAATTTCAACATCCTATGGAATCCTGGGGTTTGCAGTTTAGGGAGAGGGTCCAAAGGTCCCTCCCTAAATTGCAAACCCCAGGATTTCATAGAATGTTGAGAGTGGAATAATAGTGCTATAACAGCCTAGTGCGGAAATGGCCATTGTGCCACCATGTGTAATACAATACTCCAAACAGCAGGGGGCTTACAGGGTATTACATTAACACTTAAGAAGTTTAAGTGAGAGTTGAACAGAGGCATTCTGTTTCATCCAAAAGGCTTGTCTGATAAGAGATACCACTTTAGTTAGGTTTCACTATAGTTATTTATGTATTGAGTACACACACTGCCTCTCTACTAAAAACATTGGTCAAGGTGGGTGATAAGTAATTGACAATTACTTACCAAGGTTGGGAACCTAGCTTAGGTATACATGGAATTCGCTATTTAGCATTTTTGAAAGAAAACTCAGCTGGATACTTCTGCTTTTCAAACATTTATTTTTAACTTCATTAGTTAGAAGTCATCTTTGTACACAAAATCACCTAAGGTGATGAACAAAGAACAAGTATAAAAATAAAAATACAACACTAAAAATTCAAGGTTAAAAAAATGTCCTACAGAACACCACATGCACATCTTTAATTCATACTGTCTTTCTGGCTTTATTGTGCATATATATATATACACACACACATGCATATATGTGTGTGTGTGTGTGTGCATTATATTATATTATATTATTATATTATATTATATTATATTATAATATTTATCCTTCAAAGAACTCAGGGCAATTTTAATTTCTTATAACAGGTTTACAAGGTAGGCCATGCTGAGATCATGGCTAACCCAAGATCACAAGATAAATTACAGTTAGCTTTTTAAAAAAATAATTGACAGAAATGTATCAGAAACAACAAGAGAAAAACTTCAGTAACATAACATGTAACAACAAGGGCAAGTCTGAAATTACAAGATAATTGTAATTACAGAACCAAGTTCACAACAAAATTACAGAACCAAGTTCACACACCCTGTTGTCAAACTCCCTTAAGTTGCTGGTCACGACTTCCACTAGCTACACATTTGGCCTCAGCATGAAAATAAGCTTAGAGATTTATATAGAGGTACATGTACATACTTATTTTGCACAGACAAGACCTACATATGGAGGCCCTGTTGACACTAATACTGGATGCATCGCTACTGGGGAGCACAACCAGGACAGGCAACAGAGTAGGGAAACATTACCCTGTCATCCTGCCAGAGGCTGAAAGGATAAATAAATCATGGAATTCCATTAATGTGACAATTTCATGTGTGTGTCCATCTGTGTTCCCTTTGATCTCATTTACAATGATGCATCATTGGGGCAAACCAGTCATAAGAAAACAGAGCTTTGGGGATGACGGCCCCATGGTTATCTAACTTCTTCATTTTAGAAAGATGACTAACTATCTCTGTTTTATTCTAGGTGAGTCTTAATTGTGTTTTTATTTCATTCTGCTTAATAGTTGGATAATACACTAATGGCCTAATCCTGTATATTATTTTAATTCCTGTTTGTGTAAAGGTTTTTAAATCCCTCAATTAGCTGGCTGGCTTGAAATTAAATGGAATAGTTTTATTGCTTGTCTCATTTCATTGTTTTAACATGAAATGCTGACATTCATTTTAATATGATTTCTGTAGACAACTTTGCAAAAAAAATACTGAAGAGTGGCAGAAACATTTCTTCAATAAATATATATATCATGTACAGTTGCTCTTTACATTTTCTAAGTCATACATACTCCCTTAGAACGCATCCATCTTTGCTATTCAGCTTTTTGTTTTGGTTGTTTCCAACTGCAGTTGCTAAGATATTCTAACTTACAATATAGTTACTACATTGCTTACAAATGATGAACTGAAACCACTGTTTATATAGTAGTGGTTTTGCAAACCATGAGTAGGAGAAAAGAACTAATGATTTTCCCAGTTTGGACATCATGGCAAGCTATCAGTTAGAACAAACCACAAAGCAGAGAGGAGACATCTCTTGAGGGCACAGAAAGAGTGCAAATGAATATTCCCCACTGCCAAATCATATTTTGGTATCATATCTGAACTCAGCCAATACAGTCAAATTCAGTGCTCTATTTCTTCCAATAAACTTCAGACTGAAACTGCGGAAAATAATGGCTAGACAAATCTAGTCTGAATTTCTACAGTAACTGCATTATTTATTCATTTTTGTCTGGTTTGATAGGTGGAAGCTGCTTGGCATGGGTTTGCTGCCTTCAAATAGTGTTAGAAATTCATTAGCTTACCACCAGGTTCCTCATTTGATAGTACAGGATTGTTTGGTTTTTTTTTAACTTTATACACTAAGCAGTGAAGGGAAGCCCAAGCTCCAAAGGAAATGATCCACCAAATTAGATCTCCAAGGGCTTACCCGGAAAGCCAAACACATAATGTAATAGAGTAAATTCAGACAGATTGGGTGTTCTGCAGCATGTACAACAAACAATTCTCCCCTCATCCAACAGCTGGTACTAGAAACATATAAAACCAAAATGAAACTATTTCATATCCATAAGAAAACTGAATTTTGCTGATTTTGTATTCTAAAGCTACAAGTGTGGATTGGATGGATGCCTATCTACAAAGGATGGACCAGGTTTCAGCCTTGTCTTTTTTTTTGAAAAGAACTGTTTCATGAGAAAAAAATTATTCTTCTTAGAGATGACATTCCTTTTTTCCCATGCATTGCAAAACTAAAGATCAAAATAATTTACTGGAAATTGCTCAATTGACAAATGTATAAATTTTTTAAATAAATAAGTAGTATGTCTAAATAGCACCATTAGCTTGTCTGTTTCTTTATTTTATAAGGGACTAGCATATTTACCCGGCATTGCCCGGGATTTTATTTTCCTCTTAAGAACTCACCAAATGTCTTTTCCAGTACCTGTAACTTTTCTTCCTATTTCTCAATGCAATTTGTATTCAGAGTTATTTACATACATAATTGGGTTCCTGAGGGCATACACTGTCCTCCTCCTTGCTGCTAGGCCCCATCTCCACAGCAACTGGCCTATTCCAGTACCTGTATCTTTTCCCCATATACCCCAATCCAATCTGTATTTAGAGTTGTTAACATGCAGAAGTTGGGTTCCTGAAGGAATACACTGTCCTCCTCCTTGCTGCTAGGCCTCATCTCCATACCAACTGGCCTATTCCAGCACCTGTAACTTATCCCCATATTCTTCGATACAATCTGTATTCAGAGCTATTGACATACAAAGGGTTTGGTTTCTGAACGAATACATTGCTCTTCTTGCTGGTAGGCCTTGTCTCCATAGCAACTGGCCTGACGCCCAAGAGCTCTCTGGCTGAGAATTCTAAAGGCCCCTTTCTAAACTGCCAACCCCAGAATTCCATAGAATCTTCACAGGCAGCCAATCATATTAGGTCTTCTCGCCTCACACAGCCAATCGTATGAGGTCTTTGCCTGCCTGACGCAGACAAACTCACAGATAAATGTTGACTTTTATATAGTAGATTTATGAAGCCCTTGATCCAGATCACTACCACAATGTTAGTCCAAACCAGTTCCTCATACAGATCAGTATTTTCTCATTTCTCAAAATTCTAGGAACCACCAAAGTTGCTGTTTGCAGCACTGGTAACACTTCCTGCTTCACTCCTGGCCTTTTGACTACTGTCACTAAAGAAACTTCTATGCCTTAATTCACTCATTCTACTGCTGTATTTTGTTTTCCCTCTTTCTTGCTGTGTTTTCATTTGACATTTCATGCTACTGTATTTCACTATTAGAAAATGCACATTATCATGTGGTTGTGAGGTATTTTGAATCTTGTTACTGCCCAAGCTAAGTATGTATCTATTCTTTTAATCGCTGTTGGTTCAGAATGACATGTCATGATAGTTTAGTAATGCCATGATGTCACTTCAATTCCCTTGGCAGTATGAGCATACTAAAATAGTTGAGGATAACAGTTAAGAAAAATGAGAGATATGAAAACATCCAATGGAATGTTGTAAATCCAATTTTTTTTAAAGAAATAAGATTTATTGGCCTTTTTTTCAGCACTCACTTCTCTTGAGTGCCTTACTAATATCAACAAATTTATCCTCACAACAACCCCGTGAGGTAGGAGTCTATTGCACCCCATTTTTACAAAGTGGGGAGTTGAGGCACAAAGAGATTAAGAGACTTGCCCAGAGACACACAGGAAGCTGCAGTAGAGAAGAGAAAGAAATCTGATTGCTGAAGTCTCATATAAGCACAGGACTACTAGAATATCCTTTCCTCTTAGTTTGTAGCACAAATAACAGAGGCAACAGCAGCCTTTGCAAACAGTAGCTAAACTACCTTGAGAAACCTGGAAAATCTTGCTGCATTTCATACTAAGAGATAACACCTAATTCCCTAAAGAGGTAAATCCAACAATTTGACTGTGTTTACTAGCCAAATGGTGATAGTATGAATAAACAATGATGCTTAGTTTTAAAGCAAAAGCAAGGGTTATACCTCTTTATCTATACTGAACAAGACTTCTAGAATACAACACCAGTTCCTTTTACAGTTGTTATAGTTGGGAGTTTTTTGATAGTTAACACTCACCACACCTTTACTTTAACTAGCCTCTTGTTAACAAGGATATTTCAGAAAGGGAGGTTCTGTGATCTTGTATTTCAGTAGTATATCTGAAGCCCTGAAATTACCAAGGTATATCTACTACAGTGGTTCTTTACCACTGGGCTTTCAGATATTTTGGACTTCAACATGCGTACATCCAGCAACACAGCCAATGATTAAAGAACCTGTGAGTTGAAATCTAAAAACTGTGTTGAACCTACAGTTGAGAATGTCTGACATACTGCCTCCAGTAAAGTGGAAATGGAATGATGCACTCTTGTACAACAGTTCTTATCCTTCTTGAAGGGTAGATCCCACAAAGGTGGGGCTGCGAAACAGCTGCTGTAGCCTGTGGCCACTGGCTATTTGCATTTTACTTAACTTAGCAATGCTGCATCCCTACATAAACCTCAGAAATACATTTTGATTACATTATGTGCTATTTTCAGCTAGTTCCCTGTTAGACATTCTTTCTTCCTTGCACTGCTTACCACATGAAGTCCTGCATCCTCACATTCTAGAATCTCTCCCATGGGAGAAATGTTTCTCCCAAACATGCAATTATTTAACTCAGAAACAAAGAAGGCACAGTGAATGACAGTGTATGAAACAGTAGTATCTGTACTAGAAATTCAGAACATCTTTCACAGGAACCTCTGCTGTAGTTACCAGAGCAGTATGGATTTGGAACTCTGGGAAATTTATGAAATGGAAAATAGAAAGTGAGTGAATCCTGTAGAGCTAATCCAATGCCAATCCTACCTAAAATAGATCCATAGGACTTGTTAATCATGACTAATTTATGTGCAGCCTTCCAGATGATGTTGTATTGCAGTTCTCGTTATTTTTCACTACTATCTATGTTGGCCAGGACTCCTAGATATTGCAATCCATTCTCTCACCCCAAAATGAAGATTCCTTCAAATAAAGAACTGACCAGTCATTTTGGTTTTTCTGTTGAGTTATTATAGTGGTGTGTGCGTGTGTGTGTGTATGTGTGTGTGAAGTTGGTTAGGTATTTTGAGTGACTTTTTTTGACAGACAAGTAGGATTATATTATTCTAAGCCTCATGTATGAAAATCAAGAGCCAGCACAGGCCATTGTATCTTACCACCTTAAGAAAATATGCTCCCTTCTCTAACAACCAAGCTAGAAGGTGATAAGAGCCACAGATATTTGGAGACTGCATGCCATTTAAATGGATAAATAGATACCCAGTTGGGTAATAAGAATGTTATTTTGATTGTGCCTTGTTGTCAGTAGTGGTCTCTCTCACTTAACAAATTCTCAAATATGTTCTAGTGCCAAATCCTTGATTCTTGTGTAATTGTGTTAGCTTAACGTCTGTTATTATTTTGACAAAGGTACTAATGAGAGGAATAATGCAGCAGAACTAATGATTCAGAAGAAAAGTAATCCCTGAAAAATCTTATTGAGATAGCAGGGATAGGCCAAAAGAGCAGGAATTCATCTTAAACTGTGGCGACAATTCAGGAATAATTCTTTCCTCCAACCACAGGCGTTGGGGGGGGGGGGGGAACAGAACAGAAAGAAAAGAATGGAAGTGTCAGATAACAAAGTTCCAAGGTCTGTGGTTTAGGCAAATGCTGATTTACCAGAAATAGCAGATGCTATTTCAGAAACAATGTACAACACTGTTTATCCATGCAGATATTTTGCTAGCCCTCACATTTTTATAGGAACTTAGTCACTACATCTGGTGCCCCAGACAGATTAATGGTATAGTAGAACCTAAAATTAATTACTCACCAGTGAGGTCATCTTAGCACTGAAGAATAAGGTTATAAATGCCTACTAGTCATGATGGTTATCAGAAGATACAAGCATCTTTCCACACTAGGTGCAGGGAAACATGAGTGGGAGGGTGGCTAGTGCACTTGTGTCCTGCATGTGGGGTTCTCACAGGCATCTGATTAGCCACTGTGGACTAGATAGTCCATCCTGGACTAGGTAGGACTTGGGTCTGGCTCAGGAGAGTTCCCCATATGTCCTTGTTACGGTGTAACACTGGAAATTAAAGCACCAGGGCTACAGAAGTAAAATGAATTGTCTGGGAATGACATATAGATAGACATTTTTGTCCCCTTTTAACCTGTTAAAGTAACCTCTCATTTTATACGTTGATCTGTGGAAAAGTTCAGTTAGTGCAAAATTCAGCAGTCAGGTTGCCAATGGGAATGTTTTACAGACACCTATATCATTGTTGCTAACTGCCATCAAGTTTGCTTCAACTGAAAGGAATGCTATAGAGGAAAGACCTGCAAGACACCAACTGCTTCGCTCAGGTCTTGCAAAGTCAGGACCATGGCTTTTTTGATTGAATCAATCCACCTCTAATGTGGTCTTCTTTTTTAACTCTACTATCTTCCAGTTTGCCTACAATTATCCATTTTCTTATGAGTTATGTCATCTCACTGCTTTTCAAGGAATTGCACTGGATATGCTTCCATTTTGAATTTAAGGTGCTGATGATGACATTTAAAGCCCTAAACACTTTTAGACCTCAGTGCTTGAAGCACTTCTCTCTCTATATGCCTATCTGAAGATTAAGATCTGTAGGAAGGGCCTTCCTCTGTGTTCCACCACTGGGGTCAACACACTGTGGGAAGGCACTGGAGAGACCCTTCTCAGTTGTGGCACTCCACTTGTGGAATATGCTCCCCTTAGTAGCCTGATTGGCGTCAACACTAGCCATTTCAATATCAAATAACAACATGCCCCTGGAGGCCTGATTGATTCTAAAATGTTTTCGAATTGTTCTAAACTGTTTTAAACTGTTCTAAACTCTTTAACCTGTTTTAGTTTGTTAAATTATTAAATATATTTTAATCTGTTTAACTTGTTTTTATTGTTTTAAAGTGTCCAATCTGCTTAAATCAATTTTACTTGTACACTAACCTGAGTTCTTGTGATTTAGAGCAGGACATACATGTTTTAATAAAATAAAAATAATAAAACAAGGTATTGTACATTTTTGTTCTCAGCCTATTTCCTCCTCCTCATATATTAGTCTTTGTTATTCTTTTGTTAGAGAGGGCAAAGTCATACTCAGGGTCTCTTTTAGCTATGATGATTACTAACATATTTTTAATCCTTATATGTCTTTGAGTGGATTTCCTGAAACAATTAAAGCCAACCCTTCCTTACTACAAATAGCATAGCTATTCCTGTAATAGCTGTAAGCTCGCAGAAGTAGCTGTGTGCTCCACTAACATGAATAGCAAACATTCTTCCAAAAACAAGAACTCAAAGTGTCCACCACCAAATGCAAGAGTAACACGATACTGAGGAAACGGATTCTTCATGTATTTTCTTTATCTTTTCACTGAATAGTTTGCACACACTGTTTGCCCATGTATCAACATTTTCTCAATTCCTTATTCAAAGGTTTTGTTATTAAACATGACTACCACTGATGTTCACATTTCCGTGTTTTGCTTTAGCTCAGAGATGTTGTTGACTAGGCAACATGAAACTTTTGATTTAACTAGTCTGTTCAGCATTCTGCCTGCTTGTAACACAATAGCTTCCATGAAAACTGAGACACCTGGGTGAAATTTGGTACACATATTTAGAACAATTCCACATGTCAAATTTGAATGCCAGCTTCATTTTATTCCCCTGTTTTCAAAGAGGGGGCAGGATAAACAAAACAAAAGATACTGTAATGCAATATCTGCCTTCAATGTTCAGGTATGAGAATGAAAGTTTTCCAGTTTCTCACCTTCTGGATATGACTGTGTTAAACTTCAAATTCCAGTATGTCTTTTTCCAGTCCAGTGCAGTATCTTTCTTTAAAAATGACATTTTAAATAAAACTTAATATAAAGATTTTTTTCAAAAAAATAGTTCTCTACTTGAAGTTAGAACATCTTTTCAATTTCCATATTCATTTTCAAGTGCTGAAGGGAGATAGAAAACAGATTTCATCCAATATACGAAGTCAACAAGTTCTGTGCCAATTCTAGTTTTTTAAGCATTACAAAGTATGATTCTAGTAATAGTCTGTCAGAATTGCAATATTTCTACAAAGAGGCAAGTATGCACGTACCTATATCAACCTATCTACAAACATTTATGCCTTATTATATGTAACCTTATTTTCTTATATGAATATGCATACATTCTTCCAAGGAATAAGATGAGATCATTGTTTCTAACGGGGACATTAATCTATACTACAGAGCTTTCCAAACTTTTCATGTTGGTGACATACTTTTTAGACATATATCATTTTGCGTCACAGTAACTCAGTGAGTAATTCAGTAAGTGGAGGCAGCCCCTTCACCCGAGCCTGGCCCGCTGCTGCTGCCCTCACCAGGATCTTCCTCGGCCCGGGGTGGTAGCAGCGGTGGTGGGAGAGGCAGTTCCTCCACTTCAACCTGGCCCACCGCTACCTTCGCTGGGGTATTCCTCAGCCTGGGGTGGCGGCAGAGGCCACCCCTTCAACAAGGCTGGGCCCGTGGTGGTGGTAGGAGAGGCAACCCCTCCACCTGTTATGTTTGCGCGACACACCTACACACTACAGCTGACAAACTAATGTGTTGCGACACACAGTTTGGAAAACTTTGCTATACTGGATAACTACTCTGGAAAATTCTGCAAGTAATGAAACTGTTAATATGTTGAAATGTATGAAATAATATGTTGAAATATTAACAGCTTCTTTTTGTTTATTACAACATTGATAGTTGCCAGTTTCAACTATTATTTTTCCTTCTTTTTCCAATGGTTACAACCTAAAAAGAGCTTTGAACCTTGTGAATGCAATATCTTGATCCATCTTGAATGCTGGTTATATTATCTGAATAAAGCAAACTTGGTCTGCAATTCTATGTACACTCACCTGGCAATAAGCCCACGAGAATATAGTTATATTTACTACTAGGTAAATTTGATTTGGATTGGACCATTACACTGTCCAATGCTGTAAACAAACCAAATGATGCAATTGCATATATTAAGTCATGCATGATACATTTAGTGTACAAGCAGTAAAACAGATTTTAGTCTGATATGAAAATAAGTGTTATTATTGTTGTTGGGTACCTTCAAGTCACTTCCACCTTATAGTGACCCCAAGGTGAACCCATCATGGAGTTTTCTTGGCAAGATTTTTTCGGGGAGGGGAGTTGCCTTTGCCTACCTTTGAGTCTGTGAGAGTGTGACTTGCCTAAGGTCATCCAGTGGGTTTCTTTAGCCAAGTAGCGATTGGAACTCTGGTCCCCAGAGCCATAGTCCAATGTTCAAACCAATACACCAAGCCAGCTCCCTAAAAATAAGCATTCAATACACTAATATTAAGTTCAAGTGTAGATCTTTATGAGTCAGAATTGTGCTGTCCAAACATAAAAGAGAGGTACCAACAATTCAGAATAATATTACACTGTCTCTTACTGTTCTTGATAATCCTCTCTCCTGGCAGTTGCTACTACAGTAATGCAATGACCTCCTAACCTGGAACATTCCAGCCTGCTTCCCTGCTTGCTACTCTCATCCTCTCCACTTACATCACAACCACAGTGAAGGTGCTGAATGTGGGTTTGCTGCAACAGACCAAGATAGCTACTCCTTTGAAATATGATTAAGTTACTAGTCCCCATGTCCATATTTCCATGAAACTCCGGGACAAAATTCAATTAAGTAAAATGAAAAAGCTGAAATATATATACACACACACACACACACTTTATTCCATTCTAAGCTTAGGTATGTCCTCTGTCTCTGTGACTAGGGGACTGCCGCTTTCAAGATAACCAATTGCACCATTTCCCTGTAAGCATGGTAATGCGTGATGAGCTCATATTACTTGGCAACTCCAAGTAATTACCTGGACCTTCATAAAGCTTTGAATCAGATTACCATCCATAGAGCACTGTTGTTGTCTCATGCCTTCAAGTCCTTTTTAAGTTATGGCAACCCTAAGGTGAAACTATTGTGGGATCTTCCAGGGTCTGAGAGTGTGTGACACACCCAAGGTCATCCACTATACTATGCTGGCTCTTACATCCATACTGGATACTTTTCTCGTACATGGGGTATGACTTACCCACAACTCATTGCAGAATGCAGACCCTAGGTCTTTTGTACTCACTGTTACCATTATTTGGAATAGTAGTTATTGACAGTGTCCTAACGCATACAGAAATCTTTCACAGCTCTCACCAGTATCACATAGTGCTTGTGTCGGGAATTTTGGGTTCTCCAGATGTGTTGGGCTATAACTTCCACACCCCCTTACTATTGGCTATGCTGGTATATATATGACAGCCCAATGCTAATATTGAGATGCAGTGTCTCAGTTCTTTATGCATGTGTAGCTATTTGGGCTATTGTTGGCATTACTCCCCAAGTCTGACAGTGTACTGTACATACAAAAAACTTTAGGTGGAACACAGTCTGATGATGCTGTACTTCACAGGCCATCTAATGGGCGACCAGCAATTTTTTCCCCAGCGTGCCAGGGACCAGCACCATATTTGTGCTCATTGGCTAAAAATGTTTCTTTCTTTTCTGGGATCTCATTGGTCAACCAGTTTGGTGGTCCACAGCCCACCTGTCTGAGCTGCACTGTGATAAATTAAACTGCCTTGGACATGCAGGCGTACAACCTCACATGGACTAAAGCTGACTGTAGAGTGCACAACAACAGCTCCTTCCTTGTTGCTGGCCCCCACAATGAGCAATGTGCTTTCTGGGGGAAAAAAAAAAGCACCCAAAGACATGGTCTGAAGTTTTAGAGAAATAAGGAACTTGAAACTAGCACCCAACCTCAGCAGCTGTCAAAGCAATCTGTTACCTCGGCTCAAGTCCTCTTTTGGACCATCTCTTGCTTGGTATTCTGGTTTTAAAAAGTCTGCTACTCTGTTATGCCTTCTTTGCTCCATCAAACACACAAAACTAGACACTTCAGTTGATTAACTTTTTAATTTTTTTTTTTTTTTGGTAGAACTACCAGTTCTTGTCTTTATAAACAGTCAGTGAAGGAGGAGATAAGAATCCACATTTGACAACACCCCATAAACAAGTGCTGAAAGGGTGTGAGAAAAGGGCATACTCTTTGGATGAGTGTGTCAGGGCGGTTAAGAAAGGAAGAGAGCACAAGGAGTTCGCACGAGCCAAGCCGTCGTTAAGCAGAAGGAAGCCTCGTTATGTTCAGTGGGACGCCCTAATATATTTGGGACTACACTACAACCCAAATGAGCCTGTTTACGCCTTCGGTTGTCTTACCGCCTTTTCTCGTTTCCTCTTCTAGTCCGCTCCCTCCATGAAGAAGTTTCACCCACACCTTCTAGACCAGCAGAACTCCCTCATTTTATGCCCACAACAACCTTCTGAGGCAAGTGTGACGTAGACAGTCCCTATTTTTATAGGTTGTTATGGGTTTTTCGGGCTTTGAGGCCGTGTTCTATTAGTATTTTCTCCTGACGCTTCGCCTGCATCTGTGGCTGGCATCTTGAGAGCCACAGATGCAGGCGAAACGTCAGGAGAAAATACTAATAGAACACGGCCTCAAAGCCCGGAAAACCCAGAACCACCTATGGATTCCGGCCGTGAAAGCCTTCGACTTTACAGTCCCTATTTCTGTCAGCTTTGCGGAGTCTTCGCAGTCCAAGGCTGTACACCAACACACTGGTTCTCCCACCGTTCTCAAAACGTACTGCCTCCCTAAACCCGGAGCTTTGGGCGTGAGAAGAGGAGAGAAAAGGGGGAAGCCGGCGAGATCACCCGTCCCTTGCGAGGGAAGCGGCGTGTGGGTGGATACCAAACCGAGGGGAGGCGACAGGTCGAAAGAGCCGTAGGAGAACTGCCGGGGCGGAGCGGCGCGGCCTGCCCCGCGTCTCACCACCCCAATGGGCGGCCGCGGCGTCTCACGTAGCCTTCTCAAGATGGCCGCCTCTCCTGAGCGACCTGCGGAGGCGGTGGCGGCCGCTGTTACGGGGTTGGCGGGACGGAGGGACCGCTGAGGTGGAGACTGACAGCCGGCTGGCCCCCTTTCCCTTGCGGTGGAAAGCGACAGCAGGCGTTGCGGGCTGCGGCTGGGGACGACCGCGCCATGCGGCGGGTCTAGAGCCGGAGGCTTCCACCGCGACTTAATAATGTTAGCTGAGGTAAGAGGCCGCCGCCCGCCGCCGCCGCCGCCGCGGTGGGCGGAAAGGAAAAGAGAGAGGGAGGGAGGCTGTGGGGCGGCGGGGGGTTTCATGGGGGAAGGTTGTTGTTCGCCCCCTTCGCTCTACCGGACCCTCCCGCGATACTGCCTCCTTTCTGAGGACTTTCTGTAGCAGCCTTTGGCCGCCTCAGAGATTCTTTGGGCCCTCTTGCTGTGATCGTAATCGAGGCTGTGAACACAGACCTGCTCCAGCTGGGGTGGGTTGGTCTCGAATAGTTTTTATCTGGAGTTGTGGTTTGTGTATTCGCATGAACGACTGTCTCGTCAGTGGCGATGAGTCCCCTAACAGGCCGGCTGGCCTTAATTTCTTTGGCTTTCATAAAGACGTCAGTATGATTAAGCTAATGCTTGCCTCAAGATTATACTATTCTCCACTAGGCCTATTTGCTTCAAAAATGTAGGTCCAGGCTTTCATTTCGTCCCGAATTTCCTTCAGACCCTAGGAATTAACAATCCTCCTCTCGTTTTCGGACTGACCATGGAGGTACGTTTGTGTCATGGGGTGAGAGGGACGGATAGCCCCACTTCCAGGTCCCAATGGTTCATTGTACTATATACAGCCGTTTCCTTATCAGCCTTTGGTGGGATTGTGCGGCTGATTTTGGACAGCCAGGGACCAAGTGTGTTGATGCTGTGTTTACATTGAAAAAAAAAGGGTACAGAAAATAGCCCCAAAATTACTTGGTGTATGTGTGTTCAGTGTTGGGAGTATGATTGGCCAAAAGGAGAAAAAAGTGAGCCCACCCATGTCATTCTCTATTTTCTTCTAAGTTTGGTACTTTCTCAGTGAATACGACCGATTTCATCGTGTTTGTAGGCTGAGTTCTTGGTTGAATGCCAGTGATACCCTTTTGGTATCAAGAGGGATTGCTGTGGAACGCCAAGTGAAGTCATGAAAAGTACATTTTTTCAGCAAAAGTGTTTGTGTAGCTTAAACACTTTTTAAACAAAGGTGATTATGGTGCAGTTAATTCTTTGCTGTTGTGTGCGCTGGGTTTTTAAAGGGGTCCCGCTATTGTTGGCTTAGTGGTTGTTATTTTCCTTCAAGTTGTTTCGCACTTATGGCAACCCTAAGATTATCACAGGAGCTTTCTGGGGCTGAGAGTGTGTGATGCTCCCAAGGTCACCCAGTGGATGTTTGTGGTTGAGCAGGGAATTGAATCCTGGTCTCCAGAGTTCTATAGTCCAATGCTCAAACCGCTACACTACACTAGCTTAATGGTACTACTGTATATGTGAAATATTGAATGTGTGAAATATCTTGTGATACTGTGCAGTTAGGCAGTTTCCCGCTGAAGTCATTTACTAGTGCCTTGCTCTTAAAGGTATTGATCTGGAACTTCCTGAGAAAACTGAGCTGCCTTACACAGTTAGGTCATGGGTATTCCAGAAGCTCCACAGAGTCTCAGGCAGTGGTTTTTCTTTACTCTGGTGCCTGAAATTCATTTAAGCAGAGATGGTAGTACCTGGAAATGAGACATCTTGGTTGCACTGATACACTGTTAATCACTAGTTTGGGTGCTCTGGAGTTGAGGTAAGTAATGAAGTAGGTAAACTTGCTGATGGTATGAATGTATGTAAAGTAGTGAGGACAACAATAGATTGCAAAGAGCACCAAAAGAATTCTTCAGACAGGGAAAAAGGCAGTAAAATGGTGAATGCAATTCAATGTAAGCGAAGGAATACATATTAGAGAAAAACATATTAGAGATCTGAGCCTGCCGTGGCAGACCAAGAAAAGGGTCTTAGTGTTGTAGTAGGCAACTTCATGAAAATGTCAAGCCAATTTGTGGCTTCTGTAAAAAGGTGAATTCCATGCTGTCCATTATGTGGAAGGGAATTTAATATAAAACTGACAATGTCATACTGGCCTTAAAGAAATCCATGATATGACTTCATCTAGAATATTTTGTACAGTTCTGATCACCGCACCTGAAAAAGGTGTTACTGAACTGAAAAAGGTGCAGAAAAGCATGGGGAAGTTGCAGAAAAGATCAAGAGACTGGAGCAGCTACTCTGTGAGGAAAGATTATAGCATATAGCACTTAGGAAAAAAGGGAGACATGATATTTTATATAGATCCTATCTTTATGCTTGTATAGGACACAGAACAGCTTGCAAAATAGATTAAAAGAAAATATAGCTGAAATCATCATAGTAAAAATCAGTTATAGCCAGTTAAGTTAAATTAAATTGAATTAAAACAGTTTGAAAGCATTTAAAATGTAACAGATGAGAAAAAAGTACAGCACAACATGATAGAGGTATATAAAATTAGGCATGGTGTGAAGAAAGTATTAGCAAAAAGCATCTCTCCCATTTTTGTATTACTAGAACCTAGAGTTATCAGTTGGAACTAAATGGCAGGCAGTTTAGAACAGATAAAACCAGTACTTTTTCACATAGCACATAGTTAAACTGAGGGATTCACTGCCACAAGATATAGTGATAGGTGCCAACTTGAATGGCTTTAAAAGATGTTTTGATAATTTAATGGATGCTAGTGCCATTGAATGCTCTTTATTGCTTCTAGTGTTGGGACCTGTTTGCCGCAGTATATAAGTTGCCCAGAGCCATGAAGGAAAGTGCAGTTGTGATCATATCTTGCTGGCAAGTTTTCCATAGGGAGCTGATTGGCCGCAGCGTGAACAGAATGTTTGGTCTTATAGGCCTTTGGTCTGATTCAGTATGGCTTTTTTTTAAAAAAATTATTGCTCTCAGGAAAGTAAGTAAACTGACTTCAGGTTAATTTGCTGATGCTTCCATGTTGTTGCAGCAGTAATCTGTGAGGCAGGAAAGTATATCAAAAATGATGTTGTTGCTTCCTGCCAGCATGGGAAAGTTCAATTTAACTTAGAAACTTGTGTGTTCTTTTACCATACAGATGAATTATGCATGTCAACTCAATGTAGAAAAAGCTAGGAGCAAATAAGAATGATAATAAAATATTATTTAGGTAGTATTTTGAGAGTTCAGAGTGCTTCTCCTTTTACCCCATCTTGATAATTTCTCACAACAACCCTTTAAGGAAATTCAGTATGAGTATCTTCACATTACAGATATACTGGTTCTGAGAGATAATGGCATCTCTAAAAGCCACACCTGCTTAATCTGTAGCAGATCCATACTCACAATCTGTACTATAAAACATGGATTCTACCTGTGCCTCCTTTTTGTGCTGTGATGTGGCTTAAAAGTTTACTTGTTCTTACAGGAACTAGAGAATCTAGCAGCATACTATGACAAGTAATGAAATACTGTATTGAGAAGTTATGCTTTTCTCCTGATTTATTTACTCTTTCTATTGGGGACGTGGAGGTCAAATAAGAATTTTCTGTTTTAATCGTTGACTTTGGTTCTGTTCGGATATGCACATTCCAGAGTGAAAGGTGCAGGGTGGTACTTGTGGATTTCTACCAGTGTAAGAGCTGGAGACAGAGATGCCTTGCACAGCAAGCACTTAGCTAGTATTTGTGTACTGATGTCTAAAAATGCAACAGTGAGACAAAGCTTCTGCATTAACCTTTTAACTGGGATCTTGTTTGAAACATGTAATTACGTTGGAGTGTTACCCTGATTTCTGGGGGTCCCGGGAGGGACACCTAAAGGTGCTCGCAACAATGGGGAGGGAATTAGCACAGAGCATAAGTTGGCAAGTTGAGAGGCAGGGTAACGTAGCGAGATCTTGAACCCTATGTTTACGGGGTCAGGCTGAGTCAAGGATGAGACAGATGTTGAAATTAATAATTGTTTTATTTAAGCACAATCAAACAAATGTATGCAACACACTCACACAAGAAACTATAGAAATAAAGGTAGCAGCAGATAGAGGGATTTTTGAGGAGGTTTGGTATGGGAAATACTATACCTGTCCTGAAGCCTGATTAGAAGCGGAGAAGCTGGGGAGCGTGGATCTCAGCACGTGGACCTGAGGGGAAGGCTCGCTGGACAAAGCAACAGCAAGGCGGGATGGAATCCAAGAGCGATCTGAGGAAGCGCTCAAAGTCAGGAGTTCTTATAGGGAAAATTGTGACCTCAGGCTAGTTCGTACTTGGGGAAAACAATGAGTTTGGGGCTGGAGACAAAGCCTCCGAAAGGTCAGTATTTGAATGATTGAGTTATAGCCAGATTGTCAGTAGAGTAGCCAGTATGCAAACGCGGAGTGCTTGAGCGTTATATAGTTCAATCGTCAAGCTGCCTGCGCAGAGCAGGGGATCTTTTGAAAGTAGCATGCATACATAATTGTGGTACTTGCCTTGAGGTCTTCTGAAGCTGCAAGTTGGCTATTTCTGGCCTGCCTGTATTTGTTTGGAATATTACAGCGATTATCGGCGGAGCCGGTGTGCGTTCTTGTCTGGGGGCCTCGCAAGCGCGTGGAGAGGCATGGGTATAGAAAGCCGAATTATTGATATCAAAATG